>OZ004619.1:17405364-18605364 GCA_963924575.1 Pycnomerus fuliginosus | reverse complement strand
CAGATTATTTTGGACTTTGTCTTGTGGACAGGGTACGTGAAAAAGCCTTGTGCAATATGTGGGTACAATTCTGATAGCGAGACGATGAAGATTTTTTGTCCGGGATTCGCGAATGAAATTTGGTGCTTTCCCCGAGAATGACCCTGGATTAACTCGTCAAAGTTTATTATTACCGCCCAATTTGCTATTTTTCCTTATACTATACTCTGTCCGGGATCCATATGACCGAGATTCACCCGATTTCCATGGCGATTCATTGTTGACAACAATGATTCGCCATGGAAATAGGGTGAATCCCGGTCATGTGGATCCCGGACAGACCATAATAATATGACAACTTTTGCTTTTAATCGTGTTTGTAGAAAAAACATGACACTTTTTTCTACTTAATTGGTGTTAAAAAATAGCTTATTATCTTGGCTTTTCAGCAATCAAAACATTATGTTGGGATCTCCTTTAAATTTTATGTAATGATTTTTTTACTGACATAATGGCCGGTATGAATAAACAGTAACAAACCTTTTACTTATAGTTCTATCCTCTTCTCGTGCACAAAAAACTTGCATTTGCATCCTTTGTTAATATAAGTATGAGCATATTGTAACACTTTTTTCATACCGGCCATTATGTAAGTAAGTGCATAGTGTGTTGTTCAAAGAAATAGATTTTTGCCAATGAGTTTCTTATACTTTATTTTGAATTTAGATGAAATAGATGAAAATTGAAATTCCCCGTAGGGCAAAATGTAGAAAAATGAGCGTTTTCACCTCAAAAAGACGAAATTAGGTCGCATTTCCTGCTAAACCAGAAGTGGGAAGAAATTTTTGCCAACACCCATAAATTCGCATATAGTTCTTTAAAACCAAAGTGGCCCCTAAGGCGGAGCTAAAAACAATTCACAATTTCTGATAGCGGCAATATCGATTTTCCCCAGCTACTTTGAATGCTTTCAACGAATATAATTTACAGAGCCGCTTCGTTCGAGTCGTACTAAGAAGCGTACTATAGTGGAAAAGTAGGGTGGATAGTACACTGTGTAGTACGACTCGAACGAAGCGGCTCGGTAAATTGTACGATGAAAGCATTCAAAGTACCAGGGGAAGAATCGATATTGCCGCTATCAGTAATTGTGAGCTGTTGTAGCTCCGCCTGTCCCCTTCCACTCAGGGGCCACTTTGGTTTTAAAGACCCATAAAAGGGTTTGTCCGAAACTCCTCTATGTAACAAGTTATTTCACACATTTCTTTTTTTTGAAAAACAATGCACTATTACAACTTATACTATTATTATGTCAATAAAAAAATCATAGCTTAAAATTTAAATGAGATCCCAACATAATGTTTTGATTGCTGAAAAGCCAAGATAATAAGCTCCTAAGACCAATTAAGTCGAAAATGAAGTGTCATAGAAGTGACATACTCTGAAAGGGCATTAAATTTTCTATCAGAATCGGTGTTCACATTTAAGTTTACAAGGTGGCGTTAAAAAAATCATAGCCCAAGAATGAGGGGAGAAACGCGAATTTTTGCGAAATACAATTTTATTTCTTCAAAAAATACAAAATGACCTAAAATCCGAATGCGTCAAAATTAAAGAAAAATAAGATAGTCATTTGTAAGGGCGTGTACTTCTGACAATTTGATCGAAATTTGGTGGGAAAGCAAAAACATCACAGCCAAATCTTTGCAATTTACTCAAAACTGCACGCACACAGGCCATTTTTGGTCAATTCAGAGCAATTGCAAAATTTTGACATTTGTTATGTTTTCTGACGTATCCCATTGGAATCGCTTCTACCAACTCACCCGTTAGCAAAATTTCCTCATACCAACCTAAAATTCCAATGTCGACGTTCTGTCACTTCAATAGAAAACGAATGGAGAGTACCTCATGCCCAAATTTCAATGGAATCGGTTTCTATGTGGTCTGGTCGTGGCTGACTTGACATGGGATTCCCCATAGACTACATTTATTTTTCATAGCCATATTCGATCAAAAAAATTATTGCTTGTTCTTTACATAAAAAAACACTTGCCTCATGACAATACATTTGCGGTTTCACTTACCTTTTTTAAGAAACTAATAAATTGCAGCATTTTGGCCGCAAATGACCATTTATACACTTGCGTTTCTAATGTTACTAAGGTCGACAGACCTTATAACTGGGGTTGTTGCAACTGAGTTCTACTGTAACAATTTGTATTTAGTATTTTTTGGTAATACATTTTCCATGTTACAGGATTGGCCGTGGTGGACGTTTTGGCCGTAAAGGAGTGGCTATAAATTTTGTGACGGAAGATGATAAACGTACGCTCAAGGACATTGAGCAATTTTATAATACTAAAATCGATGAGATGCCAATGAATGTGGCCGACCTGATATAATTGTGGTGTTGCTGTGATCCGACGTTGCCTAGAGTTTCTTTTGGTGTGAGTATTAGCTGCCTGTGCTCTGACTGCGACTTAAGCGAATATTGTGCGCCAATTCGTCTCTTTAGGCTAGCGCCGCGTTCAAAGGAACAGTGCTACCTATCTAAATAAATAAACTTTTTAAGTGTGTCAGTTTTATATATCGTATATATTTGTCGTTTTCTCATCTTCTTTTCGTTGATTTAACCGTAATAATTGTATTTGTCTAGTTTTAGTTAAGTTGTATATTTAGATAAAGTCATATTTATAAAAGGAGTGGCACTTTGCATGGGGGTCACGGAGTATAGCGTCCTCCCCTGTAGGGATTTTGATGTATTTAATTTTTGGTTTCCCTTCACCTCCAAGCAGTATTGCCGTCTCCGCAAGGGTTTAGTTGGCTTCTGGAAAGGTTATTATAAATACAAAAGGATTAGAAGAAAAAACTAAATTGTTCAAGTATTTCCAGATTTTTTTTGTATTATAGCTGAAATAAAAATGGTGACAAACTTTGTTGTTTTTCTGAGTACCTCTCCACAAACCAAAGCCCTTACGAGCAAGTTGCGATACTCATGAGTCGTGACTGCGAAGCTTGCACGAAATTTCGAAAGAGGCAAACTTTGGCGATATGATTTGGTGGTGGTTTTGACCGGGGATGTTTGTTGCTTATGGTTGGATGGAATATATTGATTGAATAATATATAACAGTATGCCCTCGTTTGCAAAAGGGTTTACGTGGGGAATTCGATTTTATTTTTTCTTGCTTCCTTAAATGTTAGGCTATCGGGTTTTGGCACAGTCGCGGACATGGAATTTCGTACTTAATTTTTCTGTCATTTAATGTAAATTATGCTTTATTGTTTTGACTGACGTTTTCTATTGCATTTTTCAATTGTGTCATGCTTGAAATTGTTGCCAGCTTTTGACAATGAAATGTCAGCGTCGTGCGAAATTCAATGTGCGCAACTGTTGGTAGGTACTTCTCTACAAAATGTAGAACCGAATTTGAGACTCGCCAATTTTGTGCCTACATTTTTCGAAACCAACCAACGCGGTTTCGTTATAATTTTGAATTTTGCAGTAGAAACCATTTTTTCCATATTTCATGTCTACCCCAAAACCAACCCTCTGGGTCGATTCTTGTTTCTCACAAACGTTCGTTGGGCAGGGTCGCTCAACTTCGCGCGACTGCAGTGGTGAAACTATACTGCTTTCGGATGAAAAGTATACAGGAACTTTCTTGTAGATAATTGTTTAATCTTCAAGATCGTATATCACTGTATTTTTCGTATCATGAAGAGGAAGTGAGTTACGGGGCAAAAACTCAATTTTTGCTAACTGGGGTGGAAAGCGAAATTCTAATACGTTTTTCGTGGCTGACCATTGCAAAGAAAACAATTTCAAGGTATATTTTTTTCACTCAAAAATTCTCAATTGCCGGACTCTGGTATTGGAGGGGGGTCGCAGCCCCTCCCTCAGCATCTGTAGCTATGTCGAGGCACAACAAAAGTTCAGTTGTATCACTCGCGGTAGACAAACCAAAAATAAAAAAAAAACCATCCAGCCTTTATGACCCATTGCGTCATCATAACTCGCGGAATATTAGTTCAAAATCATATATCGTTTTTTATATACCCGGTGACAACGAGACCATGTACGCTTCAATAACTTTTTCAATTATCAAATCTGAAAAAATTCACAGTGAACATGCTCACCGAACGTCATTTCTTGACATTTAGTGCAACTTCTTATCGCTTCCGGTTACCCCGGTAATTTTTGATGTCAGTTTTGTGTTTTTTTTTCTTATTTTTGGAAAAATTTTGTTGTGGATCTAGATTGCTGCGATATGCTTTTTTTGTCTTTTATGGAAGTTAGTATATTCTCATAAAATTAATAATAATATTGCGTTTCCGTTCATTTAAGTCTTATTCGGAGGGTTTCAAAAATATAAGAATTTACCGGGGGTCCCGTTTAAAAATTAAAAATTAAAGCTATTTCTAATTTTCTTGTAATGTAGGTATGTCAAAAGATGACGTTTTGTGGATATTATAACCGTGATTTTTTTTTCAGATTTTTATCATATTAATTGAAATAGTTATTGGAGCGTACACACCTGATAGTTAAAAAAAATGGGAGGTTACTGCAATCACTAAAATTTTAGAATTCGAGATAAGACCGGATGTATACGTTTTGAGGTCTCAGGAACCTAAAAAAGTGGTTTTATTTAAAATGTGTCTGTGTGTATGTTCGTACAGTCGAGAAAGTAAGTCATGCACTCGGGTCTTGAGCGTTACGCACAGAATTTGGGACACCACCATCGACAGTGGTGATTTCTATCTCATATTAGGGCAGGCACCAGTTGGGGGTTGTGTTGGTAGGTCAAGGAACTTCGGACCGTGTGCAGATAAAGAGTTATCCGGCAAACAGATCAACAAAAAGTGCATTATTTAGTTTCTCGACTGTACGTACGTTTGTAAACACGCCACAGCCAAAACTACTGGACCGATTTGGCTGAAATTTGGTACGTTGGCATCTCATAACCCAACTTAGATCTGAAAAGCTTTTGGAGCCAATCGTGCAACCGGAAATGCCATTTTGGCACATCAACGTTTAAATTTTAAATGCAAACCCCCATTTTTCACGTGACCATAAGAAAGGCCTTCAAATTGTGCTTCTAAAAATGTATTCACTCTTAGTGCCTTTTTGACAAAAATTTAAATATTCGGGATTGTTAACGTACTTTAAAAACACGAGACAGCCGAAACCTCTGGATCGATTTGGCTAAAATTTTGTACAAGGAGACTGTATTATACGTCGAAGAGCTAAAAAATGTTTGGAGGCAATCGACCCACGAAAAGTGCCGTTTTGGCACATCAATTTTCAATTTTAAATATACTCTAATTTTACCATCCTAAACAACTTTTTTAAAAATTGTCAGCATCAGTAAACACTAAAAACACATTATAGCTAGGATCGATTTGACTGAAATTTGGTACATGGAGATTGGGTGACCCGTTGAAGACCTGAGAGGCTTTTGGAAGCAATTGGTAAACGGGAAGTGCCATTTAAGCATATCAACTTAAAATTTGAAATACAAGATCCACGCGATGGGGAGGTTCCAGCCGCTTCTCTGCTGCATTTTTTTAAATAAAATAGATATTCGCGGACGATTCCTTGTATCTTTATTGATGCATTTACATTAAAATAGCCCGAAATTAGGAAATGTGCAAGATGCCTTTTGCAATAATAGATCGTACTTATAAAACAAATTCATCCAACTTTCACAGGCTTACAATTCAAAAATTGTACGTTATAGTTTTGGTTGGCGGGGCAAACCGCTGGCGATGTCAGGTGTACAATTTAGTGGGAAATCGGGGATTTCAGAGGAATTTCATGAGTATGTCCGGTGATTTCAGAGGATGTCTGGTGTACAAAATACGGTTAGCGGTTTACCCCCCAGTTTTGGTTGACCCATTGGTAACTTTTTATCAGAATATTGAATTCTATACAGGGTGGTTCCTTTTTCACTGCTCACCATTGGCATCTCCTAAACGGTAAGCGATGCGGAGTCTGTTAAATTAGAGAATAGTTGCGCTATTTTTTAGTGAGGAAGTATCTGAAGAGAACCCCCCAATATCTTGATCAGCTTCCGAGTTATTCGGAAAAATCTGAAAATTGTGATTTTAAATAAAAAATATCTCGCTAACGATTCTTGGGCCTGTATGTTACAAAAGGAAAGCGTCTATAGGTAATAGGTGTAGTGTTAGTGATCCTGATCTATGATAAATATTATACTGACATTGCATTCAGTTTCGATTGCAAAGTGTTTACCTTTTTACCTACTTTTATGACTATAGTAACGTATATGAACAAAAATTCTTCGATCTAGGACTCAAACTGCTGAAATTATTAACGAAATCTAACAGTAACGTTATCTTATACCGGGCGCAAACGAGACCATTCGCACCCCCCGTTTTTTATTCGATTAAACAACTCAAGAATTTTAAACCAATCGAACAACAGAATTTATAGACAGTCGACCAATCACCATGGTTTTGAACTGAAAAACACCACGAGTGAAAAGCAGGACGGTTTTCCAGCGAAAAAATTTCTGTCAAACGAAATGTCATGGCAACGAGCATGGCAACCTTATTGTTTCCATTGAAATTTCTTTTGTTGTTTAATCATTCGCATATAATTCGTGGTCTGATTTTTTCTGCAAAATTTGCTTACAAATATATTGGTAGCTTTTGCTTTTGGAAAATCGCCACTCGCGCTAAAGCGCTCGTGACGATTTTCGTTGCAAAAGCTACTCATTTATTTGTTTTGCAAATTTTGTCGCAAAAAATCAATACCACTCGTTATATATTATATACGATTAAACAACTCAAAAATTTTAAACCAATCAAACGTCAGAATTTATAGACAGTCGACCAATCACCATGGTTTTGAACTGAAAAACACCACGAGTGAAAAGCAGGACGGTTTTCCAGCGAAAAAATTTCTGTCAAACGAAATGTCATGGCAACGAGCATGGCAACCTTATTGTTTCCATTGAAATTTCTTTTGTTGTTTAATCATTCGAATATAATTCGTGGTCAGATTTTTTCTGCAAAATTTGCTTACAAACATATTCGTAGCTTTTGCTTTTGGAAAATCGCCACTCGCGCTAAAGCGCTCGTGACGATTTTCGTTGCAAAAGCTACTGATTTATTTGTTTCGCAAATTTTGTCGGAAAAAATCAGTACCACTCGTTATATTATATACGAAAAAATTTATTAAGAAAAGTTGCTCAGGATGACTCCAAATGTGTAGTTTCGAATTTGCGCAGTCTGTGCCTAAAAAGTTTTATGCATGGTAGCTAAAATAAATTTGGGGGAACTATACGTTCATCATGTTTGGAGGTATGCGCGCGCATTCCTGTTGTACCCTTTGACCACGTAGACATGTTGATATAATAAATTTCCTAACTTTGGTGTCCATATTATGGACACCAAAGTTAGGAAATTTTTTATACACCCCCACCAGTGCCCGACGGTGCTTATTAGATTGGAAAAGCTTTTGATCGCATTTTAGATTTAGTTAAGTGTATAAAGCCCGTTCATTTACTGTAGACCTGACAGAATGTCAAAATTTGAATTTTAGGTTGGTATGAGGAAATTTTTCAAGAGATTTTACTAACGGCTGAATTTGGTACCTATGTAGAAGCGATTTGAATGCGATACGTCAGACACAAATGTCAAAATTTTGAAAATGCTCTGAATTGGCCCAAAATAGTTTTTGTGTGTCCAGTTTTGAGTACGGCGGCGCAGAGAAAAATATTCGTGAATAAGCCTCGGGTACGTTTATCAGTGGCACTGCTGCTAACAATACAAATAAACCCTTGCAGATTTGGTTTGTCATGTTTTTTCTTTCCCGCCAAATTCCGATCAAATTGTCAAAAGTACACTCCCTTATAAATTAGGGTTGTACAGTTCCACAAAAATTTTAGTTCTGCTGTAGTAAATGAACGGATTTTGCATACAATCACACGATAAAATACAAATTTTTAGAAGCATTATTAACTTAAGTTTTACTGTTCCTGGTATAATAATTGTA
Source organism: Pycnomerus fuliginosus (assembly GCA_963924575.1). Lineage (NCBI taxonomy): Eukaryota > Metazoa > Arthropoda > Insecta > Coleoptera > Zopheridae > Pycnomerus > Pycnomerus fuliginosus. The sequence goes on along the minus strand of OZ004619.1, from coordinate 18,597,361 downwards.
GACTAATGCAATTTTCTTGATTTTAGGCAGCAACAATACCTACCTTGGGATTTTGGAAAATAAAGATCTATTCCATTTTAATAAGTTAATCAGTGGTTTTGCTTTACCTAACCTAACTTTCCACTTTCCTTGACAAGTCTACCAGATTAGTTTCCAACAGCAGATTTCGTTTTATTTATTTTATTTGTAATTTAAAGACTGCAGTTTTAGAATTAAATTATATTTTTTGACTATGTACATACTTCAAGGGTATTCATGCTTAGTTTTCTTTGCAGTTCAACTGTGTTCATCTCTCAATAAGGTTTATGAAATAGTTACTCGGCTGTATTTCTTATTTGTACAATAAAAGTTAGAGAGCACTCCGCATTTTTTTTTTGAGGAATCGCCTAGTTAGTTTAAAGTTGGCGGTTATTTTGCTTTCTAATGTTGCTGACGTGATTTTTGTTGTGCGCAAACTCAACTGTCAACCGATCTGATACTTCCGTTACAGCAATCTCGTTCTCGCACAAGTATTCGATTCGGCTTCAGCTTGCTGTACAGCAACTGCTGTATTTGTTGGTAATTAGTGTTTGCTGCGGGTGTGAAGTGATTTTATCAATTAAATTTAATCAAAATGAGCTGGCAGGATTACGTAGACAAACAACTCCTGGCTTCGCGGTGTGTAACAAAAGCCGCCATCGCCGGACATGATGGCAATGTTTGGGCAAAATCGGAAGGATTCGATGTAAGTCACCCCAGTTTCAGTTTATTTCTACCCTATTTGAATCATGATTCACGCCCCTGTGTCCTTCGAAAGCCCCATGACGAAGTTACCGACTGACATTTTCGCGAACAATAGATGATTCCAGGGGCTTGGCCCCTCCTTCCTTATCGGAGAAATGGAAGTGCCTCAAAAAGATAAACAGGTGCCACATTAACCTTCTAGTTGGCATATCAAATAATCCTTCTTTTAAATAAAAGTTGCACATTTGGCAAGATTTCTTAAAAGAGTTACCGGCTCAAAAGCAAGATGGCCGCCATAGATTGCGACGTGTAGAAATTATAAACGACGACCCCAATATTTGTCGCCGTCGGCATTATCACTGATACAAAACGCCGTGTTTTAATCCTACGCGGATTAAAAAATGTAAATGTCTTCGAAATCGTCACCAGTGTGACCGGCTTCCTAGTTAGTGGCCCTATCATGACGTCCAAAATAAAAATAAATGAGTTTCACCTTTTATGGAAACACACACGACTGCAGTCTTCGGCAATACTTCTAATCGAATTCGCCACAAACCTGTTTTAAACATATCAAAACCTTTACCTGCCACATAGGTAGTTTTTATAGCCCAAATCAAATCATATTTACTGGGTAGATATCTGAAAATATTCGTAACATGCACTATTTGATATCAATTTTTAACATAATGTATGTAGTATGAAAATGTAGCTTTATGAATTGATACATTCCCATTCATAAAATAACATCCACGCAAGGGGGTGGTCGGCGCTTTTGCATCCAGCGTGTTTATTGATCGTAGACCTCGTCGTAGACTTCAGTGACGGTCAATGAGCTTCAACTTTCAACTTAGCCTTAACCTTCTACAACTGTTTATCAGAATTCCCATCGAATTGTTACCTCTATTGATTAGTTGGCCGATTGTTAATCTTGTTATCATATACTCAATACTTTTCAGTCAAGCACTTTCGAAAACGTTGCATGTTTCCGAAATACAAAAATTCTACAGCCAGACCTTACTAGTGTTTTTAAGGTACGCACGGTATTAACCTCCCCACGAGGGGTGAGCCGCAGGGGAACTCTGGCGTACAGGTGCTAGGAAATCTTGAAAATCTCTTGACTTGTTAAAGGCATAAATAACCAGATGTTTTTAAAATTTAAAAAATTCCTCGAAAAATTCGTAATTTTCAAATTGCAACTTCTAATCTAATTATATCGAAAGAAACTGAAGGCAGAACGGTTTATATATTTATATTGTGTTGTAGAAACTGGGCACAATTTAAATTTGATAACGGATTTCCCAGAAATTAAATAAATTCGCACAAGTTGAGAGAGATAAAGACAATAGCGTGGAATAGTCTCTTAATAACATACCAACACATTCGTTTGATGAAAGTAGTATGGCCTTTCGAAAATAATTTTTGACTTGTTAAAGGCATAACTAACCAGATGTTTTTAATTGCCTCAAACGCGTCAAATGAATTACGTTTGCCATCCTTCCCGGTTTGAGCCCTCTTTATTAAATTATCAAAAAATTGTTATAAAATCAAAAAGGCTGGTGAATCGATTCCGTCAAAAAAATTGGGGGATGCTATTTAAAATAACAAAATTTATGTCGACTTCCGGTAACCGGAAGTGAAGTATATGAGTCTGTTCTCAGAAAATATGCACCGGACGTCGTAATATGTATTGTGTAAGTCGGTATAAGTACTCCGTGCCAAAATTCAGAATTTGAATCTGGGACACCCTATATTTCCATATTTGTTTAATTCTTAATTGGATATACAGGGATGTTTTAAAAAAAAAACTTGCTACTAATAAATAAATGAAATAACAAGATGGAAGTAGGCAGGTTGTAAGAGGGCAAGTTAAACTCAGTTCATTTATTAAAGAACCACCGCCAGAGGGCGGAGCTAGATGATTTGATTGTTTTGAGGAAATATATCATTCATCAATAAAATAATTAAAATTATTGTCAACATTTCAATCTTTTAATCCTAAATTTTCGAGTGTGGAGTGTGCCGTGAAAAGAATTCTTAAAATGCATTTTGCGTGTTAGAAAATTACATATTTTAATTGTTTTGCCTCTACCAGATCCACAGCACATTGACAAAAAGTTATAATTATTTTCAGAGCTGATTATAAACCAGGCTCGCCTAATTGCACATCAAAAGATACAGGAAAAAATTACCTTTTAGACAGTAAAAAAAACCGGGTATGTCCATTTGAAAATGAAAAGTTGACATTCAAGTTGAAGTTGACAAAAATCAAAACTACCATGGGTTTGTAGTGTTTTATGACCAATTTCATCTGGTATCAGTATATCTAAGCCCGACTTTCTTGTTTATTATTTCAGGAATTTTGTGGTATTTTGGAGGAATTTGTTGCCATTTTCGAGGATTTTTTTGGCATTTTTAACGAACTTCGAGGAATTTTTTGTGAAATTTTGGCATTTTGTGGCAATTAAGAGACATTTCTCTGGCATTTTTGTAGTGGAGGAATCTTCTGTCTCTTAAATCGGACCGTGGCTAACCCCTCGGAAATTAGCTTACAAATGACGTATCACAAGTGGGGGTTGCCATTTCAAATTTTGAAGTGGGTGGTTGATGTTGGCATGAGTCGTGCATCGTGAAATTTTATTAATCACAAATTTAAGTGCCCCCTTCATGTAAAAATCGACCTGTCCGAGCAAATTTTCATATTTCGGTGCACTTGCGAGATATTCCGGGTGGAAAGTTTTCATTGGAACGCCTTGTATACCTACGCAAGTACCTACTTCAATGATTTGTATGATTCATCCTTAAAGTCACAGCATCGTTTTGCCACTGTGACAATAAATAATACACTTTTCCTCAAAATATTTTGCACATACGGCATCAGAATGGGACAATATGTTTTTTTTCGGGGAATTATTTTTATCCATCTCGTTAGGAAGTGTAAACGTGGATAATTTCGCGAAATACGTAATGAAATAATTGAGGAATAATTATTTGAGGATCCTGAAACTGGATCGGATCGTATGTTATACTCTGTCCGGAATCCACATGACCGAGATTCACCCGATTTCCATGGCGATTCATTGTTGACAACAATGATTCACCATGGAAATAGGGTGAATCCCGGTCATGTGGATCCCGGACAGACCATAGTTCTGTGCTTCCGACCCCATCGAGTGGTCTTCGTCTCGTATCTCTCTCTCTCTCTCTCTCTCTCTCTCTCGCACGCCAGAACATTCCGCGGCCAACCTACTCTGACTCCGTGCACACTCCCATCTTAATATTAATTATACGAAAGTTGCCTGTCGTTGGTCGAAATCTAGAAGGCCTAGAAAATTTCTGTCAATGCCATAGAATTGACAGCTGTCAAAAACGTGAAATTTCCAAGTTTCATTTGAATAAGATTAACAGTTAGTAAATTACGAATTTTTCTTTGAAATCGCGAATTTCAGTTTTTTCAGGATAACTCAGGAACGAATCAAGATATCCGGGAATTCTTTACAGATTCTTAACTCACCTTTCAAAAAGTGCAACTTTTTTCTAATTTAAACCGATCTTCTACCTGTCATAGTTTCCGAGATCCCAATAGTGGGACAATAAAATTGGCAATAAGCATCAAATTATAAACCAAAAGTACAAACAACTATATCAGAGGATATCTTAATCCTTGTAAAATTAATCGGCAATTTGTTGAAATAACTACACTACCTCGTACACTACACAATAGTCATCATATCAGGATTTCAAGAGAACATTAGTTTTATAAGGCACACAATAAAAGGTAGAACAATAATGGCGAGCCTTAGCTCTCGGACGAGGGGTGATCCGCAGGCCGGAATCAGTGTATATTTTCCGGCAAAACGCCGGGAATAGATCGGAATAAATGGGAATACTCGGAATAGTTGGGAATAATTGAAAATTTCCCTGGGGTACCTACATTAAAATTCGTTGCGTTTACTTTAAAATAAATCAAAACGCTACCTTTGGATTATTGCTCTTGAATCAAAGACCTTTTAAGATGAGCTCTGACTTGTTTTTACATTTTCGAATATAACCATAGGCCATCATAAAATGAAATATGAATTTTGATAACGTATGAGCTACGTACTCACGAAAAGTACGAGCCGACCTGTCCATTTCATTCCTGTTTAATTTCGTCAATGTCAAACCCAATTTTGTATTGAAAACAAAAGTGACGGAACTGTCTGTGTTCTTACACCAAGAAATTGTACAGAAAGGTGAGATCGCTAGCACTAACGTCATCAATTTTTTAAAATTGCTTTTTGAATTGGAATACTTGATAAAATCTAAAAGAAAAAATGCAGCAGAGAAGCGGCTGGAATCACGTGGATCTTTATATTCTGTGTAGATAGTAGTCAGTTCAACCGAAAATTTGTTATGCTTTTCGACAAATATACCGTCATCACCCATAACATTTGACAACATGTTCCTTTTAAGGTTAATATCTCTTTTAATGGAAACAATTATTTCTGTATTTTTCGCTGAAATGGCAGAAACTTTGAATACTTTTTTAGAACCAGAAATTGATCGTATTTCTAATGGCGACATAAAAAAGGAAGCCTTGTATTTAAAATTTTCAGTTGATATGCTTAAATTGCACTTTCCGATTACCAATTGCTTGCAAAAGCGTTCCAGGTCTTTAACGGGTCACCCAATCTCCATGTACCAAATTTCAGTCAAATCGATCCAGTAGTTTGGGCTATAATGTGTTTTTAGTGTTATTACAAAATTTTATTTTTTTTTATCCAAAGGGCAGTAAATGCGAATGAATTTTGTCTTATTTAGAACAAGTATTTGAAGACCTTCCTGATGCTAACAATAAATTTTGAAAAAAGTTGTTTAGGATGGTAAAATGAGAGAATATTTAAAATTGAAAATTGATGTGCCAAAACGGCACTTTCCGTGGGTCGATTGGTTCCAAACATTTTTTAGCTCTTCGACGTATAATACGGTCTCCATGTACAAAATTTCAGCCAAATCGGTCCAGAGATTTCGGCAGTATCGTGTTTTTAAAGTACGTTAACAATGCCGAATATTTCAATTTTTGTCAAAAAGGCACTAAGAGTGAATATATTTTTAGAAGCAGAATTTGAGAGCCTTTCTTATGGTGACGTGAAAAATGGGGGTTTGCATTTAAGAAAATGCAGCAGAGAAGCGGCTGGAACCTTCGCTGGAACCTCCCCAACGCGTAGGTCTTTGATTTCCGTGACTTAAGATTTTAAAGTTGATATGCCTAAATGGCACTTTCCGTGGGCCGATTGAATCCAAAATTTGTTCACCTCTTCGACGTGTAATACAATCCCCATGTGCAAAATTTCAGCCAAATCGGTTCAGGGGCTTGGGCTGTACCGCGATTTTGAAGTCCGATAAAAATCTCGATTTTTTTAGTTTTTGGTCAAAAGGGCACTGACAGTGAATACATCTTTGGAAGCAGAATCTGAAAGCATTTCTTATGGTGACCTGAAAAATGGGGGTTTACATTTAAAATTTAAAAGTTGATGTGCCAAAATGGCACTTCTGGTTGCACGATTGGCTCCAAAAGCTTTTCAGATCTAAGTTGGGTTATCACATGCACACGTACCAAATTTCAGCCAAATCGGTCGAGTACTTTGGGCTGTGGCGTGTTTACGAACGTACGAACGAACGTACGTACGTACATACATACAGACACATTTTAAAAACCACTTTTTTGGGTTCGTGAGACCTCAAAACGTATAGATCCGGTCTTATCTCGAATTCCAAAATTTTAGTGATGCAGTAACCTCCCTTTTTTTTTAAATGGTGAAGTGGAGTGGGGAGGTTAATTTAAAAGTTGATGTGCCAAAATGGCATTTCCGGTTGCACGATTGGCTCCAAAAGCTTTTCAGATCTAAGTTGGGTTATGAGATGCCTACGTACCAAATTTAAGCCAAATCGGTCCAGTAATTTTGGCTGTGGCGTGTTTACGAACGTACGTACGTACGAACATACACACAGACACATTTTAAAAACCACTTTTTTGGGTTTCTGAGACCTCAAAACGCATACATCCGGTCTTATCTCGAATTCGAAAATTTTAGTGATTGCAGTAACCTCCCATTTTTTTAAAATTGTGATGCGGTTGAGGGAGGTTAAAACGATGGATCTCATACATACCGTAATGGCCTATTGGGGAATAATTTATAGGAATAGATAAAAATACGCAGAATTCATCAGAATTACGCGAGGTAGCTTCGGAAGCACCTGATGTGCCTTGCCTGTTGAGTATAAGTTAAGGTTACTGAATCTCGGAATACTTGGGAACATTTCGGAATAACTGAGAATCAATAGAATCAGTAGAATCCGAGGTAGAATCAATAGATTGATATACTAGGTTTACACGGGAATATTATGGAATACTGAAGGAGCAAGTTTCTTATTACCTACATTGGAATACCGGAATAGTTTCAACTCGAGTTTCGGAATACTAATACTGGGAATGATAATACTTATCAGGGTACGTTTCTTAAAGAAGAAATTAATCTTCCGGAGGAACACATGACATTCCTCGAGACAATCTATATTGTTACTTATAAGATCGAAGAATTAAGTTAAGATGACATGTCTGGTGCTAAGCGAATTAACATCAGAACGGTTCAAAAGCAATGATTGACTAAAACCTCTCATAAGATACTTGCCATCCATAAGGTAAGAAACAAATTTTAAGAGTTTTTTTTGGATGGATTCCAAAGAGCTAATAACATGAATTTGAATCTTGGTGAATAGGAAACTCGAGAGTAAACCATAATAAACAGCCATATTCAAGGCGAAAGCGAATAAGTGAGAACTATAAAGTAATTTCTGTAAATACAGCCGAACGATTGAAATGACGTACTTACTTTATTACGTGCCTTGTAAAAGTAAAAGTTAACTGTGGCCATCAAACAAAATTCTTAAATCACGGAATGTATCCACATGTTCAAATTAGTTAAAATTGGCAACAGTATACCTAATTATTATTTATTGTGAGAAATAACATGATTTTGAGCACCAGTGATCGTCTTTGATTATCTCTTTTTCTTTGACATAGAACTTAGCTAAAGTGATTTTATTTTTTCCGACAGATCCTTTAGTTATAAACTGCGTGGACACTGATCTTGACTGTCATATTCGAGACCATATTGGTGGTTGGTATGATATCTGATATCTAGTATGATTATTGACAGTCTTTATGGGTGTGATCGAGGGTGTGATGATGTGGTTCCTTCCTCGGTTGTTCCGTTTGCAAATTGGCAAAAACTTATTTAAAGAGAAATAATTTCACTCGCGCGGAATTTCAATAGCTTATGAAAGTGGGCGTTAAAAGTAAAAGATACCGGCAAAGAACGTTTTGTAAAAAAACGCGAGAAAAGAGGTGACGTAACCGAGGACGTAACTATCCATGTTTTTAAACTACATAATAAGAAACAGATGTTTTCCCGTCATTCCACATCTCTGCAAGCAAGTTCAGAGATTTCCTAGGATTTCCGAACACTTGACAAGGATTTCCAAACACGGACTTCAAAGTAATTCCAGACATTTCCAAAAATTTTCAAACTTTTGTACACAGAACTCCACTCGTCCCTCGAAAAGAACTTTCTTTTCGTAACAAGATATTTTTCTTTTATAACTTCAGACTTATGGGTTTTCCGAGGGGTTTTCAAATAATTTGACTCGGTCTATACATACAACCTGTATACATAATTACGCTGGTATACATAATTACGTTGATAAATTTTTCCTATGATAAATCGTAATCGAAAATGTAAAAAAATAAATAATGATTACAAGTACTTGGACACCAACTAATGTGCGTTGATCCCAAAATGTTTTTGTCATCCTTTGACCCTTGCTATTCCAATCAAGAAAAACAATATTATGGGTCACTGGTTGCCTGGCACATGACATACGTATGGGGGTAGTTAAAAGTAACCACTGCAATGTGTATTATGATGATGTACTGAACTGAGTGCTGCAAAGGGGCAAAGTCGTGCAAAATTTGACAAGATTCACCGCGTTACAATATTATTGCAAATAAAGAGAATTGGATGACACCATTCATTTTTGAGATCCTATAGCCTGCAACACAACAACAGCTATGACCGTACTTGTAAATGGTCGTTATAATTTACGAGTATGAATTAAAGCAACTAACCAGAAGCTGTGAGAGAAATTAAATGGAAATGGTATCACTGTGCATTCTTCGAGCTAATGGAATGCATTGTATTACATTTCACTACATTTTCCTCTTTAAATCAAGGTTATTTGAAGATTCAAATGATTTGTGTTCTCATTTTTTTTAATGTCGCATTTATTTTTTATCTTTATTGTGACAGTAATGTACATTAGTGATAAACAGGTTGTGAGTTTAGAATAGAAAACAAGCTATGTATTTGATAATTCGATAGTGCAAGATAAAAAAGGCAGCAGAGAAGCGGATGGAACCTCCCCATCGTGTGGGTTTTTGATTTCCATGTCTCGCGTTTAACATTTTAAAGTTGATATGCCTAAATGGCACTTCCCGTGGACCAATTGCTCCCAATTGCATTTCAGCACGTCAACGGAACACCAAAGCTCCATGTACCAAATTTCAGCCAAATCGATCCAGTAATTTGGGCTATAACGTGATCTTAGTGTTGTTACAAAGGGTACTAAAAGCAAATGAATTTTGTCTTATTTAAAACCAGAATATGAAGACCTGATGTGACAATAAATCTTTCAAAAACTTGTTTTGGATGGTTAAATGAGAGAATTATTTTTAAATTTGAAAATTGGTGTGCCAAAACGGCACTTTCAGATCGGTGGAAGAACATTGGACCGTGTAGCAACTTGTATGCATACCTCAATTCGTCAGTCGAGGAAGTTGCATTTGTAACTGCGTTAGTACTCAGGTAAATACCGGCCACTACAAATTTTAATGGAGCTTTGTATAGTATTTATTGTACCTACAAACAAAATGAAGACAGATGGATAGATCGTAGTCGTAGATCAAATTAGAAACAAAAATCATTAAATGAAGTTGTATAAAGCAGGTACCTTTTAGTTTTATTGATAGAATGCTAGTCCTGAAATATGAGAAAAAATAAAGTTGCTTTAAAATTTAAAGTGTCTATGTAATAATAAATACTGATTTCATCTAAGTACTATACAGATTTTCACTTAATCGCAACTCTTTTAAAAAAATGTTAATTTATATCCAGAAATGAGATGTTCTTCTGAGATCATTTTGATTGCCTCCATACTCGCGGTTTTCTTGATTTCAATGCTATTCTTAACAATCAAAGTATAAATGTGACAACACGGCTACAAAGTTCCGTCAAATAGCAATCTGGTCATTTAATGATGACCAACATAAGAAAAACATACCATGACCTACTGCAGTTTTTAAACATCGTAAACGGAATATATCAGTTCTGTCACATTCCAGACGTTCCTCATAAAAAATCATCACAATCTCTCAAGATCTAGGGAATTTCTGTCCCAGTCCCCCAAGAACTTTCAAGGTCTCCGTAGCGGGGCGCTGATTTCAATTTTACTGTCAGATTTTAGGACCATCACTAAAATCCCTGCTAAGTCTTATGCCCGTTTGCACCGTACACTTTTAAGTAAGACTTAATGCTAAGTTACTTCTCAGCTGGGTGATTTGGATTGCACCGTTGTATTTGTGGCAGACTTAGCCGTAAAGTAATGCGTAAAAATAAGTACGCGATGGTCGAGTACTTAGGAACCGCAACATAACCTCGAAATTGGCAGGATAAATTTTTTTGGGTGCAATAAACGTGTTTGGAGTTTATAAACAGTGTTTGGCAGTTATTTTACCAACATGGACATTTTTGAGGATGATTTGGACATATTAGACATAATTGATGCTGGATTCCCGCGACCGATTTACGTCAGAGCCAATCCTTTCGAAGGCTTGGATGATCTGAATTTTTACCGTCGATATCGACTAACCAAACCTACTTGTCTTCAAGTACTGGAACTAATTGAAGATCACATAGAATTCGACAATGATCTGTAAGTAACGAGGCAGTATTTTGTGGATACAAAATTGATTCCAACTTTATAGTAACAACAGTGTATCCCCCATAAATCAGCTACTCACAACACTGCGATATTATGCTTCTGGGGCGTTTTTAATCAATGTGGCTGATTTAGGAGGAATGCACACATCTACTAGTAGAGTGCCCGCGCCTGGAAATGTCGCTTAATTTTTGTGCCCGTAGGCACTTTGTGGCTAAAAGGAATGAACTTGCCAGCTTTATAGAAGAGATAATCAAGATTCGGTATCCACTTGTCGTAAAAAAAACGTAGGGTTTCTAAGGGCGCAAATCAAGATTTTCTAACTGAGTACACCACGCCATAGAGATAAGTGATGTTCACATCTCAAGCCAAAAATAATTACAATTTTTGTACAAAAAGTATTTTTAATTAATTATTGAATCTTGGCGTTAACATGGGGTCTTATGGAGCGGAAATTCAGTTAAAGGCCGTTTTCTCGGTTTAGATCGACCGAAAAACTAATTATTTTCAGGCGCATTTGCCGAATAAATTGCGATATCTTTAAAACTATTGCAGACACGAAAAAAGTTATTCTTAGCAAAATGTGTAGTAAGGTTGCAGATGTGTATTAAACGCGAAATTATATTTTTTGGGGCAATAATAAAGGAGATATTTAATTATTTGTCAAACGATAGCAAGTTTTTGACACCCAGCGGGCGCGTCGGACTGCAGCGAACCTCGATCCCCCACCACAACTCCCGCGCGTTTACCAACCCGCACTTCCCCCCGATCGCACCTAAATGCTGGCGTTCCACTGCATTCCTTTATTATAAATTATTGAAGATCTATTAAAAATATTATTTATAGACCAATTTGTTGTTAAAATTGTGATTACTAACGGACCTTTTGATAAAACGTGTCTATCTCTTGACATTAATTATTAATTGACAACAATAATACATATCTAACAATAAACAAATTATATTGCAAAATTAATTATTGAATACGGAAAAATATAAATATACAATTATTGTCTTGGTACCTAGTTACCTCCCGCGAGTCGCTGTCGTCTTCATCAAGCGAAGGAACCACTGTCTCTGGTGATGTGCCTTTTTTACTATGTGGGTTCTTGCATGTTGTCTGAAGTTTGAATACTGACCTCTTTTGCATTTGCATGTATTTAAAAGTTAATATATTTCCAACGTCTTCTGGAACAGACGGCAGTGTTTGCAATATTGGTATTAGGCTACAATTTTCGCTATCCATGCGCCAACCGTGCTTGAAAAGATCTGCAATTCTGCATGGCCAGCTCAAGTCTGGGATTAAGACTGTTTAACCAAATTTTTGTTTGATAATGAATACGAAGGCAATGTTGAAGAAGGCTGTCTTCAGTTGATAGAAGCTTATCAATTGTTCTTGAAATGGATAACAGGGCTCTTAATTCATTGACTTATGCGACATTTTCTTTCTTAGTGTATATCTTTATCACAAAGTTATGCACATTTGCAAAATGAATGTCGTCAAATTCACCTAGGCCTATCTCAATATCAATGTCAATTAACTGACAATACGACAGGTACATTTTCCAGCAGACTTTTTTGGCCAATCCATTAAATTGGCTGGTGCATGGTGTCGCAGCCTATCCAGTGTGTGGAAAGCTGGTAAGTTCTTCAAAAGCTGTGGCTTCATATTCAGCTCGAGGATTGGTATGAATCTCATTGATTCTTTGTATCCTAGTTTTAGCCAAGTTTCTGGAGTTAAGTGGATTTTAAAATGGGCCATTAAAACGATAGCACGTCTGTATCTCGACAATCCACAATAGACCTTACCTAGCCAGCTTTCTTCGCTGATAGAATGTGAAAAAGTATTCTGGTGTCAAAGTTACTCTTGTAGGTACTCAAAAATTGACTGGTTACTACATTAACCATGGTCGTATGCTTAAAAATATAATTAAACGAAATACTTGGCTAAAAGTAGGACACAAAGAATAATAATGAGATTCATACCAATCCTCGAGCTGAATATGAAGCCACAGCTTTTGAAGAACTTACCAGCTTTCCACGCCCTGACAGGTTGCGACACTACCAGCCAATTTAATGGATTGGGTAAAAAAGTCTGCTGGAAAGCCTACCTGTCGATGTCGTATTGTCAGTTAATTGACAAGATATGCCTAGGTGAATTTGACGACATTCATTTTGCAAATGTGCATAACTTTGTGATAAAGCTATACACTAAGAAAGAAAATGTCGCATCAGTCAATGAATAAGAGCCCTGTTATCCATTTCAAGAACAATTGCTATAAGCTTCCTTCAACAGAAGACAGCCTTCTTCAACATTGCCTTCGTGTTCATTATCAAACAAAAATCTGGTTAAACAGGCTTAATCCCAGACTTGAGCTGCCTGATCTTTTCAAGCACGGTGGCGCATCGATAGCGAAAATAGTAGCCTAATGTTCCAGAAGACTTTGGTATATTAACTTTAACTATACCTACATGCAAATGCAAAAAAGGTCAGTATTCAAACTTCAGAGTTAGGGTCTAGGCAAATCAGTTGTTCTTTTAGACTGCGCCAGCAAGGTATGTTCATTCAAAAAAGGAAATTTGCCGTGTATCTATTCATGTTCGTGTATGGGACAAAAAACATGCAAGAACCCTCATTGTAAAAAAGGCACACCAGAGACAGTAGTTCCTTCGCTTGATGAAGACGACAGCGACTAGCGGGAGGTAGTTAGGTACCAAGACAATAATTATTGTATATTTATATTTTTCCGTATTCAATAATTAATTTTGCAATATAATTTGTTTATTGTTAGATATGTATTATTGTTGTCAATTAATAATTAATGTCAAGAGAAAAACACACGTTTTGTCAAAAGGTCCATTAATAATCATAATTTTAACAACAAATTGGTCTATAAATAATATTTTCAATAGATCTTTAATAATTTATAATAAAGGAATGGAAGTGGAACGCCAGCATTTAGGTGCGATCGGGGGGAAGTGCGGGTTGGTAAACGCGCGGGAGTTGTGGTGGGGGATCGAGGTTCGCTGCAGTCTGACGCGCGCGCTGGGTGTCAAAAATTTGCTATCGTTTGACAAATAATTAAATATCTCCTTTATTATTGCTCCAAAAAATATAATTTCGCGTTTAATACACATCTGCAACCTTACTACACATTTTGCTAAGAATAACTTTTTTCGTGTCTGCAATAGTTTTAACGATATCGCAATTTATTCGGCAAATGCGCCTGAAAATAATTAGTTTTTCGGTCGATCTAAACCGAGAAAACGGCCTTTAACTGAATTTCCGCTCCATAAGACCCCATGTTAACGCCAAGATTCGATAATTAATTAAAAATACTTTTTGTACAAAAATTGTAATTATTTTTGGCTTGAGATGTGAACATCACTTATCTCTATGACGTAGTGTACTCAGTTAGAAAATCTTGATTTGCGCCCTTAGAAACCCTACGATTTTTTTACGACAAGTGGATTCCGAATCTTGATTATCTCTTCTATAAAGCTGGCAAGTTCATTCCTTTTAGCCAAAAAGTGCCCACGGGCTGAACGATAGAGGCCTCATTGCACTCTACTATACAGCATCTCGCATTGTGGCAAGAGTTTCGGCAGCTCTGGCACGATTAGCCCCACAGTATATAAAAATGCCCCAAACGGAAGAACAAAAAATTGAAATACAGAGGGGGTTCTACGAAATAGCTCGATTTCCACGAGTAATAGGCACTATAGATGGATCCCATATCAGAATTTAATCACCGGGAGGTGAAGAGGCAGAAGTGTATCGAAATCGAAAAGGATATTTCTCCATCAACATACAGGCAGTTACCAACCACAAACTACAAATCATGGACCTTGTAGCTCGCTGGCCAGGGTCTACGCATGATTCAACTATTTTTAATAACAGCAGAATCAAGGTTTTAATGGAAAATGGAACTTTCAGGAATTCAGTATTATTAGGTATGTACAATATACCTTTATGTCTATGTAGTATATCTGGATATTAATAAATAGTTGAATCATACTTATAGGTGACAGTGGATACCCATTGAGGTCATATTTTCTCACACCACTTTTAAATACTGCAACAAGAGCAGAGCAGTTGTACAATGAATCTCACATTAGGACCAGGAACACTGTGGAACGTCTATTTGGAAACTGGAAGCGCCGTTTTCCTGTTTTGGCCCTTGGAATGCGTTTGAAATTGGACACAGTTTTGACTATAATTGTTGCAGCTGCAGTATTACAAAATATAGCTCGACAAAACAATGAACCAGAACCACTACCAGCTGAGGACATAGATGAAAATGAACTGGAGCGGTTAATCCAAGAAGGAAACATTCACCTACCTGAAGTACCTGCTGATATAAATGACCCCCGAAACTATCGAAATGAGTTAATACAAAATTACTTTGCTAATTTGTAAAAATAATAAATAGTGTACAAAACTAAGAATGTTTTAATCCAAAACAATACAAAAAATTAGCCTTCAAGACTAACAAAATTTTTATAAACAATGAACAGAATGTTTTAATCCAAAACAATACAAAAAATTAGCCTCCAAGACTAACAAAATTTTTATAAACAATGAACAGGGTGATCCATTGGTTTTGTCCCACTTTTGACTATTCCAATTTAAAAAGGGGACAAAACGGATGGATCAACCTGTACAATTTAATTCAATGATAAGTATTGTAGACGAGTTTGTCTCAATTTTTCCTTTTTCAATTCAATGTCTAGTTGGAGTGATTCAATTTCTAATTTATGCTTCTCCATCTGTATTTCTAGTATCTGTTTATTGGAATTCAGTTGTTGTTGAAGGTTTTGCCTTTCGCAATCTGCATTAATCAATCTCTCGCTGATTAATTTTAAATACTGATCTCCCACAATTGAAGAAGTGAGAGCCTTTACGGCTGGGGATGGCCTCCTTCGGCTGGCACTCATTTTCTGAAACAATTGGTCATAATATGTACTTTACTTCCCTACATGGCACCTTACTTTAGAATTAGTTGTAAGTGCATCATTAATGGGTTCGGCAAGGGCTGCAGCTTTTCTGCTATTAAAAATTATGGATGGAGTTGTTTCTTCCTAGAGATATAATTATTATTTTACCAGAATTATTTTCTAGTACAACTAACCTCTTGTTGCAAAACTTCTGACTGGGTTATCAGATAATCAATTTGACAATCCTCATCGGCAACTAATGTAGTTCCAGCTTGTTCTGTCACAGCTATAGTTACAGGTACAGCATCAGAATCATAAGGATTCTTCATTCCGAAGATAGTCTTTTCATTTACAACACTGAGCAGTAGATCATCACTTTTTGTCAATATTACTTTTTCTGGACCTCCACCTATGACATAATTGTTCATTACTTATGATTCATAACATGCACATTACCTGTTAAAAAACGCTCTTTATTTGCCTCTGCAGCATGTTTTCTCAAATCAGCCTTACAATTGTTGTAAAATTTCTTCAACGTATCTAAAGTTCTATGCCTGCTTTCTGGGCAAGCCGCATTAAATTTCTCACTCACTCTAGCCCAGGCCCTCATTTTATCCGTGTTACTAACCGCATCTGTCTTCTTATTTTCTATAATATTCTTCTCTTCACTCACTAAACTGAATAATTGCTGTTTTTCAGTCGCGGTGAAGTTGGGAGCCCGAGCTTTCTTTTGTTTTGTCACCTAAAAGGTTCTGTTATTTGCCCTTTATCAATTACATTATTTCACAACTTTATCACACATTTTGATCCAGAGGGACACAAATTACTTCGTAAATTACGCAAAGTATTTCCAATAACTAATAAATAAGTTCAAAATTGGTATAACCTCTACGCAATTGACAGCCGCACGAACATTGACACTTAACAGAGAAGTGCAGGAACAGGAAGACAACCGTAAAAATGGAATTAACCCAAATCTGCGACGTTGCCACATCATCAATCGCTTTAAGTAAAGAATAAGTTAAGAACACCTTAAATAATGACGGTGAAAATCGATTCTTGCTTAAGTCTTCCTTGCATTTAAGACTCACTTGATAAAGTATTGCTTTAATCTAATACGGTGCAAACGAGCATTAATACCGCTATTAGGGAATCATGGCTTAATCACGGTTATAATAAAGGGCGCTGAATACGACCCATTGCATATAACATCAAATGTTAACCGACGATTAATTATTGCGCTCACGCGTTAAAACCTCGATTTTTATACAACTTATTTTCTACATTGATTACCGCCTTTTCTCGGTCAAGCTCGTTTGAAAGTGAGGCGGTTCTAACTACTGTTCATTTAATGCATGCCGGATCGTCCATAGTGTCATGTCGTGGCATGGCCTTTCACTCTTTGCATGCGTACGAACTTCCACAGGCGCGTGTTCCTATCATCATATCACCAATGTCGAGACTACTGTAGATATACGTCTCTCTTGCCTTTACCTTATTAGATTAAAATTGCATATTGCAGTAATTACTCATGTTTGTTTTCAAAAACCGAAGTGAATCGTGGATACTGGATCTTTTACACACGTTTGGTCGTGATTAAATTGCATTGGGATGGAAAGGTCGAATTGTATGACCTTTCGTTTGAGGAATGTCCCCTGCGGCTGGGGAAGGTCTATAATGTTTTTTTTTTGTTTAACTTTTATTTTGGCACAGAGGCGACACGTCTGTTGAACAGATGTCGAGTCCATTTTGTATGAACTTAAAAAATATTAATTGTCTCTTATATGGAAAGTCGAACTTTGGTGTAATTGAGCCAAGGGAACTATGATGACGCAGACGTCGGGTGAGTCATTTGGCCGGACATATGTTGTGAACCGTCACTAGAATTTAAATCCAACGATCAACAAACCATTCAATCCATAGTACGAAAATGAAATGCTAATACCTAATGATTGTGTGACGAAAAACTCTGACGATAATCTCTTTTCCGTTTTGTTGCAGGTTTCAAAAGAAGAATTAGCAAAATTGGTGCAAGGTTTCGATAAACAAGACATTCTTACGTCGTCCGGTGTAACTTTAGCTGGCAACAGATACATATACCTTTCGGGCACGGATCGTGTTATTAGGGCCAAATTGGGAAAGGTTGGAGTCCACTGCATGAAAACGACACAAGGTGGGTTGAAGTCATAAAATTTGTACTATTCCCCCATTTGTTACTAAAGCAAAGTTGGGTGGGTCAATCCCCTCAGTTCAATACCCGCATTAGGTACAGTTATTTTTCCGTCGGAACTTCCCAAATTAACGATAACTAGATTTGGCAGTTTGTGTACAGCCGAAGTAATTGAAAATGAACAGGGGCTGAGCCTAGATCCCTGCACGGTAACATTGATTTCAATTCAGGTATAGAAAACTCCACTCAAAACGCTTGGCCGCAAAGAAATCCGGTATCTTAGAATGTTACCGTGCTGGGATCGAATCTCAGCCCCTGTTCATTTTCAATTACTTCGGCTGTACCTACATATTACCAACTTTAAAGCAACTGAAGATTGTTCTTCAGTTGCTTTAAAGACACAAGTTTCTAACCCCCCGAGGGGCTATCCACTTCTGCAATAGGTGTACAAATTGACGGGAATGGACGGAAATACAATAGGGAATGAGGAAATTCTCTGCAGTGTTTAGGCAATGGAAGGGAATTTTCGGCAATTGTCAGGAATGTACGGAAATTTTAGGTATTTCGCGGCAATTAAGTTCGGCAATGTGGGAATACAGACATCCCTTCGACAAATTCGGTAATGACCGGCAATTTTGGGAATGCTTTGGAAATATACGAAAATAGGAACGCTTTGGAAAAGACGTGGAAATGTCCAATTCAGAAAAATAAGGAATTAAAGAAAATTATAGGATAACTATTTCAATTTTTCGTTCATGTCGCGGTTTTCGTGTTTCAATTATGTAGTTAAATAAACGTAACTGGGTACCCTAATAATATAGGTACAATGGATAGAAGGCGAAACAGAAGGGTAGGTAATTGTATAAATAACCTAAAATATCTAAAACTGATATAGAAATACGAGAATGCGGGAATGCCTTGCGAAATTGAAGAATGGTGGGCAATTGTTCGGAAAGGCGACGGCAATGCAGCAACTATACATATACTAATCATTCCCGAAATCGGCAATGATGTATAAAATTTGAGGGAGTGGAAAGCCCCTTGTAACCCCCATTTGCGCCGGTTCCGTTTAACGTTAAGTCACAGTTCTTTCCTGTGGACTTGCTCTGAAGATTAATTTTAACGAAAACCTGTGCGGCATAATCGCCTTATAATTGATTACTCGTTCCACTATTTAGGTACCTATTATAGTAAATTAGGTACCTATCTAATTTGTTTTTTTTCTGGTCCCCCAAAAGTCGCCTGGTCGTTACATTTCCAGATAAACCGAGTGGGGCGTGCTGATTGACATTACCGAAAGTTTATTTTTCTGGTAAATGCGCTTTATTTAAGTATTAAGTTTATTTCCAGCAAGTATTCGTTAACAAAAATGAGCGTTTATTTGTTCATACAAAACAAAACAATATGAACATGTAACAGGGATGATGTTTGCCTATCGTATTAAGCTTTGCTTTTTCGAATTTACCTGCCTCCGATAGCAGAAACTAATCGAACTCCTTTTGATTTTGCGGAAGGGATTTTTCCTTTTTCAAAAACGGCTCATAAATAAAAAATGAAAGAGCACGATTTTATGCAGCCTTAACCGGTAAATAATAATCTCATATTTAATAATAATAAACTCATATTTAATAATAATAAACTCATATTTGCAAAAAAACACTGGCGTACCCAACTCGTCAAGAAAATTACGCCGCCAAGCAAAATATATATTTTTTAAATTTGCACACCCTGTATCTTGGAAATTAAGCACTTTAGGACATTTGTCCATAGGAAGTTTTCGTCTTAGAATAATGTGATGAATAACACCCTGAAGTTTGTCCGTGTACTTAGGGAACACGCTGTATTATACTTCCTCTTCGTTTGTTATCTTTCTCGATTATTCCATTCTGAGTGCGTTGCAGCTTTTGTTCTTTTTTGATGCAATCTATGAATTTCCAAATGTTGAGATGTGCTGCAATTTTCTACTCAAATGTTCCTTGCCACCCTTCCACAGAATTGTTGCTCTTCGTTAAACGGGAATTTTCGAGCGAATTCTAGCAATTTTACATATCCGGTGTAAATAGAGTAGGGCCCCATTCCACCAAAAAGATTTGCGACTTTTCTTTTACACTTTGCAGTTTCTTCCATTTAAAAAGCAAAGTGAAAAAGTGAAGTAGCAATTTTTTTGGGGAAATAGACCTAGACCCATTATTAGCGAAGAACTATGATTGCATTGTTTATGGAAGGACTGAAAATTGCATTATTCTAGGAAGAAAAGTTCATATGGGCATAATATAAATAAAAGAAAGCTACACCGCTCGGGTAAGTACTCAAAAATTCAGTTTTCTTAAAATTATTCGAAAAATATAAATAATAGAATCTTGGAATTTTAAGCAATGGTTTATATTAGGGCTTTCTTTTGATTTTTTTTAGATTTTTAATCAGATCAGAGACGTGGGTTCTTGGGAAGGCTACACATTTTTGGGCTTTCCCTAACGCTAAATGGTAACAAAATCTTAATCTATGGTCTATTCCACGTAGAAATGGTGCTTCTGTGGAATGTAGCTATGACGTACCGTTTTCGAATAAAATAATTCTAATTTTGTCTTATCTACCTATTTAGTGAAAATAAAAATGGATGATGATTCATAATTGAGGTACGTTAAAAAATGCTTATTAAGAGAGCTGATTGTCTGTCGAATTGGGTTTAGGTACCACATGTCCATACGAACTTCTCTTGCTAAAATGGCATAAGTAATCATACTTTGAGTTTATTTTTACTAAGGGGCTAATTTCAAGTTTGTCATGACGTAATGACACAAGTCTGATTAGCACATAACTCAGAAGATGTCGCTACTCTCTAGTAGTGCGGTTTTGCAGAGTTCTACATTATACCTTGCTGAATTTCGTACGGCAACCATTTTGAACAACAATTTCAATTGTCACTTGACCGGCTGTATTAAAATCGCGTCTCCCGCCTACCGTTTCAACATGGTAATAATGTAGCACTCTATGGAAACACTGGACAACTTCGGTGGAAAAATGCACTATCACTAGAAACACCCCACTACACCGAAACACTTGATTTACACTGCTGACGCGTTTCGAACACAATGTGCTCATTATCAAAGCCGAAGCTAAAACAACCTGCCTGTCTAGAAACTGAAATATTTATAGGCCCACCCGCGTAGCTCCGCCCCTCGCCTGATCTCGGTAGACCAATCACAGGTCGAGAAATGGTCACGTAAGGGTGAACACGTATAAATACAACAAGTCCTACTTAAAGTAGCGTAAACAAAGATGAATATGCGATCGGGCCTGTATCAGCGTTCATAAGCCTATCTCTAGACTTATGAATTACGATACTCTCCCAAGCGTCGAGCATCTGCATCTTGTTAACGCTACAAACTAACTTAATATTATCACTTATTCTATGGTCATTGTGTAAAGCATGTAGGGCAACACTGGATTTCTCAGTTCTGCCATATTTAAGGTGGGCTAAGTGCTCCTTAAATCTGGTGCTGATAGACCTTCGTGTTTGACCTACATACTTTAGATCACAATTTTGACAATTGATTTCGTATATACCAGATTTTTCGCTATTCCCTACTTTATCTTTCGGGTTGCCTAAAAGGTTTTTCAGTTTGTTTTCTGATCTGAAAACTGTCCTTAAATTTTGTTGGGCAAAAAACCTTGTCAAACCTCTTGTCAACTGAGGTTCAAAAGGTAGTGCGACAAATTTTAAGTCCTGTTTTTGTTCTTCGAAGCGAAAAGTCGTGGCGTTTAACACTTGTTGTTTGAATTTTAACTTCCTAATGATGTTGTCTATTATGATAGGTTCGAACCCGTTACATCTCGCTATGTCTTTGATTGTTTTGAGTTCTTTCTGATATCTTTCCTTGTTTAAAGGAAAATTCAGAAGACGGTGTGCCAAAAAATGGAAACTTGCCATCTTGTGTTGTGCACAATGATGGGAGTCTGCCGAGATATAGCGGTATGTGCCAGCTTCTTTCCTATAAACGTCAAATTCTAACTTATTATTATTTCTAATCACTAGAGTGTCTAGAAAAGGGAGTTTTTTCTCTTCTTCAACTTCGTGAGTGAATTTAATACTCGGAAAAATTGAGTTTAATTTTGAAATGAAGTCCTCTAAACTGGACTGACTAGGATCGAAAACAGCAAAAATGTCATCCACATATCTAAACCAAACCCTAACGATCTCTCGCGAGAGGTCGTTGACGAGTATATTCGACTTGCAGAACTCTGCATGAGGCAAAACTGCTTCCAGATCAATGGTTGCTTTTTTGAGCAAAAGGATGGTACTGCCATGGGGAACCCCCTTTCCCCATTCTTGGCAGAATTATTCATGAGCGTCCTCGAGACGGAGTTGCAAGCCGAGTCTGGCCAGTATTTTCCGAGGCTTTGGTTTAGATATGTGGATGACATTTTTGCTGTTTTCGATCCTAGTCAGTCCAGTTTAGAGGACTTCATTTCAAAATTAAACTCAATTTTTCCGAGTATTAAATTCACTCACGAAGTTGAAGAAGAGAAAAAACTCCCTTTTCTAGATAGACACTCTAGTGATTAGAAATAATAATAAGTTAGAATTTGACGTTTATAGGAAAGAAGCTGGCACATACCGCTATATCTCGGCAGACTCCCATCATTGTGCACAACACAAGATGGCAAGTTTCCATTTTTTGGCACACCGTCTTCTGAATTTTCCTTTAAACAAGGAAAGATATCAGAAAGAACTCAAAACAATCAAAGACATAGCGAGATGTAACGGGTTCGAACCTATCATAATCGACAACATCATTAGGAAGTTAAAATTCAAACAACAAGTGTTAAACGCCACGACTTTTCGCTTCGAAGAACAAAAACAGGACTTAAAATTTGTCGCACTACCTTTTGAACCTCAGTTGACAAGAGGTTTGACAAGGTTTTTTGCCCAACAAAATTTAAGGACAGTTTTCAGATCAGAAAACAAACTGAAAAACCTTTTAGGCAACCCGAAAGATAAAGTAGGGAATAGCGAAAAATCTGGTATATACGAAATCAATTGTCAAAATTGTGATCTAAAGTATGTAGGTCAAACACGAAGGTCTATCAGCACCAGATTTAAGGAGCACTTAGCCCACCTTAAATATGGCAGAACTGAGAAATCCAGTGTTGCCCTACATGCTTTACACAATGACCATAGAATAAGTGATAATATTAAGTTAGTTTGTAGCGTTAACAAGATGCAGATGCTCGACGCTTGGGAGAGTATCGTAATTCATAAGTCTAGAGATAGGCTTATGAACGCTGATACAGGCCCGATCGCATATTCATCTTTGTTTACGCTACTTTAAGTAGGACTTGTTGTATTTATACGTGTTCACCCTTACGTGACCATTTCTCGACCTGTGATTGGTCTACCGAGATCAGGCGAGGGGCGGAGCTACGCGGGTGGGCCTATAAATATTTCAGTTTCTAGACAGGCAGGTTGTTTTAGCTTCGGCTTTGATAATGAGCACATTGTGTTCGAAACGCGTCAGCAGTGTAAATCAAGTGTTTCGGTGTAGTGGGGTGTTTCTAGTGATAATGTAGCACTCTGCAAAACCGTGCTACTAACGACCTCTTCTGAGTTACGCACTAGACTTATGTCGTTTCATGAGATAAACCAACTTGAAATTAGTCTCTAATTGAGCAGATAAAATAAATCGTCCGTCGCAAGTTTTCTCGCTCTAAACAATAAAAATGCCCACGACAAAAAAATGTTTAAGTCCCCCCCCCCACCCAAGAACGCACGCCTCTGAAGTTATTAAATATCTGAAAAAAAAAATTGAGAGTAAACCCTTTTTAACGCTAACCATTGGTCAAAATTTACTTATATTTTTCGACAAGTTTTCAAAAAAACTTACTTTTTGAGTATCCATATAACGCATTTATGTGCGGAACTTTTCTTCCTACCGGGTGCACTCAAGACGATCCACTCTTAATAACTTTTGAACGAAATATAATATCGACTTCCGGTTTTCGACAAGTTCTTTAACCTTGAAAGGGCCATGTTTCACTGTAATTTTGGCTTGTTCAGATTGTGAGTTTACCCCCACTCCTATCAAGGCCAAACTCTTAAATGACAACATACCTCGTGGCAAATATCAAATGAAAGCTCTTGAAAAATGCTATTCATTGTTCTGAATAGTTTGAAAATTTGATGTTACAGACAAAAATGTAATGTATTTGAATTAATTTTAAATTAGAAATTAGTGGAAAGCTTTGAAAAATTCGATGAAATATTTGTTTATTAAAATTTTACAGATTAGAACTCGAGCGAATTTTACTGGTTATTAGCTTTTTTGGAGCTTTAATTTTAGCTGTCACACAGGGACTAACTCGACAGATAAACAAATTTTTTTCACTACTAGCTTTAAAACGTACCATTATTGACTTATCTTTGAACTGAGAATTCGGTTTTTTTGCTGGAAGTGAAAAAAGTACTATATTCACCACGGTATAGAGAAGAATATTTTAGCCCTCGCGTCTTGTAACTTTCTCGGTGCTTCGCACCTCGGGGTTACAGTCTTGCCGCTTGGGCTAAAATAATTCTTATCTACCTTGGTCAATAATTTACTATTCCAAAACTTTGCCGGAATTTCTAATATTTCTATTGATGACGTGCAACGGAAGTTTTGTTGAAAATACTATCGGGTGTCCCAAAAAAAAAACGGACAAAATAGTCTTTGAAATAAGTCAGCCATTTCTTAACCGATTTGGATAGACTTGGTCTTAAATTAAAGCTGGGGGGCATTTCACACCCCAAAAATTTGTACACCACTGCCGAATTTTCAGGGCACTGCCGTAAATTTGTACACCACTGCCGACTGTGAAGTCCCCCGACTGTCGAATTTGCTCAATTTTTGCAACCACTGCCCAATTTTTGCAACCACTGCCTAACATTTCCCACTAACACTGCCGAAAATTTGTACACCACTGCCGACTGTGAAATCCCCCCCAATTAAAGCTAAAGAATCAGGCTTCCGAACTTTGCAAGAAACGTCGACAGATGAAGCTGATGTAGTAGCCTTATTGATACTTGTCTTTAAGGCTTATTTTAGGTACGTGGGGATTGGTCGGGCAACAACCAATGGTTATGAGACCCAAATAGCCTGGAAGATCTTTCTTTTTTCTTCAAAAATCTTTTTTCAGAAGTCCATTTGGCGTAAGCATTAATTTTCAGTGATTTTTCTAAAAAAAGTGTTTTTGCGTATTTTCATGCTTCCATGACCATAACATTGATGCACATAGGGTTTAATTTTCAATGATAACTGTTCAGTTGCCCCCCACTGGCATCCGCGGCACTGTTTTCACCATATTCGTTCATTTATAACTGAAAATTAAGATTTATATGCATTACTGTTCTTTGGGCATGGCCATTAATGCGTGAAAATACTCAAAAACACATTTTTTTTAAATTACAGAAAATTAATGCCTAAGCCAAATCGACTTCTGAAAAAGATTTTTGAACAAGAAAGAAAGATCTTCAAGGCTATTCGAGTGTCATACCGATTGGTCGTTGACTCGCCAATCGCCATGCAGCTAAAATAAACCTTTAAAGCAAGTATCAATAGGACTACTACGGCAGCGCCATCTGCCGTAGTTTCTCATACAGTCGAAAGCCTGATTCTTTGGCTTTAATTTAAGACCACGCTCATCCAAATCGGTTAAGAAATGGCAGACTTATTCTCAAAAATATTTTGTCCGTTTTTTTTTGGGAAACCCGATATATTGAAATACCTTCAAAACTCACGGCAAAAATGACAGTATTTCAATACAAATTTTAAAAAATAGATGACCAATCATGAGAGCCCATTTGTATTAATTTGTATTGAAAAATAAAATCGAGCAAAAATTCCTTGAGGCTTCCAACCTTTGATAAAGTATTATTACTTATGTGCTATAATTTTCAATTTTTGCTTTTTATGGTTCATCCAATTCACCTATTTCTTGAGTGATCTGAAACCACGGCCATTTGGAGGTTCAAACTATATTTCTCCCTCTCGCCCATTAAAGAAAGGAATATCGGTCTCTGCAAATTCATTAGATACAAATCCAGAGCCAATTTTGCAAAATTCAAAGTAATGTTTTGATTCGTCGCCCCTAGGGGGTTAAAATCGTTGAAATATATTTGGCCGCGACAAAAAATTTTTTTTGTTGGCCGGTGTAATCACCTTTTCTAATAAAGTTTCATATGTATGTATTTTTGTTTCAGCTGTTGTAGTATCCCTTTATGAAGATCCCATTCAACCTCAGCAAGCAGCGTCAGTGGTAGAAAAGTTAGGTGATTACTTAATTAACTGCGGATACTAGAGGTAAGTGTCTAATTGCTGCTAAGTCTTATTTTTGACGTTGTGAAGTTGTCAATGCCGCTTTCTAGGGGAATTAGGACTCCATAAAAACTATTTCTCAATAATTAAAAAAATTGATTCGAAGGATCAGTATGTATTGAATCAGTTCGCAGGTCCACAAGACTACATAATATGCGACCACATCAAAGCAGTAAAGAACAATGTTTTGCCATAAAGTAAATTTCTGAGGTTTTTTTTGTCCTTGCACATTGCTCCAATTTTCTCTCTTTACTAAATAACATATTCCAACACTGACTGTAATTTTTGGAAACAGTCCAAGTTGCCAATAACTAGCTCAGATTTAACGAAAGCAAACGACTTTGCTGATCCTTCTACACACTTTTGTCACTGTTCAAATTGTGCTACGTAACTTATTCTTGAAACATGCTTTATAAATAAATGACCCGAGCTGTAACTTTATTGGGGCTGTTTGTTTCAGATAGTGTGGGCCGCTGCAAGACCGCCATTGCCGTGCGGCGACATAATTATTATTATATTATAAAAGTTGTATTTTTTTCAATAATAACAGCGAACAGCAATGTGTATATCGAGTGCATCATCAACATATAAAGTTTTTAACTTTTCAATATAGGATCGGTTACTTCCTTTGAATGAAACCACCATCATGCGATCGTTTCATTATTCATTATTCCCATGCGTAGGTTATTTTATAAGCAGACGACGAAGTGTAGCGCATAAACACACGTTCCTGATTTTAATTTAGAAACCGCTTCCTTCAGTTCTATTCTATCTAATGTGCAGGCTTATAATGTAGTCTACCTTGGATAATTTATGATTTTTTGTTAGGCTCTGGTCTCAATGAAAACACCCGTAATTGTTTTTATTTTATAATATTTTAAGATATTTCTGGTATGGCTAAGTTTTTGAAGCGCGTCCCTTTAGTACATACAGACTTCGCTTCAGAAACTGGGTCATTTTTGTAGGTATTTCGTATTAGCTTTTCTTATACCATTGCTATCTCTAAAATATTTGATACTGAAGAATTACAGTTAGGGTTTTTTAATAAAAAAAATCTCTAGTCCCGCTGTTCACTTCTTTAATTTCCTCCACCCCTTACCCTTCGACCCGAGAGCTTTGTACCGTAATAGTGTATGAAATGATTGGATGTGAAAACTTTACCCGTGTTTCGGTGCTTGTACTCCTCATTAACAAAGCGAAAAAAACAGTTTCATTTACTGAAAAAGCACAAAAGTAGCTGTAAGTCGAATGAGTCTTCTAATAAGGTAATGGTAAGGTTTTTGTATTCTTTGATTTTGTAATATTTCTTACGATTGATTTTTTTGCAAAATTCTTTTAATGTTCTGCTTGTTCATGTCAGTAATCTTGTGCTAATGTGATTGGTGTGAAGTAGTCTCTCTATCTTTGACATCCAAATTTCAGCACTAGTTTTATTCGAACACTCGATTGGAGAGCATAAAGTAAATTTACGATTTGTGATAATTTTAGTGTTAGACGGTTGACGGTTGTTTGACAGTATTTCTACTTGCTTGTGACTGTTACACCAATCAAATGAGAATAATGTTCTACGAGTTGTTCGGCACGCTCTAGCGATGTCTGAAACGCTCATGTACGCTGCTGTAATATTGTTGTAACGCGGTTAAATGCTCATTATTGTCCTTTTTATTGTAAAAGAAATTATTTTTACCTCTCTTATTTTTAAAATCGAGAAGTAGCTTTGTAAAATTTTTCTGATATAATTCGCGAGGGATATTGTGTATTTAAATAAAAAAAAATCATAATAAATTTGTATTATAAAAATTCAATGCGGTTTCATTTCTGCTTCCTAATCACGTATTCCTTGTCTAATTTGTCCGGATGTGGATTGTAGTGAATAACACCACAATCTTTTAGTTGGATTTTCCGCACTTGTTTTAAAAAGAGAGCTAAAATTTTCGAATCTAACATAACACGATCTTTGCGTTTGGAGATACAGTCGGGTAGGTATTTTGAAAATGCCCACCCCTTCGACGATTCACTTGGTCGACTGTATCGCTGCAACGTGCTTAATGTTTTCCAACCTGTCGATAGAATTACAGTCGACCAAGCGAATTGTCGCGATGGAGTGGGTATTTTCAAAGTTCCTGACTGTACCGGGGTGTTTTTGAGGAAATGTCCCCCAACGGTTCGCGTTGGAAAAATGTCGACACACTGATGCGATTTAACTAGTAGGTAGGTATCTAAAGTCCCGTCACATATTAACGAAAACGGGAGTTGTGTGTCTCAGAGTTTTTTTCTGTTGGTTTGTAAACGGGATTTCAGTTCTGTCAAAATTCCTGTCATGGACAATAATTAACAACAAAGACCCCTTTCAACCTGCATTGTTACTGTTTATTGACACTGACAGTGAGTGACGCGAGTTTTGACGGATGTGAAATCCCGTTTACAAACCAGCAGAAAAAAGCCTGGGACACACAACCCCCGCTTTCGTTAATATGCGACGAGACTTTACTTTAGTTACATTACCGGCGGTACTGCATTAAAATTGATATATCCTTCCCATAGGAACGCTGTCTGCATATTGTTTCAACGTTGTTATAATGAATGTTTCATTGTGCAGTAGACGAGACGGAAGCTGTTTCATTATTTATTCGGCGATTGAGCTTCTTTGTTTGAGATATGCTATTCTAACTGGTTGGCTTTTAGTAGTTTTAGTAAGAAGAGAATTGGCGTTTCGAGAGTCTGATTACACTTTTAAAGGTGTCGGTCTAAATAGGTGTAAGAAATTGTAGTGAGTTGTTTCAAGGCGATGAGAGTTTTTTGAACTTCAGTAAGTTTGTCAGAGATTGCAATAAAAATTGAAAGCGCGGTTTCAAGGGATGCACGGACACCCAAAACCCTTTGATGTAAAAATCGACCTATTCGAGCAAATAGTCGTATTTCAGGTTCAAAGATTTTATTAGGGCACCGTTGTGTCGGTTTATCAATTGTCTTAAGGGGGAAGAGGCATTCATGCACTTCCTTTTGAGTTTCAACGGCTTTCAAGATAAGGACGAAAAACGTGGTCTACCACTTTTTCAAGATAGCGACTAACACATGCCGGATTTGTCAAAACTTTTAGTATATTGAAGAGGACCTACAACAATACAAAATCTTAGCGCAAAAAATAATTGTCTGCTAATTTTTTCTTAATGGAATATGCAGTACCTATTTTCGTCCTAGAAAACCTAGGAGATTTTGAGTTCTCATATTTTTCAGTAAATTAAATGTACCTTAACTGCACAGGGTGTCTCTGTCTCAAAACGCTCCCACTTAATTAAGTTTGTTTAGGCATTTGGCATTATTCTGAGACACCACGTTTTTTCCAAAACCGCTAGAATCTTAAAAGTTGTAAGAAAAATAGACCAATCTTTCTCATAATATTGTCTACTACAGTTTTTAATCACGCTCGCTCACGATACATTATTCTATGCTAAAACATCGAGGGGGCAACCACTGCGCTAGTCCGCCGTACATCCTTGGATTTATTCCGCTTTTAGTCCGTTGAACTGGTTCAATGGTTGCTTGCTTTGTTCACGCTCCATATGTAAGTGTTAACTTTAAATGTACAAACCGCCCCTGGTTCTCTGATACGCTAAAACTTATTAAAAACCTTAAGATGAAGGCTTGGTCGCGTTTCAAGAGAACTTGAAATGAGAAGCATTGGGGTTTTTTCTTTCAAACTAGGAATTATTATAATGGTGCATTCATAAGGGAGCGAGAAGCCTATTACCGTATATGAATAAGAATGTAATGCACACGTAGGTTGGTTTCCAAGTTTTTAACGAAACACACAGGTATGTAAAAAAGATTTCATTGGGTAAAATTCGAGGTGAAAATCAGCTGACATACATCCAGCCAAGGAGTGAACGCGCGCCAAAGAAATAACATGTGCGATCCTCTGTGCACCAGTATTTGGTGCTGCTCTGGTACTATTATCCCACCCAAAAATTCTACTGAAAGCATTTCGAAGAAAATTTTCCACTGCGGTCACAAATCAGTCAAATTTGCACTCGTTTATTTATTTAGCGCCGACTAGCACTAAAATTAATATTTGTTGAATGGATCACTGCAAGTGCAATGTTTTTTTTCTCATAATATACCGTTTTTAATATACTTTAATATACACGTCTACGATTACCCCATTCCATAAAATTGGTAGGGTTAATTTACACAAGAATTTGGGTAAAGTGTAGACGTGGGATTATAGTAGATTATTGTAACCAATCCAAGGCAGCATTTAGTATTCCAGTAACCAATCAAATCCTGATTACAGTGATAATACTACGTCAACTTGACACTACTTACTCAAATACTTTAGTTTATAAAATAATCTACAAAATACGATTCGTAGTCTCTTGGTTGCGTTGCTGAGCCTCATGGATGCACTACTTGTCAAATGGTAAATTTTTTTCGGCCAAAACCCAAGGCCTAAAAAAATCTTCCATTTTGACTCGTAGTTGACAACCATTCGGACGTCAAAACCCGCGGCAATCAAGAGACTCGTCGTATTACTAATGACACTTTGTATACCGTACCGTAGCGTAACGCTGGGGGAAAAGTAGACACTACGTGAAAATATACCTAATGAATTGGGCTTTAAGATATTGCTTATCTATCGGCAAATATTTTGCAGTAGATTTCATCAATAAGTGGTACTTAAGGCGTGTTATTAAAATTGAGGACGAGTCAGTGCACTTAAAGTTTCTGGAGCGAATTACATTTGATAGATTTAGATGGCCGATAAGGGAAAGATACCTACTTTTTAGGGCCCATTGCCGTAGTCGGCGACGTTAAAATGAATACCGACCCGTGCAAATTAAGAGGGGTGTCTACAATTCCCCCAATTGTTGACAGGGTTTTAAAAATATTTTTGCCAAAAATTACTTCGTTATCTTGACTTCAAAAGATGTTTTGAGAAAGGTTGGCCTTACTGTATACCAATTTGCAGGTTTCTAATACTTTTTATTTTCTAGAAAACAATTATATTTATATTATTTTAATATTATGAAACGGCATATTTCGTCTACACTTAGGTACCCACTCCACTTTACCCTATGTTGACATTTAAGATTTAAGATAGGTGTGGTGTGAGGTGAACTGCACAATTTGAACAAAGTCAAAACTGCAGTGAAACACGTCCCCTGAATGCCATAGAACTTGTGAAAACAACCAACAGTATTTTGTGCCAACAGGGTTGAATTTGGTGATTTTTTTTTCCTGCATGTTAAAATCCCATCACAGATAATCTTTGCATGATTTTTAACACAACTATTATACCTACCTTTTGTATGTTTGTTCAATCTGCCACCTACATTTAAACTTAGCAGCCTTCAGCATAATGTTGAGGTCTTGGTAAAGCGAGTTTGGTTTGACCTACTTTGCTCATATGGTCGTAAATCGACGTAATGGTTCAAATGTTCATTTTATTATTCAATGTTTACTCTCTAAATCCTCAAGTCGGCAGCTTCTCATCATCTGATGTGACAATTTGCAAATATTTCATGATAAAATTTTGAACATAGGTACCATAGAAAGGGGTAGTTTCGGACAGTGGCACCGCGATACATTTTAAATTCGACAAACAAAAATGCATGTGCCTAATTGAAGTTCTGTGTGCTCGCATACGTAGCCGACAGTGCCCGTTTAACCACCGTGTGGAGACATTTTCGTCTGAAACAGTTTTTCGTATTTATACAGGGTGTAACAGAAACATACGGCAATATTTTAACCAAGTATTATCCCTAAAAATACATGACGAAAATTCAAGAGAAAATTTTTCCTAGGGTCATCAATAACGGCGGTAGGGCTGGCCAAGGTGGAGGGATGGATAACGTTTTTTTTTAGAATAACTCCGGAAATGATTTTAATTAATAAATTATTTTTTGGCTATACGTTTATCTTATTATTAGACACAGCAAGTAAAAATTTCACCAAAAACGACAAAGAAGAGAATGGTTTTTCAGCTGCAGCTCCAGCTACTGTTAAATTCAATTGGAAAAGATAGAGCGTTTGAATTATCACTTAAATTTGCTAGTGTTTTGAGGTAGCAAGCACATTTCATTTGGAAACTTTTCTGTCTCTTATTTTTTTTTCATTTGGGCACTCCTTTCCTTTCAAATCGCCTTCAATGTGATACCTGCGAGGCCATAAAACCGTTATCCATAGCCCTCCAATGCTACCCCTACCTCCGTTATTAATGACACTAGGAAAAACTTTCTCGGGAATTTTCGTATATAATACAACAAGTGGTCTCAATATTGCCGGCAATTTTTGTCACTTTGATGCAACGAGCAGGCGTTGGGACGAAAATTATCACGAGCGCTTGCGCGAGTGATAATTTTCCAAAAACAACGCCTGCGAGTCATAATCAAAGTGACAAAAATTACCAAGATATTGAGACCATGAGTTGTGTTCGGCAAGACAATTCAACGACTTGACAACTGCCTGGCAATCACCACATGTACAAATTGCCAAATTAGTCACGCTGTGATTGGCTTAAGCGGTTAATTCATATTGGTTTATAAAGTAAAAGTTGAATTGTCGTATGTATTTTTGCGGATAATACGTGGTTAAAATATTGCCGAATGTTTCCGTTACACCCTGTATAGTTATTTATGGTACGTGTGAAACATGTCTTATAAGGAATTTTAGACACGCAAGAAAAGTTTAACCTCCTCACACATAAGAAAAAAAGAACATTTCTTAAGTGTCTAAAATGCTGATAAGACACGAGTGCCATATAACGTTTTATCCACAACCTGTCTACAGTTAGGGATAAATAGATTAGAAATTATACATGACAGTGACAAAATATTGTAATGTCGATATGTTGTTGAGTGTTTTATGAAAAATAAAACACTAGTATTTTATAGCATAGATATAGTGTATAGCAATGAGTGTTTTATGAAAAATGAAACACTAGTGTTTTATAGCATAGATTGTAGAATTGTAGATATGCAAACAATGATTTTATACCTTAATAATAGACAGGTTTTGGGTAAAATTATTTTATACTGACTCGAATTTTTTACTGTCTCAAAAAAATGAAAAACTAACTGGGCACAGTAGCCCGAGGGTTTTCCCTCAATGTAACTTAACCAATATGATAGGGTGTGGTTTGAAGTATGACTCACCAAAATGGCATCCCTTTATTTTGTCATTTGTTTTTTATACAGGATGATTAATGAAATACCGTAAAGTGGAGTCGAATTGGCCACTTTTCAAGTTTAAAAGGCTGTAACTTTTGACACAGTTGGCCGATTTATTTCAAATCTTGTGTATGTACCGGGTGGACCAACACTATTGCCCACCTCAATAATTGCCCTTTACCTTGAAGCTAGAGTTTTGATTTTTTTACAGGGTGTATGGGTACTAAAAACCCTTCAGAGGACGTAAATTTTTTTGATTGGCCCAAAAATGTGACGTCACGAAATTTTCAATGGGGCTATTTTCATGAAATAAATAATTTTTGCCCACAGGTTGGTTATTTAGGGCCTTAGGATCACGCTAAACTGATTATTTAATTTTTTGGACATCAGGTTACCAAACTGCAGAAGCTAAAAATCACGTCAATTTTTCTCACAAGTCGCCCATGAAACAACACCTAATCATTGCGAGGTATGTCCTTTATCGATCGGCGGATATTCAGAAATGTCAGTGTCAGCTTGTCATGTCGCCAGGGTCATCAAACCACATTATTCTTAATTTTCGAATTCATTCAATTAATCAATTAATTTTCCCGGAAAATTATTCAAACAAAACGCCCAAAGTTTGTTTAAGCGCGTGCGTAGTGTTCCACATTGCGCGTCAAATTAAATCAGACATAACCTCGTTTTGGAGAAATTTATCCAAAGGACCCTATACGATAGTGGCCCGGAAAAATCTGATCTAGACGATTCCAAACTTAGATTTTTGCTGTGGAGGTATAATAAAGTGTTCTTACAATATTGGAGACAAAAATATAGAAATTTTCCCAGGCGGTCATATTTTTATGTGGCTTTAAACCAATTTGGACCCCGAAAATGGCATTTTCACGAATTTTTTTCTCGGAAACTAGAAGATCCCACCCTTTCATTTTTCCACCAAACATTCACCTATCCCTCGCTCACCAAATTTTATAATTTGGTAGAGATGGGCCCAGGCAGTCGCTTATTGTATAGGGTCCTTTAAATTACAACCAGCACCAAGTACGTTTACCCATTACCCATTTGAAGAGCCTTCTGATTTGGTAAGTTTTTGGAATTTCGGTCGATTTATTTAATTGTAAAATTGAAAATTTTAGGTGACGAAGATGATATGTGTGAACCCAAAACCTAGTAGCTGGTAGCATTGTTGGTGGTATCTACTCTGCAGAAGGTCCATTAGATAATAAAGAAGCTTACTTTCAAGTGTGGAAGATTGGTCCACTGAAATTGTTGATAAAATTGAGACTGTTCCTGTTACGTTGTTAGATTTGACTCCTGATAATAAAAGCTATTCAAAGTATTTTGTAACTTAAGTAAATTGTTGAAATTCATGATGTGACAGTGCTCTGGATTTACTTAATTTCATAACGATGGGTAAGTATTAACCTACCTCCAGAAATATCAAAAATTAAGACCACACGACAGATTTTTTAACAATTTTTATTATTTTATTAATCAATTTAATCAGACAACTTGCAGCTTTGCTGTGTTTACGGACAAAGCGTCACTAATTTGGCACTGTTCATAGGTGGTACACTTGCACTGAGAAGAATAGTCCTGGTTTATCTATTAGCTGACACTCTCCGTGATAACATTTTTGAGAATCAATTACTATGTTGCAAACAGGCTGTCTGATGAGGCTTGCAGAGAACCTACCAACAGGCCAGACACTGCCATTATTAGATTTTGGGTTCACAAAAGGGCCCCATCGTTTTATTAAACATTTTTGGTCTCCATCTAAAATTTTCAATTTTACAATTAAATAAATCGACCTAAATTCCAAAAACTTACCAAATCAGAAAGCGTACAATGGGTAAACGTACTTGGTGCTGGTTGTAAATTACATTTGGAAAAATTTCACCAAAACGAGGTTATGTGCGTTTTATCGATATGGAATTACGCACGCGCTTGTCTCACACAAACCCTATGCTTCAGGGGTTTTGTTTGAATAATTTTCCGGGAAAATTAATTAATTAATTGAATGAATTCGAAAATTAAGAATAATGTGGTTTGATGACCCTGCCGACATGACAAGCTGATACTGACATTTCTGAATATCCGCCGATCGATAAAGGACATACCTCGCAATGATTAGGTGTTGTTTCATAGGCGACTTGTGAGAAAAATTGACGAGATTTTTAGGTTCTGCAGTTTGGTAACCTGATGTCCAAAAAATTAAATAATCAGTTTAGTGTGATCCTAAGACCCTAAATAACCAACCAGTGGGCAAAAGTTATTTATTTCATGAAAATAGCCCAATTGAAAATCTCGTGACGTCACATTTTTGGGCCAATCAAAAAAATTTTTACGTCCTCTGAAGGGTTTTTAGTACCCATACACCCTGTAAAAAAATCAAAACTCTAGCTTCAAGGTAAAGGGCAATTATTGAGGTGGGCAATAGTGTTGGTCCACCCGGTATATACGGGTCTCGAATCTCGATGCGTACCTACTTTCAGACTGTGCTATGCATATTTTAATTTATTCAATTTGAACAAACATATTCCAAAAAAATAGGGTGGCCAATGTTGCGTGGCAAGTGGGGGTCAAATTGGCCAATGTTGCGTGGCAAGTGGGGGTCAAATTGGCCACGTGTTCATTTTGCATGTTAAATCAATTTAAACCGTGTTAGGTTTAAGATTGGCCCCAAAAAAATTTTTTTAGCATTTGCCAATTTTGTAGAGTAGGTATAAAACCCTTGTAATGCATATTTTCTGTGTGATAAATGCATTATATTCTATTGAACGTCAAAAAGATAGTTTATTTATAAAAATAGACAATATTCATATAAAAACAAACAAGTTGCTCTCAAATTTCATTCCCAACTTCTGTCTCAGCTTCACTAAATAAGTGACTGGAGCGGAAATTCTTCACCGCCCTTGTGATTGATTGTACATCTTTCCGCTTGCAGTACCACCCAAATTTAGTGGGGGTGATTTACTCTCCTGGCTTCTAGGGCGGCCAAACTTACCCTCCCAACCTGTAAAAATGTCGGTCTAAGTTTGGCCACCCTCTAGGAGCCAAGGGGGTGATTTACCCCCATTAAATTTTGGTGGTCCTACTACAAGGGAAAGGATGTACAATCACAATGCGGTGACGAATTTCCGTTCCAGTCACTTACCTAGTGGGGGCAGGAGAAGTTTTTTGACCTTCAATTTTGGTAGAATTTTTGTAGTCTGAAAAATATTTTTTTTTGCAATAACCAAGCAATTGATTACGAAAAAAATTATACTGGAGGTAACAGGCAGGGGCGGATGGGACAGGCGGGAGAACGGGAATTTTCCCGGTGGGCCGCGGCTTTTTGGGCCGCTTGGGCCGGCAGCGGCGGCCGACGACGTGTCGCTTTTCATGACATTTTCAAACAGTGGCGTAGTATGGCGGTTTCAGGGTGTTTCAAAGACACGGGTTCGGGCAGCTTTGAGGGCCTGGTGTGTATTCTAAGTGCTTGGAAAATGCGTGACCTTGAAAGTTTTCAAAAATTTCGCCTGCGGCGCCATTTCAATTTTCTTTTTTAACAATTTTTCTTGTCTTTATTTTTGAAAGTTGGCAACAAAGGGCCCGTAAATGATTTGGAACACAGGTCTTCGCAGATCTCACTAGGACACTGTTTTCAAAAATGTAGATTATCAGAGGGGGCTGCCCCCTCGTAAAATAAAGTGGGCCGCCTCAATAGTTTTCCCGGGCCGCTTTACTTGAGCCCATCCGCCCCTGGTAACAGGAAAGTGGCCAATCTCACACCGAGTGTCAAAACCACCCCACTTTACGGTATCCTAATTTTAAGGGGCAACTTCGGACAGGATGCGATTCTTATAAAAAACTTCTCGGTGGTCGGCCATACTCACCGGACAATTTACTGCGGGCAGTAAATGTAATAAACAAGAATAATTCGTTGAGAGAAGTTGCAACATTTTATAACCAAAATCAACAATTTCCGCTAAAATAACATAAAAACACCCGTAAAAACACAAATTGAAACACGGGGGCCCTAAAGTCTATTTCCGAAGAAGACGAAAAGAAATTTAGGCGCGCGCCAAATTATAAACTTAGTTTTTTTAACTATCGTTTATAGCCGAAGATTTTTTATTGATTTCGGTCTTTTTCTTTCCAAAAATATTTAAAAAATAAAAAATTTGTCCGAGTGGTGTTACAGAGATTTCAAATGTTACAGAGATTTCAAACTTTGTTTATGTGCGGTTTTTCATCCGAAGTTACCTTGTCAGACGATTCCGGACAAAAAAAAAATCACGGATTAGAATTTTTGCGATTTTTCGCTTACACGAAAAAAAAACGTCCGAAGCCGTTCTACGGTACATTCGGAAAACTAAGTCATGCACCCGGCTCTTGAGCGTTAAGCTCCGAATTTGAAACACCAGCCTTGAATAGTGGTGCATTTCCATCTCTTTAGAACCGGCACCAGTTTAGGGCTGTGTTAGTGGGTCAAAAAACTTCGGACTATGTGCCAATAAAGAATTATTCGTTCAGCAAATCAGGACAAAGTGCATTATTTACTTTTTCGACTGTACCTACCTACCAAACTTACTGTTGCTGGTGTTGTACTGGGCGACATAACTTAACTCGTGCTTTTTTTCCTGTCATGTCAGATGCCTCGATGTTTATCGCAAAAATCGAACGGATGTGTTAACACGTAAAAATACTCTTATCTTTCGCGTGTTACAGATACAATAAGGTAGGTTAAAGCCTATAGCTGCGTACGTCGAGGCATAAGGCAACTATTGATAGAAGAACAATGTTCGATGTTATATCGTATAACTGGAAAATATTACTTTTTCTCAATCATTTATTTTAACGAAGGACGTTTGTTGCTGTACAGACTACAATGGCGAACCTCTTGGCTGGACCAGGTTCAAAGACCTCTTCCAACAAACCTGATCCAAACAAAATCATCAAACAACCTGTTTTACGAACATTGTCGTGGAAAGTATTGGTCTATTAACAACGTTTATTTACTCAATTTTGGTAATCTTTTTAAATACAAGCCCCTTATTAAAAATATGCAAGTTCTTAATATTTCGGACAATTTTGTGAATAAATAGCATTTTTTGCAAAGTTGTGAGTGTGGGTGACATCGAGAACCGATGAAGTTTTTGAGCTTGATCGAAACAATCAAATCACATTTTGAATTTACTTAAGTTGAGCCCATATGTGCATTCTCTAGTACTTACCTTCTCTGATAACTGTAGTTATTCCCTTGAATCCCTTGACATGATGTTGATACAAGTACAAGTACCTACCTGTATTTAATGAATATCTCTAAAACGTATTGGGGCTCGATACGGATGATTGCATAATTCAATAAAAAGTGCCAATATCAAACTTATCGTTAAATAAACTTTATTAAATCAAAAACACACTGATAAAAATAAAATATAAATAAAACTAATGTACAATAATTATACAGTAAGCAACAGAAATAAAATTTGTCAAAATTAGGTAAGTTACAAAAAAAATGCTAAATTCTTGCACAGAGGATGACGCAATATGTTAATAATTAGTTAAAATATCTACACTATTAATATTAGGATCGAGGTGCTTTTTATTGTTGTTTGTTAGCGATACAAATAGTAATACTAATCGGTTAGAATTATTAAGGTATGTTATTATAAAATGTACACAAAAACGAATTAAGTAATTTGTAACTATGGGAGCGGGATTGAGACCTATCTTATTGCTGTTCTAAAGAGTAATGCCGTGATCGTTTCCAGAAATTTTTGAAAAATCCTTTCTTCTTCTGCCCTTCTTCGCCTGAAACAAAGGAAGGTAACTTTATTTGATTAAAATACACCAGAGCAGCGTCCTATATGACTACCAATAGAGGGGGGGAACATAGCCCCCTGCGAATCTTTATACACCCCCAACTTCATTTATAGCACATCAAATGACCCAGAATTCAATATGGCGCCCATAAGAAAAAGAAAAGTTGACTATTTATTCAAAATATAGTAAGCCTAGAAAATTTCTGTCAATGCCATTCAATTGACAGCTGTCAAAAATATAAAAGTTTCAAGTTTCATTCAAATAACATTAAAAGTTAAGAAGATATAAATTTTTCTTTAAATTGGCAATTTTCAGATTTTTTGTGATAACTCAGGAACGAATCAAAATATTGGAAAATTCTTTTCAGATTCTTAATCGCCAAGAAATAGCGCAACTTTTCTCTAATTTAACCGACCCAGGACTTTCTACCGTTTAGAAGATCCCAATGGGGAGCATCGAAAGATTACCCACCCTGTAGATCTTACAATTAATTGTTTAATTGGATATAATTTTGAGTTAGAAGTAATCTGAAGCAAAACCATAGTCGTGTAAGAGAATAATGTCATTTACACCACTGCCTTTGTTTCCCTTTACATCGGTTTCCTAAATTCAACATGACGAATGACGATTTTAAAATGACATATTTTAAACCTACCTATACCTACTTTTAACAAAACAAAGATAACAAACTTATTTGTACGAGTCACCTGAAATTAATTAAAATACCTGCACAACAGACAAAGCCCATTATTCATCAACAATGCAGTGAATTTAATAAAGAATGATAAGTTAGCACCATGTTCGTCAGGCATTTTGATTATAATGATCGATTCGTTTATGTTTATGTAAATATGTAGGGAGATTGGAGACGTTTCCCGTCCGTGCTGAAAATTAATAGAAGACTGTAAATAAAGTCATCCTCAGTGGGGTTTAGAACTGAAAGTTAATCATTGTTTTACCAAATTATTGACACACGTCAAAGGTAGTTCAAGATAGTTCCAAAGCCCACAGAAGATGATTTAATTTTGGATCGCTTGATATAAATATTATAGTATAGCATTAAGTGTCCCGTTCAGTTTTTATTCTTATATCATTAGTCAGTCTTTATTCTTTAATCATTAGGTACAGATGCAGGGATGCGGCTATTTTATCTATTTCCCGTCTGACTGGGTCCGGAAATATTGCGAGTTTACGAAATAAATCTTATCTTTTACCGAGATGTTCTCCATCCTCAATGATATTTTTCAATGCATCAACAGAGTGTGCTTCTGTTTACCGCTTGTCCACCTAATTTCATAATCCTAGATCTAATTTCACAGCTATATAAAGAAGGGGGAGAAATCCAATTTGGGACCATCTGTTAAGAAATAAAATAAAACAAAAAATAGGCAGCAGAGAAGCGGCTGGGACCTCCCCATCGCGTGGGTATGATTTCATTAGCAGTCAATCGAAAACGAAAATTTTTAGACCGCTCGTCATTGTGACTAATTTCACACTTTCTGACAAATAACGACATCATCTTATTACATTTGACAAAATTTACCTTTTAAGGTTAATATCCTGCCACGTGCCTGCAATCAGAATTTAATGTTTTTTCGATGACATAAAAAATGAGACCTTGTAAATAAAATTTTCAAGTTGATACGCCTAACTGGCACTTTCCGCGATGACCAATCGATCCAGTAGTTTGGGCTATAATGTGTTTTAGTGTTAGGTACATATTACAAAATTTCGATTTTTTTTACCCAAAGGGCACTTGCAAATGAATTTTGTCTTATTCAAAACCAGAATTTGAAGACCTTTTCCGATGGTGACAATATTTTTTTCAAAAACTTGTTTTGGATGGTTAAATGAGTATAATAATTTTAAATTTGAAAATTGATGTGCCAAAACCGCACTTGCCGTGGATCGATTGCCTTCAAAAAATTTTCAGTTCCTCGACGTGAAATACAATCTCCATGTGCAAAATTCCAGCCAAATCGGTCCAGAGGTTAGGGTATGTCTATAAGAACTTTTCTTTCGAGAATTAAGTAAGGAACCATCCCCTGAAATTGCTTGGAGTATTTTGACGTCTTCCATCACAAATTTTGGATGTCTGAACCAATTAAAAGTCATTTTATTTCAAAACGTTCCGTCCTAGCTAGATTCAACAAGAGTAGGTACCTTTCTTAAGAGCAGAGATTATGATTTCATTACTATTTCATGAAATAAACACCAACAGCAAAAAAATAAACAAAAAATGTATGATACACCCACAAGAACGCACACCTCTGAATAAAATAAAAATCCGAAAACATTTCAAATATTGACTTGCTTTAAATTTGAAAATATTGCCAATTACAATTTACAATATTTACGTAATCTTAAGAAAACTGACTAAGTATTATGTCTTCACAAGTGTAATTTGCTTGGCAGCATATTGTACCTACTTCATTTCCTTGCTTTGTTATCCCGGCGGCTGCGGATCAACCATCAATCAAAAAGCAAAGCCATTTTATTCCAAAGCGGTGTGTACTAGCTAGATTCAACAAGAGTAGGTACCTTTTCATGTAAAATAGATCAGAGATTATGATTTCACTACTATTTCATAAAATAAACACTAACAGCAAAATAAGAAACAAAAAATGTGTGATACGCAAACAAGAACGCCACGCCTTTGATCAAGATAAAAATCCCAAAAAATTTCAAAAGAGAGTTGTTTATAATACTAACTTATGAAACTTTAACTCCTATTCTTGATGGTAGAACGCACTAGTAAAATATTGCAGCCTAATTTCGGGACACCTGTACAAATCAGGTACCTACGGTAAGTAATTATTCTCTTGATTTGTAGAATGTAGAGAATTGAATATTTTCAATACAATCACCTATAGGAGTAACGGAGTGGTACAAAGATCAAATTTTACAGGTATGTAAATACCTCCTATGAACACGAGTGACAAATAATTACCTACTATTGCGCCAGAATGTTAGAGACTAGAGATTTTTGAAGACTTCTTCATCAATTCAAAAAAATGGGGAGCTGATGGGAATAATGTAGTACAGTATGCGTCAGATGTTTTGCTCGATCGTTTGTGACACAACTAAAAACTTTACGGAATAGATTCGGTCATGACTATTACTTTGAACGATACGACGATGATTGGATTTCAGGTAACTATGGTTTTCAGGCGTCATGATCGATAGTCTGTTAGGGAACATGCAAATTACATAATAAGAAAAATATCCCAGAAAATAGGTGTCCTGCGTAGGGTAAGAAAAGACATTACAACTGATACTGCCCTTAAAGTGTACAAAACTATAGTTCTACCACATTTCCTTTACTGCCCATCTATTACATTCATGTTTTGCAAAACTGATATTGACCGGCTGCAAAAGCAGCAAAATAAAGGCATGAGATTGTCCAGGGTCTAGGGAAAATAAGTTCTTATCTTAATTTTAGGTGTTATTAGAAATTTGTTACTAAATACTCATAAATGTTAATTGTATCCTAATTATAGCTACATTAGCTAAATAAACTTATTATTATTATTATTAAAGTTCTCAGTTGCGTAACAAACGATCGAGCAAAATATCTGGCGCATACTGTACTGTATCTACTTATGCGAACAAATTTTTGTAAGAAAAAAATTATCTTATGAACCAAATATGTTATTCCAAAATTTCCAGCTGATTTAATTTCGCAGAAAAGCAGAAGTAAATCTTTTTGCACTAAAGTGTTATACAGATAAGATATCCTAAATTATTAATCCAAGGTTAGGTACATGAAACCCATAAATAACTGTACACTTGGCTTGGAAATTTAAGCACGGATTAGGTATTACAGAATGATATCATATATTTGACATGGTCAAGGTCAACTTTAAGGTAGGTACCTCACTTCACTTGAAAGTTTATTTGACGACCATCTTGATGGAGGGCTAACCACTGAAGAATTTTTTCGTACATTAAGAAAGAAATAGCGAGTGAGTGGTGATTTCGGAAATGAAATTTTTAAGTATAGAAGTGCAATGTAGCAGTGAAACTATAATTATGTACTTATTTATTTATTGGTCCCGGGAAAAATCAATCCAAATTATTCAGGGTTGGGCAAAAATATGGAATAATGCACATAATTCTTGAATCGTGATTCTTTTTTGCCAAAATCCTCGAAGGGGTTATAGGGTTTTCTGCATTCTGCGCCCGATAGTGCAACTGTCAATTTTTTTGGTCCACACAGAAAAAAGTTACTATGAATTTACACTTTACAGTGATTACTTTTGAAAAAAAAAGTAATTCTACATAAAAATTATATTTTTAGGCAGAGTTTGTAAATTAATATTGTAAAAAAGGAAAATTACAAATTACGAAGGTATAAATGCGAAAATGTGAAATCAGAAAGATTTGCAAATTTTGAGCAATAAGGCTAGGGATTAATCACGTGACCCCAGGGTATTTCTATATTTGATGCTTTTATATGTAAAGATTTAAGGTCTCTCTTTTTTGTCAACTAATATAGAATATATGAATTATTTTTGAGACACATGTATCATACACGACCGGAAGTTCAAGCACGGTCACCCTTGATTTTCAAAAACATCGTAGAAGTGGATGAAAAATCAAGATTTTTGAAAAAACGCAAAACACGTCAATTCGATCCAGAGGTTTGGGCTCTGTATCATGTTTTTAAAGTGCGTTCAAAATCTCGAATATCTGACTTTTTGTCAAAAAGGTGTTAATTAAGAGTGAATGCATCTTTAAAAGCAGAAACGTACGTACGCACATACAAAAAAAATAATAAAAAATAAATAAAAACTACTTTTTTGGGTTCCTGAGACCTCAAAACGTATAGATCCGGTCTTATCTCAAATTCGAAAATTTTAGTTATTGCAGTACATAATCTCCCTTTTGTTAAGTGGTGAAATGGATTGGGGAGGTTAATAGTGTTATGATATGCGTGTTAAAAATGATTTTATTTTGTTCGAAG
The DNA here is from genome assembly GCA_963924575.1 of Pycnomerus fuliginosus. Taxonomy (NCBI): domain Eukaryota; kingdom Metazoa; phylum Arthropoda; class Insecta; order Coleoptera; family Zopheridae; genus Pycnomerus; species Pycnomerus fuliginosus. Next base: position 18,553,202 of record OZ004619.1, on the reverse strand, counting down.
GGATGTGCCACTCCGCTGCGCGTCGTGTTCCAAACCTCTGTCGAGGATTCACCGTTCCTGTCGCCTCACTGGTTGCCTTTTTTTTAAGGGGTGAAGTGGAATGGGGAGGTTAAAACATAAAACATTCAGTCTTTGAAAATATAGGATGGCCGTGACTGCACTTCCGGTCGAGTATGATAAAAATATGGGTTTCCATTAATTTTTTTGCCCAACCCTGTATAAAGTAGAAACACGATTTATAAAACCTCGCAAATGTGACAAGCTTCTGATTTTCACTTCTGTAATATACCATTTGAACAACAAAATTTAAGATGAAGCGTTCCATGAAAACAAAATACCGTGTCTGTGATTAACCCTCAACTTGCAATCCATCAATTTAATTTGATTTCAGGCTTAAAATTTGACGATGTCAAATAAAAGCAGAATTAAGGGTACTTAGTTGAGTTGGGTTTGTAGCAGTAAACGTATATAATTAAGTCAAGGCACCTGTTCATTTTTAACCTAAGATTAAAAGGAGACGATACGAGGCGGCCTCATTTATACATTGTTCAGGAATGTAAATGGGAATCTAATGTTTTTTTTTGTCACGTCTCTCCTAGTTTCAAAACACATTACACTATTTATATCTTCACGGCTCAAAACACAATTTTGACAACGAACGTAATGTCGTATCTAAACTATACTTTACTTTAACTGGTACATTTAGTTATCAAAAAAGTGCTGCTTCATTTTAATTTAAAAGCATAAAAGTACTTAATGATAAAACAATGCATTAAAACGGTCAATAAGAGAAATAATGCGGCATTGGCTGGTTAAACTCTCCCTTTCTATTGATCCGGGAGAACTGAGGGTTTGCGGAAGTGGACCAAGAAAGCGATTCGCATTGGCGGAGGTACAACCGAAAGTTAATGAAATCTAGACAGGTAAGAATTAACAAAAAGTAATCCACAACTTGTATCCTCCATACCTTAGTTTTTTTCCACAAAAAAGCTATTTTAAACGACTTGAAATTTGAAATACCACCGATTCCTATTTCGTACACAATTTATTTATAGTCGAGTATAAATTTACTTAATATTTCGACACCATTGCAGTTCCATTTCATTAAATGAGCCCACATTATATCTGTTTCATCAAACAAATCTGACCGGAAATACTAAATAATAACTTAAACACCAAATAATAATGAAGTTAATAACCGAAAAGTAGAATTAAATTACCGTAAAAACTGCATTTAGAAAGCGGGTTTTTCGATTTGCAATTCAGTACGAACAGGAAATATCAGCTTGGCTTATATTTTGGTGGGATATTTATAAATTTTTACTTGAATCTAATAACCGGGAGATTCTAAAATGTACACAATCTGGGGGGCAATCTAAAATTAGGATCCTTTCATTAAGCCCACCGTGTCCGTGACGCTTTTAATATCATTCAATTGTTGCAACATTGTTACATATCAAGAAGGGTTGCGAAAATCGGTTTCCCCAACCCATTAATATTACGTGCATGTGGTGCACTAATTTCTTTTGAAAAACATCTATTTCGGTCCTGAAGATGAAAACAGTTTGGCAGAAGTCACCGGAGTCTACGTTACGCCAATGATCCCGTTGTCATAGACGCCCATATAAAGGCATTAGGTACATAAATGGAATTTACAAATTCCAGTAAAATCTAAACCGAAAGTGGTTTTTGGTTTTAAACTTACCATTGGTATTCTCATGTATGGTGGGCGAAACCGCTTCTTTTTCTTTCCGTGGCTCTTTCCCGCCATTATTTCCTGAAATAAAAAAAAGACAGGTAGATATTAGAGGAGGTACATTATTTACTGTTTACATTATATGTACATTAAATTCGCCGTCGTACAGGTCAGGTAAATATTGTTCTGGAGAATATTGCAATAAAATATAAAATAAAATAATGTCAAGCTTTGTACCTACTTTGCCACAATCATGACTAATATGTTATGGCAAGATTAAAAGTAGGTAAGCATTTATCAATTATCAGGGAAACGAATTCACCAATTGAAAATGCAATTTTCGCGGATGAACGATATTCCATCAAATCATGACAGAAATTATAGATATGTGTAATACAAAATTCTGAGAAAGTGCTTAGTCACATTTTGGAAAAGACGAAGAATTCAAGGCCAATCTTTTATAGCATCCATTCATCGACAAATTTAGATAATGGGAAATTTAAAGTTAGAAGCATGCGACATCTGTTAGAGAGAGGCGATGTTAGCCTCCATGCAGAAGTACAACATTGCAGAAATATTTTTACAATAATCCATAGATGAAAACAATGGTTGGTGATCGAGTAAGTAAGTAAGTAAGTGTTGGTAAAGACCTCTAGATGGCGTTGAGCCGTCTTCACACCGTTTAACAATAATCCATCATTATAATATGATAAAATCTAAAATGTAGGCAGCAATTTTTTCATGTTTTACCAGATTTTTACTTTTTCTTCCATAATTTGCAATTGCAATATTATTATCATATACGTGTAAAACAACATGGACAAGATTTTCTCCAATTTGAATCCTGCTACCGCCTGACAACAGCTAGAATTTTCAAAGTATATAACCGGAACTACCTACATAGGAAAAATTTGAATCCGATACTAGAAAACCTTTATTTTTTGATCATTTAATACAGGGTGTCTCTTTTAAAGTGTCAGTTAGCGTGTAAGCGATATTTAGAGAATCATTTTGAGCAGCTAAACAAAAATTCACACACTAGGGTTTCAATTTACAGCTCTGACGTACTTCCGGTTATATAGGAAGTGGCCGCAATCTTTGTTATTTTAAATGGGAAGCCTATGTTTTGACTGTAGATTCGGATTGGTCTCTTAATTGTCAATTTGTTGCACCTCCACTTTGCCTACCTAACTATCATAGTTTTTGACATAAGTCAGAATTTGTGTAAAAAAATCGATTTTTATCCGACAATAGAAAAATTAGTATCTTCGAAACGGTTGAAAATAAAGAATTCAAACTTGGAGGGTTGAAAGTACAAGGTTTGAGCTTTCGGCTGATGGCTCACTGCTTCTTGTTGACATAACAATATGGCGGAAATTAATTTTTAAAAATGGTGTAACGAAATTGTCCACAAGTCAACTCATTTTTTTCAAAGGCGAGTACCATAATTTTATGGTTACACAAGGTAGTTTCACAGTCTCGTTCCACAAAATTTACTTACTGTTTAGGACGCGTTTCGGAGTGTTACTCCATCTTCAGCTATAAAAGAAATTAACACAAAATACAAAACAGTTGCCTGGAAAATGAAAAAACGTTTGGGTCAAAGAAAAGCTTTTGGGTCACACTGTAAATTGAATGAAAGACGCTCAAACATTGGTCATTGGTCAATGTATGAGCGTCTTTCCATCAATTTACAGTGTGACCCAAAAGCTGTTATTTTTCTTTGACCCAAACGTTTTTTCATTTTCCAGGCAACTGTTTTGTATTTTGTGTTAGGTAATTTCTTTTATAGCTGAAGATGGAGTAACACTCCGAAACGCGTCCTAAACAGTAAGTAAATTTTGTGGAACGAGACTGTGAAACTACCTTGTGTAATCAAACATCAGTTCCTCTTTGAAAAATGGACCAAGCTTTCAACCATAATAATATGTATCCAAAAGATGCAAAATTAAATTCCCTGTAGGCTAGTATTACCATTCCCTATACATATTTTCAGTGTTTTAAAACATATTTGAAATAAATGTATTTGTGCGAATTAAACAAATTGATCACAGCAAGTTTTGGATCAAGAATTAATAATAGTTCATTCCACACCTTCAAATATTTTCAAAAATATTGAAAATAGGTATGAAAATCGGTATAGGGAATGCTAATACCAGCCCAAAGAGAATTTAATGTTGCATCTTTTGGATAGATAAAATTATGGTACTCGTATTTGAAAAAATTGAGTTGTGGACAATTTCGTTACGATATCTTTAAAAATTATTTTCCGCCATATTGTTAAATCAGCATGATTAATTGGGACATCAAAACAAAGCTCAAACCTTGTACTTTTAACCCTCCAAGTTTGGTTTTTTAAAACCGTCTGGAAGAAACAAATCTTTCTGTTCCCGGTTAAAAATCAATTTTTTTACACCTTTGACGCTTCAAAGCGTAGCTGTCGTTATTCAAAATCTGGAGTGCCTAGACAGGTGTTAAAAATATACAGGTTGTTCGGAAATAACGTTCGTATATTTCGGGGGGTTATTCTACATCAAAAAATACCACAGGGGCACCCGTTTTGCACGGCCCTGGTACTCGCTCATCTTTTACTTTACCACCAATCGATTTCCCTTATTCAAATTAGGTACCACAACCACAAGTTAGTGCCAAATGTGATGCTTCTGCTCCTAGTCGTAAATTAAAAAACAAAAATAAGTAGGGAGCCAACTTCAAGGGGTCGTACGTAGCTCCCTTTTTTGTTGTAGAATAACCCCCCGGAATATACGAACGTTATTTCCGAACAGCCTGTATAAAGCTCCAAATTTCATTCGAATACCTACCACCAAAGATTGATATAAATTTTTCTTTAAAATTACGATTCCATTTTTCGGGATAATTCAGTAACGAGTCAAAGTTTCGGCAGCCATGACAGAAAGGCTGCCGAAACTTTTCCATCGCCTTGAAGAAGGCCACAGATACTGGCAAAAACGTCATAGCTTAGAAATTTGGTTTTCTTTCTTGCTGTCCAAATACTCGGCAGAGAGAATTTTGCCCTAAAAATGCCCTTAAGTGCCATTTTTGTGTTAATTGGTTTATTTAGGTGTACATTTTAAGGATTATGTTTTGCACAAAAAAATTCCCACCGGAAGTTGATAATTTTTGCTCAGAAAGGTACATTTTTTCATTTATTGGACTATATAATCAAAAATGTTGAGAAACTCAAAATGATAGACATCTTTAATTTTTTATAGTCTCTAACAAAGACAATGGCGTCAACCGAAACTCTCCACATCTAATAGTTTCGGAGATACAGCGGCTCAAATTTAGAGCAAAAATTTTGAAAATCGCTACTTTTTAAATCTTGACTCGTCAAACATTTGCAAGGCACCGTACGTGAAAAATGCATATTGCCTTTTTTAATCAAGACTATTGTGAATAAGTAGCCGCCAACCGGAACTCTCAATGTACTTCTAACACTTCAGGAGTTTTAGCGGTCGAAAGTTAGGTCTGAAACGTCAAAAATCGCTTGAAAATTACCATTTCTTGTATTTTGTTTTACCAAACATTTGAAAACACCCGCGCGTGGAAAATCTATACAAGATAATCTAGAGTCTACGAAGAAAAGGATGCCGCCAAACGAATCTCTTTACCTATAATAGTTTTGGAGATACAGCATTTCAAAAATGTAGGTATCAAGTCAATTTTTTTTTCACAAATTATAGTATAAACTCTGTTCATTTATTAAAGAACCACCGCTAGAGGGGCTAGGTCGGCCAAGTAAGAAAAGCCCCTAATTATATTTTCGCATACTTCAAAATTTGAAATGTGCTTTCAAAATTTGCAAAATTAAATTGACAAGTCTTTGCAACGAATGTCAACGAATGCTGTTTCTCCCTTATTATGGACAGAAAGAAGAGAAAATTAACAGCAGAGACAAAAATGTCTGTGGTAAGGGCAGAATTGTATTAGGCATTGCCAGGAACTGATTAGAAGTGACTGGGCCAAAGCAATGGTAGTTGCAGTGTGAGAGACATTCCGGCAATAATAATAAACCTGGCAGAGTCAGATTTGTCTGATGATGATATATATTCTAAGTTGGGTACCATCAGTGAAGAGGAATTTGCTGAATCGGAGTACGTAGGGTGTTTAAAATATTAAAAAGATTATTGTTCTCTGCTGGTTTTGAGTTTTTAGAATTTTATGATAAAATCGCTTTTATAACGAATACACTTTTGAGGAGTAATTATTGAAGGTACTTACATAGAATGCAATTGTGATAATTCAGCAATAATATGAACAGCAAGGCATAAATCTTCCTAGAGATGATTTTCCCGCGCGAACTTGTCAAATTTGAATGATATAACCTTAAATTATATCGTACGTCAAGAATCAAGATATGTCCCTTAAGTTACTAAAGCGACGTTGTCGGTTATATTTACCGCTAATGTTGCCATATCGGTGGTTCTTTGATTTGCGAATGAATTGTAGGAAAACGCATAGACTATGTTTTATACATTTTCGGGGCTTTGCAAATGTTTGGTAAAACAAAATTCAAGAAATGGTCATTTTCAAACGATTTTTGGCGTTTGAGAGCTAACTTTCGACCGCTAAAACTCCGGAAGTATTACAAGTAGAGAGTTAGTTGGCGGCTACTTATTCACAATATGTATAGTCTAGATTAAAAAAGGCAATATGCATTTTTCACGGACGGTGCCTTGCAAATGTTTGACGAGCCAAGAATGAAAAAGACCCATTTTTGGGCGATTTTCGAAATTTTTGCTCTAAATTTGAAATCTCCGAAACTATTAGGTGTAGAGAGTTGTGGTTAACGCCATTGTCTTTGTCAGAGACTATAGAAAATTAAAGGCGTCTTTTATTTTGACCAGTTTCTCAACAGTTTCGCCTAGGGTGTCTTACGAATATGGAGCAGTACTCTAAAAACGTTAATAAAACCCAGGCGGCTAGCGCAAACAAGTTACATGTAGGTGTCTTAAGCTTCATTTTTCTTCCTCTATCCGAATCTGCAATGAAAAATGGGGGTTGCTATTTAAAATTTAAAAGTAGGACTCTACTTCCGGTATAACCGGAAGTGCCCCATGGTTGCCAATAATTTCAATAGATTCCGAATGTGTCAGTTTCTGTAAATGCCAAATCTTACAACTGTACCTTCCTTAAGCCCAGAGATATCGATACTGCTCCATATTCGTAAGACACCGTGTATAGTCCAATAAGTGAAAAAATGTAACTTTCTGAGCAAAAATTACCAATTTCTTTGTGCAAAACATAATCCTTAAAATGTACAGTTGAATAAACCATTTAATACAAAAATCGCGCTTATGGGAATTAAAGCACTTTTGATTTTTCTGCACACTGGCCCAATAAGCACAACTACCTACATAAGTTTCGTTTTATGTTTGTTTGGATGAACTACCCGGACTACCAACCATTTTACCAAAGTGGTACCTAGTGCTAAAACATAGCATGACGGCCGCACCCCTAAGATTCTAAATACAGCAATGACCAAGCATATTACCTTTCCTAATAAGCAGGCTGGTAACTCTTCTAAGGGCGTCTCTAGGTGACCGCTGAAAGAACTTGGGTGTTAAATTAGGCGGAAGGGTAAGGGGTTTCCTATTGGATTCCCAGGGATTATGTCCAGATGCCATCCGATCTAAATGCTCGATGGACGCCGGTCTCCGATGTCTTTGTTTGGGGTACCAGCCTCTTCCCGGCCCCCCCGCCATCCGAAGTAACTCTGCCCCAACAATAGCCTGTTCTAAACCCGAATTTGACATGCCTCTTCTAAAACCTCCCGTAGACATATTCCCAATCGTGTTCAAATTCCCCACAGTACTGCTTTGTCGAGGAGCAGTCTGATTGCCGGGGATATCGGGAGCTCTTCTATGGGGGGTCCTCGGGATATCGCAGCCTCTGGCAAAAATGGGCGTCTCTGGCAAGCTGCAGGAAGTTTGCAGGTGATGTTCTTCTTGGGGACTGTGGGAAGAACGTTTCTGGAAAGGCCTCCGTTTCGATTCCTGCAATTCCGTTGGCAACGTTCGCCTTTCGGATGGTATATTTCTGGTAGACGAACTGTAGAAATTGTTTCTTCTACCTCTACTGTAATTTACGTCCATTGAACGTGTTTTTAAACTATTCGATATGGGATCGCGATGTGGAGGCACTGTAGGTGGCTCACTAATTGCGGGCAACGTATCCGCCCTAGTTTTTTGAAGGGGTTGGACGATTTCTGAATACTCATCTTCGTCCTCTTCAACTGGCGACGGTGGTAAAGGCGGAAAATCATGCTGAAGAACCTCAACGCGTACCGGAAAATCCGCCGACGTCGACGTCGTCAATTGTCTGCCTTCCCTGTGAGACATTAGCATCTCTTTGGCACTCTCAGATTTTTGAACGCCGTTCCTTTTCGGAAACGGATTACCACCATCTATCAGCAACTGTCGATAATAATCCTCCGATCTTTGAATCTCATTGTGGCTGCTAGATTTTTGAAGATCGTAACCCTTCCTCGAATCCCTGACAGGCTTGGCAGGCGCTTTTCTTTTTTCTTTTTTAGTAAACGACTCAACACCGTTCAATATACATTTATCGTCTTGAAGGACTTCGATGTCGCGTCTTTCAAGCAACTCGCTGATATTCTGTTCAATTTGACGCAAAGGCGAGATTTCCGCGCTTTGCTGAGAACTCTCGCCATCTTCTTCTTCCTCTACAGTAACATCCAATTCTCTTCTCGGTGCAAATTCTTCTACAGTCAAACTTGGTAACGAAACTACCCTAATCATCGACGGACTCGTCGTGCCTAAATCTGAGGTACATTCAACAGGTGGTGCATCGTAGCTTTCTATTATTCCCTCTCTGATCAATGATTTAATATTATCGAAAGTTGTGCTATGTTTCTTCAATTCGTTTCCACGAGGAGTGCTTGATCTGGAACTGGAGAAATCTACGCTATGCCTTGAAGGCGAACTGCTCAGTTCTTGGCTCAAACGTCTCGAGTTGTTCAAATCTAAGCTATACCTAGATTTGGGAGAGTTGAGTTCTTGACTGAGCCTTACACCAAGGTCTATACTAAATCTAGAATTTGGAGTGTTCAGTTCACGACTTAGGCGACAGTGATTAAAATCGGTGCTATACCGAGAGACAGGTATGCTTAAATCCGAACTTAACCTAGAGTTAAGAGAAGAATTCGAGTTCAAGGAAGAGTTTCCAACCAGGTTCCTTCTATCCTTCTTGCACCTTCTAATTACGTATGTGCTTGTGCCAGACAAAGTTTCCATTTTGAGTTCTGGGGGTAAAGCTATGTGATCGTCTGAATCGGAAAACGGTGAGGTGACTTCATCTTCAGTTGTGCACGGAGGTGGGTCGGGCCAATCCTCGACTTCTTTTAATCGATTAGGAATAGAACTAGTGCTAGAGTGCGATCCTGACTTTCTTCGTCTTCTGCCTATCACTTTGGTGCTACCGGGCGTTAAAAGAACCTCGTCGTCTAACGGTACTTCCCACGCTATACTGGCACGTTTATTCGTTAATGGCGGAGGCGGAAGCATTTCTTCTAGAGAATCATCGGAGAAATGTTCGTCGTCTGCTAACTCACTCAAAGGTCGTAAAGCCGACCCTTCGAAATCACTAGAAAGATTGTCTTCACTACCGTGGCGTTTCACTTCACGATGTCGTTCAAGAGCCGTTGGAATTGTTCTAGGAGGGACGCGAGTTGGAGATGTGAGAGGATAAATTCCGTGTTGGAATGGAAGGCTGCCAAAGCGATATCCTGGAGGTGGAGGAGGCGGATTTAATGTGAAATCGTTGTTTTCCCAACCGTACGGACGTTGGTGACGAGTTTTAGGCTGGAAAAATAATGTTAAAATGCGTAAACTATGAGAAATCAGTACTACCAATGTGGTTTGAGTGGCGGTATGAACTGGTTCCGGCAGGCCATTGATGATGGGCAGATATTCTTTATTTTGAAACTTTTGAGGTGGTGGAATCATATCTATCCTTGTTGGCAATTGGGTAAGAGGAAATTGGCGATGTCGACCGTTGCTACTAGTACTATTTTTTGGTCGGTGTACAGGTGAAACTCTGAAAATTATAAAATAATAACTTTCTTCATCAAAAAAATTGCTTTGGTTTAGATGTTATTTCAGGTATATTGACGCGCGTGACGCCGACGTGTCGACCTGCGTTAAGTACTGACGTCATAGAATGTTAACAAACAGGAGGAAACTGCATGATCCAAATAATTATGGAAAGTGCAGTTAAATAACTAAAGAGTGTCCCTAAAAAAGAACGATTTATTTTTGATTATAACTTTATATTATTTGACCGATTTTCCCGTAATTTGTACGAGACGCAGACAAAAGATGAGGCTTTTAAAATCGACAACCGTTTTCCAGATGGCGCCACTAATAAATTCTTTATGGCAGGTTTTTAAAAGACCATTTTTTCACGGCTGGAGTGCAATCGTTTGTGTACCGATCAAAGAAGTGACGTTAGATACTGTAAAATGAAAGCCAATGCTTTTCTCTTCTAAAATAACTTTACAAAATCTTATTCTGCAAGTTCTTTATTTAAAAAAAAATTGAACTTTTACGCTCGCGGATCAGTTACTAAAATCGATTGAAAAACCGAATCGCCAAAACATGACATCTTTACGTTTTGGGGTCCTGGGAATATAAAAAGTGGTTTTTGAAAAACGTCTGTCTATCTGTGTCTGTGGCCACGTTAAAGCGTGGTTACCGTCCAAACTATTTCTTTTGAATATTTACTGTATCGTCGTATACAATTATTAGTCCTGACCTCGATTAATGAGCATTTTTGTTAGTAGACATATTTTTTTATACCAAAAGTTAAAGGCAGTAGAAACGTCTTTCCAAGAACAAATTAACAAAATAAAGAACTGTTTGGACATTTACATTTTAGTTTGGGCAAACATTTTCTGTAAACAAAAAAATTGCAATATTTGTGAATAACTCGAAAACAAATGAAATCAATCAACATGTTTGTATTACAAAGTTCTCAAAATTTGTCAATAAATTTTGAACACTCTGTACATAGGGAAATAACTGAAGACCCAGCTTAGTTTCCTATAAAAACTGCAACCGCGTAAATGGCGGATTTTTAAATAGAGTGATATAAATTCCAATTTTTTTCAAACATATTTTTTTGCTATCAAATCAAAGATCCAAAACAGTAATATTTTTGGGATGAACAAGGGCTTCTAACGGGGTCATAAATATGCTAAAATATACCGGGCATCCCATTAGAAAAAAGTAAACTTTAACATGTCAACATTTTTTGAACTACCCTGATGTGCATTTAAAAATATTTTTCTGAAATACGCCTTCATTTCTAGTTGAAGGTTGCATATACCGGGATGCAGTGAACGTTTTTGGTATGTCATTTCTACGAAGGCGTAGAGGAGCCACATTTTTAACATTTGCTTTTTAATCCAAATTACTATGGAAACACTGGACAACTTCGGTGGAAAAATGCACTATCACTAGAAACACCCCACTACACCGAAACATTTGATTTACACTGCTGACGCGTTTCGAACACAATGTGCTCATTATCAAAGCCGAAGCTAAAAAAAACTTCGGCTTCGGCTTTGATAATGAGCACATTGTGTTCGAAACGCGTCAGCAGTGTAAATCAAGTGTTTCGGTGTAGTGGGGTGTTTCTAGTGATAGTGAATCCAAATTAGTCGACTCGCACTCGACAATTGACCAATCGACAATTGTCGATCGGGTCGTCAATTGCCGATCAGGTCATCAATTGTCGAGTGCGAGTCGACAATTGTCTACCCGATCGACAATTGTCGACCCGATCGACAATTGGCGAGTGCGAGTCGACAATTTTGGATTAAAAGCAAATGTTAAAAACGCGGCCCTTCTACGCCTTCGTACATTTCAGCGAACTTGATTTAGCAATTTTCTAGGTATTTTCAGTTAAATTAGAGAAAAGTTGAACCATTTCTTGGCGATTAAGCATCTGAAGAGAAATTCCCGATATTTCAACGAAAAATTCATATCTTCCTTACGATTGATGTTATTTTAATGACAGTTGGAATTTTTATATTTTTGACTGCTGTCAATTGAATGGCATTGTCAGAATTTTTCTAGGCCTTCTAGATTTTTAGTAACGGTAGTCAACTTTTGATTCTCTTATGACCGCCATATTGAATTTTTACAACCTCGGACACACAAAATAATTAGTTTTTCAAAAATGTAATCAAAATGGACTTTTTTGACAGACCGTCAAAATTTAAAATTGATATAAGTAATTTATTATTTATTATTATTATTATTATTTATCAGCCTAAACTTGTGAAAAAAAAATAGTAAAAGGACACAAACTTTTTTCGTCGTGTCACGCGAACTTTGACATGTTTTTCAAAAAAGTTCATACTAGTCACATTTTTGAAAAGCTAATTTTGTTACTTATTTAATGGCGTTAAAATCCAATATGGCGACCATAAGAAATAAGAAAGTTGACTATCGCAACCAGTGATGTGAGGTGGTAATTTACCGCGTAAATTACCAAATTAATTACGGTAATTTACCGGTAATTTACCAAAAGTAAATTACCGTAAATTACCAAATTAATTACGATAATTTTTCGGTAAATTACCATTAATTCTCGTTGAGAAAAAATGAAAATTTTAAATTACGGAGTTCCATATCCCCACTACAATTATGACAGCTGTCAATTGTCGGGCGCCCTGAGGACAAGCAAACAAACGTCGTCTATAAGATTTACATTGTAACATTGTAACAACTTTTTCATCCACTTTGCATGCAATTCACTTCAATCAATGCTTTAATAATGCATGTAAGCTTTTGTGTGCCCGAGTTTCTGTTAAATGTTAAGGGTCCGTGGATTAACTCGAAATCACAGATAAATTTGTAACCGTGTTCTGTAACAAGCTCTTAATTTCTCTAAAATCTCCGCCGAAGTCCCATTCTATTTATATGGCGTCATATTGCAGAAGCTAACACGAAACTGATTTGAAAAAAATTTATTTTCACTACGAAAAAAATGGTAAATTACGGCGGTAAATTACCACGGTAAATTACCATAAAAATAAATTACCCGAGAATTTAAATTGGTAAATTACCATGGTAAATTACCACGGTAATTTACCAAAAAAATAAATTACGGTAAACTCACATCACTGAATTCGCAACTCAAAATCTAGAAAGTCAAAAAAAATTTAATTGCGCCATCGAATGCTCCATACTGAATAATACAAAAGTGACAAATTTCGTAGAAATCATTCCATTAATGGCGACGCAATTAAATTTGATCTTGAGTGCAATGTTTCAGTTTTCCGCCAATATCTTCAAAAGTAGTGGAGATATTCAAGATATCTCTTCAGATTATTATCCAGCATAAAATCGCGCAACTTTTCTCTAATTTAACTTACTCTCTATCTCTTGTGGCTTCCGAGATCCCAATAGTGAGAAAAATTTCGTATCTGTTACCTTTCTGTTGCAATTTGAATTTGAACTCTGCGCCTTGAATACTTACCTTTAAGGCGAGGCATAAAAGTCGGTTTTGAAACATAAGATTCGCTTGCAGCAGGTTGCGAACAAAACTGATCTTAATTTTGCACCTTAGTTATAGATGGAGCACAGGATGGGGTTGCGATTAGCAATGATGCCGCGCCGGGCTTTCTAAAAATAGAATTGATCGGAAAGAGGGAGGTCCGAGATTTTCTGACGAAATTTCGTTCCGTAAAGGCGAGTCGGATAATAAATAGTTAATAAGGGTGGCGTAACATAAATCCACAAAAATTAGAGTATGGAGTCGCTCTTTATTAATACGCAACCTGATTTGTCTTTGATTATTCACTCGCTCGTCGAGTCTGTCCGTCGCATAATTTGAGAACGCATTGAGATATCGAGCTAAAATTTGGAATGCAGCTTTGGCTCCCGAAAAGAAAGGCGGGGATTGCTCTTGGGCCATATCGGACCCAGGGGGTGGGGAAAAACCGAAAAACTATTAATTGCAATAACTCGAGAACAAGTGGAGGCATCCTTCTGAAACTTGGTACCTATGTACGTTCGACTTTCAAGTCTGTTGAAGATGAAGCGGTGTCAATTTCGGGGGATGAAATCAACAAAAAATATAATAACTCCGCAAGAGTTGCACGCAGCTATTTGAAACCCAACTCACACATATTTCGATGAAGTCTTGTATGGGGTATGCATTTTCTCCAAACTCGGACATATGGGAATTATGGGATGAAAATTAGGGGTTGCAACTCGAAATTCCTCTTAATAAGTACTAGTCGATATTGGCGTCGTTCGCTAGCTTTCCATTATAAAGGGGTCATTCATATTTTGCGAAAAGCCACCCTTAAAGGCGCTACAACCCTTAACATGTAGAAGCACAAAAATACAAGAACTCAAAAACTACTCAACATATCAAGGCAGAATTTGGTGTGGTAATTTCCAGTGACATTGTAGAGGGATGGACAAAATTTCGCTGAGATTTCACAAAGGGGATGAAATTTAAGGGTTGAAATTGGAAATTTCTTCAAGTACCTAAATGGTGGCATAAAACTACGGGGGTTCGATAGGTTTCGGTAAACCATTAAAAAAAGTCTTATGAGTCTTCAATTTAAAACCAAAACCTAGGCCACTAATAACCCCTAACCGTTAGCTAGCGGATAAATACATACATTTTATTTTTATTTTTTCTGAGATCCTATTGAGTTATCTATGAACAACCGAAGTCAGTAAATCAGCAAGGACTTATTTATATAACACCGGAGAAATAAACTCATCCCTGTAAACCATAATAAATAAATCGCCGCAATTTTTTAACGAAATGGATCTGGGTGGTCAAATTGAAAACACAAGTCTCTTTAAAGCATGTGGGGGTGGCGAAATAGGGGGTTGGAGTTTAGGGGTTGAAACTTTCATGAAGCCCTGTAATTTAACACCCCCAAAAGCCAAATTTGCATAATTGGCTTATTTCGTGTCATTTACTGTAATTCTGCTTAATTACGATAAATTTTCATTCCCTTGGATTTTTCGTCCCCCTTTACGATCTTTTAACCCCCTAAGTGTTAATTTGGCACAATTTGCGTAATTTTGTTTTTCTTCGTTATAATAATTTGAAATTATTTAGATTCAAACACTAAAGGATCCTATACGATAGTGGCCCAGGAAATAAATTGAAAATCAGGATCTAGGCGACACTAAACTTTGATTTTTAGCGTGGAGGTATGTATTTAATAAAGTGTTCTTACAAGATTGAATACAAATAAACTGCCCAACAATTTAATTGGTCCACCCGGAAATTTGAGTCGAATTTAAAATGCCGTAACTCCTCAAAGAGTTGATCGATTTGAAGGAGCCTTTTTTCCACGGAAAGCCCATTTCATTGGCGTTTTAAGCAGGTCCCCCTCCTTATTTGATATACAGGGCGTCAGAGTCGGGTACTGCAAAGTGGCGAAAATTTAAACCACCCCCGATTCACTATAAAAACACTGGACAACTTCGGTGGAAAAATGCACTATCACTAGTGATAGAGATAGTGCACCCCCGATTCTTAAGAAAAAATTTCTAAATTTTTTTGGTTGCTCAAGTTCGCCTAAAATCACATTTTGAACCACCCCTTCTGCCTCCCTCCCGGCCATCATTAGACGAAAAATTATTTATGGCATACACCGGGTGTATCACAGACCCCGCCGTATAGGGAATTAACATGGGAAAATTAATTTTATTTTTTTCCTGCTCCGGAGGATTTTCTCGAAAAGTTTTATCGTGTTTGGAGGATAGTCCATACTAGTCTGTACCTCTTGAGATTTTTTTTTCGTTCGTCAGCTCCTCTTAGGTACTTAACAATGATTTTTTGAAAATTGAATTTTCGACGAAAACGAAAAAATTTTTCGTGCCCAATCGACCCGCTTCGAATGTTTACTTAGTTTGCTGCCTTTGTGGATTGCAAAACAACGCAAAATAAATGGATACTTCGAAACGGGTCGATTGTGCACGAAAAAATGTTGCGTCTTGCTTCTACGGAACATTTTTTCGTGCACAATCGACCCGTTTCGAAGCATCCATTTATTTCGTATTGTGTTGCTATCCACAAAGACAGCAAACTAAGTAAACATTCGAAGCGGGTCGATTGGGCACGAAAAATTTTTTCGTTTTCGTCGAAATTTCAATTTTCAAAAAATCATTGTTAAGTACCTAACAGGAGCTGACGAACGAAAAAAATCTCAAGAGGTATCAGACTATATATAGTATAGGGTGAGTCAACAAGGCGACGGCGGTCCATAACTTCTGAACCCTTCCAGATAGGAAATCAATTCAAACGCCATTATGTACAACACCACCAATTCTACATCCTAAATATACTTTCAACTATACAGGGTGTCCCAAAACACTTGCAGCGCATATCAACTTAATTTTTTTAAATGGAACACCACCATTTTGATGCCATATTCTGGATCACCTATAACATAGCTTTACATCGACATAAGACTTTCGATGTTTTAAGGCTCTGTTCTAAAGTAATTAATTCTTTTTGAAAAATTTTGATCATTGCGGGTGCTTCTTAAAAAAAATCCCGTGAACTCAATTTTGTATCTAGAGAGCTGAGATTCGGTACGATAATGAAGGAAGGTCTATTCTATCTATCTAACATGATAACTATCATTATCACTATACAGGGTGTTAAAAATTCTGTGTCAAGTTTGGAAAATTTCAAATATGCAAAACTCCATTTTTTCAAATGGCACCACCTGTTATTATTGTGCCATGGGGTTCGGCTGTTGAATTACTTAATTTTTTATTAAATATGTCCTATACCTAAAGTCAGTACTTCAAAAGATATTCTTTGTCTTGTTTATTTTATTGAAGATTATTACGATCTCAATTAAAGAATGCCATGGACTGTATGACAGTTATGATTAACATTGTTTATTTACATGGTTACCAGACAGTTTGTCATATTTACTGACATACGCAATGAATTTCAACCATCAGCAGTAAACCATGTCAATGAATTCTTTCTGGTTGTGTATGTCAATAAATGTGACAAACTGTCTGGTAACTATGTAAATAAACAATGTTAATCATAAATATCATAAAGTCCATGGCATTCTTTAATTGAGATCGTAATAATCTTCAATAAAATAAATAAGACAAAGAATATCTTTTGAAGTATTGACTTTAGGTATAGAACATACTTAATAAAAAATAAAGTAATTCAACAGCCGAGCCCCATGGCACTATAATAACAGGGGGTGCCATTTGAAAAAATGGAGTTTTGCATATTTGAAAATTTCCAAACTTGACACAGAATTTTTAATACCCTGTATAGTGATAATGATAGTTATCATGTTAGATAGATAGAATAGACCTTCCTTCATTATCGCACCGAATCTCAGCTCTCTAGATACAAAATTGAGTTCTCAGGAATTTTTTTAAGAAGCACCCGCAATGATCAAAATTTTTCAAAAAAATTAATTACTTTAGAACAGAGCCTTAAAACATCGAATGTCTTACGTCGATGTAAAGCTATGTTATAGGTGATCCAGAACATGGCATCAAAACGGTGGTGTTCCATTTAAAAAAATTTAATTGCCATGCGTTGCAAGCGTTTTGGGACACCCTGTATAGTTGAAAGTATTTTTAGGATGTAGAATTGGCGGTGTTGAACATAATGGCGTTTGAATTGATTTCCTATCTGGAAGGGTTCAGAAGTTATGGACCGCCGTCGCCTTGTTGACTCACCCTGTATATAGTATGGACTATCCTCCAAACACGATAAAACTTTTCGAGAAAATCCTCCGGAGCAGGAAAAAAATAAAATTCATTTTCCCATGTTAATTCCCTATACGGCGGGGTCTGTGATACACCCGGTATCACATTATGATGTGGCATAATAGTCTTACTGTTTGATCTTATTCTTACGTGCCGCCTGAGGAAAGCCGCCACTGCATCGCCGCGCCGCACCCCTTGAGAAAATAAAATATATTGCAGTTATTTATCGCCATTGTTTAATAATATGCCTTTATCTTTAATTTAAGTGCTATAATTCTCGTCAATAATCAATAATGATTTGGAGAATAAAAAAAACAAAAAAATTATAGGTCAATTTTCAAGATTTGAACCCATGTACGAAAGTCTCAGAATGGGAGAAAAACAAATTTGCCGCTCAGCTACGGTTTATATCTTTCATTGTATACAGATGTTGATCTCAAGAAACAGCAACAACAAAATTTCGAAGACGTGCACCTCAAATTATTTCTTCCAAGATATTTATTAAGCGGAAATCTAATTAAATGTTGAGTTGACATTTATATTTCAAGATAAATCAAATAAACTACAATTTGGGCACTGTCATCTGCATTGCAGAGGCTGAACTAACGGACAAAATTTAAATGCCAAATTTCTGAGTGTAGGCAGCATAATTTACAAATGGATTCCAATGTCAGAACATTAAATTAATTTTTGTCTTGGTAAGTTGGTGTTTCTTTATAAAGCAATTGACCTCATGTTGCGCAGAATGTAATTCTGGATATGCCACAAAAATTTCAGATCGTATCGTAAAACAATAAAGCCTGTAGTCAAGTTTCCGTAAAAAGTGTATGTAAAGTTGCCTAAAACCGTTTCGTGCCTCCCCTTAAGGAACCTCAGTCTATAAGTTTAATTGCTGTTAAGCACGGATTTAAGAGTAATTTTTTTATTTTGATATCAATTTTGAAAAAAAAATATTTTTTACATTTTGTAATGACAGTACCTGAGTTAAATTAAAAAATCCCTGCAAAGTAACGTTATTTTGCGAAAGATTTACAGTGTCGCTAAGGATCCTGACAATAATTTTGTCAAGATCGTTAGAGAAATAAAAAATTTATCTTAAAAATCCATGTTCCAGGTTCCAGCCAATCAACAAAAACAACAAGTTGACAAATGATAAACATTACAGGTGCTGTGAAATAATGTGACAGAAGCGTGACTTATGACCATACGTCACGCTGTATTTTATGAACAGGATTATGTATCCATAGTTACGTACATAACAATGGCCTAATTTAATAATCGTGGATAAACGTCACTTAGTTTATTTTATCAGTCGCTTAAAGTTAATCAATTTACTGTACCTACCTAATGCATGGTAATGCAAACGGCCATCAGTGACATCAGTCTAACTCGTCTTAACCATCAACTTCAGAGCTAGCTTACTTTATAACCGTAGAAAGTTAAATTTGATAAGGTTAACCTTATGTTAAATAATCCTTCTATTAAATTGATCATTTAATAGAAGGATCATTTAACATAATCAATCCAATCACTCACAGACGTAGTAGTCCGTCTCTGTGCTGGTTGTGGTTTTGTAATAAACCTTTACTTTCCCACAAAATAAAGAAGAAAATCTTAGCAAATGAATAAAGTAAAGCTTGCTTCTAAATGCCAAAGTTTCCGCGGTAATAGAGGCGAGCTTTGATATCTCGTTAACTCGTTTTAATTAAACAATAATAATAGGTTTACCTACACCTACATGCGGGAAGTCGTATTTACAGAAATACCATATTTGGTGCAATTTGTGTAAACTAACGTTGCAGCCATACCAAAATCAACTACTTTGTTTATCCGTGACATTTTCATGTAGGGTTAATAATGAATTCTGAACGTGTTTCCGCCAGCAAGGCTCGCTGGTTTATAATTACCCTTTTAGCGCACAGGTGCACCGTGTTCTTGTAAATAAAATTAATTCAGGCGGCATTTCCAGAATGCTTCCTAGAAAGAAACTTACTTTGGTAAAAGTGTAGCGATGAGTCGTTGAGCTTCTTCCGGAGGCGGTGGGAAGTCGTCTGGATCCCCTGGATGCATAATTGCAGACGATTGCGAGGCAGTCTCGTGATGGACAGGCACTTCAGCCAAAGGCTTGAAGGCTAAGTTGAATTTAGGTTTGCGACCGTTCATGCTCATGTATCCGTCATCCTCTGACTGATGACCAAGAGAAGGGCTCTCGTCATCTGGAGTGGATGATACGTTGCCTGTGGTTGTGTTCGTGCTTGCTTGTCTTAGCTGAGGCGTCGACGTCGACGTCGTAATTTGTTGTATCTATTAAAACCAAGTCTTTCAACAAATCTTATACCATAGTAGAGTGCAAAGCAGCTGGTATCTTTCATTATTCGAACACCTCAAAGTGAACATGTATGACTTAGCCAGAATTGTGGGTTATGCACCCAGATAGCACAAACACATAGAGTGAATAAACAATGGATATTCATCCACGAATATGTGAACTTAGTCTGTATATACACACTTTACATTGTGAATGACCCATGAACGTTCTGTGTATAACCAAAACGTCGCTTTTTTGGTTCCTGGTAGCATCAAAATACATCCACTTGAGTTTCATATGACTATCAATTTGATATACCTGTGAAGTACATATGGATATAAGATAAATAAGTTCCTTGCATGTAAATACCAAGTATATTCATAGAATGCCCATTTTATTATATGAATATACAGGGACATTCATGCACAATCCTGTAATGTTCAGCTGCTTCAGCAATTTCATGCTATGTATATTCCATGAACATACGAGGATATTCATCGCATAAGTACTCTGAAGTACCCCACTTGAAGAAGGCCTCAGGATACGATACGCTACCAGAGACAACTTCCCCCCAACTTGACGGTCATGAGTTATGGTATGTGGTTTCTACTGAAGTCCCTTGGTATTAGACCACATGAGCCCACATTATTGGACAACGAGAAACTTGCAGTTAGTTTTACACCACTCAGAGGTATCATAAGTTGTTAGTTGTATCATACGCGCCATCTAGCAACATAAAATTCAACCTGGATATCATGAATATTCATTGCATATACGGTGGATATGCACCGTAATAAGAGCCATGTGGGGTACACTGCACGTTCAGGCGAACTCCATATGTGAATAACACATTTAATTACATGCAAAACGTTAATGTGAATATGGCGAAACAACTCCAGGAATATTCACATATTCATATGACATACAGATGTATTTTAGAATATTCCTGGAGATGATCTGAACTTAGTCCTCCGGCGTCAGAATATTCGCTTATAATACCACAAGTGCATGCTATTTAATCGGTTAAATTTTTTTGAAAATGGTTACGAAAGCTTGTTGCCGGTGGTAAAACAATGAGAACTAAATTGTCATTTATTATCTGATTAAAGCCCGAGAGCTTTAGCTCGAGGGCTTTAATCTCTGATAATAAATGGCAATTTAGTTCGAATTGTTTTACCTAAACGACAACAAAGCTTGAGTAATTATTTCTAAAATTTAACCGATTACAATAGCGATGCACGAGTGGTATTCGGTAAGACTATTTCACAAATTAAACTCTTCATTTTGTTAAAAGAGTGATTTTTTAAACCGGGGTTGCCTATACTCAAGAGCCCAATAAGATGTTGTGAACGAGCCTTTATAATTCATTGACGTTTGAGGTTAGGAAACGTGCAAACAAAATGTCATTGAATTTTGAGATTATATCCAGAAGAAATCAGAGTCCTTTATGTCCAAAAACACTTAAAATATGGTTTGTGGAAGGAAGACTTTAAATGCGTGTAGGATATGTGCCTGGTGGTCATATTTATGGACCTTTATTTCCCTTAACTGATTTTACGTGGTACGTAGTTATTTTCAGCAGCGAAAAAATTGTGTTCAAAATCAAGTAGTCAAGAAAACGATTAAATGACTCGTGCATTAATCACCCTTAAATGAATTCGATTGGATAGAAATTTCAAAATGAGTCTGATTGATTGGTTTAAAAGGTAATTTGGAAATAATCTGTGAAAATATAAAGAATCTTCGGAATATTGTGGATATAAAATGCACCTTTTCTGAATATTCAGGGAATATTTTGTGCTATCTGGGCATTAAGGATCAAACATCTGTAAGTTGTCAAAAAATCGTCCAGTGCGTAAGGGCACTTTCCAAAAAAATCGAGTTAAGAGCGTGTAGTATCCTTGTCCAGATCTGCTAAGAACAGGAGCAAAGCGAAAACGTCTAGCTCCTCAAGGAAATAATTTTACCAAATGGAGAAAACATAAACCCAGGTTTATTGTTTTTTATTTTTTGAAAATGGAGTTTCCGACATTGTCAAAAGTTGGCTCAAAGTCACCGAATTTCTCACTACGTTGCGCGAGCTATTATGAAGTAAATCTAAAATGTGGCAAACAATAAAGCTACATTGAAACTTTCTCTTTAAATTAACGCCTAACGCAAAATTATAATTTTTTGTCTAACTGCGGTATGAATTTTCTTCGATACCTTTGTTTCTCGAAATATTGCTTGGAGAGCCAGCGTCAAGTGTTGCCATCCATCCCTATTATGGGTGGCAGCTCAAGGAAATAATTTTGTCTTTCTCATCTAGGTCAATTCTGTATAAAGCTGTCTTTGTTGGAAAAACAGTGTTGCGAGTAGTTCGGTCTATACGATTCTATGTCCATTCCTTTCTAGTGCACGACTTTGCAAATAAATGCGCGCACGTGTTGATCGATTCAGATGGTTTTTAACCTCCCGACAAGTCGACAACCAATACAGTGTTTTCGCAAATCTTGTAGCAGAATTCCTACCATTGACTTCTTGCGTAAAATTTAAAAAGGTAAAAAGGAGTCAAAAGTTGGGTTCGATATTGTTCCCTAAGCTAAGGGAGCATATACTGAGCTATGGATACGAATCTGAAATTTAGAGCAGAATTTTTTCTGGTGCGTGCAATCCTTAGGGGGCCTTACGCATTTTTCTATAATTTAGTTCTGCAACAATTTCCTCACAAACAATTTCGAAATCATGTTTAGCACTCTAGCACGCTAGGACGCACCGTTTTCGAAAAAATTAACCTTTATTGTTTTAGGGAGCGAAAATTTCTCACAGAAGATTTCATTTTATTTATCAATTAATCAAAAATAAGTTTAGAGGCTGAATTCTTACGTTATTTTAAGAAGAAAATTTTTTATGGACATATATGGCGAAAAATCCTTCCTACGGGAAAACATATATCCATACAAACTTTTCCTTCTTAGATTAATGCAAGGAACCAGTCCATGAACTAATTTTTGATAATTTGGTAAATAAAATAAAATCTGTGACAATGACAAATGTTTGCGCGCTAAAACGATTAGTCAATTTATTCGAAAACGGTGCGTCCCAGCGATTAAATAAGAATTTTGTAATACAAACATGATGCGTGTAATAATCTGCGATTATACGCATATTTAACCACTTAACCAGGTACAACTATTTCAGTTTATAAGTAACATGCTGACATCTAGAAATCCCAAAAATAAACCGTAAAGTATATGACTTTTGAACAGTCTGGAAAAATCTAGGTTTCCATTTGAGAAAAATATAAATTAAAGTTATTCCGGAAAAAAACCGGAAGTGAAAAAAGTACACCATTGCAAGTGTAATTGCAAGGGGGGCCTTACGCCAAGTTGATCAGCGTTTATTTCGTTTCAATATATTTTTTACGTCCGTCGTCCGAAAGATATTCAAGGTGGAAAATTTAAGGAACAGCCTGTGTGCGAGTCGCGAGCTGGCAGCTCTAGAAGAAGAAATATGGGAAGAAATAGAAGAAATATGGGACCCGAACGCAGTTTTTCGTTGTTTTCTCCATTCGACCGTCGCAAATTTTTCAGTGATTTTCGGAGCTTTTCTCCTTTCCACGGTCCTATCTCCCTATATTGCATTTATCAAGAAAATGTGTTCTTGGTTAATTGTAGAACAATTCATGAGGATGCGTTCAGCGTTTGATTTGGAATTTTTGCATTAGTGATAACCGAGATAATTAATTAAATGTAAACCAGTGCATAACCTACAATTCTGGCTAAGTCATACATTTTTACTTTGAGGTGTTCGAATATGCAGTTTTTTGATGCCTTTCGGCTGCCCGGGCACTCTCTACTACCACTCTTCCAACACTTACATTCTGGACTTGATTTGCGTTTTCCACATCGTCGAATTCTGATAACACTCTATCCAGTAACTCGATCGAACGCTGTACGTCATCACCACTTCTGGAAAAGAAAAATGTGTAAGAATAATGGCGAAAGACGTGGAAGATTAAGGGGCTAGTAAATACAAAATGTGACCCATTTTTTGTTACGAGCTAAAAGATACCTGTTTATTTTCTAACGCGGTTGCGATGCAAGATATTTCTTTTACTTGGTGAAAAATTATAGTTTCAGCATGATATTATTGTCCACATCTATTTTCCTTTACTTGAGATATTCGAACGAACTAAAAACAGGATGGTAGACCGTTCTCCTAAGTTTCTTTTTAAATGGGACACCCGGTACATTTTTTCACGGATTGATAGAGAATATTTTTCTGATTTCACTGATATAGGGTATAGTTGTAAGTTGGGGTTGAGTTTTCGAAAAAAAAATTTAATTGGACATAATGAAAATGGCCATCAATTTATTTTCAGGGATATATTCGTTAAGGAAAAATAATTGCATCTACATTCTTGTAGAGAATTTATTAGTCTTCAATATTGTATACGTGTATATTTTTTGTACGATGAGGGAAAAGCGTGTTATGGGGCAAAAACTTGCGCCTTGCGCTTAATTTGCAGATTTTAGTGGGCTTCGAGGTTCCAGGCTAGGGCGGAGGGCGAGTTTTTAGTATGTTTTTCGTGGCCCTGAAATCTAACAATTCCAACAAAAAAAGTTCTTGGTTGAATTTTTTCCATTCAAAATTACCCACCGCCTGGTACATAATATTAACCGGTCACGTACCTACCACATCATGAACAAAATTGATCATTAAAAGCAGTTACAATTTTTTATTTTTATTTTTTACTTTATTTACCAGAACAATAATATACAATACGTGAGAAAAAAGGAAGAAAAATTATGAAATAAGTTGCTGGTAAATCTCAAGGGCTGTGTTCAGTTCTCCCATACGAGACGGGGACTGTTCTTCCACACAGCCCTTGCCAAAACATAAATAACTAATTGGTTGAAAGCTTGGTCCATTTTTCAAAGAGGAACTGATGTTTGATTACAATCATAAATAACTAACTATAAGCAAGACGGGAGAACACATTTGGCAAAGTGGAACAAAAATTACAAGAATTTTGAAAAAATTAAGCGCTACTTTACAGAAATAAACAGCAAAACACTAGTAATGACTTATGAGTATATTATCTTAATTTTATTTAAATAGAAATAGCTGAAGATTGTACTGAGAGTAAATAATCTGACATGTACATTTTAAAGAGAGAGATGGACATGTTATGAAAGGGAGCAGAAATTTTGTTCATTATATGAGCGATACTGTACGAAAATGAGCGTTTGAAAAATTGTGAATTGTGCAGTGGAATTTCTAAAGTATTAGTGTTCAGAGACACGTAGAGACTTTACTGATACTCAAATAAGTACATATTCAGTGAACGCATCTTTCTGTGGATATTAGCTAAAAGGATTGTATCAATAAAGTCTCGACTTGCAACTAACATTTCACGGTCTTCTTAATGAAAAATTTCGTGGATGACGTGGTATAAATAGGTAGGTAATAATATTTTCTTAACAATTTTTTTGAGAAAATCAATAAATTATTGTATACTTATGCATCAAAATAGTATATTGTGTAACTAGTAGGAATATATATTTTCCTTCGTGCTGCACATACTATTTTTTCGTCGATCGCGCAACGAGACAGAAATAATGAAAGAATAGTATATTGTGTAACTAGAAGGAAAAGTATTATATTCCGGGGCGAGGACGGGATTGCTGGACGAGGCACAGCCGAGTCCAGCAACCATCAGAGTCCCGGAATATATATTTTCCTTCGTGTTGCACATACTATATTTTTTTCTATCGTGCATCTAGACAGAAATAATGAAGTTTGGAACAATTTTTAAGAGAAGTACAGGAATATTTTTCAGGCCAAGGCCGGAAAAAGCGTTATTCCTGTAAAGTTAGTGCGTGTTGCCTAGCAAATGACGCAGTCCTGGAAACGTAGGCTTTCGGATGATAATTGCATGTCAAGAATGTGACGTTTCCAGTACGATCGACAAAAAAAATTATTTTATAAGTCTAAAAGTAGAACGCAAAACAAATCTCATGATGATGGAACCTAAGTTTCATTTATTAGGTAGGTACTTACGTATTCAATTGATGAAAGATTAACTAATTGCACTCTTCATTTTGTGTAATGAGGAATCTAAGGGAAAGGGGTAAAACGGAAAGTATCAAAGTTTGTGTACTTGCACAAGATGTAGAAGAATTTGCTCTTCTTTCACGTCCTTCAATTACTCGTCTAGACAATAAAGAACTAGTCGTAACTTTACCTAATAAAATTTTCAATTCCCCGTATGAAATTTAAACGAATCGATTTAATACCTTTAAAATAGCAGTAGTTTTTTTATTTTAATGCAACTTTTGCCGAATGCGGTTAAAACAAACTGCATTTAGGAACATGTAGATAACGTAACAAGCCTTTTATCTGATTAAAACTAGTATCAAATCAACATAGCCTTTGGCAAAACAGCTTCGTGCACAAAATTATAGAAAATTCGCTTTGTTCCCCTGAGAATCTGAGAATCTCATGTCTAATTTACCCGTATCGACTCTTGCTCATAGTGTGCGGAACAAATCAGAAACGATGGAGTGTGAAAATGAAAAAGATATAGTAATGTAACGGTGTAGTCGAGGAATATGTTCCGATTCCGAAGGCACGCTATTTTAGCCTTGTTGACATCCACTAAAACTAAATAATTAATTTTTTACTACTATAAATTATTAAAGGGTAACCCCCATTTGCACCGATTCCATTTAAAGTTAAGTGCCATAGAAACAATTGTAAATCAATAACTGTTTCTAGGGTTTTCATCTGAACTATTATTAGTTTTAACCATAACCGATGCAAATTGCTATTAAGTGAAAGTAACAAGCAAAAAATAAAAAAAACTGCGTAATTAATTTTCTTGATCACTGGATGATTCATTTTTCGATGCTCACCATTGGAATATCGGAAACCATACGAGATATGTTAAATTAGAGAAAAGTTGCGCTTTTTCAAGGTGATTATGAATCTGACTGAATAGAATTTTCCGATATCTTGAATCGTTCCGAACTTATGCCGAAAAATCTGAAATTAATATTTTCCTAAATTGATGCTATTTAAATGAAACAACTTTTATATTTCTGATATGTCAATTGAATGACAGTGACTGAAATTTTCTAGGTTTTCTAGATTTTGAGCCACATTGATTTTAACACTGTGGGTTGCACAAAAAACGAACTTTTCAAAAATATAATCAACATGGACTTTTTTGAAAAAACGTCAAAATTAGAGTCGCACGTCTACAAGATCTACTATTATTGTCATTTAATTCAGTTATTTTTCGCATGCCATAAACGATTGAAAAAGTTGCTGTACTTATGTAGGTTTTTCTCCATACGTTTTGGATACAATACACCCAAATTAAAAAAAAACGGT
Source organism: Pycnomerus fuliginosus (assembly GCA_963924575.1). Lineage (NCBI taxonomy): Eukaryota > Metazoa > Arthropoda > Insecta > Coleoptera > Zopheridae > Pycnomerus > Pycnomerus fuliginosus. The sequence continues at coordinate 18,526,036 of OZ004619.1, read as the reverse complement.
CTTTCAAAAAAATTCATATCTTTATCACATTTTCGAAAAGCCAATTTTTGTTGTGCATCTAATGGTGTTAAAATTCAATATGCCGGCCATAAGAAAAAGAAAAGTTGACTGTCGTTGCTCAAAATCTATTAAAAATCATTTAAATATCATCAATGGTTAGCAAGATATAACTTTTTCTTTAAAATTGCAATTTTCATATTGTTCGGGATAACTGGGGAACGAATCAAAAAATATCGGAAAATTCTCTTCAGATTTTTAATCACCAAGAAATAGTTCAACTTTTCCCTAATTTAAGCTCTACTCTCCATCCCTTGTAGTTCCCGAGATCCTAATGGTGAGTATCGAAAAATTAACCACCCTGTATACCGGGTGTTTCAGAATGGGTGTTAGGGCCTGATATCTTGAAAAATATTAAGTTAAAATTCCCCACTTAAAAAAGGGAGTTACAGCAATCAGTAAAATTTTCAAATTTGAAATAACACCAGATTTTCATGTTTTGAGGTTTAAAAAAACTGTCTGTGTGTATGTACGTTTGTTTGTAAACACGCCACAGCCAAACTACTAGACCGATTTGGCTGAAATGTGGTACGTGGGCATCTGATAAGCTAACTTAGATCTGAAAAGCTTTTGGAATTTGTAGACAATCGTGCAACCGAAAATGCCATTTCGGCAAGTCAATTTCGAAATTTTTAAATACAGACCCCCATTTTTGACGTCACCATACAAAAATCCTTCAAATTCTGCTTCCAAAGATCTATTCACCCTCAGTGGCTTTTTGACCAAAAACTAGAAAATTCGAGATTTACATCGGACTTTAAAATCGTGCTGCAGCTCAAGCCACTGAACCGATTTCGCTGAAATTTTTGCACATGTAGATCGTATTACACGTCGAAGAGCTGACATATTTTTGGATTCAATCGACCCATGGCAAATGCCATTTTGGCACACCAATTTCAAATTGAAATTATACTCTCATTTTAACCATCCAAAACATGTTTTTGAAAAAATGAGAGTATAATTATTTGAAATTGGTCTGCCAATAACTGGTTTTTAGTTTACAACATTTCACTTTTATTACCGAAAGGGCACTAAAGCGAATGAATTTTTCTTAAAGGAGGATTCAACTCAAGAAATCGATGTTGAGGTTATGGCTGATTCTAGTAGGAAAAGCTTTTGAGTCCAGAATTTAAAAAAATCTTTACCGTTTTGAAGATATTCAGAAAAAAACAGCGGGAAAGATGACGTCTTCTTTCCACGATTTCTTGCTCATCTTGAGGATATTTCCAGACGCCGCCTGAGTATTGGTTTGTCGTAACTCCTACGTGTTTCCTATGGAGTTACGGGTACAAAATGCGAATGAATTTTGTCTTAATTAAGAATTTTTTGAATTTGAATGTGAATTTTTTCTTAATTAAGACAAAATTCATTTGCATTTAAAGCCCCTTGGGTAAAAAATTGAAATTTTCTCAAGCAGTCTTTTGTTTTAATTTTATGATTTTTGTCAGTGTTTTTGTTTAGGCAAATAGTGGACGAAACAGGGGTTGTAAAAGCTCGACAGCGACGCGACGTGCATGCAAACATACCTATACTGTGATAATAGCAGTTCTGAAAATCTTTGAGTTTACATAAAGGTTTAGTGACGGGGTTAATTTGCTACGGAAATTTAGCGTCTTGTACTTGTAGTTCTGGTTTGCTGGAAGTAAATAACTACGGAGGCAATGCTTAATGTAATTATCTCGGATTTAGTGTTGGGTTCTTAAATTAAAGTGTCTTTTCAGGGTGCTGATTAAGATGCATGTATCTAGTGGTTAGGAAATAAAATGTTGCATACCTTATGAAAATACTCTTCACGTCAGGTTGTGCAGTTAAATTAATATTGTAGAACTAACATATTCAGATAGGTACAACCTGAAAACAATTACTAATCACTGTAGAAGTTTATTAACGCTTAATTCGAAAATGCCGACGAAATATTAATCTCCGGAACACATTATTTAGTTTTCTCTGCAGGCGGCTGGTTAAATCGTTTTCGCGCTACAAGAGAGAATCCAGAAGTATGGCTCATGATGTGTTTGTTACATATCATTTGCAGGCACCATAACAACGAAATATTTTAATTGCAGTGGCTAGACTGAACTTAATGGGGTGTTTTATTTTAGGAGTCCAAATGGATTTCTTGATACAGTGACTATACACCCTGCCTGCAATAGCACTACAGTAAGACGTCGGTCTGCAGATTTCGTAATAAACTCCGGTTTAGTTCACTCAGAAAACCCAAGGCTTCCTCGACATAAAAAAACATGAAAAATAATTATATTTTTCAGAAAAAAATGGCCAGGCCTGTTGTAAGACCCAATAAATTACACATGACAGAGACGGGTCATGGGCAGATAAAAAACAAAACCGCCGAGATAAATAGTAAAGGGGACGAAAATATGAGCACCATACACCAGAGGAAAAAAGTACAATCAATCTTGGGAAAAACGAGGCTCCAGGTTCGGCATTTTCAGATGCGCCTGAGATGCAGAATAAAGAAGGATGAGATTGTATTGAATATTGCATGTCATGATGAAATATGAGGTGTCCGGTTTGGACCGTTGAAGGTCTAGAAATAACCCAAACAGGATTAAATGTATAGTTTTAGTATTGGGAAAACACATATGAGCAAGGAAATACGATGCAGTAAACTTATTCTTTTCAGGTTTAAATGTTCATTTCTGACTTTAAATTGACGCGGAGGGCAAGTTTGATCGACAGAGGGGCGCAGCAATAGCCCGACGCTGGAATGGAATCTTCTACCGAGGTTTGTATACTAATTTATTCACAATCTGAAAATAATCGTTTAAACGCTTAAAAAATAATGTTGAAAATAACCATGTTCAGTGTTCGCTCGGTCGCTCGATCAGCTGAGCGCCTATACTAACCTATACTTCCAAACTGTTTATTAGATACGCAATTGACATATTATTACAGTATTACAGACTGATTGTGAATAAACAATACTGATGAGTAATCATGCAACAATGAGGTGAGTAACAGCAAAGCTTTACTCACCAGGTTCCTGCTATAAATTTGTAATATCTTTTAAACAAAGATTATTATGGACTGTTTGCAGCTACACGCCGGATTTAAGTAGGTACCTATTTGTGTCAGTTTACAGCACAACTTTACTTCCTTAAAAAATACCCACATCTAAACTCCAACTCTTCATTTCACTACGCGTGCGATCCACTCAGGTTGTTTGTAATGAAGAATTTCAACATTCAAATTAGATCTGATGAGAATTGATAAGAATATAATAACTATTTCCATAAATAATTTTTTCACTGACAACCTTCAACTAAAGCAAGGACGATCGGAAAACATAAAAAAGCCTGAGTCACACCACAGACAGGTCAAACTGCCCCCAGTGTTCATTAGAAAATGATTTTAGAAAGACAAGTGTTCGGAAACCAATGGTGTGCAGATGAGAGGACAGAATTTGAAAAGAAAAAGTTTGGCTGACATAGACCTGAACGGAAGTTGAAAAAATGGTGAATGATCCAGTCCTATCACCCATAAATCTCAATCCAGTCTCTACTTAAGTGTTTTGGTAGTTTTTCAAAATTTTTATTACTTATTGCCAAAAAGGCACTAAATTTAATTGAATTTTTGAAAACAAAATTCGAAGACTTTTCATGTGCTGATAAAACAAATGGTGGTCATGTTTCAAATTTCATAGACGACATGCCAAAAAGGCACTTGTCGTTTGCCACCAAAATTAAGTAAATTGTCCTACTTGGTATACCTAAATTTTACTGCTGGGATTTTTCTAAATTTTATGTTTTTTTAACAAAAGAACACTAAGTTTGTGGACATTTTTGGAAACGACATTTGAAGACATTTGATTTTGTGATAAAGAAAATGGGAGTTTATTAGTCAAATTTCAATATTGATATGCCAAAATGGCACTTGCCGTTGGCCAATGGCTACCAAAATTAAATCAGCTCTTAGGCGATCGATTACGTAACTTGGGCTGTAACGTATTCCCTAATGTTGCTAGGAAATTTCGATTTTTTTGATTTTATGCCAAAAAGGCGCCAAGTGTGAATACATTTTTAGACACAGAATTTGAAGTCCTTTCATATGCTGATAAGAAAAATTGGTGTTCATCAGTCAAATTTCACAGTTGATACGCCAAAAAGGCACTTGGCGTTTGTAGATTGACAACAAAATTTACTGATGGGCTCACCAGAAGGCCAACACTAACCCCCGTTCCAAATTTCATTAAAATCTGTTCGGTAGTTTTCGAGGAACCTTGTTCACATACGTACGTGCGTACTAGGTACATACACAGGCATTTTTTAAAAATCACTTATTTGTGATCCTGGGACTTTGAACCGTAAAGATCTGGTGTTATCTCAATTTCGAATTTTGGAGTGATTGCAGTAACCTCCCATTTTTATATGGTTGTGGAGAGGTTAAAAAGAAAGAATTCTTGCGAGGGAAAACACACAATTTACAGTAATTTTACCAATTTCATTTTCATAATATCAACTGAAATAGAGACTCGTCAAAGGTGTCGAGACGCATTTGGGAAATCCGGCGATCTGTCAAACAGGATTTGTTTAATGGCTCACAAAAAATGTTTAATTTCGATTATGCGAAAAATCATATACGATACACGGTTGTTAAGTACCGTTTGATTTTTTAAATTCTTCATCAAAGCAACCGTTGGAAAACAAAAGTCGAATCTTTGATTACTTCAGATGGTTCAGCAGATTTTGAAGCTGTCACTTGATTGTCACTGTCATTTCATTTACAAAACATTTTTGTGTTTTCGAGTGGATTTCTGATGGTTTGCTTGCCAGAGCACAAAATATTTGCCCTCGGGGCCACACTGGCACTCAAGACAATGGAGACTCGGCAGAGTAGTGGCAGAGGCTGACTCTCGGGAACTCCGGAAGGAATAACGATAACAGAAAAACATCATCACTGTAAAGTCTTCTTGTAAGTTGGATTCTCAGATGGTACAGGATGCAAAATTCTGAAAGATTTACTGAAATTATTTAGGATAAAAGGCGCCTAGATACCTGGACTGGAACTCAAAAGAGCCCCCTTGGAATTGAATCACCCCCTGCTCTTTCGTGCTTTGAAAGATACTGTAACTGCCATGAGTGCCATATTATGTGCCTGATGGCCTTATTTATTTATTGATATTTTAATAGAGCAATAAATAAACTGGTAAAATGCTAGGTTATTTAATTTGGCAGCTTCCAGCTTCAAGGTCATGTCGATGAACAGATTCATCAAAGTTCCTAAGTGGATTACAAATTTTTCGCGGGAACAAACAATAATTAGGGAATTTTTGCTAGTGCAGTCCTTTGTCCCTGCAAATAACCTCTAATAAACACGTGTTGAATTGATTAATAAAAAAGATTGCATCCTATGTAACAACATTTATTTGGATATAAGAAGATTATCATCGTTCATTAGATGATCAGTAAACCAACGACAAAGTTCGTGGTAGCACTGCATTTTGTAGGGAAATAAATGGAGTTGATTCTTCACGATTTTGCGAGTGGTGCTATAGCATAGCTGAACTTGCTGGGCAGCTCTTCGCAGGGATGTGGTTGGTTCATTCTCGAAGACTTGTCGAACATTCTGGACTGCTTCTTCTGTCTGAACTGTCGGTCTGCCACTACCCTTCTTAAGTGTAATGCTGCCTGTCTCTTCAAACAAGCTTACTGAACGTCGAACCATTGAAAAGAAATCAGCATCAAGAATGGCAACATTTGGGAACTGCTGCCGGAATTCTTCGAGACACGCCCGCACATTGTAACGCCATTCCCCATTTTCTGCTTGAAAACCAGTGCGAAAGTAAGCTTTAACAGCGAATATTTTATGCTCAACCAAGAAAACCATCGTGAAAAACCGTGAAACTGTAAACAAACTCGAAAATATTTATTTCTGCAAATGACAGATGATGACAGATTAAAGTGACAGCTGTAAAATCTGAACCATCAGAAGTAATCAAAGATACGACTTTTGTTTTCCAACGGTTGCTTTGATGAATAATTTAAAAAATCATACGGTACATCTAACAAGACTCTGTTATACTGTACTTACCAACCCTAATATCGTATTGCACCGGTTTCCGTTAAAATTAATCTTCAAATTAAGTCCTTAGAAAGGATTATTGACACAATTGTTTCCATAGGAAACTTTTAACGGAACAGGTGCAAATGGGGGTTAATATTGTATACCTAATTGCGAGTTATTAAAGCCGCCCGATACGATGGGTATTTCTGCTAGCAAAATTGGGATGTAAAATTTTGTTGTCGTATTATTATTACGTATTTTTGCACCAAATTAAGTGGTAAATCAATGCTACCATCAATTTTAGAACATGTTCTTTATTGCACTACAAATTTTCAAGCTTTGCTACAAGTAACACCAGATTAAAATTCCCTTCATCCCAATTTTGATAGCAGAAATACCGTGTCAGATAGATATATTATGTACTTCTATTTAGGTACACTTTCAGCAGTCGGCGTGAAGTTTGAATGCAAATTACATAAAAAACATATAATGGCTTAACAATTATTTGTGGTCGTTGATCAGTATTTTGGTCATCAGTTTAAGGAACCCCCATACCCACATTAGGTTTTATGTTTTAGGTACTAAAATTTAATCAGAAAACCATTAATCACAGTGTTTTTTATACATATTTATCCGGCCCTCCCCTATTTATTTGTCGGTCATTGAATAAAAAGTGAAAACAAAAAATCAATAATTCATCAGCTAACGCATCTGCCATCCTAATAAGATATGGTCGCGTCCAAAACCATTTCGTATAATCGAAATATCAGCGCGATTTGATTTAGGTGGAAGCGTGTATGGAATAATCAGTCTATTTCCGATGTTCGGGGTTGAAACGGCAACGTCCTGGACTCAGTAATCCTGAGAGACTCATTCCAATAAAATCTCAGTGGAATGCTGAAGCAACTGCCAAAGAACAGCTTTCAATACGTTACATTCTTCGGACCCTCATCGAATTATCGCAACCTTTAAAATCACCTAACCCCAAGGATTTAACTGTGCAGGAAACGATTTTTCATAATAAGCGGAAAGCGCATGCATTTAACATGAAACGAGAGTTGTTGATGTATGAAAGGTCCGTTTTGTCTGGAATTTTCAGAATTTCAAATTACAACAGGCACTATTCCAGCATCACATTGCTAATTCAGGCAAAATGCAATTTGTTTTCAAATTAAGTTGAGTTGATATAATCCTGACACGAATTCATTTGCCATTTCAAATTAAAATGTTATACCTCTAGCTCTCTAGCGCATTTAGTTGCAGGTCAATACGCTTGAAAGATCTTTCAAAGCCAAAACAGCCACAAGTCGCCTTGTCATCATGAGTCTCATTTTAGGGCAGACTGCTAATTGCACCATCTTAGTTTTGAACTCTCCTTTCCTTCAGTTTTGAAGATAACTTTGGCGCTCTGGCTCCGAAAGTATGGTATTCGTCGATAGGTATAAGTAGAGAAAAAACCGACGCCTGGCTCTATCGCTTTTCAGACAGTTCTGATAGTCCTGATGAATTTACTGCTTCACCCTCCGTATCTTTCACCCCTCTAAATGGTTTTTTTAGTACATCGCCCGCAAAGAGTTATTGCAGAATTCATATGATGCATTTGGTTTGGAACAGCATAAGATGATTATTCACTCATGCCGTCTGCTTTATGTAGAGCCGCATAGTAAATATTTGACCTTTATTAATTTTTTGAATTTGTAACATCTGAGGGGTGTGTTTTCGACGGGATACGGAACGTTCGCGTCCGAGATTTCGCCCCCGGGACTTTTCACCCCCGGATGTTTCGCCCCTGGGATTTTTCGCCCCCGAACATTTCGCCTTCGTATACTTTTCGTCCCCAGGGAGGACTATTTTGATTTATTTCATAAATTCTGTTAATATTTATTAATTTCCTTTCTTTTCAACTTCCATTCCGGGTCAGGTAAAGTTTTTTTTAGTCAAAATATTTCTCATATTCTGTCTGTCCCCTCACCTGAACGTGTATACTGTATACATTGACATTACATATGTATATGTAGGTGCTAGCAGAGTCCGTCGTTTTCTCACTTTTCCATTCAGGTCTCAAAAGGTCAGGTCAGGTTTCTCTCTAATAATAAACGTTTCTCAAGTATTTATCCTCCCCCTCAATCATTTTTTGTAGCAGAGTCAGTCGTTTCCGCACTATTCCAGTCAAGTCTCAAAAGCTCAGGTAAGGTCTCTCTCCAATGACAAACAAATGGCAAAATATCCGGGGGCGAAATGTCGGAGGCGAAAAACCCCAGGGGCGAAAAGTCCCGGGGGCGAACGTTCCGTAAACCGTTTTCGACAATCAAGGCAGAAAAATTCGTTTAATTTCTAGCAAATAAACGCGCCAGTTCTCCAGGCAATTTATACATATAATTTGTAGGTATCTACTTATAAAATATTGTACTATTGTACTGATGCAAGGAGGCTGATGGAGGCGAGGCCATCATTTGCCATCCAGCAAACATGCTGGAGATATTCCTTCTTTGAAATACATTGCCGAGTAGCTTAGAATTTTAGCGTCAAAAACGCGTTTTCGCTGAAAAGCACGATTTGTATCTAAATAGCGTGTTGGTTAGTTTTCATGAATAATGTATTTATTCTTGACGTTTATCAAAATCCCTGATTACATATAAGCTATACTTTCGGAAAAATAGTGTTTATGTATATGTTTTGATATTTGCAAACATAGGTACTTTCAAACAGAGGCATACACAACGTTTTTGTTTCTGCACATACGAGCATAACAATTATTTAATAATTATTTAACAATTTGCCATCATTCCACGAACGTTCTTTTTCCTTACCTTAAAATTGTGTTACAAACATAAATATTTAACAATTAGAACAAAAGATCAAACTGGTGGCAGTTCTAAAAGGCGCATACCTGTACCCGTTCGACCCCCTGGTAAACTGAACTGAAGAGTGATCAAAAACTCTCTTCCGATCTAGTAGCCCTTGACGTGAGAGACGTATGGTGGATATGCGAAAATTATATGGTAACGTAACTGTCAGATTTCGCTTTGAATGCTAATTTCTATATACACCCTACGTCTCTCCTAAGAATTACATCACCTATATTATTGTTTGTTGCCAATGGGAGCTGGGGAGGTACGGGAGGAACGTCTTTCATGTAAATTGAGTTTGAATTTATCAGATTTTCCGTCTTTTTCTCAGATTTTTCGATTTTATATGGTCTGTCCGGGATCCACACGACCAAGATTCACCCTATTTCCATGGCGAATCATTGTTGTCAACAATGAATCGCCATGGAATCTCGGTCGTGTGGATCCCGGACAGAGTATAGTTAACTCTGACGTTTAGAGTTTTACGTTTGGAAGCTGGGAAATAACTACTAATTTGATGCAGGGCTAGCTGAGCGGTCTCCAAAGACTTTGTCGATCGTTAGGTTATTATTGGTGGACGGATTTATATGCGAAAATTTTTCGCCAAATAGGCGCACATTTATGCGCCAAAAAATAGCGAAATAAGCATGTAAAATTCTTAATAAGCACGCGGGTTATCATTCCAGAAAAAAACATCTGCACAAATTAACTCAGAATGGGTTTGATCCATGTGGAAATGAGGGCACTCTTGACAAGAACTGAGAGTAATTCACTTAAAATAACGGCAAAAATCAACCCCCACTTTAACACCTTTCCCCTACACATATAAGTACCTGCAAATAGGGAAAACCCTGTCAATAGCAATGAATACAGGTTGACCGTCTAGAAATCTTGCGAAATAAGCATAAATATGCGATTTTTCTCCAAATAAGCAAAAATGACAAAAAAATGACCAAATATGTAAAATACGCATGCATCAATATGCATTTAGCATAAAATCCGCACTCTAGATCATTATTAGCACCTGACGGTCTGCAAAGTAAACTCTTCCGAACGAGTAGCCTTTGCCGTGCGAGACGTAGGGCGTAGAGGGTATGGAAATTATGACCCTTAATTGTTTAAAGGGAGGTGGTTTTACCTCTGCAAGTAAAACCGATCGTTCCATAAGGTTTCTATAGGAATTCAGCGATGCACGCTCGTCGTCAGTAAATCTTCGTTTTTCAGTTTTTTGTTACAAAATTTTTACCACACTTAGTCAAGATATCCGTGATTCTCCGCTAATGCGATTTTTTGGAGTAACTGTTACGGTTCCTGATTTGATAGCTAATTTTTTCCAGGTCGAAAGACTAAGAATGTCATTTTAAGGGCGAAAACCATTATTTTTATTTTATTTCGGCCTGGGTTTATATTTATGAATAATTTCAACCAACAGCCTAACAAAGGCGTGGTGACAGCGTTAAAATGCCAGTGCTCCAGTTTTTTTCTTAAATCTGCCTCTGTAGTTGCAATTGCTTTGAATGTCTGCAAAAGGGGTCTCACAGCAGCGCGGAAGATCACTTTCGGATATAATCCGAGATTATGCCTATATTAATTAGTTTCTATTGTTAGTTTGGCGGCAATGATGTCTTTCTTTGTATCTATTGTTTTAAGACCTACAATCTGGCTCAAATACAGACTCATCCTCGAGCTGTTGTTGTTTTAATTAACTTCTTAATTGTCAAAAGCTGGTTTGTGACTATACTTGATTTTTTTATACACACTCCGATCGAAGGCCAAGGATAATCTTTGTCGCAGAACTATGAGGACTTTCAAACTTTTAATTTAATCAAAGCAATCAAAGTGTTTCCAAAGTTTAATTAATCCTTAATTCAAGACTTTGGGAGTTAGTAGTAAACTGCAGTCTCGGGTTCATTTGACTATTGCTAATGAAAATAATCTTAATCAGGATTTCACTTCATTTTTCCCAAAGAACCTACTGCTTATTGAATTACTAAGAAGGTATTGAATTTCCCGGATTACTTTTGCATAAGATGCAACTTCACGTGCTTTTTGGTGGTGGACTGTTATTCTTTAAATACTACGGCAAATAAGATTAGTTTTTATCTGGGTTTTAAAAATTTACAGCAATGTTTTATGTTAGCTTGGGCGATCCCTATCCCGAAAACAAATATTGAAAGTACAGCTGCAGTAAATTCCTAATTCATTCCGTATGTCTTTTGTCTTTTGTATTTAGGTACCTATGTAGATTAAATGCATTGCGTTTTATGGGTCACGAAATTTAATTAAAACAGGTGCAAAAAAATACATTAATGATATCTTAAGAAACTTAGGTACTTAATTATGGTAAAGCTGTCCGTTGCTTTTCCCTCACTATTGAAACTAGGCGAAATGAGCTGAAATATAAAACAATACAATAATTTTGGTACAAGAATTTTAGGGCGAGGGAGAGCCGTCAAGGTCGTTTTGTTTTGATTTGAAAGTACCTACATTCTTTTATAATACAAACTCCAACTTACACACAGGGGGTCCGGAAATAACGACGAAATATTTGTGGGGGTGATTCTGCAGCTCAAAATATGAAAAAAGTTCCTACAAACATGTGTCCGGAAATAGCTTTTAAGGGGGCTACCTTAGAAGCGGGCGCCTAAAATTCGGTTTTTATTGAATAAATCAGGAACCGCTTAAGTACTACAGCGACGAGTATTTGCACATTATCTAAGATCAGCAAGGGCCATCAGATTATGGTATCTACCAAAAGCAGATTCAACCAAATTTTTTTAGGTGTTATTTTTTTGACAATTTCTTACCGGAATAAGGTTCCCCGACAATATTACATAAAAAGCCTTGTTACAACACTGTAGGATCAACCGTTTTCGAGAAAATTTTTATTAAATTACAAAACAGAACGGAAACACTTCATATTTGCACAGTTCAAAATAGTCGCGGTGTTAAATTTACTCCGAGGTATGTGGTTAACTTTGGTGTGAAAATTGACGATTTGTCGGTGTAAACGACAACACCAAGGCATGTGGTTATCTGTTAATCCGCCCTGGTGTTAAATTGTACTCCTCTATTGGTGTTGATTTTATTTTAGGCGGTTTATTTTACACCGAGGGTGTACTTTGGGTGTACTTCTCTGGGCCCTTACACCCACGGTGTTAAAACCACTACTCGCGCACCATAGGTACGACGCTCCGCTCCAGTGCTCTACGTTGTGTTGTGAATTGTGCAATGGTGATTGTGGTGAAGTGAAGTGGTGATGATTGTGGTGACTGTGGTGAAGTCTTGGAAAACTGTAGAATACAATTCGTCGTTTTGTGCTTTTATAACAAATAATTCTCATATAACTCACCATGTAGAACTCATAGATTTAGAATTATTACAACATAAGGAACCATTTGAACCATATCAAACAATTAATAGTCAAACTGTAATCGTACCCAGATATGCTTATTGTTTAACTCCTTAAATTGTTCAATGTTATTTCTATATTGTTCAATGTTATCTCTATGTATATTGTTCAATGTTATATAGCGTTTACAATTAATAGTCAAACTGTAATTGTCCCAAATATGCTTTTGTTTAGCTCCATGTTAATGGTACAATATAATACTGTAATTGTACTCAAATATGTTTTAAACAGGGTGTCTCAGAAGAACGCTCGTACCTCTTTAAACGGAGTATTCAGCATTTAAAGGAGGTGCGAGCGTTCTGAAACAGCCTGTATATCTCTTTATTGTTCAATGTTATAGCGTTTTTTTTGTAATAAACACACATTCGTGAATTAAGGGCGTTATTATTATTACAGGCGAGGCGGGGTGGGGATAACACCAATCGGTGTCAAATTCACCACTTTTAAGGTGTGATAATCACCCACAGGCGGTGTTAAAGTTACCACTTTAGGTGTGAGAATCACCAATTCCATGGTGTTAAATTCACCACGTCAGGTGTGATAATCACCAATTACGTGGTGTTAAATCCACCCCTTTTAAGGTGTGATTATCACCAATTACGTGGTGTGAAATTCACCACGAGAGTATGGTGTACAATATACACCGTTTTGGTGTGTATCGATTTTTTCACCGTTTGGTGTTATTTTGGTGTTAAATTTTACACCGTATTTTGAACTGTGTGGAGCTGCAGAATCAACCCCCGAAATATTTAGTCGTTATTTCCGGACACCCTGTATCAATGCCTGTATACAGGGTGGGTAATTTTTCGATGCTCACCATTGGGATCTTCTAAACGGTAAAAGATCCGGGGTCGGTTAAATTAGAACAAACTTGCGCTATTTCTTGGCGACTAAGAATCTGAAGAGAATTTCCCGATATTTTGATTCGTTCCTGAGTTATCACAAAAAATCTGAAAATTGCCAATTTAAAGAAAAATTAATATCTTCCTAACGATTGATGTTATTTAAATGAAACTTGGAACTTTTATATTTTTGGCAACTGTCAATTGAGTGGCATTGACAAAAATTTTCTAGGCCTTTCTTAAATATGTAATCAACATTAACGTTTTTGAAAAAATATGTGAAAGCCTGAGTCACACAACCGCAAGACGTAATTTATTACTGTTGAATTCAATTGTTTTCACATGCTATTTAAGAGATTTAAGAAGTCAGCGTATACTTTTTTGCAATTGTTTTTCATCCAAGTTTAGGCTGATTTTACAAATTATTTACACCAACTTTCAAATTCTGACATCTGTCAAAAAAGTTCATGTTGGCTACATTTTTGAAAAGCCAATTATTTTGTGCAATTGATGGTGTCAAAATTCAATATGGCGGCCATAAAAGAATCAAAAGTTGACTGTCGTCATTCAAAATCTAGAAGGTCTAGAAAATTTTTGTCAATGCCGTTCAATTGACAGCTGTCAAAAATATATAAGTTCCAAATTTCATTTAAATAACATCAAACGTTATGAAGATATTAATTTTTCTTTAATCTGGCAATTTTCAGATTTTTTGTAATAACTCAGGAACGAATCAAAATATCTGGGAATTCTCTTCAGAATCTAAATCACCAAAAAATAGCGCAATTTTTCTCCTATTTAAACTACTCTCCATCTATAATGGTTTCCGAAAAATTGACCACCCTGTATGCGGTTCACCAACTTTGAGCAGTGAATATTTCTAACAACGAAACGTATTGTGGGATTATCAGATTTTATTCAAGACTCATAGCACCCTCTCGATAGTTTTTTATTTAACCATCCCTTATAAGTTGTTAGGTTATAAGATGCATAGTCTCTGATAAGACGGATCTCTAGAAATAACATTAATATGACAATATTTTGAAATAGGTACGAAGGAAATACGCGGTAAATGTTTGCCTTTATAACATGATTGTTATATTGTTACACTTCCTATTGTTGCCAAAGAATGCCGTCCTATCCTACATTTTATGAAAGCTACTAAAATTGAGGGGTATAAACTGCCACAAAATATAATTTTTCTAAAAGGTAAAAATAAAAATATTGCATCAAATCAAATTGCAGTTGCTAGCTATAAATTCACAGTAGGTATACGATATCACTTTTGTCTGTCTCCTTACTCCTTATACTCCTTACAAGTTTCTGTCACCAGGATCGGCGTAATAAGCATAACGTGACCACGCAGCTGCATAAATCAGATGTGTCTTGGTATTTTTTATGTATTATGGTGGTTCTCGACAAGTTTCGGTGTTATTACTTTTATTATGAAATTTTCTCTGGAAAACTTAAGGTGATACATATTTTTGCAAAGTTGGGAACATTTTAATGGATTTCAAATGAGATTTCCGATTTATGGCCACATTATCATACATCACGTTCTTCTTCGTTATATTCTTAAGTATTTACCCTAAAATGTACTTAAGAATTTGTAACGCTAAATAAACCCTTACTATGTAAATAAGAATCGTGGGCATTTTAATTTAACACGATCTGCTATTTCGAAAGTGCCATACCAGAATTTCAGTAACAGTTTTGGTGTTATATTATATACATTTATATATATTTATATATATTATATATATATGGTTAGCAATCGCACTAAACTCCTCTTATGATCTGATTCTGATAAAGGTTTAACAGGCAATTCAGCATTTCAGCATAAATTGCTCAATTTCGCCGAAACCCGACTGACATGCCCACAGTAATAATTTGTATCGGAGTAGTAACGGAATTGTAATGGAGGAATTATCTGGCATTTTAGATATGCAATTATGGGGTAGTAAGTAGTAAGCCGCTCCATGATACAGTTCCATGAAGTTTCATCGAAGTTGTGATTATAGGGGTCACTAACTAGGATAATTATTATTTAGGTACCTATTTGTAAATTAAGTTGTAATGTTGAATGAAACAAATAACCGTGTCCTGTGAAGCTTATTAAAACTTAAAGAAATTACAAATAGGCATTTAGGGGATAACCAGCTTTAGGTACACATAATGATATTGATGTTTTATTTTCCTGCATAACTGATAGTGTCACTGATAGCCACCCTTAAAGGCGCTACAACCCCTAACATGCAGAAACACAAAAATACTCAAAAACTACTCAACGTATGAAGGCAGAATTGGTGTGTTAATTTTCAGTGACACTAAGATCCAACAAGGGGGATGAAATTTAAGGATTGAAACTGGAAATTTCTTCAAGGTAAATTGTGGTATAACATTACGGGTTTCAATAGATTGAAAAAAGGTCTTATGAGTTTTCAACCTAAAACCAACCCCTAGGCTATTAACAACCCCTACTTACTATTTGCAAACGGATAAATACATTTTGTGTTGTTTTGGTATTTCTACTTAACTGCAGTAAATTTATTCTTGCCGGTAGTGCTAATTCTACAGACTTCGCGTAATTTTTGTGCATGTTTTGTTCGTTTTCTTCTGCAAGTGCGGAGGCACTACTACTAGGTGCAGACTGATAAAATCTGCATCTGATTCCTCCAGTAAATTCAGGCGGCCCTTACATACCCATTAACGTGATAAACATCTAGGGGATACACACCGCATTGATATATATCTTCCGCTAGCTTTTAGTACTTGATAAAATCTCTGTCTACGTATGCCGTTTTCGTTGGTCCGTAGCCGTTTATAAAAAAAACTTGTGTGATTACAAAATGCTACAAACTAATCCTACAAGAACCCATATAAGGTCAGGAATTTTTTCGAGGCACCATTACGGGCTTAATATGGAAGATGTGTGAAGTAAATTATCATTATTTTTGTTGTTTGCACCATCACTACAGCTGTTACACAAGATTGATTATTAAAAAACTTGGGTGTTGATGATACTGGGTATGGAGCTGAAGGGTAGGTACGCCATATAACAACTAAGTCTCAAATTGATAAATGTGGTCAACTCCTCTGCCGGCGATTTATTGATTGTTTTGAACCCCAGAAACTTTTTAGGCGCTTTGTGAACTCTGTTGATGCGTTGCAATTCCCTTACCCAATTACGGATACTATAAAATCCGCCAATTTAAAGTGATTTTGATGCAAAAATTATAACATAATGAAGAATGATCGCATCAGTAATTGATACGGAGCTGGTCTTATAATAAATTTTCGATTCAAGATAATTTCTACTTTTTACTCAGATGCAAGGATGCAGAGGAGGTGCGAATCGCTTTTTGCTGTCCCATTTTCGCCACAATTTAGACACCGTAAAATCGAAATACTATTTCATGTTTTGACATTTTATATATTTGTATCCGTCAGATGCAAGAGGAAGCAATTTTAGATAAATAACTTCATACGTGGTGTGGTAAATTTAAAAGCAAATAGCAACTTTCCGCCATTTCGCAAGCATTGTAGCGAGGTAGTGAAATCGTCTCTTTTTGCTGTCTGTCTAACAGAAACTTGTTGCTTGTAGGAGGTATGCAAAATGAAACCGATTTCATAGTATTTTTTTAGGGTTAAGTGGTGATTGCTTCCTAACCGAGATTTCAATATTAACCTATTTAACACGCTTCCTAACCGAGATTTCAATATTAACCTATTTAACACATTATTGTTGTATAGGTACCTATACTTATGATAATATTTCGCCGAACTTTTTGAACGTTAGTCTGTAAAGAATTCTTCGATATCTTGATTTGTTCCTGAGTTATTCCGAAAAAACTGAAAATTTACTTTCTAAAGAAAAATTCATAACTCTCTAATTGTTGATAGTATATAAATAAAACTTAGAAATTGGAAATTTTCTAGGGTTTCTAGATTTTGAGTAACGACAGTCAACTTTTCTTTTTCTTATGGCCGCCATATTGGATTTTAATACCATTAACACATAAAAAAATCAAAAATGCAAGCATTCCGGGTTTGTTGAAAAGAAAATTTCAAAACTTAATTCAGACGATGCCAATACGAATTTTATTCTTTGAATTCAATTTCTTTCACGTCAGAAGAAATTGAAAAAGTTGGTGTACTTTTTTATAGTTGTTTTTTCCCTAAGTTTAGACCGACTGTACAAATTACTCACGCCAAATTTCAAAATTTGACGATTTGTCAAAGAAGCCCAAGTTGGTTACATTTTTGAAAAGTTAATAGTGTTAAAATCCAATATGGCCGCCATAACAAAAACAGACTGCAGTTGCTCAAAATCTTTTCGCATTACCATATAAAAACTCTTCGAATTCTGCTTCTAAAAATGTATTCACTCTTGGTGCCCATTTGGTCAAAAATCAGTGCCGTGAAAAAAAGCCAACGAAAGATGTGTATCAATGCGATGTGTGTCCCTGTAGATGTTTACCTTGTTAATGTGTATGTAGGGGCGAGCTGAATTTACTGGTGGAGTCGGGTGCAGATTTTATAAATCTGCACCTAGTAGTAGTGCCTCCGCAGACGCACAGTGGTGTTAAAAAGACGAAATTATGAAAAAAAGGGGGATGAAAAGTCAAAGAGGGTGAAAATTAACCCAAGTTAAGTAGAATTACAGAAAATAATACAAAAATAAGACAATAATGCAAATTTAGCCCTTGGAGGGTTGAAATATTGAATTTAGTAAAATGGGTGCTTAGGGGGTTGAAAAATTGTAAAGGGGGATGAAAAGTCAAAGAGGGTGAAAATTAACCCAAGTTAAGTAGAATTACAGAAGGAAACTGAAAAATTGTAAAAGGTAAACTGAATCCCAAATGCGTTCAATTTTATGACCGACGAAAAACGAAATTATGCGAATTTTGCAAAATTAGCACTTAGGGGGTTGAAAAATCGTAAAGGTGGATGAAAAAATCAAAAGGTATGAGGATTAACCGTGGCTAAGTAAAATTACGGAAAATAACACCAAATTAACCCAATTATGTAAATTTTGCATTTGAAGACTTGAAACATTGCGAAGGGGGATGAAAAAAGTGAAAAGTTTAATCATCATCCAAATGGGTTCAATTTATTACCGAGGAAAAACGAAAATATCCGAATTTGGCAAAATTAACACCTAGGGGGTTGAAAAATTGTAAAGGGGGATGAAACGTCAAAGTGGATGAGAATTAATCGTAATTAAGCAGAATTACAGAAAATAACACGAAAGTAAACCAATTATGCAAATTTAGCTTTTGGGGGTTGAAATGTTGCGAAGGGGGTTGGAAAAGTGAAAAAGATAAACATAATCCAAATGAGTTTAATTTATTACCGAAGGAAAACTAAATTGCGTGAATTTTGCAAAATAAACACTTAGGGGGTTGAAAAATTGTACAGGGGGATGAAAAGTTAAAAGGGATGAAAATTAATCGTAATTAAGTAGAATTACAGAAAATAACACGAAAATAAGCCAATTATGCAAATTTGACTTTTGGGGGTTGAAACATTGCGAAGGGGTCGAAAAAGTGAAAAACTCAGTAACAATTCATACGAGTAAAATTCGGTAAAATTTATTACCGAAAAAAGGCAAAACTGCGCGAATTTTACAAAATTAACGCTCGGTGGGGAGAAAAATCGTTAAGGGGGATGAAAACTCAAAAGAGATGAAAATGTACTGTAGTTAAGTAGAACTAGCGAAAATCACACGAAAAAGAAGCGGTGTGGGTAAATTTTGCTCTTTGAGGGTTCACATATCATGAAAGGGGTAGAAAAATTGTGGATGGGTTAAAAATTAATGAAAATGACGTTGAGTTATTAACAAATCAGAAGAAAGCAAAAAAAAAAATAAAATGTGTTTACTCCGCTTGCTAGGGCTTAAGGGTTGTTAGTAGCGTAGGGGTTGGTTTTAGGTTGAAGACTCATAAGACTTTTTTCAATGGTTGACCGAAGTCTATCGAACCCCATAATTTTATTCCACCACTTACATGAAAAAATTTCCAGTTTCAACCCTTAAATTTCAACCCCCTTGTTAGATATTAATGAAAATTTGCCCATCCGCCTACAGTGGCGCTGTAAATTACCACATCAAATTTAACCCAGATACGTTGAGCAGTTTTTGAGTTCTCGCATTTTTGTGTTTCAGCATGTTAGGGGGTTGTATCGCCTTTAAGGGTCGTTTTTCGCGAATGATGAATAATACCTTTTTTGTACCATCAATAGAAAGCTATCGAATGGTATTATTTTCAACTATACATTCTTCATTGAAAATTCGAGTTTCCACCCCTAACTTTCATCCCCTTCGATAATTTTCTCCTAAAATTCGCTCTTCCCTTATCGAAGATGCAGTGTGTAAGATGTCACAGTTTCGCAGAAGATATTGCTTCTCTGTGTCAAATTACAGGGCTTTATGGACGTTTCAACCCCTAAACTCCAACCCCCTATTTCACCACCCCCACATGCCCTAAAGGAAGTTGTGTTTTCAATTTCACCACCCTAATCCAATTCGTTGAAAAATTAAGGCGATTTGTAGATTCATGTTTTCAACACCTCATGATTTCACCCCTTTATGATTTACAGGGGTGAGTTTATTTTTCCGGTGTGACATAACTCCTTGCGTATTTACTGACTTCAGTTGTTCATAAATAAACTAATAGGGTTTCAGAAAAAATAAATAAAATGTAATTATCGACTTGCAAAGAGTTAGGGGTGGTTAATGGCCCAGGGGTTGGTTTTAGATTGAAAACTCATAAGACCTTTTTTCAATAGTTGACCGAAATCTATCGAACCCCGTAATTTTAGGCTACCATTTACTTGAAGAAATTTCAAGTTTCAACCCTTAAATTTCATCCCCTTTGTTAGATATTTTTGAAAATTTGTCCATCCACCTATAATGTCACTGGAAATTCACAAACCAAATTCTGCCTTGATACGTTGAGTAGTTTTTGAGTTCTCGTATTTTTGTGTTTCTGCATGTTAGGGGTTGTAGCGCCTATAAGGGTGGTTTTTCGTAAAATATGAATGACACCTTTTTTGAATAATTAATGGAAAGCTATGGAATGACGCCAATTTCGACTAGTACTTATTAAGCGGAATTTTGAGTTACAACCCCTAATTTCCACCCCCTTGGTCCGATATGACCCAAAAGCAATCTCCGCCTTACTTTTTAGTGTGTAAAGCCGTATAGTAAATTTGAGCTCGACACCTCACTCTGTTCTCAAGTTATCCGACGTTATGTATTTCTTCATGTTAGGGGTTGTAGAGCCTTTAAGGGTGGTTTTTTGTAAAACATGAATAACACCTTTTTGAATCATTAATGGAAGGGTATCGAATGGCGTTAATTTCGACCAATACTTATAAGGCGGAATTTTGAGTTACAACCCCTAATTTCCACCCCCTTGGTCCGATATAGCCCAAAAGCAATCCCCGCCTTACTTTTTTGGGCAAGATTCCGTATAGCAAATTTCAGCTCGATACCTCAATCCGTTCTCAAGTTATCCGACGGACAGAGTGAGGAGCGATCGATACGACGAGCGAGCGAGCGAGCGAGCGAATAAGCAAAGACAAGAGTACCTCCGCATTCTGCTACGGCACTAAAACCTATGTATACTAAAAGGAAATGAAACTTTCGTCTTTTCTCACAACTAAAATCATTGCTACTGTCCACACAATTTTATGAATTGCTCCCAGTAAAGGCTATCCGAGAAGTAATTTTTCAAACTATTTTTGCAGATATTCATATTGAACTCAAAATTCACAATAAAGCAACGTTGGAATTTTTCAATCTTTGCGTAAGACGAAAGTTTCGTTTCCTAATACTATATAACTGTATATTTTTATTACCGGACAGGACAGTTCATTTTTTTTCAAGTCGAAAACCTTAGACCCATTTCTTCAAAAAATGTCATTTTAGTGGCAAAAAGGCTCTTTTTTTGAATGTCTCTTAGCAAAACAGTATTTTCTTACTAAAGTCCCGTCGCATATTAACGAAAGCGGGGGTTGTGTGTCTCAGGTTTTTTTTTCTATTGGTTTGTAAACGGGATTTCAGTTCTGTCAAAATTCCTGTCATGGACAATAATTAACAACAAAGACTCCTTTTAACCTCCATTGTTACTGTTTATTGACACTGACAGTGAGTGACGGGAGTTTTGACGGATGTGAAATCCCGTTTACAAACCAACAGAAAAAAGCCTGAGACACACAACCCCCGCTTTCGTTAATATGCGACGGGACTTTACAGGATTTGATGGCTATTGCATTGACGGATCAAAAACCTTAGTACCATTTTTTGAATATTGGCATTTTTGGAGGAAAACTGCCTCTTTTTGCATTTTTCTTACCAAAAGAGCATATTATTGTTATTGAGTTCGATAGCTGTTGCATTGTCGGATCAAAAACCTTAATGCCATTTTTTCAAAAAATGTCATTTTAGGGGTGAAAAATATCGTCACAAGTTAATTTATTCCTGCTGATACATTTTCAAATTCTGTGAAATTTTACATAACCTTGACTGGACTAAAAGGGACCAAGCTCTTGACTAAATCGGACTAAACTGGACTAAATCGGACTAAGCTGGACTAAATCGGACTAAACTGGACTAAATCGGACTAAGCTGGACTAAATCGAACTAAACTGGACTAAATCGGACTAAACTGGACTAAATCGGACTAAACTGAACTAAATCGGACTAACGGACTAAAGCGGACTAAAAGCGGACTAAATCGGACTAAATCTAAGGGTGTACCGCGGACTAACGCAGTGGTTGCCCCCTCGGAAAACTCACTGTATGCCCTATATTAAAAAAATCGTAAGTCGGGTACTAATGGAAAGTGCAAAAAAACTCCTATACTACATAATAGTACTAGGTAAACTCTCCAACTGTGTGGTATTTGACCATTTTAGCTGATATTCTGCGATTTATATCTGACACACCGCGAGCTATATTAAGTCGGCACTATTTTTTTATAAAGTACATAGTCGACTGTCTATAACTTTGAAACAATCTAGCTTTGAGCTTTTTTCTTTCATCCAGGAAAAAATGTGGAAATTTCCGTTCTTTCTTGAATGTTTCCAGATTTTTTCCATAAACAAATTTTCGCAATTGTGACGATTCTAGTGCATGAGATTATAGACAAAATCTTGAACTTTCAAGTAAACTTTGGTTCAATGGGATATCTGTTATACTTTTTTAGATAATACCATGTTTTGCTGAACAGGAGAAAATTTCATATTCTTCAAAATCCTATAGAAAGCGAAAATAGCCTTTGAAGCCTCGTATATCTCTTAACATTGGATAAGTAACAAACCTAATTTTTTTCATTAATATCTGAGACTTCATGCGGCAGCAGTTTTTAGGGATAGCGTGGAATTACCCTATAGTTTGTGAATTTGTGATTAATTCATGTTAGGTGTACCGTGAGAGGAGGGTAAGAAGTGGCGGACCTCTCTTGGTTAACTTTGTGAAGTAGATATACGAGTTGTTGAAATAGAATTGGATTTCTGGGGCAAGGGCCAGGGGCAGTTTACAAACAGCTGACGTAGGAGTATTGTTTGCAAAGCTTATAATAATTTTGGTGACTATAATCAAAGTCAGAAATATGCGTTTATTATGTACCTACTTAGGGGTAGAAAGAAAATGATCGTTAATAATTGGATTTTTTAAAACTTTTATTTTGGCTTCTCCTTTTAAACGTATAGGAATTTCTTGATCAAACAGCAACACCGCCGACTTTCTCACAGACAAGTATTTGGCGGAAAAGGAAAACACTTTAATTTAAATATAAATGAGACCTTCACAACTTAATTGACACAACCTATTATTATTGTCATTCAAATAACTCGTTAAACCGGCCGGCGCCAAAGTCTGCTAGTCTAGTTCTTGTCTGTAAGACACAAAGATTTTTTCAGATCCGGCAGATTCTCTCCATCGGCAAATAATGGAGACTATATGGATTGGTGAAAAAATTGTTTTTATAAGATGTTAGGCTAAATCAATTGATTTTGTGATGTCAACAGTAATAATTAACTTATGATGATCGCACATTATTTATAGAACAAGATGATTCTGTGTCTGTCACACCATACTGAAGGAAAATTAGTATTTTTAGGTACGTGGGAATTCAGTAGCGTTAATCCACTCTAGAGACACCTACAGTTGACCAAGATAGAATGCTAAATGAACTAAATTTAAAATACTGACTAGTTCTGTCAACAATTATGTATGTAAAAAAATGTGTTAATCAGTCCGCTATACCGGGCTGGACGTGCAAATTTTTGTTAATTCTAGCATGATAAAGTTGAAACTGGGCCTTCTGCGATAAAGAAATCCCCCTTTTTCGTTACAAAAAATTTCTTTTCCTCCGACCCGACTTGTTTTATGACATAATATATCATAATGTTGCTTTTTATGGACAGGATGTAGTGGATACTAACTGTACACGTTACATTCGTCCCTCATCTCACGTAGAATCTCTTAATTCATTTAGCTCGACGTCGGCAGTGAAGGTGTTTCATTGTAATGTAGTTCGACCTTCATTAAAAGGAGACCGCAGATGTTCAAAATGCACTACACATTCTTTTATTAGCGAAATCCTTAGGATGGTCTGTTGCAAGGAAGAATGGGTCTATTACGTGTCTTCACGTTGCCCGTCTCACGTTTAAAAAGGCTCTGCACAATTTCACGCACGTGCTCTTCACTTGACACATGTATCATATTGTAATACACCTATTCTCGTCTCGTTGGGATTTATATTACAAGAGAAGAAAGCTAAAAAACTCACTTTATAATTTAAAAACTGTAGAAGTTTTGGAAAAGACGTGTCCTGGAAAAGACGTGTCCTATCAGAATTAGAAAACGAATATTCCATTAAAAAGGCGATGCGAGCGTTCTGAGACACCTTGTACATACATAGGTACCTATATGAATTTGTTTAGATTCATCCCAGGGAAAATACTGTAAAAAACAACTGGTACTCCCAGACAAAATCCATTCTTTCTCAGCAATACATGATTGATATAGAAATATCTACAATAACGTATGACAGCATTAATGGTATCCTTGATCAAATAGCTACAACAAATCAAAGGAAAGATTGGGACAATATATCTTACTGCCGATTTTATTCATCCTATAAAAATGTTCTTGGTAGAGACCCTTTGAGGCAGAACGCTCTGTATTTATGATTTAATATGCCTCTAAATATTAAAATATTCACAGAAAATTTGAGAATTCAAAATGATGTGACATTTGTGGTATTTGGTATTTGTCGACATCGTCTTTCACAAAATTTCTCCGAACAACCAATGTACATTGTACAACATGTCCTATACTACTGATGCCATTTATACAGAGAGGTGAGACCTGCAGGTTTTGCATGTGATCCGGTAAAAGTTTCTCAAGAAGCACTGAAGTGCATATCCAAATTGGACACAGTTATCTTGTACAAATTCATGAAGGCATCAGCTATGAAACTCCGCCCATTTGTAATCAACGAATAATAGACAAACTTCCTCGAGAGTTTCTTGATCACGTTGTGGGGGTTTCTTCAGTACTGGTCCACTGGTCTAATGTGTGCTTTCGGTGCCATTTAAATTGGTAATTGGTCTAAATTATCCATTTCGTGCTGAAATATCACAATTTGTAATTGTTTGTTCATAATACAAAATGAATTACGGGAACAATATATTATTATTATTATTAACAATATTATTAATATGTATCAAAACGATTCAAGAAAAACTCATTCATTCTGAGTGGGCTCTGGAATTGAAAGGAATGTCTTTAAGCATTAAGCATTCGTTTTCTTTGTCGACGCATGTCAATAATTTGACAGAATCGAATACATGACTTCCAACTCCAAAGCTGACTGTTGTACAGTTGAAATGCGACCTATAAATTCTCTGAACGCTCAGCTTTGATTTAGGGTAGAAATCTGTCAAATGAAATGTTTGTCAAACGGATTGTTACGCATTTTTTTTGGTACATTGGAACATTTAAAGGCGCTTTCCATTTACGCATTTATCTGAGCAGCCTCAGTTATTCTCAGCAATTTGATTGGTTCATTTAAATATTAACCAATCAAATTGCTGAGTTAAGTGAGCCTTCTCAGATAAATGTGTAAACGGAAAGTCAGCTTAAGAGTTTTAATTCTTGCATTTTTGGAATTGCCCTGCCCGATATTAACCATTGAGGAATTGCTTGACCCTGAGGAAAAGGTGCCTGGACTGGAAGGCGTGAGCTAAATAATTTTTTTTGTTAACGGCGGTTTTAATAAGAATTACAATCAATCTTGCGATCAAATCAACAAATAATTTGTCAGAAGTTCACATTTCATTTGAACCTTTAACAGCTGAAAATTCAGTTAGCTCTTATTATAACTTAATGTGTTTTAGGTATTTTTCTTAAGTTTTATTTTCATCAAAGTAGATTTGATGTTATGTTTGTTTACTTTTATTATTTTTTCTACGTATTAAATACCTATCCTATCATTTTTCAAGAGACAGTTGCTTTGTTTCATTTTTAAACCTTCTCCTTTTTCACTCTCAGGTACAGCTATACTTGATTATTTATTTACAATACAAATACATATAGGATTCCATGGTGATGGCCTATATTATTTAACGCACTCGCTCACCATAATTATTAGGAACGTATTGTATTGTTATTTGAATAAAAAATGTATAACCAATTTGTTTGCAATATTTTTCAGTTTACCCTGCTTTCCTCTATATTTTACAAAGTCTACATAAAATGCTGAATTTGCAATGCATTGAATGCGTTATACTAACGTACAGAATACGTTATTTTAATAAACGTAGTACTTGGTTTAATGTACAGAATACATTGTCTTCAACAACTTAATACACTGAAATAACGTACCTTAGGACCCTTAGGTATAAAATATTAATGTACCTCACATGAAATCAATATTAGTGGACATTATATTAATGTTAAATGCATGGTACATGAGATTAATGTATTTCGGGTGAATCTAATACATTGGACTAATGAAAAAAGCCATGAATCCAAAGAACATCACTTACATTATATTGATGAACTCATGTACAGGGTGATCCAACCGTTTTGTCCCACTTTTAAATTGGAATATCTCCGTTGTCTTACAAGTTGGAAGGTTGAATCAGAAAGTGGATTATAGAGTACTTTCAAGTTTTGTTTATATATACAGGGTGAGTCTGAATGACTCCACATCCTTTATACCACAGAATCTACTGTTCAAATGATGAAGCTTGGTGCAAAAATTATTGGTCAATTGTGATTCCTCTTGATGTTATAAGCCGCCAAATATCTTCATTTTAAACGTTCTTTTTAAATATCTTTCGAAAGGTGTATCGTACAATTTTGTACTGTTACAGACCAAGATGGTATTTAAGACATTGTCCAAAAAGCGGATCCCTGTTATACAGGGTGGCCCGATGTTATTTGCCCTTGAACTTTTTTATGTCTGAAAATATTGCTAATTTGCGGCCGTATTCCCCGTTCAATTCTAAAACTTTTTTGGCTCTTAAAATTTTTCGGAAAAATTGACCACTCACGAGGAAAATTGAAAAAACCGAAAACATGATCATCGTGACAAACCTACAATTTCAATAAAAATCAAAGTGTACGTTGACACGCATCACATTTCAACTGTTTTTTTGCATTGAAGGTATTGCCCTACATCTGTGCCCAGAACCATTGCTCACAACTGAAGAAAAAACATTGATGGTAATTTCACTTTTTTATGAGGTAAACTCATCATTGGTTTTAAGGTGATTACCTGCATAATGCTTTAGGTTTTTTCAAGTTTTCTCGTGAATGGTCAGTTTTTTCGAAAAATCTTAAGAGCCAGAAAAGTTTTAGAATTGAACGGAGAATACGGCCGCATAGGCAAATTAGCAATATTTTCAAACATAAAAAAGTTTAAGGGTAAAAAACATCGGGGCCACCCTGTATAACAGAGATCCGCTTTTTGGATAATGTCTTAAGTACCATCAGCAGTTGCTTCTTGGTCTGTAACAATACTGTGCAAAAATTCAAAATCCTACGATACACCTTTCGAAAGATATTTAAAAAGAACGTTTATTAAAAATGAAGATCTTTGGTGGCTTATAACATCAAGAGGAACCACAATTGACCAATAATTTTTGCACCAAGCTTCATCATTTGAGCAGTAGATTCTGTGGTATAAAGGATGTGGAGTCTTTCAGACTCACCCTGTAGATACAAATTTTTCAAGGTCAAACTTCGTCTCTGGAGAAAATAAGTCGCGATTCTTAAATGGAACACCTGGTATATTTTGGCACAGATCGATATGAAATAATGTTATGATTACTTCAATATAACACAGTAAGTATCTCAGGTTGATATTTTCAAAGAAACAACATATTTTTGTTTTTAATGAATACTGAAAAGACTGACGATTACCTAAAGAAATATGGGTGAGCTGTGGAAACAAAATATACAGTTATGCATAGGTTTTTTTTCACGGCACCATTTTTTGGCCAAAACACAAGCACAAGTGTGAATACATTTTTAGAAGCGAATTCGAAGAGCATTCACATGGTAACGTGAAAAATGGGGGTTTGCATTTAAATTTTTAAAGTTGATGTGCCAAAAAGGCACTTTCCGTGAACCGATGTGGCCTAAATTCTAATCAACACCTACAAATCTCCCACTGAATATGTGTGCCAAATTTCATCTCGATACGTTCAGTAGTTTGAGCAGTAGCGTGATCACAGACAGACAGACAGACACAGACAGACATTTTTCAAAAACCACTTTTTCGGATTCCCAGGACCCTGACACGTAAAGATTTGATGTTTTTGGTGATTCGATTTTTCGATCGATTTTATTAACTTGCTTCGCGAAACGTAGAAGTTAAAAATCACAAAATTAACAAAAATTTACATTGAATATGCGTCGACTTTTCTTTCGGTGCAGTCTTTGCCGGTGGAGACGTATGGCGTAGACTGCGCAGAAATTATGTGTTAACATCACTGTCAGATTTTGTCTTGAATGATAAATTCATCAGTCTACGTCTTACGTTTCTCACAGCAAGCGCGACTTGATCTGCAGTCTAAAGAGTTTTTGATCACGCGTTATGTATAGTGTATGTATGTATGTATGAGCGGGCGGTAGCTAGATGCGAGCATTTGGACGAGCAATGGAAAGTTTTGGACAAGCACCACCCCGCCCTTTCAATTTGAAGAGGGATATGCAAACAACATTTACCCCCCTCCCCACTTCCAGTGATTGGTCTATTAACAAACTATTTAGACGGGGCGCGGGTATATGTTTAAATAAATATCTACACCAAATAGGGACGCCTGCGTTTTTTGAAAACTCTGCGCAAATAGGCAATGCGGTCATTCTCTATGCCCGAATGGCATCACACCTTCTTAAAGAAATTTTTAAATAAATTACATACAAATTACTTATTTTTATCATTAGACGCGATTTACCCTCTTCGGATACAGGGCGGGTAATTATTTTTTCAGGAATAAATGAGAGGAATATTTATTATGACGATCAACAAAAACATACATAATGTACTTATAACAGAAAATGCATTTGAAATTACATATTGACCCACATAGAAGCATACCAACTGCTATCAGCAGGATGATTTTGTTCTCCTCCCCGTCCACAGTACGCGTTCATTTGTGATTCCGACACGGAAGCAGGAAACATTTCTTCACAATGGTGCCAATATTAATAATAACAAGCTGTCAATCTTCTTTGGAAACCAGCTTCTGTGACATGATAATGTTACGAAAATATACCTGTCAGGTATGAGTAATACCACCCTCACTAAATATTTAAAATTGAAATTTATCCTCTCGTATGAACGTTTCACTTGCCCACTATGCATTGTCTACAACAATTTATTACCTCTCGAAAAGTAATAATTCGCTTTTTCAAATGACACATCATCATGAAGAAAAACTCGTACTTTTCCTCGCTCCGAATCTAAAGAGAAGATTAATGAGCGGACGGACGTCGAATCCTGCTCCTGCTGCAGCTGTCAACATTAGCAGGAAAGCCTTCAAGTAGCAAGAATCAATGTGGAACATTGGAGGGAAACCAAAATATTTGTTCTAAGAGAATTACTCTGCAGAGGACGTGCTTGCTGAAACAACTTTCAATTTCAAAGATTGGGTGGTATTCAAAAGGGCCGCAGTTAAACCACCAATTAGAAAGCTGTCATAATCGAAATAACTGTAGAGATTATCTCTAGAGGGTGCATAAATTAATTACTCAATCACTGCAGGCGCGAGCTAAAAGTTTCATAGCTGGACATGATACTGTTGACGAGTCTAATCTGTTGATGCGGCTGTGTCGCTGCACCCTTATTAAAACTTGAAATTAAACATGAAATTCCTGCAAATTAATTCGTTAAGGAAGTCTTGGGAGCGTCAAATTACTGAATATTTTTTTGTTATAATCTCTTAAGTCTAAATGTTGTAGGCAAAATAAATCACTCAAGTTTCACGTTTCCCGATATAAACTCTGCCACTGACACCAGATGTGTCTTCTTTTTCAGTTAGCATAAATTCGTGTTCTCTGCAGTTTTCCATGAAGTTATCCCTCAGAAGTTTCTCGTACGTTAGATAAGGATACAACCTGCAGTCGTGAGGTGGCAGTGGAAGGTGTTGCTTTTTTGCCGAAATGTAAATACAATGTGAAAATGATTACACATAGCCGTCAGTAGCTACCGTGATTGATGATTTGCATCAGATGTTGTTCAGGAACGAAAGCGTGTTACAAATTCCGATATTACATTACTTTTTATAAACACACTGCACAATATCGTTTATGAATTTGTTTAGCCTCTGACAGAGGGCTTCAGGAGAATTTTTATTAAAAATTCAGAACTACCGGCAAATTTCAAATACATATTAAAAGCAAAAAAACCATATACGTTCATGATTTGGTAGGTGCACATCGCTACATGCCCGTAAATGTACATATCATACTTTGATTTTATTTATTATAACCCTGTACACAGATTAGAAATACATACAACTTTTAATTCTAGAAAGAAAACTTTTTATGAGTTTGGTTCCATGGTGGTTCTACTTAATTTGTGACTTTCCGCATGGATATCAAAAAGGTGTAAAGTCCCGTCGCATATTAACGAAAGCGGGGGTTGTGTGTCTCAGGCTTTTTTTCAGTTGGCTTGTAAACGGGATTTTACATCTGTCAAAACTCCCGTCACTCACTGTCAGTGTCAATAAACAGTAACAATGGAGAATGAAAGGGGTGTTTGTTGTCAATTATTGTCCATGACAGGAATTTTGACAGAACTGAAACCCCGTTTACAAACCAACATAAAAAAAGCCTGACACAAAACCCCCACTTTCGTTAATATGCGACGGGACTTTAGGTACAAAATTCATGAATAGATAGGTTACCTACTTGATAGAAAATTGCATATACAGGGTGTCCCGAAATTAGTGATCAAAACTTTACCAATAGATTCTTCTATGAAAAATATGAAAAAAAGTCCCTATGAACATATGTCGAAAAATAAGTTCTAAGGGAGCTAAGGCCCTTTAAAGAGGCCACTTTGAAAGTATTTTTTCTAAATATCCTCAAAATAGTTAAAGATAGCAACGTGAAATTTGGTATATTTACTAAATCTTTGACGCTGAGTGTACTACTGTGGAGAAAATTTTAAAATTTTGATCATAAGCGTCTCGTACAGGAGGGGCTTAGGACTAAATTTACTCAAACGTTTTTGTAAGTAGTTTTTTCTTAAATTTGATTCCAGAATCTGAAAATTTGAGGTTTTTTATGTAAAAATGGTACTCAAGAGTTTGGCATTGATAGAATTCTAGAATGAAGTAAGGAAATTTGAGAAAAAAACTACTTACAAAACTGTTTGCGTAAATTTAGCTGTAAGCCCCTCCTGTACGAGACGCTCATGATCAAAATCTTAAAATTTTCTCCACAGTAGTAAATTCAGCATCAAAGACTTAGTAAAGATACCAAATTTCACGTTGCTATCTTTAACCGTTTTGAAGATATTTAGAAAAAAACACTTTCAAAATGGCCCTTTTAAAGGGCTGCCTTAGGACTTATTTTTCAACATATGTTCATAGGGACTATTTTTCATATTTTTCATAGAAGAATCTACTGGTAAAGTTCTGACCACTAATTTCGGGACACCCCGTATAAACTTCTGTCAGTTAACATTTAAATTGAAATATGGAGTCATTTCCATTTGTCAAGACACGAAGCACCGGTAAGATTAAACTAAACTGTGAACAAAATCCTTTAATTATTTTAATGATATTCTCAGACGAAAGGAAAAGTGTAATTACACCTGAGCCCTTTTAACGCCTTTATAGCTAAAATAAAAGGGTTAGATTAAATGCCAGTCTGGTAGAATAAAGACAGAGTTAAGAAACGAGAAATTGGATTTACTTCCTATCCATATAACATTCGGGTATACAACCAATAAAGTTTTTATCGTCAGATGATGCTATAGAGAGAAGGATTGGCCATTTGTTACTGCAAAAAAATTCAACTTTGAAAAAATACAAGGCCCAGCCGTAGTAATTTGAGCGTCGAGACGATTTCAATCATGTCGGAGCGTTATGTCGCCTGAGACCACGAAGTCTGCAGAAGCTTTTATAAGAGTTTTAACATCAAGCTCCGGCGACGGAAATGTCAAAATATAAAGATTAAACTGGAAATGATTGCGCAATACCACAATTCCGGCGCCGGGTGTCCACAAACAAATTTCCTTCCGAGGACAATCATGCCGATTGAGCTTCAGATTCTGCGGATGATTTATTGAATGGGGCAGTTCTGCCATCGTCATAATTTCACGTGATAATCACTAACGACAAAGGGGTTCATATGTAACGAAAGTTTGACAATGGGTAGACTTCCCCATGTTTGAATTCGACAGCTTTGGGAAGCTGCACGTGTGTCAAGGGCGCTAGGCACATGTCACGGCTTCATTGTTGTGGCCCCAAAATTCTGCAACGCTCTAATTTGCCTTCATGAATCATTTTAACTTCATTGACTTATCTGCAACACACGGCTTTAATAGCTCCGAAGAAACACAAAACCTCGTGAAGGAAAAATATGGAACTTATCTAACCTCATGTTAAAGTTAACACAAGATGGAAAAACCGGGCCCTTCTCCTTAGTGTTCTGAACTGTACAGAACTGGCATGCCATTTAATACTAATCCACTTTAATCTTAGTTTTTTCCGTTCGTCGAGCTTCATAATCTAGCTTTATCGACGTCATATCCTCAAGCTTATCTTCTTACATGCCATTTTTTTAAGCTCAGTGCACAACAGGGGGCCCTATTTGCGTTTTCCCATTGTTTCTCCCTCAAAATGCGTGCGAATGGCTGTGACATGACGTATGAAAGATATCGGAACCGCAGTTTGTTATTACAACAGACAGGATTAATCTCGAAACTCTAGTGCGTGCTGTCATTATCGATTTTCAAAGTAAATCTACGCCTAATAATTGACATTCCCCTCGGAGTCTGAGATTTATGGGCCAACTTATAAACATGTCTGGACTGGATCAATGAAATTTTCATGAAATGTTAATGTCTGAACGCTGTTTAAAAGCTGAAAGTAAATGTTTTGGAGGATTACTATACTATATTTTGGAGTCGAGTTATACAATACACGGTGGTTCCTTTTTCCCTGCTCACCCTTGGCATCCCCTAAACGGTAAAAGATACCTCGAAAGATACGGAATGGAAGTTGGGACTTTTCATATTTTTGACAGCTGTCGATAGATTTTGAGTAACGACTGTCAAGTTTTTATTCTTTTATGTACAGACATAAAAGAATAAAAAGTTTAAGGGCCGGCCATTAAACTTCATTTTCCTTGTTAGATCATAATGAAAATTTGCCAATCTGCCATCTGCAGTGTCACTGTAACTTGACACACCAAATTCAGCCTTGATACGTTGAGCAGTTTCTGAAGTTCTTATATTTTTCTGTTTCTGCATGTTAGAAGGGTTGTAGCGCCTTTAAAGGTGATTTTTCACGAATGATGATTAATTGTGGTTTGCTTCGAAGATCGTGGGAACCGTTGAGAATTTTGGTTGAAAAAAGGGGGAAGTTATGGTCCGTTAGGTATCCCAAATTAATAAGGAGCTAATTTCCTGCTATATATATATATATATTTCGACTAAAATAAATAATAAAAAATGATGATTAAGCCATTTTTTGTATCAGCTATCGAACGCTATTAATTTCAACCCGACATTATTCAGTAAGTCTCAACCCCTAAATTTGATCCCCTTCAATCAATTTCTACTAAAATTCAGTCCTCCTTTCTCCAAGATATGATATAAGACCTTACAGTCACAGCACCTCTTTATGGTTTACAGGGGCGTTTACTTCTATGGTGTTGCTACATAACTTCTTGCGTATTTACTTAAATACTTCGCTTGGGATTGTTAGTAGCTTAGGGGTTGGTTTTAGATTGAAGAC
Source organism: Pycnomerus fuliginosus (assembly GCA_963924575.1). Lineage (NCBI taxonomy): Eukaryota > Metazoa > Arthropoda > Insecta > Coleoptera > Zopheridae > Pycnomerus > Pycnomerus fuliginosus. The sequence goes on along the minus strand of OZ004619.1, from coordinate 18,492,356 downwards.
CTTTTTACTTGAAGAAATTTACAGTTTCAACCCTTAAACTCCACCCTTGTTAGATCCTAGGGACAATGCGACAGAGCAAATGACGAATTTCTGGATAAACCACAACATTTTGCACCCGTATTTCAGCGGCAAATTTGTACTGAAAACTGTCCGGAATCCACGCGACTGGGATCCACCCAATTTTCCAATTGTGAACAACAAGCGGACGGACCGACGAAACTAAAAAAATCCATATTGATTATTTTCTGAAACGCAAATTTTTTTGTGTCCGATGCGATGGTGCTAAAATTCATAATGGCGGCCAAAAGAAAATCAAAATTTGACTATCGTTGCTCAAAGTCTAGAGGGAATAGAAAATTTCTGTGAATTATTGTCAAGATAGGTATCGGCGAATTCTTTTCAGATTCTTAATCGCGTTCCTATCACGTATGTACCTATTAAAATTAGTCATATACAGGGTGTTAGGAAAATAATGGTACCGTGTAATTTCTAGGGCGGCCATACCATGAGAAATGCATCCGAAAAGCCCTTTACCATTTTGCCCTAAGAAACATTTTTTCTCCAGGACAAGAATACAGAGCGTTCCAATGAAAATGCGTCACCCCGAATATTTCGAAGACCAAATAAAATATAGGTATATGGAAATTCGTCTGGACAGGTCGATTTTTATTTCGATGGGGACACTTAAAACCGTGATTGATGAAATTTCATAACGGACCCCTTGACTCCCACAACCCCATTTCATAATTTCAAATGGCAGCCTTCCACTTGTGATACATAATTTGAAAGCTAATTTTGTTGTGAATTTCATTTTGCTTTTTTTTATATTCGTTAACTCCCAGCGCCCTCTGTGGTGAAATTCTAAATTGCGGTAAGACTGTTTGTGAGGTATCATTTTAAAGGTCAACCGTTTGCAAACCTAAGGCAAACATTTTTGGAAATCAGTTCACTCTTTCAAAAGTTACAGTAAAAACAAACATTATTTCTCGGCCCAGAGCCAACAGTTCATGTTCTTTAGAATAACTTGAAGGAGTGGATGATTTTTAAAATTTTTGCATAGGTTTACAGAGGATTTCATGATCTTTGAAATGGGGAAATTGGGGAATTGAACATTATATTCAATTCAATATATTTTATTTTCAAACGCCTCATAACAATTATTTAAATGACTGTGTTGACAAGGGATATCCGCCATTTCTATGACACCATTTTTAGCGGAGTGTTAAACTCCGGAGGGGTTTAAATTCATCATTATTTGCAATTTTGCACAGTGTCAAAGTGACGCGCAACAGACGTGAGTAGAAAATTTTCGATTTTTTCGTTTGAAAATAAAATATTGTATATTATTCGGAGTTTAAGCGACATTATGTGACTCGTATGGATTTAATTCACCTCGGTCCGCTCGGCGTTTAAACTTCCGTACTCCGTCACTTAAACTTCTAATAAAATAAATATCTATTATTATAAGAATCGCCAGAACAACCAAAAAGATCGCAAGGATCTCTTCAATATTGAAAAGTTTGTAGAATTTGAAAAAATTGAGGTCGGCCCTGGATCGATTATTAATTTTTTTGAAAGACGAAAAACAATAAGATTGAGAATGCTGAGTGAAAACAGTCTAACGAATAATGATGATGGGGATAATGGGCAGGTATGGAAAGACTCATTATCAGGAAATCCATAGACGAATTTATAATATTTGAAAAACACTTTAGTTAAGTCGTCTGATAGTGGTAGATTGCCATTTACCTTTATAATTTCACCGGTTGTTGCACAGCCGCAATTGAATCCCTTAGAAGGAGAATCGATACGGAGGTTTTCTGTGAAAATGAGGCGGTTTTAATCAGGATAATCACTCTATTTCCCTCCGTTTCGGCGAGTTTTCCAACCAACAAATGTTGCAGTTTGAAAGAAGTGGTTTTTTTGTGTAGAGTCTAGCGGAAGGAGCATGTGTGGCGGTGTTCCACTTCTTTGAAAGTTCTCTCAACAAGACTTCGACTAAAAAAAACTCTTCGTGCAGGATATATTCTATAGACCACATGCATTACACTCCCATCATCATCTATTATATAAAAATATACCAGGCGATCTATTTTCGGTGACGGATGATGATAGTAATGAAATAAGTTTTTGAGAGGATACAGTAGAGAAACGTTTTTTTACAAAAAGGTTACCTATACCGTAGGTGCTACTAATACTGCTGACTTTTGGAACATTTTCTATAGGGCTACGTTCATATGTAGACAAACAAACATGATTATATCTGCCATTTACTGTACATCCGCGGAAGTTTTAGTTTTGCATTTGTTTACCAAACTTAGACACCTTCGATTTCTATACCTTTTCCAGTTGTAATTGAAAAAGCGTTAATTCTCGCTGATGGAGCTATTAATTATTATTCTTGAATTTTTGGTTCTAACGTAGATTAATAGGCGATCAAGGTAATCAAGGGTACAATGTTTCTTCAGGAGCTCTTCAAGGTAATTAGTAATTACTGATCAATCCGAGAAGAAGTGCTTCAGAATATTGCAAAAAAAATGGCAGTCTCGGTAGAAACTTCTACTTGCTTACAGAATTTGTAAATGTAGCATTTAACTTTAACCTAGTCAGAATCTGTGAGTCAGAGGTCGGGCGTGCGGGCGGTTGTCGATCGCTGATGCTGCCCGGCGCTCATTTACTAAAATCTAAAATACAAAAAAGGGGGCTTTTCGGCATTAAAATGACATTCTTCGAAAAAATGGTACTAAGGTTAAATGAAGGTACATGTATACGTATGTCTTTCTACGACTTTGGAAGGGCTTTCGAATTACGCACCCGATTTGGCTCAAAATTTAATGAGCACCTGAAAAGTGCCCACCGAAGCTTCAGTAACTCGGGCTGTCGCGTTTTTCTCTAGCATTGCTCAGCGAGCGTAGAAGTTAAAACAATGATGACAGAAAATTAACGATTTAAAAATTATGGGTATTATTACGTCCTTGACTCCATGGTATTATTCCATACTTTTGCAAAACTCTGTACCTACATACTGTATAATTAAGTTGTCACCTGCGAAATATAGTGAGATAAAGAAGAACAAACCAGTTTTTTCATTTGCATTACATATAACCTAGACAAAGGTCTAACAAGGAAAATTTTCTTTTTATATCTCAACAAAGCGTTGCACACCCCCTTCTTCGCTACATATTTCCTTCAAGAATGCGGGGGAACCCTCGTGCTCAATGCGTTTGAGATAACGTTGGGGTATTAAATGATTAAAAAGGTGAATTACGCCTAGCATGGGGGATGAAAACATAAATATTCTCTAGAGATGTAACTGCCAAGGACACAACATGGCAAACTTTGGCATAATTCTAGAGAAAATCTTTCATTTCTAATGAATTTTTAAGCTAGGGTGCACATTCAGCCACAATTTTGTGAAATTGTATTTAAAAAGGAAGCTAAATATTTCACCCTGATCAGGCAAATGCAATTCCGAATGTTGGAACATTTTCCTTTATTTCTTTGGCAGGTCCACCGGTCCTATCTTATCGTAACTGTTTCATAATACCTTTCCCCACTTAAAGATCACGTCACCCCGGTATAAATATTAATAATCCCTGCTCTGCACGTACACAAATCACCCCGAACAAAGAAAGTCTGGAAGGGAGAAGCGTAGCTATAGAAGGGAAACTTTATTCGGACATTAAACTGGGCTGTGATTAGAATCTCTTAATATCGGTATAAGCCGGACATTAAATTAGTTAGATGAAGCAGGCTGAAAGGGTGGCCGTGAAAGTTAAATAGGTATACAATACAAGATGTTTTGAAACTAAAAGTACCTATAGCTATAAATGAATCAATTTTGTTGGTTCAATAGATTGTTTTAAAACCGTGAAACCGTGTTGGTGTGCAAGCATCCCTTTAGATTCGTCATAATCCTGCGGGTCTATTCCGAGGTCTATTCTCTAATTTTAACGTATTCTACTAAAATTCGACAGGACCATTAGCTAATTTTTACGTTTCCCTGGTAGCACTACCGTTAAATCTTATTTGAGACGATTAAAACTTGATTATTTAAGGCATCTCTTGTAGGAGGCGCTAAAAATATACTATTTTAACGCCTCAACATTATTGGGGAAAGTATGGGAGGAAGCATGCTCAACATTCTCCGGGGGGGTATCGAAATTTACTCTTTTTTTCTTTTCTCGGCGTTAAGTGTGAACCAAATGTAACAAAATGTTTGTGCTTCAAATTTAAACAAGAAAACAAGAAAATTTATTTTGAAAGGATAAAATATCCGTTGAAGCTGCTGTTGCTGCTGCCCTTAACCTAATTTTTTTCTCTTTACGATATGCTGCACCAGACTTTCTTTTTTTTGAAATTGGTCCACATTCAATATCTGTGTGAGTATTACTGTTGGATTCAATTGTTTTCACATGTCATAAGTGATTGAAAAAATCGGTGTACTGTCTTTGGCAATTATTGTATTTCAACTGATTTTACAAATCATTCATGGCAATTTTCAAAATTTGACGATTTGTCAAAAAAGTCCATGTTGGCTACATTTTTGGAAAGCTAATTTTTTGATGCATTTAATGGTGTTAAAATCAAACACGGCGGCCATAAGAAAAAGAAAAGTTGACTGTCGTTGACCAAAATCTAGAACGCCTAGAATATTTTTATCAATGCTGTTGCGTTGACAGCTGTCAAAAATATATAAGTTCCAAGTTTCATTTAATTACCACCAATTGTTAGAAAGATATTAATTTATTTTTAAAATCGAGATTTTCAATTTTTTCGCGATAACTCAGGAACAAATCAAGATATCGGGGAATTTTTTACAGATTCTTAATTACTGTAAAAAAGCGTAACTTTTCTCTAATTTAACCTACTCTGGATTTCTTATGGTTTCCGACTTCCTGATAGTGGGCAACGAGGTGGTTAATTTATCGATGCTGGACCATTAGTATCTCGGAAACCATAACATGTGGAGAGTAGTTTAAATTGTGGAAAAGTTGGGCTGTTTTTTGGTGATTAAGAATTTGAAGAGAATTCCCAGATATTTTGATTCGTTCCCGAGTTATCACAAAAAATCATGACTTGTGCCCCTAAGCAGACTTATGTCGTGACGTCAAGACATAAATTCACTCAGCCCTCAAGTATCTTCTTTTGCCCAAAGTCGCGTATTTCCAAGATGAATAAATAATCTTAATGCCTGAAATGGGGTCTAAAAAAGGCTCCTATATACAGATACACGTTTTCGTCTCCATCAATCAAATACTTATACTCTAACACTCCAACAAAGGGTAAACAATTAGCAATGAAACGTTTCTGAAGGATCAAGAAACCTCCGGTTTTCAGGGGTGGGAAGGTCGATTCTATAAAGCTACAAACTGGATTTCGTCAGGGTTTAATTATTTATCGCAGACAGATAATGCAAATCTGTCCAAGTATTATTCGTTCAAATTGTTCAACATTAATCAAAACAGGCAAAATGCAAAGAAAACAACAATGATAAATGATAATCTTGTGCTCCTCTATACAATTTTCGTGTAATTTATTGTCGTTCATTCACAATGAGCTAGAATAAATGGAAAGCTCTGTATTTAACCTACCACGCGGTCTAGGACAATTCCGCGAGCACGAATGCATCGATTTTTTTTAAGAATTAGGGATGGGAGTCTAAAATTCTGATTTCTTACATTTAAGTTTTAATGCAAACGTACTTTGTATACGAAGGCAGGTATGTGAGCTCATTCTATCTGTTTACATTTTAGATCCTGGTGAATTTACAACATTTACCTATATCAATATAAATGTATAGGTACTTATTTAGATCCGTATTGCGCATGGAAATTTATTCTGCAATCTACAGACTATAACCAGAACCAACCAACATACTTACTTAATGCTGATGTGGACGTGAAGTTTAATAGTTATTTTTTCTAAACCACATCATAAAATTTATTTTTTGGTGGCTAGGAGAAGTACAGAAATTCGAACTTTATGGTACTAGTGCTGTAATTACGTTATAGTACTAGTAAGTACCGTTAAGTAACTATTTTACAGTACTCGTACCGTAAAGTGGAAGATACATGACTACCTTATGAATGGTACTAGTACTGTAAAATGAGTTAGCTTATTTCAATTTTAGACCAATTTCAAACTTAAGTCAACCTTATTTATTTGAGGCCCATCTGATGTGTACTCTGACATTTTTTAGCATTCCCGGTTTAACCGGAAATAATACTAGTTTTGATTTTTCAAAATAATTTAATCACACTTTTTTCTCAACGGATTCGGAATCTGCGATTTTTTTTTGAGTTAGAAACATGTATCACACCAGACCGGAAGCGGAGTCACGGCTACCCTTTGTTTTTTTTTATGCAAATTCAAATGTGGCGTCATTACATTTCCTTAATTTTTTTGCAACTTTGACAGATTTGAACATTGAAGAAATTTGAAATAAATGAAAATAATTTTAAAAATTTTAGTGATTGCAGTAACTTCCCTTTTTTTTAAAATTATGATGGGGTTGGGGAGGTTAAAAAAGTAATTGCGTAGTAAGTTTATATCGAAAAAGCAAAATCGACGTGTTTTTGCGTTTTTCAAAAATCTCAATTTTCACCGATTTCTTCGATGTCTATGAAAATCGAGGGTGACCGTTACTCCACTTCCGGTCAGATATTACACGTTTCTAACTCGTAGGTGTTTCTAAAAAACGAATCCGTTGAGAAAAATGTTTGATTCCATTTGAAAAATTAAATTTGAAGTGCAAAAAATATCTGACTACACCACTGGATGCACGTCAAAAAATAAAGTTGACCTGTCCGAGGATATTTCCGAAATATTCCTCTCGAAAAAGTCCTTGAATTTATTCGTAACTTTTGAAAAGCACTGTATATAATATTTTTTTCACGACACCTTTGACGGCACCGATTTTTTGTCAGAAGGGTCCCAGGTGTGAGTACATTTTTAGAAACAGAATTTGAAGCGCTTTCCTTGGTGATGCAGAAAATGGGGGTTTGCATTTATAATGTTTAAGTTAATGTGCCAAAAAGGCACTTTCCGTGGACCGATGTGGCCCAAAATCTAATAGTGCAACCGGAAGTGCTATTTTGGCACATCAACTTTGCGATTTTAAATACGAACCCCCATTTTTGACATCACCATCAGAGAGGCCTTGAAATTCTGCTTTAAAGCCCTTAGAAACCAACCATTGTCTCAACAAGCGTATCTAGGGAATTGATTGATCTTTGAGCGACCTTTATTAACAAACCCTTTAAAGGTACGGTGCACGGCCATCAGGGCCCTTTTGGCAAAAAGCTCAAAAATTCGGGATTTTTAACGCACTTGAAAAATACTCGAGAAGAGCTTAAACCCCTGTACCCGTGTACGGACTTGGCTGTACGAGTTTTTGGAAAACTTTATGTCACTATCAAAAAGGTTTCAAAATTTGGTTCTAAACAATGAAAAATATTCACAAATGCCCTTTAGGCACAAAAAAAATTGACAATTTTCATTCAAAATTGGCGGACTGACAGTGAAAACGTAAAGTTACAGTTGGTACAGTGGCAATCGGAAAGGAAGAATTTTGGAAAAAAATTTATTGTATAAAAGTTTTAAGACTTCGAGAGGAAAAATAGCGCATCATCGCCATTTTGATTCAAGGACAAATGAAGCTTAACTTAATTTTTCTTAATGGAATCCGTTTCCTTGTCTGTCTATTTGTTTTCACAACATTCCAACGTGATATCCGTCATTATGTAAATAGGAATAGGTAATGGCAAGTATATTTTAGAATAAACAATATTGGGGGCAGGATTAATATGAGGAAGAAATAATCGAGGTGCAAAGCGAAAACTGTGAATAACCGTTAATCTCCAAAGTGACGTTTTCTAGCAAAATGATTAATTATCCACGGAGATAACATGAATATTCCACCGATAGAACTTCGGAAGATAAGGAAAGGTATTTAAGCTGCTTTACTCACAACAAACGATCGGGGCTGTTACAGGACCGTGGCGTGACACTGAATGTAGCCTGCAATATGAGATAGGGCTTTCTATAACTTTATTCGTCCATCGATTTGGAGACACTGTAGGGACAATCTGACGTAGCGCTAATGATACTAATTGGGGAGTTCCTAATGAATTCCAAACGGGATTTGGTTGTCAAGGTATGCATTATATAGGACATAATTCAAATTCGTAATTGGGGTCCCATCCACTAGGATACTGCAGAGTAAGCAAAACAGTCTCTATTAACATGAATCCCAGAGTGTTTTGTGTGAAAATTAAGCCACTCAAACGATTTTTAGAACAACCCTTAATAACTAAATACTCATAAGTCCTATGTCATTATGAGACGTAGGTACATCTCAACAATACAATCATAAAAGAAGTTAAATGCGAATAAGGAAGCAGAGAAATCAAAGTCCCTGACACTAAATTGTTCAGGAATTAGAAAAAATTTTTTAACTCTCAAATTTTAACGTCTCAAAACAAACTACCTATAACAAAATTTTTTTCATGTAGAAAAGGTAAAATTTTATTATAAGGTGCAGTCAAAAATGTCTAAGTGCTTTACTTAACTAGGAGGAGGAAAATGAAGAAAAACTTGACTTAGAGGTTTTTTATTTCCATCAAGCACTTTTTTTATATGTGCAAAAAAGGAGAGGTTCTTTACAATATTCGGTCTCTGAGTCACTCCCAGAAACATCTGTTTCCACGAGAAATTTTCTAAATAGGTTATTATAGATAAGTAGGTACTTAATATTCTTTCCCCTTTGTGGAAAAAATTGCGTTAAAATCGTGACAAATCAGACAAATATGACAAAACTTAGCGGTTTTATGCATTACAAAAGTAGGCAGTTTTTTTTAAAGCAAATTAACTCAAAATCTCAATTTCGCAAAAAATGGACAGAGTATTTTTGATGTTTAACAATAAAATTGACCGGAATAGTCCTAAAAACAAATATCGAACCCATGCTGCATGGAATGCCGCTTTGCACCATGATAGTATGAACCTTAAAGAACAATTTGAGATCGGGACCCACTCGAAATTTCCCTTAGGATCAAAGATGGGGGGCTCATTTTGGAAATCACCCTCAAAAATACTATATACTATTTTCAACAAAACTTCCGTTGCACGTCATCAATAGAATTTTCGATTTGCACATTTATCTGAGGAGCCTCAATTAATCTCAGCAGCTCTATTGATTCATTTAGATTTTTAGGCATCAAATTGCCGAAGTGAGGCTCCTCCGTGGGCTCCTCGGATAAATGTGCAAATCGTAGACGTTGTTTGATAACGTGCAATGGAAGTTTTGTTAGATATGACTATAGTGTAAATAGTTTCTCCTCCAAATGATAATAATGTAGCTGGAAGTTTTAACAGTTAGGACCTAAACGCAGGGACACGCGTTAATTTAACGCTCATGTGTCCCTTCCATAACGAAAAATTAATAATGAAATTGTTTCAAACGGTGGCATTATGTAGGTGCGCCATAATTCATAAGAAGTTTGAAAATCCTGTAATGTTACCCCGAAAATAGGCACGTACTTACTACATAACATGAATTTATTATATAACGAACAAAAGCACTTTTGCAACTTTTTACGTCGGTGCCTGGAAATTTCACTTTAAAAACGAAACAAGGCGCAACGAAGACAATATATTTTACTTCCACGTCGAATATATCTTCAAAATATAACTGGTGACTATATTTTACTACAGTCATCGTCTGTAACACACCGAGAACACACTTTGTGTTACTGAGGGTATGGAAGTCCGAGGGCGTGTTTAACGACGTAGGTGTCCTTTATTGGGCCCCAGGAATTAACAATAAGATCGAGGTGCAATTTTTGAATAAACTTTCATGCATAGTCATATCAACAAAACTTCCGTTGCACGTCATCAATAAACGTCTACTATTTGCACATTTATCTGAGGAGCCCTCGGAGGAGAATCACTTATTCTCAGCAATTTGATGCCTAAAAATTTTAACGAATCAATAGAACTGCTGAGATTAAATGAGGCTCAGATAAATATGAAAATCGAAAATTCTATTGATGACGTGCAACGGAAATTTTGTTGAAAATAAATATAAAAGTTCCAAGTTTCATTTAAATACAGCATCAATCGGGAGATAATAATTTTAATTTAAAATTGCAATTTTTAGAGAGATTGATACATAATTAGGCCAATTGAACAAAGTGTACCCCACAAGTTTTCTCGCTTTGAAGAATTCAAAGTCATTTTATTTATCATCATCTTGTTACTATTTAGTGTGGACATGGAAAATGAGCGCAATTGCAAAAAATTTAAAAAAGTGTGGAGGCCCCCTCCAACATGTGCATCTGAAAAAATTCAAGAGAAAGCCCATTATGATGACACTAACTATCGGTCCAAATTTAAAAATCCCATCATTCATACTTTTCGTAAATTAAAGAAAACTAAAATTTTGGGTACTCTTTGAAGGGGCATAACTCCCTTACGAAGCGTTTCCGGACATATATCCATAGGAACTTTTTGACTTAAAACCAATAGGGCAACAACACCCTGAAATATATGTACGAGGTTTAGGACTGTAAAAAAGTACAATTTTTCGGTCCTAGCGCCTAAACGGAGCCTTTAAGTAATCGGAAAAATGAGACCGCCATTCAATTCGCAGAGTTAAAATTAGTAGAAACTCGAGTTGTTTACGGATATATTAAAAACGACTGCATTTTTTAAAGATTATTTTCCTTAGGGACCCTTTTTTCGAATCCTAAGGGATGAGTTTCCAAAATCAACGGGCCAAAAGTTTCTAATGGGTTCAAAGAAGCTCTGTACCAAACCGCTTGCTTGTATCACAATTTGCCGTTTTTTTCTAAAAAAAAGTTTGTCCTGCTGCGACAATTTATTCATTTACTACGTTCCCTCATCTCTAAAACTAATAAAACCCACTGCACCCTCCTTTATCCTTCTTTGGTAAACCCAAAAATTTTACCCTTGCACTCTTTAAACACGCTCCTGTATGGAACTTGTTAATTATAGGCACCATCATCGATGTAAAGTGAGAAGTGAGATCGATTCTAGTTTCAGCAGGACTTTCACTATCCTGGGGGAGCCATAAAAGCTGTACTTACAAGGTCTACGTTGTCTTCCTTCCAACTTATTACTTTCAGAGTCAACAAAACGTGGCTAGAGTTGAATTTATTTAGTGCACAGTCGTTTAACTCGCTAACATCCTTATTCTCTGTCCTCCAATGATCATATGAATGTTAATATTGTTAATCACGTTAAAACTTGTAGTTATAGAGATGGACAATTTTTCATGCAGGATGATTACAGATTTCGCGGAAATAATTTTTGTACGTTTATTAGTACGAAAATTCGTAAAAAGTAGGCACCAAAAATTACTTTTAACGCAATTTTCTTTGCCAACGACGTCGGGAAGCGCTACGCCGGAACAGGAAATGATATTTGAGGTATGGCAGCGTTGTGCAATTTTACGTTTATTCGCTTGATCAACAGGATTACAACTTTTAAACTGCCTTACTAAAGTGAATTACATTTTTTTTTAATTCTAGCATCCTTCTAAATATTACAACCATCCACATCCATCTTCGTATATCCATCTTCGTATGCATAAGACATGACGATGTTCTGAAATTTTATCGGCAGCTCGAAAGGAAAATGGCGTGAACACATGACAGACACACAGACAGACATTTTTCAAAAAACACTTTTTTTGGTTCCCAGGATCTTAAAACGTAAAGTTTAGATGTTTTTGACGAATCGGTTTTCGACACAAAAACCTACTGCACAAATCATAGCGTGTAAATCGAAATACCTACATTAACCAGAATCACATCTCCTACACGATAGATACCGGGTGTATCAGCGACCCGGAACCATAGGCAAATAACATAGGAAATACTTATTTGTATATCAAGACCGAAAGAAGCAGAAGACGATTTGATACCAGAATCATAAGATTCGGAAGAAGATACTTATTCCATTAAACATTATTGCAAACAAACAATAGGTATCAATAAATAAATATACTAATATCTAATAACAGAGGTATTATTTGTTTTCAAAACCGTTTAATGGAGTATTTTCAATTATTTGTCATTCATGTAATATGACTATTTATATCTAGCTTATATCTGGACCTCAGGGCCTTACAGTATTAAGGCACGAATTTAAAAATGTTATGTGCAGTCATTTTTAGACTTTTAGACTAGAAGATTTATCAAAATTTCTATCTGTCAATCAAATATTTTAGGTAAGTATGGAAGATCTGTTGACACCGACCGTTTTATTAAGACAATGATTAATACTGTAAAGTTCTGAGCTTCAGATGTGCTTTCATTAACTTTAAAAGGAAAATCCGAAAAAAGCCAATTTTTGCAGTGCTTCGGAAAAAACGGAAAAACAGTTTTTTTCCAAATTTTCAGGTTTTTTTTCCGACCGTTTGAAACTGCCGAAAACAGACACTTTCGGATAATCGGGCTTATTCTGCAAGTTGTTGATATTTGTCAACATTGAAATCAAAGGAGAGAACTGCATGTGACTATTATTTACGCTGATGTCTTGGAGACATAAATATTTTCCAGAAACTTATCAACATTTTAAGCAAGTGGTTTTGGGACTTGCTTGAATTTCAGTTGATTTGTACAAAATATTGATATAAAAATTGACATCTCCAAAGAAACGACGTAAACAATAATGCCTAAAGCCTAAAACAGCTCCACACTGTGATATTAGTTTAAGTAACCAAAAAATGTAAACACCGAACAAAATGAAAATAAATGTATTTTGAATTCAATGAATTTGAATTGAATTGTACGAAACGTTTAATTCTGGAGTTAACGCTAACCCCCTAAACGATACCATAGAAACAATTGTTGTCAACAATTTGTATCTATAGAATTTTTGAAGGATTAATTTTAACACAGGATTAATGGCCGTTTGCACCATAATTTTTGAGCGTTCCTTAAAGATAAGCTATCCTTAAAGTCCTTGGAAACCATTGTGATAGCAAACGTATCTACGAAATTTAAACGTCACTTATCTTTAACGGACAATAATTTTTCTACAACAGAATCCTGATTGAATTGAAACAAATCAATTCTGGATTACGTTTCCCGATGTCTTTAAAGCAACGGAACCAACGGAGGTGCAAAAGCACACAATGCGTTAGTAGTGTGGTGGACAGTTTGCACCATCTGCAGACCGAACGTGCCTATGCAAATGCAGGGTTTTGAGCATTATTGCCACAGAGGGTCACCAACACTTTCACGAACAAATATAACAAGAGAGGAGCTTCAAGTCCTGCATGGAAATTCAGATAGCGTGGCGATCGGCACATGGCCGATTATTATTATCCCTCCATATACAATTTTCCGTATAAGCATCTTGCATTGCGCCTATTTATTCATATAATCACCACCAAAATCAGGCCCAAACTTGTGAACTTAAAATTTCGGATGTCGTAGGGTGTTTCTGGGGGTAGAGCATTTTCCACAGAAATCATCCATGGGTTTTCCATCATACGTAAATTTCCCAGCAATCTTGTATTTAGTGCTTAATTAGTATACAGTGCGAGTGTAAAGTATGGAATAAAATTCCTTAAATTTTTGTCCTTGATTTGTGGCAAAAATCCTCGGACAGGTGAATTTTATTTTTGTAATGCGTACTTGATGGAGGGGACAGTTATTTTCTAACACTTCCGGTTTAACCGGAAATGGCCTTAACTTAGTTTTTTCAAATGGAATGACACTTTTTTCTCAACGGATTCGGAATCTACGATTTTTTCTGAGTTAGAAACATGTATCACCCTTTACCGGAAGTACAGTCACGGCCACCTCAGATTTTCAAAAACATCGAAGAAATCGGTCAAAAACCAAGATTTTTAAAAATCGCAAGTACACGTCAACCTTATTTTTTTGTTACAAATTCAACTGCGCGATTACATTTTTAAAAAATTCTTTTTGATATTTTGGCAGATTGTGAAAAGTGAAAAAATTTGACAAAACAAAGACAAATAAAAGGAAATTAAATTGTGCAGCTGATTTTATATCAAAAAAATAAGGTTGACCTGTATTTGCGATTTTCCAAAATCTTGGTTTTTGACCGATTTCTTCGATGTTTTTGAAAATCTGAGGTGGCCGTGACTGTACTTCCGGTAAAGTATGATACATGTTTCTAACTCAGAAAAAATCGTAGATTCCGAATCCGTTGAGAAAAAAGTGTCATTCCATTTAAGAAAACTAAGTTAAGGTCATTTCCGGTTAAACCGGAAGTGTGAGAAAATAACTGTCCCCTCCATCAAGTCCGCATTACAGAAATAAAATCGACCTGTCCGAAGATTTCTGCCACAAATCAAGAACAAAAATTTAAGGAATTTTATTCCATACTTTACACTCGCACTGTATATGATGGCGGATTGGGGTTAAGGATTTAGGTACGATTGGGGGGGATTTCACAGTCGGCAGTGGTGTACAAATTTTCGGCAGTGTTAGTGGGAAATGTTAGGCAGTGGTTGCAAAAATTGAGTAAATTCGACAGTGGTCTATGAATTTTTAGGCTGTCGGGGGACTTCACAGTCGGCAGTTGTGTACAAATTTACGGCAGTGCCCTAAAAATTCGGCAGTGGTGTATAAATTTTTGGGGTGTGAAATGCCCCCCAGGTACGATATAGATTATAAGAAAGCCACCAAAAAAAAAACAAAATTCATCCCTCAGTGGGCTGCATCGACATTCTCTCAAAATAACACTGGGGGTTTTTTTTTGATCGCTTGATAGTATTATCGTATTATTCATATTTTCTCAAGCACTGTGTTGCACTGTAGTGCTATTCAGAAAATATGTGATAACGGGTGGCTAAGGAAACAAATAATGCGAAATCTGTCGAAAGAACGTTTGTCCAAAGTTACTTCAAACAGAACATGTCATCGACGTCTGTCATTTTATCTGGAGATTGTCCGAACTAACTTTAGGCAAGCATCTTTTCGACAGATTGCGGTTCACACGTTATCACAAATTTTCTGAACAGCACTGTAGGTATATGTATATACGCAATCAGGGGACTATCCAATTGTCCTTTTCTTGATAACATATACAGGGTGGGTAATTTTTCGATACTCACTATTGGGATCTCTTAAACGGTAAAAGATACGGGGTCAGTTTATAGTAGCGCTACATTTATAAGAAGGTGGACGAGGCTAGCAAGGAGGCTAGATGATTAGCACCCCGCTGGTTAAAAAGGGTCGTTTAAGATATTTGCATACAGAGGATCAGGCAATTCTAAGACCTGACGCGTATAAATGTACAGCTTAGAAACATGAAGATGCCCACCCAGAGCTGAATATTTACCTGGTCGCATGGACCAGGCCACGACAAAGACCGTGCAGAAGTTAGTTACCCCTACCTAACTGCTATTCGAATGCTAGGCGACCAACTAAATATTCAGCTCTGGGTGGGCATGTTCATATTTCTAAGCTGTACACTGTGCAGGTGTTAAAACTGCCTGGTTCTCTGTGCAAATATCTTAAACGACTCTTCTTAAGCAGCAGGGTGCTAATCGTCTACCCTCGTTGCTAGCCTCGTTCACCACCTTCTTATAAATGTAGCGCTACTATAAATGAAATTACAGAAAAGTTGGGCTATTTCTTGGCGATTACGAATCTGAAGAGAATTCCCCGATATTGTGATTCGTACCTGAGTTATCACAAAAAATCTGAAAAGTGACAATTTAAAGAAAAATTAATATCTTCCTAACAATTAATGTTATTTAAATGAAACTTGGAAATTTTACATTTCTGACAGCTGTCAATTGAATGACATTGACAGAAAATTTCTAGGCCTTCTAAATTTTGAATAAAGACAGTCAACTTTTCTTTTTCTTATGGGCGCCATATTGTATTTTAACACCACCGGATGCACAGAAAAATTAGCTTTTCAAAAGTGTAACCAACATAGACGTTTTTAAAAAAATATCTTAAAGCCCGAGTTACACGACTGCAAGACGTATTTTATTACTGTTGAATTTATTTTATTACTGTCGAATTGAATTGTTTTCACATGTTATAAGAGATTGAAGAAGTCGGCGTACTATTTTGCAATTGTTTTTCATCTAAGTTTAGGCAGATTTTTCAATTATTATTATCCTACCAATTTTCAAATTCTCTGACATCTGTCAAAAAAGTTCATGTTGAGTACATTTTTCAAAAGCCAATTTTTTTGTGTATTTGATGGTGTCAAAATTCAATATGGCGGCCATAAAAGAATCAAAAGTTGACTGTCGTTATTCAAAATCTTGAAGGCCTAGAAAAATTACCCACCCTGTATGTATCACTTTGTATTGTAGTACAGTGCAATTAGGATTTGACCCCCAGCCCCGGCACAATATCATTTTTGCGAAGAAGCGGTGATTAAAATATTGTGCTATGTTTCTGCATACCCTGTACAGTCGGGGACTTTGAAAATGCCCACCCCACGGCGACGAATCACTTGGTCGACTGGTGCTGCTAATGTGTGCTAACCTGTCAGGCAAACGTCGATCAAACCGCAACGATGCAGTCGACCAAATGAATCGTCGCCGTGGGGTGGGCTTTTTCATTGTCCCCGACTGTACCTATAGCTACATATAAATACATACAGGATTATGCGTCGCTCCGTGTTTTCAAAAGTTTTCAGGATCCAATAGTTCTCCAGCTATAAGAGATTCAAGCGGACCAATCAGATTTCAGTTCCTCATTAGGTAATTCAATGTTAAATCCACTATTTCCTAGGTAACAAAATACGGCAATATAAATTTCAATAGTACTTAAGAAATAGCCTTAAATTACTTTATGAAACAATTCAGAACTGAAATCTGATTGGTTCACTTAAATCTCTTATAGCTGAAGAATCACTGGACCCTGGAAATTTTCGAAAACACGGATCGACTGGGAATTGAATGCTGAATAACTTAATTAAAAGAAAATGGAGCGTTTTGGGACATGTCTGCAGTCTGTAAGTATACCTAGTAAATTTACCTGCTGTATTACAATTTGCATAACTTTAACGCATCAATAATGGTGGAAAAATTACATTCCTGAATGTACATTTTTTGATAAATGATAACGCTTTTTAACACGATCAATATTCCTATCAAGTCTTTCAATGGAGTGTATGAATATTGGGCATCATTTTGATACGTGTCACTGAAGGCATGCACTTGATTAATTGTCACAATTAATCCAACTGTTGCAGAATTTGTAACCGAAGTAATATGAATGGCTTCATGGCTAAATAATGCAATTATATGTATAAGAGATGCAATTTTGCACGATAACGCAAAATAACTTACTCTGCATTTCCATGTCCCGTTCCCCTTCTCAACGCCATGCCAGTTCCTGCCATTCCACCTGTAACAAATTGGGATAAATTGCAATTTTTTCAGCAGCAGGAATGATGTATTAGGAAGTCGGAGAATTAACGAAACGAAAAACTCTCCCGTTTCATTTTACGTTTAGGTAAATACATGCAACACACATGTATAGGCTTTCTGGGGGAAGTTTAATTAAATTTAATGAAGTTGGGAAATTAAAATTTGTCGGAGGGTTTGACATTTTCGAACTCTTACGCTATTAGGAAACAAGCCCTTCCTCGATTTAGTATGGCCGTCATAATGAAAATTTCGGTTTCATTAACGGAATTAATAAAAGTCTTTGTATTGTTTATGTCTAGAAGTTGTGGTGAAAAACGAGAATATTATGCGGCATCTAGAACCAGGCGAATCCTTTGATGCGTTTTCCCGATTCCAACAACATTGTCTACAAAGTTTAGTAAAATTTATTTCTTGTTCACTCTTGAGGTTTATTTCGGAGGGGCGGGAATCCGCTTAAAATTATATTATGATGTAAAAGGTCTCTCATCTCATATAACTAAACTAGCTTATTTAATTTTTTATGCATAATATGCATATTATGTGGGTCTTCTTTTAATGTTGCTTTTATGTGAATTTGGCTCCCTCGCAAAAACAGCGTATTATTAAATATTGTAAATATGTATGACAGCGTAAAATATTGTAGCAGAAGGTAGAGGACATTTTTAAGATCAGCATAAACCACCTGTGCATGTTGTTCAACAAGACAAACAACAACAACGTAAATAAAGAGTGATTCTTTATGTTAGATTTATCCTGAGAAATATATGCAAAAAGGAATCGATATTTTAGGATAAGTCACGGAGGGATAAGTCAAGTATTTAAAAGCGTTCAGGCGTTTGTTTACGTTATGACGATAAGACTGTCCTCTCGCTTTTCAGCCCTTAATTATCTGTGTGTGAAATCTTACGATGTGTTCCAATGTTAGGGAACTTATTAGTTTCTCACAATATTCGAGTTAGTTGATTTTATGTAACTGAAGGATACAGATGTGTCTCATTTAAGTGGTGGAATAAAAGGATTGAACGGAATTTGAAATCTTTTATTTCGCCCAAATCCCAACAGGTTATGGGCCCAGATCGCGATTGTAATTAGAATTAAAACAGTGGCAGTTTTTGTGGTGAACTTTCGAGTAATTAAAACTGTTATAGTTTTGTGTGCCTTCTGTGGTTGGTTTGAGTGCTAGAATGGATAAGCAAAAAATTTAAGAAAAACATTGTACCATTCGATGGACAACGATACAGCATTTGGAAACGAAGAATTCGTGCATTGTTGGACGAATTGGAAGTATTAAGTGTCGTTGATAATGATCCACCAGAGCCGGTGACCGAGGCATGGATAAAAGCCGAAAAAGTTGCGAAAAATCAAATAACGCAATACTTAGCGATTCTTTTCTAAATTTTGTGCAAGAAAATGAATCTGTTAAAAACATTATCAAGCAATTGGATTCAATTTATGAAAGAAAAAGCCTCCCATCTCAACTAGCCATAAGAAAACAACTTCTTGAAATGAAGCTACAGGGTGATACTTCACTAATCAATCATTTCACCACATTCGATGATTTTATGATTGAGTTATTAGCCGCTGGGGCAGAGATGACTGAAACAGACAAAATTGCTCATTTACTCTTGACATTACCATCGAGTTACAATGGAGTGGTAACAGCTTTGGAGACTTTGTCCGCAGAGAATCTCACTTTGGCTTTTGTAAAAACCAGATTATTGGACCATGAGATAAAGTTGAAAAGCACAAATAACACGAGTTTGAAAGTGTTACAAATTGAAAAATTCAAACCACAATATCGTAAGAGGCAGAAAAATTATTTTAAAAACAGTCATCAGCAATTTAACCGAAACTACAATAAGACTCAATTTCGAAAGGGCCAAAATAATAAGAACAGGAAATGTTATCACTGTGGCAGAGCAAGTCATTTCAAAAGGGACTGTTACTATTATCAAGAAATGATTAAAAATCAGGGTGGTCGGCAAGACAATCGAGAAAGAACATTTCAAACAATTCAGACGACTCCAGACGAGACTTCAGCCACCGCCAGTACCAGTGGGGGCGGTTTTGCTTATATGGCTGGAAATTTTCACAAAAAATTCTCGAAGAATGAAATTACTTTCGTACTGGATAGCGGTGCTTCCGATCATGTGGTCAATCGAGAAGATGTGTACAGCCACGTTGCTGTATTATCCACACCTGTAAAAATTTCAATTGCCAAGAATGATGTCTTCATCACAGCAACAAAAATTGGAATGGTTCCAGTCAGAACGCATCTAGGAGTGGATGGAGTTTTAGAAAATGTGCTATATTGTCCTGAAGTTCCATATAACCTGCTGTCTGTCCGCCGATTCCAGGAAGCTGGAATGTCCGTTGTATTTCATGAGACTGGTGAGGTTGAAATTAAAAGGGGCGGTAAGAGCATCTTATCAGGTAAGCCTCTAAATAATTTAATAGGTGTGAATCTTATAATAAATAAAAATGCCTACAATAATCAAACTCTTCAGGCACAGGCACATGTAAACATTCCTTTATTGTCTTATAAAATTTGGCACGAACGATTAGGCCACATTGGAAGAGATAAATTTCTCGAAATTAAAAATAAGCAATTGGCGGAGGATTTAGAACAAATTAATAAGGTCTACCCAAACAATGATATTTGTGAAGCTTGTATTTACGGAAAACAAGCAAGATTACCATTTGCTAAAGCGAAGGATAAAAGTTTTGTAAAAAGGCCTTTATTTATAATCCATTCGGATCTTTGTGGGCCAATAACACCACCTACTTATGATAACAAAAATTATTTTGTTGTATTTAT
The DNA here is from genome assembly GCA_963924575.1 of Pycnomerus fuliginosus. Classification (NCBI taxonomy): domain Eukaryota; kingdom Metazoa; phylum Arthropoda; class Insecta; order Coleoptera; family Zopheridae; genus Pycnomerus; species Pycnomerus fuliginosus. The sequence goes on along the minus strand of OZ004619.1, from coordinate 18,472,131 downwards.
TGATAACTATACTCACTATACTGTTTCTTACGTGCTAACTTATAAATTTGAAGTGTTCAAAGCATTTCAGGATTTTGTTGCTAAAAGTCAGGCAAATTTTAGTCAGAAAATTGCAAATTTATATTGCGATAATGGGTGTGAGTATCTCTCAAATGAGTTTAAAAACTTCTGTGTGAAAGAAGGGATTAGTTATCATTTAACAGTACCTTATACTCCACAACAAAATGGTGTATCAGAGCGAATGATTAGAACAATTACTGAAAAAGGTCGAGCGATGATCAGTGGGGCTGATCTGAATAAAAACTTTTGGGGTGAAGCAGTCTTAACTGCTACGTATTTAATTAATCGTACTCCTACTAAAGCTCTGCATCAAAATAAAACACCATATGAACTGTGGCATCATAAAAAGCCCAGGTTAAGCCATTTAAAAGTTTTTGGTTCTACAGTTTATGTTCATAATAAAACAAGAAAAACTAAGTTCGAAGAAAAATCGTTCAAAGGTATTCTGATTGGTTATGAACCTAACGGCTATAAAATTTGCAATGTGGAGACAGAACAATGTATTATTGCCCGTGATGTAATTGTTGATGAAATTAATTTCAAGCTAAGCAGGCAATCGAAGTCTGGAGAGCATAATGTCAGAAAATCCATTGTTAAAGTTAAGAAAATGGATAATAATGGCTTCAGTGGTATAAAAACTGATGAAATAAAATCAGTAATTGACTCAAGTAATAAAACTGATGAAATAAAATCAGTAATTGACTCAAGTGGTAATGAAACTGATGAAATAAAATCAGTGGTTGAGTCAAGTGGTTATAAAACTCATGAAGTGAAATCAGGAGATGAGTTAAAAGACTCATGTGGTAAAAAAAGCTGATGAAATAAAATCAGTAAGAGAGCCAAGGGTTAAAGAAACTGATAAGGTGAAGTCAGTAGGTAAAATAAATGCTGAAGGTAGTAGATCTGTCAGAGGGACAGATAACGAACCGCATGGATCAACAATTACTTCACGGAGTAGTTCAAGTGAGCGTTTAGTACCCAGAAGTGAGAGAATTAAAAATCTTCCTAAAAGTCATTATAGGGAAAATGACGATGAATTTTATTTACTAGCTGCTCAATCCCTTGTTTATACCCTACCTAAAACTTATCAAGAAATAAGTGCTAGGGATGATAGGAAGCAGTGGGAGCAGGCAATAAATGACGAATTAAATTCGCTGTATATAAACAAGACGTTTATATTAGTACCTAGACCATTGAATAAAAATATTGTTGATTGCAAGTGGGTATTTACAATAAAGTTGGATGAGCACGGAAATCCAACAAAGTATAAGGCACGTTTAGTTGCTAGAGCTTTTAGTCAAAAATATTTAGAAGACTATAATGAAACATTCGCCCCAGTTGCAAGAATGTCAACTTTTAGAATTGTATTAGCCATTGCAAATCAGTTTAACTTGCTTATTCATCATATGGATGTTAAAACAGCATTTTTAAACGGTGAATTAAAGGAAGAAATTTACATGAGAGTTCCCGATGGAATAAATGCTGAAAAAGGTCAGGTGTGTAAATTACAAAAAGCTTTGTATGGTCTTAAACAAAGCTCAAGGTGCTGGTTTCAATTATTTGATGAATCCTTGAAACAAAGAGGTTTTAAAAATTCCTCAGTTGATCGATGCCTTTATATATTAGATAGGGGCAATGTAAACAAAAGCATCTACCTAGTGTTATATGTTGATGACATAGTAATTGCCACTTCGAATAGGGAAACAATGAGAAACTTTAAACATTACTTAATGGGTCAATTTAAAATGACCGATTTAAATGAGATTAAATTCTTCTTGGGAATTAAAATTGAGAGGTATGAAGACACTATAACGATTGATCAAAGCACATATTTAAGAAATGTGTTAAGTAAATTTAATATGACTGATTGTAAAAGTGTCAGTACGCCTTTGCCAATAAAATTAGACTATGAAAGTCTAAATTCTGATGAATACTATGATGCACCTTCTAGACAATTAATTGGTTGTCTTATGTATGCAATGTTATGTACCAGACCAGATTTATGTACTGCCGTTAACATTCTAAGCAGGTATCAAAGTAAGAGTAATAAAGAAGTTTGGCAAAATCTCAAAAGAGTCCTCAGGTATGTTAAAAGTTCAATTGACCTTAAATTAGCTTATGTTCGAAACAAGTATAACAATATTATAGTTGGATTTGTTGACTCTGATTGGGGAAGTGATGAGACTGACCGTAAGAGTACAACAGGATATGTATTTAAACTGTTTGAAAGTTGTACTGTATGTTGGAATACAAAAAGGCAAAATTCAGTAGCTGTCTCTTCAACAGAAGCTGAGTATATGGCACTATTTGAAGGGGTCAAAGAAGCTCTTTGGCTTAAGTCTGTTTTATCCAACATTTCATTTAATATTTCAGAACCCATAGTAATATATGAGGACAATAATGGTTGCATTAGTATTGCTAATAATCCCACATGTCATAAAAGGTCAAAACACATTGATATAAAATATCATTTTTCTAGAGAAAAGATTGAACAGAAACTAATCACTGTTAAATATATGTCAACAGGAGACCAACTGGCAGATGTGTTTACGAAGACCTTACCAGGACCCAGATTTATAAAATTAAGATTAAATCTAGGATTAAAATAATTAGAAAAATTCGAGGAAAAATTATTGTAATTAAGTTCGTAATTGTATGATGAGTACACCTAGATATGTGTAAGTTAATATGTTTAATGTTTATGTTAAGATTATATTTTCGGTCTGATTGGGTTTTTGCTGGGTTTTCCCCAATCCTTGCAACGAATGTTGGACCTGGTTGTTAACCCCCAGCTATAACAATCAACACCACATTAGAGACAATTAGATAAGGACAATAAGTTAGAATACTGTTTTTAATTGTAACCCGATTCATTTTTGAGTGGGTGTGTTAGATTTATCCTGAGAAATATATGCAAAAAGGAATCGATATTTTAGGATAAGTCACGGAGGGATAAGTCAAGTATTTAAAAGCGTTCAGGCGTTTGTTTACGTTATGACGATAAGACTGTCCTCTCGCTTTTCAGCCCTTAATTATCTGTGTGTGAAATCTTACGATGTGTTCCAATGTTAGGGAACTTATTAGTTTCTCACAATATTCGAGTTAGTTGATTTTATGTAACTGAAGGATACAGATGTGTCTCATTTAAGTGGTGGAATAAAAGGATTGAACGGAATTTGAAATCTTTTATTTCGCCCAAATCCCAACACTTTAAATTATAGTTTGTCAAGAAATAATTGAACAGCCATAAAGACAAACCTTTTAACTTAAGCCGACCGCCCGTTGAGGTTGACAATGCAGGGGAATTCCCTCATAAAATCTTGTACGGCGCTCTCGTAGTTGAACACTTGGCTGTGTAGAAATATTTATGGAGGGAATTCCCCTGCATTGTCAACCTCAACGGGGGGTCGGCTTAAGTTAAAAGGTTTGTCTTTATGGCTGTTCAATTATTTCTTGACAAACTATACCATTGTCAGTTAGCCATGGAATAAATCTTTATGTCGTAGATTGATCTATGCAACTGGTTTTTTCGCATTTTTTAACCTACCCACAAACAATTTAAAAAATCACTCCAAAATTCCAAAATTCCAAAATTCCAAAATTCCAAAACTGAGATCACATCTGATCTTTACGTTTCGAGGTCCCGGGATCACGAAAAAGTGGTTTTCGGAAAATGTCTCTGTGTGTGTGTATGTATAATTTTGGTTGCGTTCGGCCAATAACAAGTGCCTTTTTGGCATCTCATCTATGGAAAGATAAATAATAAAATTTTTGAAAAACTTAAAACACTGAGGTAACGACTGTGGATTGAAAATAATAGATGATAGAATCGGATCATTCACTAAGTGGGGCCGCTTTCGTAGTTGCCCACAATTTTTTTAAACGGAAATCCGCATGTTTTCTCAACTAATTAATTATACTTGCAGGTTATTCTTTTCGAGGCAGTGATAATTAACCGATGACTTACAATTTATAGGCGTTGCATTTGAAATGTACTAAATACATATATGTCATGTAGATATAATAATGCAATTATCAGTCAAGATTAAATTAATCCATATCAAGGAAAACCTTCCCTCCAACACTTCAGGCAAATTTACTGTCAAATTAATATGTTGGCTATTAAATTCCTCCCATTTAGGTGAGCGCTACTGGTGCAATTTCCTTCAATAAATTGAGAAAATTAATTGGAGGCTCGAAATCAAATTTGCATCAATCTACAAAGTAAAGGTAAGAGTAAATCCTGGAAAAGCGACATCCATTCTGAAGCAACGACGTAAAATAATAAAGCCAAAAATAACTACCAAAATATTGTTTTCAGCACTTGTGGAAACATTGATTAGATCTTAATCAGTAATGCTTTTCTGATAGTTCATTCATTATTTTATTCCAAGGGGCAGCATAAAGATAAAAATAACCGTGATCACTGGAAGTATCAAGAATGCAGCATTAGCACATACAGAATACTTTTCTAACAAAGACAAAGAGTAAACGCAGTAAACTTGAGCCATAATCCCAGTCCATCCAAGTTTGCCCGTAGAGTTTCAGCAATTACTAATCGTTATAGACATCTCTATTTATCTGTTTGAGAATTAGGCGAGATCACCATCCGTGTAATTACAAGGGGAAAAACAACAGTATAAAACAGGCCAGATAAAGACAAATTGTCTGGAAAGTTGCTCAAACATAATAATAGACTAATAAATCACATAGGAACTTTCAAGAATTCACCACAATCACTAATCAAATCAGCACAGTTTTATGTAGAGCCAGTTGGTACAGGTAGTGTCAAGAATAGTGCCAACTAGAGAGTCCTTCGATCTCAGTTTATAACCCGCGCTGAAGAGTAGATTTTGGTGCCCATTGGTAAACAGCATTTTTGGCATATCAGCTTTCAAATTTTAATGGTAAACTCCTAGTTTTATATCACCGAAAAAGGTATTCAAGACTTGTTTCCAAAAATGCATTAAAATTTAAAAAAACATGAAAACATGAAAATACTAAAAATTAGAGCTTCGGTCCTGTCTCGTTTCGGCGAGACTGCATAGCTCGGAATACGGATAAGTCGTCTCCGCACATGTCGTATTCGGACATCTCATCCCTCAACATAGGTTTTCCTGACAAGTCCAGTTACGTTAGTACAAAGGCGTAGAGGGGCCACAAGAAAGTTTTTATATATAATACTACTAGTAAGTACAGAATTGTCGACAATTTCGTGATGCTTACCTGAATACGACTGCTTACTGCGACGAGAATTAGACGAGACCGTAGGTCGAGTCCAATTCTCTAGTCAGTATGCAGGAGTATCCAGGCATCACGGAAGTCGACAATTCTGTACTTACGAGTAGTATTCGGAGGACAATTCGCCGAATTAATATAAAAATTGCAACATTTCATGGAAATTGTAACAGCTATCAAAATAAATTTCAGCGGATATTTGGACTAGTACAAAATTGTCGCTGAAATACAGGTGCAAATTGTTGCAGTTGGTCAGAGATTCGTAATTTGCTCTCTGATGTCATTGGTCAATTTCAAATGAGTCGAATTGTCAGAAAAACAACAGTTGCACAATTGTCACTTATAACATAACTGACAATTGTCAGCTGCAAGTGGCAATTGTCACTTGTAGCTGGCTATAATTCATTAATTGAAACAGACCAATGGCGTACGCCGGAAGGGGGTAGGGGGTTACAACTTCTGTGGTTCAGTTTTTAGAAAATAACGAAAATATACGGGTTTATGCTCTTTTAGTACTTTTTGAACACCTTATTCTTTTGACACCCCCCCTTTTTCATAACTAATTTCTGTGCACGTCAAACAGTTCGAAGCGCCTGCCAGTTACAAGTGACAATTGTCAGTTGCAAGTGACAATTGTCGCTTGAAAGTGACAATTTGCTGATAAAACATAGTTTTTTTTCTGAATCTCTTCCGACGCTGATATTTCATTGTCAAAAGCTGCAGAAAAGGCCTTATACTGACAACGATTTCCAATTAAAAGACATAGACAATATGTAAGCAAAATTTGACTGAGCCCGGTATGCGAAAACGATGCAAAAGTTTTTTATTGTTAAATTTTGCCTATAAATGACGTCACGAAATAGAGTGAAACCTACAAGATTGGAAACCTTAATTAAAAAATGCAATAGAAAACGTCAGTCATGACAATAAAACATCCTTTACATTGAATGACAGAAAAATGAAGTATGAAATTCCATGTCTGCAACTGTACAGTGTACACTGTACATCGTCGTTCAAATGCAAGATTTCAAGGTAACTCACTTATGAATTTTAGGTCGGCACGTCCGTTTGCAGATAGGTACAAATCGGCGAAAGCAGACTGAAATTATAAAACGAAAGAGTGAAAATCTATGAAATTTATAAGATATGCTTGCTCACCGAGACTCTCGTGAAAGTCTTGACGAAACCGAAACTGGCTTACTCTCGTTCTCGTTCTCGGTCTCGAAAATTGAAGTAGGTCTCGGTCTCGGTATAGTCTCGAATTCGAGACAAAACCGAGACTAGTCTCGTCGAGAGGGGAGGTTTCAGCCGTTTACCTAACTGCTCATTTTTCTTCCGAGGTTTTTTCGTTTGGTTGTCCTAAATACGGGTCATTAGCGTGACGTAGGTGCGCCATCTTTGTTGGGCTAGGTTAAGGTTGTTACCATGGCAATGAAGCTAAACAAAGCGAGAATTTCCTTGTGGCTCATTGTGGACATGATGTAACGATTTAATCGATAGCAATTCTTGAATTTGTCCATATTAAGACCTTAAAACGCAATTCACTAGTAACTCTAAATGTAGAATTAGACGAAAACGCAGTTTTATGGAATTTGCGCATTGAAATCTCGCTTTGTTTGGCTTCAGAGGGAGGCCTCGACTATGACCATACAAAACAAAGGTGGCGGTTATAGGGCATCGCTAATATCGCGTATTATCAATAGTAATATGATAAGTCGTCTATAGATTGTCACGGATTTTGACGTCCGAATGGTTCGCGGAGCAGTTGCTAAAATCACAAATCTTTACGTTCTACATAGGATCGTCTAGGCCCAAAAAAGTGGTATTTGAAATATGTCTGTCTGTGTGTCTGTAAACACCGAGGTAAACACGCAACAGTTGCTACTGGACCGACATGGCTGAAACATGGTATGTGCAGATTGAATGATACACGGAAGAGTTTACGAAAAGTGCCTTTTTGAAAGATAAACTTTAAAATTTTAAATACAAACCTCCATTTTTCACATGACCAGAGGAAAGCGCTCTTCAAATTCTGCTTCTAAAAATGTGCTCACACTTAGTGCTCCTTCGGCAAAAAATCGGTGCCGTTATTTTTCTTATTGAATTTGATAGCTGATGTTTTTCCCCGTCAAAAAATGTCATTCAGTACGCACTTTGTAGGTGCTTATTAAATTTTGAGCCAAATCTGGATCAATAACCTTAGTGTCGATCATTTTGTCGAAAAATGACAATTTATGTATAAGTTCATCCGATTTCGTAACAAAGGCGTGGTGGCATCATATTGGAGGTATATCGTTTTAAACATTTAACTTCAACCGTTGTTTCGTAGTATTACTTAGTTGTTTTGAACCATTTCTCATCGTATATCGACTGTAATCAAAGTTGATTGGTTACTGTAAACAAAATCTAACTTTGGATCGGATCAATACTTAAGTATAGAATAATCAGTGTAAAAGCTCCCTATGATTATATTATCATGTCAAATTGTCAAATGTTACTAGATATTTGACTTTTCCATGGATTTTTCTTTCCTTCCGGTTTATTCAATCGTGTTTAAGTTAATTAAGTGAATATGTGATGGCATGCATACACGTGGATACATGACTAGTTTATAAATTGTGCACGAAATTACAAAAGGTTAGCGACGTCTTATCTGCTTTATTAAATCTGTACTATTAAGCTCTCGGTTAATAAAAACGTACCGGCCACGGCAAAGCTATCTCACATTTGCAATTAGGTGCAACCTAATAAAGAGGGAATTGTGCGATTGAACCCTTCATCCGTGCAAACACGAGGATAGATAGGTATCCGTATCGGTCTGAAGTCAACCTGCTGTATAATATACAATTTCGTTCCATTTAGGAAAGCATCAACCTGTTAAATGTAGCATGGGGGCCCAGAGGCGCCGGGACTTCAATTATTGGATGTTTCAGCGGACGCAACCATCAATATTGTATAACCCGATTGTCCATGAGATCTAAATTAATGTCGTCTTCGAATTAATCACAAAAAGAGATAATACGTTTTACGAATTGAAATTTACGTTTCTAATGCAGCCGGAACAAATTAACTGGGGCAGTTCATAAAACACCGTTCCATCATTGCCGTGAGCTTTTTATGAATTATAACCCACGGCTTTGCTTGAACACATTTTCCAATAAACACAGACGGGGAAAGTAGTTATAAATCAACAAAATTGGGCGGAATTTTCTCAGAAATTTTCCCTCCTGCGGCCTCACTACACTGGAGCGTCTCGACCTCATCTCCAGACTCGCAGGGGCGTATTAAACATTTTGCATTTGCATGAATTACAGACTTGTTGAGTATAGAGCTGACACTACCAAACATAAAAGAATCACTGGGGTGGTCGTAAGACAAATTTTTTTATTCACATTTTCCTTTTTGTAAAGAGTAGGTACACCCCTATTTCTATGTGAAATAATAAAAGCGCGCCCGCATTTCGCAGTCAAATGAGCCTGTATAGCATTTCGTGAATATTCAGTGAATATTTCGAATAAATCTACAGAAGCTTTTTCATAAAAAGTAGATGTGGAATTTCTTCAGATCAAAAATGGTGGCGGCGCCGGAATAGTGGCTGATTATCCGGGAGATTTACAATATGTATAATGCCAGCAAAACCGATGAATCGCGTTAAGTTCGAATTCTCGGCATTCATTTACAACGAAATGTTCCTAAAAATAGTTTTTCTACTAATACTATTAAAAACAGTTGTTTTAACGTTTGTTGAGAATTGTTAAAAATGACATGTTATGACACCAGTATTAAAAGTCATTTATTTTTAACACTGACTGGTGTTACTTTTAACACTCAGTGGTAAAAGTGACAATGCAACAACAATTAAACAAGCCCCGGCAACAAATTGTCACTATACCTTAGTTACAGCGTTTTCGACTAATAATATGAAAACTTTTGCTTTTAATCGTGTTGTAGAAAAAATAGTGTATGATATGTGTGTTAAAAGTGATTTTATTTTGGGAGAAGGGAAGTTTGGGACACGACGCGCAGCGGAGTGGCCCATCCCTTCGAATACTACTTTTAACACTTATATCATAAATAACTATTTTCATTTTCTACAAACACTATTAAAAACAGTTGTTTTAACGTTTGTTGACAACTGTTAAAATGACATTTTATGATACCAGTATTAAAAATCATTTACTTTTAACACTCCAGTGTTAAAAGTGACAATACAACAACAATTGAACAAGCTGCGGCAAGGAATAGGCATCTTGCACATTTCATAATTTCGGGTTATTTTAATGTAAATGCATCAATAAAGATACAAGGAATCGTCCGCGAACATAAATTTTATTTAAAAAACGTTTGCTTATTTGTAAATAAATAAATAATTCGGAAACGCCGTTGTGCAACCTGTGACGTCATAGATCGTACAGCCGATGCGATCTGGTAACAGTTTATTTGAGGGTGACGTTTAATAATTAATTTGAAAAGTCAAACTTGACAATTGACAATAAGAGGGGTCAAAAGTAACCTCTAACGTTGAAAAATGCGGTAAGTAGAATGTTATTAGTTGCTTGGATTGGCATCTTGTAACTTTGTACCTACTGGCAAAGAGTACTACTGGTGACTACTATAAAACATTTAAGATTTATGAATAAAAGACGTCGGGTCAGGTTAGACAGCGACGTTGTCACATGTAAGAAAATTGAGTTCGAATGGCTGTGGGGGTTTTTTGGCGCGAAGTTTGAAAATGCTACTTTCACATTTTTTTTTGAGCTCCACGGACAAGATATTGGAACTTAAAGTATCTGCAAGGATTAATATAAATATATTCTGAACTTCAATTTAACATCAAAAACAAAATTGATGCAAGATGCCTATTGGCATTAGGTATACCTTAGTTACAGCGAATTTCAATTAATAATTTGAAAAATTTTGCTTTTAATAGTGTTTGTAGAAAAAAAGAGTGTATGATATGCGTATTAAACGTGATTTTATTTTGTTCGAACTTCTTTCTCACAAAATAAAAAGCCACTTTTAACACTTATATCATAAATAACTATTAAAGGAGTTATAGTTCGAAAACAGTTGTTCGAAAATCAATTGTTCGAATCTTCAATTGTTCGAACACTCTATTGTTCGAATACTCAATTGTTCGAATGTTCCATTGTTCGAACGTTCAGTTGTTCGAAACTCAGTTTGTCGAAGCTTCTATTGTTCGAACGCTCAGTTGTTCGAAAATTCCGTTTTTCGAAGGGTTGGTTGACCAGGTGCTGTGGAATTGACTACAACAAAAAACATGCTTCTTTGAGTTTGCCGTAATGGTGAGTTAATTACATACCTACTTCCAAAAGGTGATGAACTCTTGTCTTGATGTCAAGACTCTAGATTATTTCAAGAGTGTAGATTAACACAAGGACAAGGTCATTTTAGCAGGTAGTATACATATAGGTAGTTCTTGAATTTTTTTTGGTGCCGAAACTCACTTTCTGCTCCTTGCATATTGCTGACTTCCACGAGCTCATAAGATCTACACAAAAGGGCGCATCGATGATGATTTGTAACTCGTTAGGTACTTGAATTGAAATATTTGTAATTTATTGACATTTGAAAGCCACCTAGCAGCCCCGTACATGTTGGAGGAAAAAGAATCATTCGTATTTGTAAGGCTAATATTTTGAATGAACAATTCTTCGAAGGAATAATTATTGTAACATTCATAAAAAAATTCATAAAACTTATAGGTACTGAACTGATCCGCCGGAATGCCCAATTTTACGCAAATCTTTAGAAAATTAAATTAACAGCAGAGCGCATTTTTTTTTCTGGAATATTCGAAAGCGTCCGAGGCCACCCACGCTTACGTCAGGGTTTCGGTCAAATTATTCGCCCTCGGACATCTCGCTCGCACGCGCGAATCCGACAGGGACAGCAACAGCGCTAAAATTTAGTTGACGAAAGAGCAAGGAACGGAAAAACTACCTGAAGAAAGCCATAGAGGGGTAAAGTGGAATTCCAGCGAGTAAGGGGGATGGTTTCGAACCGACAACCAAAGGAGACGCATTTATATTTATTTCAGTGAAAATTGTTAGTAATAATTTAATAGTTATTTGTGCAGTACTGTGTGAACCTAGGTATTGCAGCCCAAATCTCAGGAAAAGGTAGGAAACATTCTAGATTTGTTGTAAGCATTTTATTCTGTGTAAACACGATTTTAATTGCGATTTAATTGGAAGGACGCTTAAAAAAGGACGCTAGGTCATTTGTTAGAGATTGTGGTACTACTATAAAGCGGTACTGGATTATTTACACATCCCAAGCAGTTCAGAACACATCTCGATTAATTCAAGTTTCCATGATTAATCCTCGGATTAATCGGCCACCCTAATTAATTAATTAAAGTCATCACCCTTTCTTAATCTAGCCATAGGACAACCATCTTCACTTCAAATGCATCTAAATGCCAGGTATTCACATCTACGACCTTATCTCGTCATTGAATTATACCTGTTCAATTAATTAATTACACCTGGAAATCACAATACGATCAAACTACCCCAGTTTTCTGGAAGGACGCTCAACAGCTCACATTTACAGGAAAATCTCTTCATTTCACATCTTAACCAGATCTTCATTAATCAAACTTGATTAATTAACCCTTTTACCTCAGCCATTAGGGGTGAAATCTTCCTCTTTGCCTTCAGCAACAAATTAACGATATAGAGCTCATTTTAAAGCTCGAAACACCATGAGTATGTTCAGTTCACACAACAACAGAAAAAACAAAAACAATTTTCGAATTGTTATAAACTAATTAACCGGAGTTTCTCGGGTTTCGAGAACTCCTAGAGCCCAGTAACTGGCTGATGGCTCTAGCGCACCTTAAAGTGCTGCCAACGAGGGAAAAACACACTATCGTCGGGGGGGGGGGGTATCTGCGAAAACAACAACAAACTGTGGAACTTTGAACTACTCTGGTTTGACTTTGAACTAATTTTGTTTACAAGCTATGCAGCTACCAATTTTTATTGGGTAAACAAGCAAACAAACAACAAAAAAAATACAACGAAAAGACAAAGAAAATAAAAGAGGAAGTTTTCTACATTACCGACAGTTATTTGACTGGTTGATAACCCTTTCAGACATCTGGCAACGATGGAGAAATTCTCCAAGCGTACATGGGTTTTGTTCTCGCAAAATAACAGCATAAACTGCATGATAACAATTTAATTTTGCTTGCATGAGCGTGGACAACTATTGAACAATTCTATGTAATGCACAAAATTTTAGATTCTTAATTACCACCTGATAGGGCTTGACTAGTCGAATTAACTTGTCTTAGCGAATCAACACAAATATCTGTCCGCCATCTTCTTTACCGACCGCCATTTTTCTTACCCATTTCTTACAATAGGAAAATGCCATCATCTTAGAAGTCCCACGGTACCACAATCGAACCAATGCTTTTTAGATTTGACAATGATTTTTATTTGTTTAATTTCAATTTGTTTAAATTGTCTTTGTCACACTTCCTGTTATTCAACAAGGGCTAAACATTGTTCAACATTGTTCAGAATTCATTTTGGTCAATTAATCTTGGCAATCAATGTAATTCCATAATTGTAATTATTATCATCCAATCTCAAACGGGGTTTTCCGCTGTTTCCCTCGTTTACAGTTCGGGAAAACTTTAGAGACAGGACTTCTCTATGGAGTTTTCGATCTGTGGGAATCCGAGTTGGATTAAAAGATTCATTGCAAGACGGCAGCGGCCGCAAACGAAAAGAAAAACCAAAATTTTCTTGAATAAATCAAAATCAAAAATAATTCTCTCTCTTTTATTGACCTGACTCTCATCAAGGTGCTACTTTAAATAAAAGATCCTGCAGGGGGGGGGAACATAGGAGATTAGGTTAATCCTTTTGTACAATTAATTTGTTTAAACAAATAACCACCTTTCACAACGGGGTGAGTAAACTCAATGGTCCTAAATTTCATCTAGACGATCACAAAGGTAAACCACGGTAAGTGAAAAATTCACTAATTAATCAGAGGTTTTATTGCCTTGGAAAAGGGGTAAATAGGGGTAAAAAGGGGGGGTTAACTGTGGGCTCGGAGTAGGGGAAAATAGGGTACTCCGGGATCACCATAGTACCTTGAAAAAGATTAGATCTGTAATTCTCCTGTAAGGGATTAATGATGTTTGACTACTTGACAAAAACTTAAGGAAACATGTTTTTTGTTGTAGTCAATTCTACAGCATCTACGCTTCGAAAAACGGAATTTTTGAACAACTATAAGCATTCGAACAATAGAAGCTTCGACAAACTGAGTTTCGAACAACTGAACGTTCGAACAATTGACCGTTCGAACAATTGAGTATTCGAACAATTGAATTCGAACAATTGATTTTCGAAAAACTGTTTTCGAACAATATTGACCGGATACCGTATTAAAGAATGATGCTTTTATGCAAAATGCGTTGTGAATAATGATGTCATCCATGCCAAAACAGAGAACCGCAATTCAGCTCGCATTACGCATTATTCCAGTAAAATTTGAGCAGAAATATTTACATTGTGCGATAGGTATTTGAAGCATTTACTTTTTCAATTCTGTAAGTTTTTCTGTGGGCAGACATTAGCTAACTAGTTGAGCGCGTGGTCACCCAAGATAAGCTCAGTAATTGTCATTCTCTCCACACAAAAGACCTTTTAATTTCCAAACTTGGTTCTCCTTCACCGAATCGCGACCTCGGGGACGGTAGTCCGCTACACTCATCCTACTCCGTCTGGCGTCCGTGGCGTGTCTACACCGCGCCGCGGCGTCTCCCTACCCTCCAAAGAATGAGAGACGCTGAGATCGGTAGAGTTTCAATTCCACTCCGTACCATCATTTAAGGCCGAAAGATACGAGTCAGGGCCAATTTTTTGTTCCAATGAACTCTCAAGGAATTGCGTCTGCGAGTCAGGCACGTGTCAAACGGCGAAAGTTAAGGACTGTCCCTCTTCGACGTCTCTTTCACATGACAGACTTGCGAGATAATTAAATCAATTTGGAAGCAAGAGCTGGGCGATTTCAGCAAAACAGCACATGCTTTTAACTTCTACGCTTCGCGGAACAAGAAAAATCGAATCGCCAAAAATATGAAATTTTTACGTTTTAGAGTCCTGGGAATCCGAAAAAATGGTTTTTCAAAAATTTCTGTCTGTCTGTAAGCACGCTGCAGCTCAAACACATATTCAGTGGGAGATTTGTAGGTGTTGATTATAGAATTTGAGCCACATCCGTTCACAGAAAGTGCCTTTTTGGCACATCATCATATGAAAGCTTTTCGAATTCTGTCCCTAAAAATGTATTGACACTTGGTCTCCTTTTGGCCAAAAAATGGTGCCGTGAAAAAACCTATGTATAACTAAGTTGGTTGAAAGCTTGGTCCATTTTTCAAAGAGGAACTGATGTTTGATTACACAAGGTAGTTTCACAGTCTCGTTCCACAAAATTTTACTTACTGTTTAGGACGCGTTTCGGAGTGTTACTCAACTCCATCTTCAGCTATAAAAGAAATTAACACAAAATACAAAAACAAAACAGTTGCCTGGAAAATGAAAAAACGTTTGGGTCAAAGAAAAATAACAGCTTTTGGGTCGCACTGTAAATCGATCGAAAGACGCTCAAACATTGAAGAAAGGCGCGAAAGTTTGGGGAAATTTGGTGGGTGGTGGGAAAAGGTTAAAGTCCCACTAAAGTCAAAAGCAGCTTCTGCGCGCCGACCAGATGAAGACGGTCAGGTTCAGCGCAACTGTACCCGTCTCTGTTTATGCCATAGCAAAGAAAGGAGCGCGACACAGGTCTCAATCCGACCGTCGATCTCGGCAAGCGCTAAAAAACCGCTAAGGGAGCTTTAGACGTGACATGTCACCTGTCAAAGAAGAACCTAACCTGTAAGAAAAAATTCGATAAATCGATAAATAAAGAGCGTGAAGAAGGGAATTGGTGAACCTAAAACAGAGCTGAGATGACCGGGGTAATAAAGCCAATTTGATCGTTAAGGAGAGAAGATTGTGGCACATTTTTAATTTCCAGAATTTCTAGATTATTGAGAAGACGGCCTTTTGGACAAACATGTAGCAGATCTACGTTGGAATTTGGGTCAAAGGAGTGCCCAGCTTTTAGGATGTGGTCAGCGAAAGCAGATTGGGTGTCAACCTCTGAACGATCAATGTTGGAAGTGATTTGTTTGTTGTGTTCCTTCACTCTCTGTTGAAGACATCGGCCCGTTTGGCCAATGTAAACTTTGGGGCAGTTTTGACAAGAAAGTTTGTAAACACCAGATTTAAGAGTAGGAGCTACAGAATCTTTGAGACGGACAATGTGTTGTGAAACTTTGTTGGTGGATTTGAAGGCAATGTTGATATTGTGTTTTTTGAACATGTTTGAAATGGTTGTTGTGGGTGCACCAATGAAGGAAAGAGTGAAGAACTTTTCTGATTCCTTAGGGGGTTTTAGGAAATGGAAACGTAATCTAAATCTGTAGAAAAATTTGGAATAAAGTACTATGTATAACTGTATTACTACCGGATTTGATAGCCGATTTTTTCGAGTCGAAAACTTACGCGCCATTTTTTCGAAAAATGTCATTTTAGTGGTAAGAGGGCCTTTTTTTGAATAGATTTTACAAAAAAGCATATTCTTACTATTGGATTCGATAGCTGTTTCATTGCCGGATCAAAAACCTTAGTGCCATTTTTTCAGAAAATGTCATTTTAGTGATGAAAAACATTTAAAATCAGCTAGTTTTCTAGTTAAACGGTTAAAGTTAGCTAATTACTACATTTACAAATTCTGTGAAAAAGTAGAAGTTTCTACCGTCTCCGAGACTGTTAATTTTTTTTTCTACGCCCTTTATTGAAAGTACGCTTTTCTATTTGTCAGTAGAGAATAGAAAGTTGGCGTTTGCGGCTGAGCGAGCGGAAAAATTATTGCCGCTTACCAAGCCGAAAGTTAGTTTTTCTGATAGGATAGAGATTAATAACTATTTTAAGGAAACTTTATTAAACAATTAGATTAGGTGCCTATTGAACAATAATAAATTAAACCAGATGTTCCAATGATAATTCAATGATTTCTACTTATACTACTGTTATAGTGATCTCTTGTCATTACGGATGGGGACATGGATTTATCGTTACTACTGTTATGAACAATTTTAAAATTTATAGTACAATTTTCACAATTCTGAACTTGTATACCAGAGCCCAGTTCATGAAGTTTTGCAGATGTTACGTTGTTGTTGACTACCGCAGGCTCAGGGTTTTGTCCGAGAATCTTGTGAGACACTGCAATCTTGTTTTCTAGTGATTCCTCTATATAGCCCTCTGCCACAGAGGTGGACTTCCAACCTCCGTGGCGTTTTAAACTGGTAATATCCGCTCCAGCATCTGCCAGTAACGTTGCGGAAGTTCTTCGAAAACAGTGACCAGTGTAGGAAGCGCAACCAGGTAAATTCAAAAATTCCGCTATACGCTTCGGCATATTGCCAAATGTGTTCATCCCCACGACTCTGTTCGTGCACTTTCCATTCTCATACCTCAAAAATAATCTCTGCGTCGTTGCATGGGATGGACGGAGTGCCACATATTTACGGCAAAAGCCCAAATAATCCACTTCGTGTTCTCCTCCTTTAGACACAATAAAAGTACGCTGAACTCCAGTTTTGGTATTGGGAATTTTTACAACCATGATTGTCCCATTATCTTCTATGTCGTGAATCAGCATTTTGGTCAGCTCGTCGCGACGACAGGCCCCGAAAATACCGAATATTAAAGCAACCTACAATGTCATCATTATTAAAAAATAATTTAGCGCCATAATTTACCTTCAACATCAAATAACACTCATCCGGAGCATCTGATAGGAACCTGTTAATCTCTTCCCTTCTCAGCACCTTTGATTTCTTGGCCCTGTATCCCACTGACTGCTTCTTTAGAAATGCTATCAATCTGCTATATTTTGAGATATCTACGTTATGTTTGGAAGACAGAGTGCTCTTCAACATTGAATACACTGACCATATAGTAGATGATTTCTTCGTTCTCGAAATTTCCGACAAATAAGCCAGCAATATATCTTCAGAGTAGGATGATTTAACTTGATTGGTTTTGCACCATTGCACGAACAACGTGTATTCTCTCTCGTACCTGGTCTTCGATTTGTCAGGTAACAAATTCAAGATTACGTTTTTCGCGGCTTCCTTTATGTGTGGCGGGGTGCATTCCAGATCCACTACACTCTCGTCACTACTATCAATGTCTGCCATTCTGACCAAGAGAACAACAAAATCTCTAGTTTACAGTCGCTTTGAAAAATTTTTGACGTATTTTGAAAAATAACAAAAGCAGTGTCATAGGAACGTCCACAGATAACTACAAAAAATTCATGTACTGATTGACGACATGCTGTTTTTTAAAAATTGAGAAAAATATGCTTCTTCTTGCCTTATTTATAAGGGGCGTAGAAAAAATAGTATGTGTATTGAAAGCGTAAAGTGCCTTTTGTGCTCTCACAAGTTTGCTGCTCTCGCCTAAAGGCTCGAGCAGCAATTTACTTGTTCCGAGCACAAAAGTTGCACTTTCCGCTTTTAATACACAATGTACTATATTCTCAAGACGTTCATTTTGGCGACGAATTAACAGGTTGTAGAGTGCAGTGGCTATGATACATTAGTTATAAATATCACAGAACTCCATAGATACAATTAATAGGAGTGCCTCAAATTTTTTGCTCAATTATTAGTTACGCAATTGAATACCTACTTTTGGAAAAATTGCTATATTTTTGTGTTCCATGTTGTAAGAACACTTTATTATTCCTCCACAGCAAAAATCTAATTTTGTAATCGTCTATATCTGAATCTTCCTGGGCCACTATCGTATAGGGTCCGATGGTAAATTATTTTAAAAGCACATTTCTACTTATGGTCTCGCCAAAACTATGGAATTACGAATATTTGTGAAATTAGGGATTATCTTAGAGCCTGATTTACTTACAGACCAACATTAACAAACACGACTGTACTTACATCAAGTAAATGAAATCTGTAGAAAAAAAAAGGTAGTCTACGATTCGGGTCGATTCGCTGTCACGTTTCCTTTATTTCGGAGAGGAAAGGTCTGTTTGATAAAAACAACCTCAAATTTAAATAATCAATCAAATGTGATAGAGACATTTCACCTTAACCACGGACGATTAATAGGTACCGGGTGGCGCATTCAAGACGATTCAGTCTTAATAACTTTTGAACGGAACAGGTAAGATATCGACGCTTATTATAAAAGAGAATAATACCTAGGGTCAAGTGGGGTAAATATGAGACAGCACAACTGAGTTTTGTGCTGTCTCACTGAGTTTTGTGCTGTCTCATCATATTTACACCAAAAATGTGAGAGAGTCATTAAGAGCGTGTAGTATCCTTGTCCAGATCTGCTAAGAACAGGGGCAAAGCGAAAACGTCTAGCTCCTCAAGGGTTTGAGTTAGAGACTAGGAAATATTTTTACCATTTAGACAAAACATAAACCCAGGTTTATTGTTTTTTATTTTTTGAAAATGGAGTTTCCGTCATTGTTAAAAGTTGGCCCAAAATCATTGAACTTCTCACTCCGTTGCGCGAGTTATTATGAAGTAAATCTAAAATCTGGCAAACAATAAACCTAAATTGAAGCCTCCTCTTTAAACTGACGCCTAACGCAAAATTATAATTTTTTGTCTAACTGCGTTATGAATTTTCTTCGATACCTTTGTTTCCCGAAATATTGTCTTGGAGAGCCAGCGTCAAGTGCTGCCATCCCTATTATGCGTGGCAGCTCAAGGAAATACTTTTATGTCTTTCTCATCTAGGTCTATTCTGTATAAAGCTGTCTTTGTTGGATAAACACTGTCGCGAATAGTTCTGTCTATACGATTTTATGTCTATTGCTTTCTAGTGCACGACTTTGTAAATAAATGCGCGCACGTGTTGATCGATTCAGATGGTTTGTAACCTCCCGACAAGTCGACAACCAATACAGTGTGTTCCCAAATTTTGTAGCAGAATTCCTACCATTGACTCCTTGGGTAAAATTTAAAAAGGTAAAAAGGAGCTAAAAGTTGGGTTCGATATCGTTCCCTATAACGAAGCTACCGATACTGAGCTATGGATACGAATCTCAAATTTAGAGCGGAAACTATACGGATATAAAGAGCTGTATACTGAATTTTTTCTGGTGCGTGCAACCCTTGTGGGCCTTACGCATTTTTCTATAATTTTGTCCTGCAACAATTTCCTCAAACAATTTCGAAATCATCTACGCTAGGACGCACCGTTTTCGAAAAAATTAAACTTAATTGTTTTAGGGCGCGAAAATTTCTCACAGAAGCTTTCATTTTATTTATCAAATAATCAAAAATAAATTTTGAGGCTGATTCCTTACGTGACTTAAAGAAGAAAAGTTTTTATGGTCATATATGGCGAAAAATGCTTCCTACGGGAAAACTTTCCTTCCCAGATCAATGCAAGGAATCAGTCCATGAAGTAATTTTTGATAATTTGGTAAATAAAATAAAATCTGTGACAATAACAAATGTAACGCTAAAACGATTAGTCAATTTATTCGAAAACAGTGTGTCCTAGCGATTAAGTAGGTACCTTTTTCTATACACACTATTAAAAACAGTTTTTTTGACGTTTGTTGACAATTGTTAAAAATGGCATTTTCTGACACCAGCTTTAAAAGTCATTTACTTTTAACACTGCTGTCAAATAGTTATTTATGATACATATAAACATTGAAAGTGGTATTTTATTTTGTGAGAAGGGAAGTTTGGGACACGACGCGCATATTATACACAATTTTTTCTACAAACACGATTAAAAGAAAAAGTTTTCATATTATTAGTTGAAAACGACCATGAAATTCGCTGTAACTGAGGCAGAGGTATAGTGACAATTTGTTGCCGGGGCTTGTTTAATTGTTGTTGCATTGTCACTTTTAACACCAGTGTTAAAAGTAAATGATGTCTTTTAATGCCGGTGTCAGAAAACGGCATTTTTAACAATTGTCAACAAACGTTAAAACAATAATGTTTTTGATACTGATGTAATTTACTTTTTACCCTCAGTGTTAAAAGTAACAATGCAACAACAATTAAACAAGCACCGGCAGCAAATTGTCATTATACCTATCTCAGTTACAGCGAGTTTCATGGTCGTTTTCAACTAATAATATGAAAACTTTTGCTTTTAATCGTGTTTGTAGAAAAAATTGTGTATGATAGGTATGTGTGTTAAAACTGATTTAATGCTGTTCGAAGGGATGGACCACTCCGCTACGCGTCGTGTTTCAAACTTCCCTTCTCACAAAATAAAATACCACTTATAACACTTATATCATCATCATAAATAACTATGACGCCTTTATGGAGCGCTAATCATCATTTCGAAATTGTTTTGTGAGAAAACTGCCTTCAGAAAAAATTGTAGGAAAAATATGTAAAGGCCGCCCTAGGAATGCAATAATAATAATTTGAAAAAAAATCGGAAAAGAACCGCTGGTCTCCGCTCCCAGATTTGTATACTTAAATTTTTTTTTTCAAATAAATTGAAAAAAACTGGATTTTTAGGGACTCCTTGAAGGAACGTAATTCCCTTAGGTGAGTCTAAAGTCGAAATGTAAAACTAATTTTGATTTGTCAAATGGATTCATTCTTTTTTCTCTTGGGATTCAGAATTTAGGATTTTTTCCAAGTTAGACCGGAAGTAGGTACAGTCACGGCCACCCTAGATTATGTTTGCAAATTTGACATGTTTTATCATTGAAAAATGTTTAAAGAAATAAAAATGTTTTGAAAAACTAATTACGCAGTTGAATTTATATCGAAAAAGCAAAGGTTTTTGCGTTTTTCAAAAAACTCAATTTTTCACCGATTTCTTCGATGTTTTTGAAAATCTAAGGTGGTGGTCGTGTAGTTACTCCATTTCTGGTCAGGTCAAAAAACGTAGATTCCGAATCCGTTGCGAAAAATGATTAACTTAATTTGAAAAATCAAAATGACGGTCATTTTCGCTTAAACAGGAAGGGCAAAAAAATATCTCCCCACAGCAGTAAATGCAGATCAAAAAAAAATTTAATTGTGTCACAGACCAATGTACCGGTACCTATGTCCAGAGAGTCCTTCCTCCTTATATTAACGTTATGAATATCTGTCCTATACAGCAATTTTCTAGCTAGATAAGCCACTGGAGTATTGAAGACAAGAATTTTGTAATACAAACACGATGCGTGTAATCTGCGATTACGCATATTTAACCAGGTACAACTATTTCAGTTTATAAGTAACATGCTGAAATCTAGAAAACCCAAAAATAAACCGTAAAGTGTGACTTTTGAAAAGTCTAGGTTTCCATTTGAGAAAAGTATAAATTAAAATTATTCCGGTTAAAAAAACCGAAAGTGAAAAAAGTACGAAAGATATTCAAGGTGGAAACTTTAAAGAACACCCTGTGTGCGAGTCGCGAGCTGGCAGCTCTAGAAGAAGTGGGAGATTCGAGGCTCCTCCCACTTTATCTGTTGAGTGGCCTTCGTCTCTCACCGCTGCCCCTCAGCAGAAACCATGTGTAAGCATACAACACGCTCTTAAACGCATCAAATTAACATTTTACAACTGTTAGCGTCTGTATCATCTGATCCTTGAGTTTTAATTCCAAAACCAATAATAAAATTAACATAGGCATAATGCTTTTGAAAATAATAGTTTTTTTAAGTAACCATGTAAAATTTGTCGTTAAAACTTTTTGGATTCGAGTTGAAACTTTCTATATTAGGTACAATTATTGCGCTATTTGTCTATTATAGAACATGGTAAGTGTTGAAAACAATGTCACCTGATCCCTTTAAGGCCTTAACGAAGACGTTTTGGTTGGGGGGAAACAGTTGAAGTACTAAGTGGAGTAATGTCAGAGGGGGAAAACGAGATATCACGTGGAGCAAAAATAAGACAGTGAATGAGGCAAACAGGACAAACATAACATACCTTCCCATAATTGAACTATTGAAAATCAGAATCGTCAAAGTGCAAAAATAGCAATAACTATGTTATGATTGTTTTGTAATACGCGGCGTTTAAAGCACTCACTTTCATGCTTTTGTGTATAATTTTATGGCGATTTCTTTTTTTAGTTTTTGGCAAAGAACTTCAATTTCTGTTTAATTTATACTCTAAGAACTTCAATTTGTTTAATTTTTTTTTAGGTTTTGCGGAAGAAATAGAACTTTTTCAAATAAGTTGTCGTATTAGTTTTTCCCGTCTTGTCTAATATTTGTCCGTTCATTTTGTAATTAATTATTATAAACAACGGGAAGTATACAATGATGTCTTGTTTTTGTCCCATAGCTGTCTCATTTTTGCCCCAAGGTATAGATAAAAAAATAAGCCACTAATTTTTAACCTCCCCCTTCCAAACTAAAAAAAGGGAGGTTACTGCAATCGGACCAAAATTGAAAATCGAGATAAAGGCAGATCTTTACGTTTTCGGGTATGGAGAATGAGAAAAAATAAGTTTTAAAAAATGTCTATGTTGTCGTTGTAGTATGTAAATAAACACGATTCCTCCGAAACTACCGAACCAATTTATGTGAAATTTGGACAGACGACATAGTGGCGGAAAAGTGAAGATTGGTCGATAGCTTTTACTGCCTTTTTCGCACATCAACTTTGAAATTTTAATTATAAACCCCTATTGTTGACATCATTCGAAAGTTTTTTAAAACCTAAAAATTTCAAGATTGAATAGCACAATGTGACAAATGATTTTTGACGTTGTTAACCTTGAAAGGGAGACGTGAAACAGGTGTCAAAATGTGATAGGTATGTCATCAATAGTTATTTATGTATCAAGTACCGAAAATACAACCACGAGAGTATACTGAAAACGTATTTCGGTACGCGTTGCATACAACGTTTTTTTCTAAATCACAATTTACAACCTTTTTATAGAGATTGGTTGAATAAAATTGAGCATTGTTAATAAATATCAAAAAAAAAAACAAATGAAATGTCTATTGTTTATTGGATCGACAACTGAAAAGTCAAGTAAACAACCGCCTAACAACCGTACAAATTTTCACGTCTTTCGTCCTAATTATTTCTCATGGCAAATACAATGGATGAAGAAGATGATTTAAGTAGACCGTGTACCCCACCGACGATTGCAGAAGCCGCTAATATCGCAACTTTAAATTTGTTGCCCAGTAAATCCCGAGAAAAATACGAGTACGAGTATCGTCGATTCAAGGAATGGGGTGCAACAGAAAATGCCAATAAAGTATCAGAGAACATCCTTTTAGCATATTTTGCTAATCTGGCTAAAGTGTACAAGAGTTCAACTGTGTGGTCCAAATACTCAATGGTAAAAGCAGTCATTCTAATCATTAGCCGTTTTTCGAAGCTTATTGCGTTTTTAAAACGTAATTCTGATGGACATAAAGCCAAAAAATCAAAGGTATTTACTAAGGAGGAGGTTGATAAATTTATGGTAGAGGCACCGGATGAAGACTATTTGCTAATAAAGGTAATTATTTTTAAATCAAATTTTGTCCGAATAATAATAATTGTCTTTATCAGGTTGTTGCTATAATGGGTGTTTCGGGGGCTTGCCGTCGACAGGAATTAACCTCGATGAGTGTGGACGACATACAGGACCTAGGATCTACGATCTTAGTTAAAGTACCATTTACGAAGAACAAGATTGAAAGAGTTTTTACCATCACAACACCAGAAAACTCACCTTACAATACTGTGGAAATTTTTCGAAAATACTCATCTATCCGACCTTCCCATACAGATCACCGCCGTTTCTTTGTTTTCTACAAGAAATTTAAATGCACAACTCAGCCAGTGGGCGTCCACACGATTGGCAAATTTCCCACAAAAATTGCAGCATATCTCAAGTTAACAAATTGCGAATTGTACACCGGTCACTGCTTTAGAAAATGTTCTGCATCTTTTTTGGCGGATTCTGGAGCCAATCTGTCAACCATTAAGAGACATGGGGGATGGAAGAGTTCAAGTGTAGCAGAAAGTTATATTGAAGACTCCATTGAAAATAAAAAACGAATCGGCGATCAATTTTTTTCGCGACATGTAACGAAGCAACCAAGGGGGCAGCTGCTGCTGTTGGCACATCTACCAGTAATGTAACAGTGACTTCGAATGAATCAACCAGAGAATTAATCAGTCTAGACCAACCCGGATTCACTGTGAATACTAATAATTGCAGTAACTGTAAGATTAATTTGAAGTTGATCTTCAAAAAATAAAATAAAGTTCTATGTTAAAATAAATAATTGTTAAATAGTATGAATTGGCTTAAAGCTCATTTTTCAAGTTTCGACTTTACGGTACTAGTACCAAAAAGCAACTACTTTATGGTACTAGTACCAAAAAGTTTGACTTTCTGTTGTTCTCCTAGTTACCAAAAATTGTTAATTATGATGTGATTTAGAAAAAATGATTTTATTCGAGGTGGTAGAATTATTTTACCGTTACGTTGGGGAGGTTCCTGTCACCTCACTGGCGTTTTATTAACTGGTAGTTTTGTTAACATCATCGTTTCATTACTAACCTATTTCAAAGTTGAAACGAAATATTTGAATGTTAATAAAATTCGTTTTTAATAATCTGGCATTCTGTTGCCTATAAATTTTGATCATGTTCGGTAGTAATAGGTTAGCCAACAAAATATACTGCTAAACCCATTATTCACAATGCGGCATAGATTTACTCTTTGACTGTCAGCTCCATGCCATGCAGCACATACATTGTGAGAATTATTTATAATAAAAGGAAGATGAATTTACCTGTTGCTTTTGTTACTTTTAAGCACTAATAGAATTACCTAAAGAGTGCTATTCCTATTACTTTTTCTTCTTATGGTGGCGGTCCTTGGAATGTAGTCAGCAAGGTGAGACGCATGTGGTAAGGTTGGCAACAGTTAGTACTAGTATGTAGGTGCAGTGTAGTTTCACACCTGGCAAGTTGACATTTTAAGACTCCCACAAACAGGGTTCGTCTAACACAAATCCACAATACAAACAAACTTTCTCCGTCTAAACCACGGAAAATAAACAGAAAAACACAAATCTGGCGACCGTTATTAAATTTACATACACTTATCTTGAATTTTTCGTGTGTGACCAACAACTTTTTACGATATGAATAATAGTCTTGAGACTTTCTTTGATCTGTCTCTTGTGTCTTTGAATTTTAAATTCTCGATATTAATGGCTCGCAAGAATCAAATCTGCGATAAAAAGGTTTGAACTGCCTATTGCATTTATCTTCCAAGCTTCTAACGACTTTAAGACCAGGTTGCATTTCACGTTCGTAGCGTTTCCGTGATGGCCAACATTTGTCACTGAAATACCTTCTCATTCCCTAAACATGTACGCCTTTGGCAATTAGGTAGTCAGTGTATAAATTTACGCTTTTATAGTATTTCTCAGTCTCGATTAAAAGGAAGGAGTGAACTGAAGTTATTTTGCCACTTTTCTATTTACGAATGTTGATGGCGCAAAAAATGTGGTGTATGTATGTGCTAAGACTGCTAAGTGCATATAACTGAATGTCTGAAGTTGCACAAAACTCGGTTTGGTCTCGTTTCGGCAAACTATTTGCCGATTCTGCAGTCTGCACTTCACTTACGGTTGGTAAGTGAAGTGCAATATTAATTATACTTATAATCTGTCCGGGATCCACACGACCGAGATTCACCCGATTTCCATGGCGATTCATTGTTGACAACAATGATTCGCCATGGAAATAGGGTGAATCCCGGTCGTGTGGATCCCGGACAGACCATAGTAAGGCACTATGTGGACCCAGGCCCATTTATTTAGTTGACAATATGTATAATGATTATAAATCGAAAAGGCCCTTTCATCGAACAATAAAAGGTTACATAATGAATACGTATGAACTTATGTATGACAAATACTTGGTTGGCTGCAATGATGAGAAGAATTTCCAAAGTCTCTCAGTGAAGCTCAACGTAGACGAGTTGTTTCGACATGAAACGACGTATATTTTGAACGCCTCTTGGCCTAGAAAATACTAAGGTTTCGCAAAGGCAATACTTTACGTCAACACATAATTTATTATTGACCTAACTTGACGTGCTACCCACGATGGCGACCTGTTTCCGGCGAATGTAAATGTGGTGGATGCGCTGCTACGGCGGTCAGGCCATTTCATATCGCTTTCAGATGATACGGGCGTCAAGGTCTCGGCTAGTTTTTACTTTCTACCATAATTGTTATACTACAAATTATTAATTTATTAAATTGGAGACATCCGATAAAAAATTAAAAAATGGGGTCGTTAGCCTTATCCATAACAAGATACAATCTCGCAGAAAAAATAACTAATAGCTAATAGTTCATTATTAGTCCCGTAGCAGAATGAGAGGCACTCTTGTTTTAGAAATTCGCTCGTCGTATCGCTCGTCACTGTTCGTCGGATAACTGAGAACGGATTGAGGTTCCGAGCTGAAACAGTTGCATATGATGGTATAAAATTACGGGGTTAGATACATTTCGGTCAACAATTGAAAGGTCTTATGAGTTTTCTCCCTCAAACCAACTCCTAGGCTACTAACAACCCCTAACGCTTTGCAAGCGGATAAATGAATTTTATTTATTTATTATGAAATCCTGTTGATTTATTTATGAAAAAGCGAAGTAAATAATACGCAAGAAGTTATGTAACGCCGTAGAAGTAAACGCACCGCTGTAAATCATAAAGGCGTTTAAGATAATGAACCATGATGAGGGGTTGAAAACATGCGTTTCCAAATCGCCGCAATTTTTTAATGAATTGGATTGGGGTGCTCAAATTGAAAACAACTTTTTAGAGGATGTGGGGGTGGTGAAATAGGGGGCTGGAGTTTAGGGGTTGAAACGTTCATGGAGCCCCGTAATTTGACATAGAGAAGCGATTTCTGCTGTGAAAATGTGAGGTCTTACACATTGTATCTTCGAGAAAGGGGGAGTTAATTTTAGGAGAAATTTAAAGAAGGGGATGAAATTTAGGGGTGAAAACTACAATTCTTACTGAATAATGAAGAGTTGAAATTAATACAATTCGATAGCTTTCTATTAATGGTACAAAAAGGTCTTAATCATCATCGGCGAAGAACCAACCTTACAGGCGCTACAACCCCTATCATGCTCAATGTATCAAGGCTAGAGATGTGAGTTTTCATGAAAAGTACATTTGTTGAAACCTTTCATGAAACTTTTCATGAAATTTTGAAAAGTTTCAAAAAAAAATGAAAAGTTGTCCTACGGTAGTATAAAGTTTTCTGGAGAATTAAATAAATCTACAAGCTGAATAGGGAACATAATATAATATTAAATGACAAAAATAGTAAGTGTATAGGTAAACAAGTTAATAAGTACAAATAAAAGCATTAAACATTAAAATTCATCGTTGTTTCCATCTTTTAAGTAGTATTTCACTTTATTTCACTGTTTCCAGTGCTCAATAGGTTCTGATTCTACTTAGAACGACTAGAATTGGCGGCGCTGTCGGTGGAAGTTTATTATTACCGCATTGATACTTTCAACAACTTTTCAAGAAAAAGTGAAAAGTTTCAACATAGGCTGAAACTTTTCAATGAAATGAAAAGTTTTTGAAACTTTTCAACTGAAACTTTTCAAGCTCACATCTCTAATCAAGGCTGAATTTGGTGTGCCAATTTACAATGACACTGTAGGCGGATGGGCAAATTTTCATTATCGAGGGGTTTAATTCAAAGGGTGGAACGTGGGATGACTTTTATTTTGTCTTAATTTTGACAACTCTAATAATAATTATTAAAAACACGTGACGGGGAGGATGGGTATGCTACATATGTTATTTATTCTTTCGGACTTTTTTGTGATTTTTCGGCAAGTAATTCAAAGACATTTTCACTCATTTTTTTTTTTCAACCCCTTGCACAATATGTGAACCCCCAAAAAAGAGAATTTCTTTTTCGTGTAATGTTCGCTAGTTCTACTCAACTACAGTTAATTATCATCCCACCCCTTGACTTTTCATCCCCCTTCATACCACCGAGCGTTAATTTTGTAAAAGTCTCGCAATTTTGTTCCTTTCTGGTAATAAATTATACTGTTTTGTTGAATTATGTTTACCTTTTTCGCACTTTTTTCACCCCAAAAGCTAAATTTGCAATGTTGGTTTATTTTCTTGCTATTTTCTATAATTCGATTTAACTACGATCAATGTTCATCCCCCTTGACTTTTCATCCCACTTTACAATTTTTCAAGTGTTGATTTAACAAAATTCGCGTAACTTTGTAGATTGAACTCATCAGAATTTCAGATAGGTATACGTAATTCAACCCCCACAAAAGTCTAATTTGGATACTTAACCACAGTTAATTTTCACCCCTCTTTTCATCCTCTTAAGCAATTTTTCAACGCACTGAGCGCCATTTTGCAAAATTCACCGAATTTTGTTTTCCCGGCAATTCTACTCATCATGTATTCATTTGGATTATATTTTAACTCTGTATAATTTTCAACCCTCTTCACATTC
Source organism: Pycnomerus fuliginosus (assembly GCA_963924575.1). Classification (NCBI taxonomy): domain Eukaryota; kingdom Metazoa; phylum Arthropoda; class Insecta; order Coleoptera; family Zopheridae; genus Pycnomerus; species Pycnomerus fuliginosus. Next base: position 18,443,215 of record OZ004619.1, on the reverse strand, counting down.
ATCCCCTCCAAAACATTTTGCAAAATTGTCTTATTTTCCATGTTATTGTTATTTTCCATGTTACTATGTTACTATATGTTTCCATGCTATTTTTCAACCCCCTGTAGTGCTAATTCTACAGACTTTGCAGAATTTTTGTGTTCTTTTTGTTCATTTTCTACTGCAAACACTGTAAAGGACCATTTCAGGTTTCTCACCCCACACTTTCTGTATTTTTGAACAATTCGTCTTTTTGACACATCTGCGGCGGCCCCTACATACTCATCAATGTGATAAACATCTACAGGGATACACATCGCTTTGATGTACATCTACCGGTAGCTTTTAGCGTCATAATAAAATATTATGAGTGCTTTATGTAAAATTAACTTTCAAAGAAAAATATTATGGCTGTTAGAAATAAATTATTGGGTGAAACAGGCTCGTTAATAATTAATTTATGTGGCTTCAGTCTATGCTGTACCTACATAATGTAAAATTCAATAAAACGACCGAAAGGTTTTTACTATACACCTTACGAACGGTAATAACGACGCAGGGTCTTTAGGAGCCGTTAATTCATATTATAGGTTCAGGTCTATTCGGTGGTTTTACTTTCTACAGAATTGGACGAGTCGGATCGATAAATTTTAATAAAACGTAACCTAAACAGCAAGCAGGCTTCAACAATGGCAATTATCTTTCATCGCCTCTACTGTATGTAACACAAGCAACTTGCTTAGAATGAATTTAGGTCGACTTGGGGTTATTCTCACAACCGCAACTTATGGTCGGGATGAATTTGTGCGATAACGAGCCACTAAGTTATTATTATCCAATTTCTCTAATTGCAGGAGATTTTTGTTGGTCAACCAAATCCACACAAACATCCCTGGCTGGCTGGTATCCTCGGTTAATAAAGATTCTGGTGCTTTATTTATTCCAGTCGAGCGGTTTTAGTCGGAAGGAAATTTATTTGGCGGGCGTTAAATGAATATTTCCTCGGCGTAAATATCTATAATGTAGAAAAGACAAATAATTCCGACCATGAAATCATGATGCCTTCATTTTGCAGGAAAACTGTCGCTTGATAGGTATAACGGGCCAGTATTATAGCCCATAAGCGCGGGGAAAAGGGGGGCGAGGGGGGCGCTTGATCCCCTCGAAAATTTGCAAGGGGTGCCCTTGCCACGAATTGAAAATTTACCGGAAAATTTCTATATACATATATATTTCTTAAACATATCTCACCCGAGGACATTTTCTACCCCGATTAACATTTCAGTTATTGGGTTAAACGTTAAACTGAATGAAGATGAATATTTCCAGATGAATATTTCCAGAACGGCTCAAAGAAAAAATACATTTTCTCTTTAATTTGTAACTGGTACCACCTTTCATATTTATGTTTCGTGTCTTCTTAGTTTATTGCACTTTCATTGTTTAATTGTGTTAGTTAGAAATTATGTCCAGAATAATAATTTGCCTTTTTCTATGTTGAATTTTTTCACTTTGGAGCCGTGACCCCCTCGGAATTTCCAAGTTCCGGCGCCTATGAGAGCCCGTTTCAGGTATATTAGATCTAGTTTAAGTTGAAGTAACTTCAACCACTGATTTCTTACTTATGGTTCATTATTGTCAATTAAGTATTTATACAATATACAGGGTGAAAATTTCGGTACAACATTCATGACTGCTAACTAACGTTATTGAGAAATATCTTCGAACAGGTCTTCAAACATGCTGTACACAGCGTTCCAAAGTAGATGAATTTCAAAAGGATTTAAAGTAATCACGTGATTTAAAATTTGACAATTAGCAGAGGGAGTTGGGGGTGGATAATCATAGGTGGGGTGAAATCACAACTTGAAGCACACTAACCACGGATTTAAGTGTACCATTGAAATAAAAATCGACTCCGTCCGAGCGGATTTTCATATCTTATTTCGTTCTCAATAACGCGATACGAGAGAAATAAATGACGTAACAACTACTTCGGTAAAAATACTACAATTTGATAACCTGCCGTTAAAATTGAGAGACAAGTGAGTTAAATCTAATTTACGTCAAACAGTTACTTGGAGGTATTTTATTTCGTCACTCGTCTCGGAAGCAAAAGAGGAAGTGACGGTGTCAAAGAGAGTTGTCTCTGAAACAGTTCTTAATGCAAATTCTGGAGAAAGTGCACTCAACCTTTGATTATACGCTCGCCGGTCCGTACTCCGTTGCATCTAAATTTTTAATTAAATCCATCAAGTTTTGGGGGAAAAGAACTCATTACAGAACTCATTATGAATGGCAAGACGCCATAATGGCCCTGATCTCATGTGTGTTTGATGTTCTCGCGTTCGCACAAAAGAACTTATTGGGTCTTACCGTTGAGTCTTATCTGCAATTTTCTGTGCGCTCGCCTTTGTGGATATACGTTTGGTGCAAAAAGGCAAATGCATACCGCGATGAATTTCCGCTTTCAACTATGTATATGCAGCACGGTTGTTAAGTGGTTGCCAAGTTTAGAATCGCGACTTAGCTTAGACGCTCAGACAAATTCTAACTTTGAGCGATATATTGTAACACAGCGAAGATTGTAGCGGAACCAAGTTGGCGACCGATCCTGGATATTACTTGAGTGTAATACAGTGTTTATTGTATTACTGGCCTTCAACTTATGTGCTAGTATTTAAGTCGTGGTATTAAGTAGTAACAAAACAACAGCTGTAAAGAAGGTTACTCCACTGTTCCCAGTTTTCTCTCCAGAGACCACTTAACCTCCCCAACCCCAAAATTAAAAAAAGATGGAAGGTAACTGCAATCGAGTGGTTTATTACTTGTGTAGTTAGTGGGACAGGTCTTTATGTAGTCATGATGTAGTCTCGAGAAGTCATGATGCAGTTTCATGTAGTCTCGTGTAGTCATTATGCAGTCTCATGTAGTCATCGTATAGTCATGGTGTAGTCATTCTGTTTCGATAAGTCCTATTCCACTGTTCCACCTATGTAGTCATTTGTAGTCTTATGTAGTTACGGTGTAGTCCCATGTAGTCATCTTGTAGTCTCATGTAGTTTATGCTAAATGTAACCTTTGGAACACTATTTTTGGAGTGTGTTGTTAGTGGGGTAGGTCTTCATGTAGTCGCAATGTAGTCTCGTGAAGTCATGATGTAGTCTCATGTAGTCATTGTGTAGTCATGATGTAGTCATGGTGTAGTTATCGTGTAGGCATGCTGTTACGATAAGTCCTATTCTACATATGTAGTCACTCTGTAGTCTTATGTAGTCACTGTGTAGTTCCATGTAGTCAAGATGTAGTCCCATGTAGTCAAGATGTAGTCTTGTTGAAATCTCATGTAGTTTATGCTAAATGTAGTATTTGGAACACTATTTTTTGGAGTGATAAACCCCTCGACTGCAATCACCAAAATTTTCGAATTGGAGATATTACCATCAGATCTCTACGTTTTGAGAAATCAGGAACCCAAATAAGTGGTTTTTAAAATGGTTCTGCGGGTATGTGCGTACGTTTGTAAACACGCCACAGCCTAAACTAATAGACCGATTTGGCTGACATTTGGTGCTTGGGCAACTCCGAGGGCATCTCATAACCTAACTTGGATCTGAAAAGCTTTCAACCTTTAAATTTTAAATGCAACAAAGTGTCGTGTCCTTTTACACGCCGCGCCGGAGACATGAATTTTTTTTGGATTCAATCGACCCACGGCATGTGCCGTTTCAAGTTGTTGAAAGATTTATTGTCACTATCAGAAAGGTCTTCAAATTCTGGTTTTAAGTAAAAAAGGATTCATTTGCATTTAGTACCCTTTGGGCAAAAAAATCGAAATTTTGTAATAACGCTTACAACACGTTATAGCCCAAACTACTGGATCGATTTGGCTGAAATTTGGTACATGGAGGTTAGGTGAAAGGCTTTTGGGAGCAATTGGCCCACGGAAAGTGCCATTTAGGCATATCATCTTTAAAATTTTAAATGCAAGACACGCGGAGATTGGAGTCCCTCGCGATAGGGAGGTTCCAGTCGCTTCTTTGCTGCCCATTTTATGACAAACTTTGATACACTTCCTATTTTTTGCCATATTTTAATACCTATGATATAAACCTAAAATGATAAAGAAAATATAAATAAATGGGAAATAATGATAGATATGGTGTAGGGAAACGAGACTTTCGTCTTACGCAAAGATTGAAAAATTCCAGCATTGCTTTATTGCGAATTTTGAGTTTAATATGAATACCTACAAAAATAGTCTGGAAAATCAGCTCTCGGATAGCCTTTACTGGCAGCAATTCGAAATAGTTGTGTGGCCAGTAGCAATGATTTTAGTTGTGAGGAAAGACGAAAGTTTCATTTCCTTTTAGTATAACTGCAATTGAAAAGCTTTTTATCGTTCATGACAAATATGTGCTTTTGGCAAATGTTATGAAGAAGTTGCACCGTCTCCGAGACTGCCAAGTAGCCCTCTAACTGATGGGATTGGGGTATAATAAAAAATAATAATAACATCCATCGACCCTGATGGAAAGTGCATGTTAAAATTCTCTTCAAAAATTCAAGAATTGAATTGTGAATGTATCGAGATTTTCGCACTTCATTGAGGAATTGCTAATTGGCTAATTGGCTCTTGTGGATTCCGTGTTTGTCTCAGGCGTGCCTTATCTTCTGGGTTTGCATTCCGTTTCAGAATTTAATAATAGGGGTGGGCCTTTCAACCACCAATACGATATTGATTTTCGAATAAATGCAAATCTTGGCGGATACGCCTAAAATGAGATTTAAGAACTTCTTTTGATTAAAAATTGTATTTCTCCCATCATTTCCAGGATATTAATGAATGTTAAGTCAAGCACCAAGATCTGAAGAACAATTTTCATTATCACTAATTCGTGTCATTAGAATTGATAAGACAGATTCTGGCACGAAAATAGACGCACTCTTCTCTAATTATATTTGACTCGACGAACGCATTCCTATATTAAACAATCTCCTAATAACGACGAAGATTAAACAGTAGAAGCACTTTGAGTTAAGTTTGAGGCAGGGAATTTCATTTATTTTATTCGATTGTTAGTTTCAACATTTGATTGGAAATAGGTCACGAATCCCATAGAATCCTTTCTGTAATCCCGCACTATTGGAAAATGTAAATGTTGATCATGAAAATTGCCTGATGCATTAAATTGCAAACCGACGTTCTCAGTTGTGGGATTACTGAAGCCTTCGCTGGCGAAGAATTGGAAATCTTGGGCTTATTTTAAATGCTTGGCCTCTTAAATTAATTTGTCTGAGCATACATAAATTTAGATTTTGTCTATATGTTGTTTAATTGAGATCTGCATAGTATCTGAATTTATGTTTTGGGGAAATTGGCCTGCTACATATCTTGTAGAATCGATGCTGGCAATAATAATTACATTGCTCCATTGGGAACCTTAAATTTGTTTGGGGGGTTAAAGATGCCATTGCAATTCTAAATCTATAATTCTACATTAGCTGCTAAGGTACTACTTTATGTCTATTTAATATGTTTATTAAACTAAGTGGACAAAGCAGATTTTGGGAAAAACAATTGGACCCTGATAGTATTCTGCATACGATCCAGGGGTGTATTAATAAATAGTATATAATTAAGCGAGCACATTATGAAGGCCATTACTCCCGCGGTTGAGTTTGGAACCCGAGCGTAGCGAGGGTGGTAAACAACCAAGTGAATAATGGTCCATAATGTGGGAGTTAAATACGACGTTTTATCCACGATTATTGAAATATATGTATCCAAGATCATTGAAATTCTTCAAAAAAATTTATCACTTTATATTTATTGTAAACACAAACCAACAAAAACAAAATGTTGACAAATCATACGAACAACTTGATGCTTGATCTGCTTTGGCATACTTTCGCTTGATTTTGAAACGTCGTGAAGATAGGCAGCCAACATTACAGGTGCTGTGAAATAATGTGACAGAAGCGTGACTTATGACCATATAGTCACGCTGTATTTTATGAACAGGATTATGTGTCCATAGTTACGTACATAACAATGGCATTATTTAATGATCGTGGATAAAAATATGTAGAATTATTGTACATATATAAAATCTTACATAATGCCTATGTTTGATATGTTAATGTTAATGAGGGCTGATTCCAAGACATCAAACTGATGATGTACAGAGCACTGTCCAATTTTGTCTTCGAGACAATTCTGCTTTGACTCCGAACAAGACGGCTTTTTAATTTCATATAATAGCTTCATTATATAGAAAGTCGGGTATTAAAATGAGCAAAACGTTTGACGAGTTTCGCCAAGTTAAATGAACCGACTTTTGCTATCCCTTGAAGACTATGTTTTCATCATAACAAATAGGATATAAAGAATTCAAGCCTCGAACAAAAACAAAAAATGCCTTGTTTACTGACATTCATCTCTCATGTATCCTATTTTCCTCCGCTTTTGCCTTTTCGTTTCCTTTTTTCTTATGTATTAACGAATGGCTCGACAAATTGAACATGAAATCGAATTTTTAGCCGATGCTGTTTGAATACAAATGGTTCCCCAGCAAATATTATTATACTGTGTATTTACCCCTAAGGCGAAGTCTGGAAACCAAACCAGAAGACGTCTTGGTATAAGGCAAAATTTAATTAAAAAAATTCAGGATGAGACGTCCTCGAGGAGAACAAATCGACCCTCATTTCCGCTCTACAACGAGTAATTACCGATACATCAGAGCTACAAAAGCAAAGTTAAAGCTCGGAAAGCTTTTCTCGGTTTATGAATTATGCATTGGAGAAAAAACTGTTGGGAAATATTGTAAATATTTCAAATTCGACGTATGTATGGAAACTGGAGGAGGTGAAGAATGGGGCTCGAGTAACATTTAGAACAGTATAAGAAAGATTTATAGTCTGATCTACAGCGATAACATGGAATAAATATAATAGTGAGAATGGGAGAATGTGTCCACTCTGGAATTCAAGCGCATATTTTACACCCCGGAGCTTGAAGACCGGAGCGAACTCCATGTCATTTAATTAAATATTTCATAAATACCGCACTATTTGCGAACCAAAATGTCATTCATTCCAATCGAAAAGATGTGCGGGTTTCATTCCTCATTATTTATCAAATACGGGTTTGTTTGTTTCCCTATGCGTATATGACCCTCCTTTTTCTCTCTGTGCGTTTAAGTTTCACCTTTGCGGCATTTCCACAAAGAACATTATAATGAAATTTCTGAAATCCAATGAATTAATTTTGTAGGAGAACGCACAAAAAGTAAAAAGCTTCTAAAAGCTTTATCACTCTCTAGGCCGTTCCGCACTTATAATCATAATGCTCCTAATTGATTATATGTTTACTTTCGAAAGAGCACTTTTACACTCGAAAATACCAGACTCGTACCTCTTGTGTTAGTTACCAGAGTTAATTTCGCTTGGGAAAATGCTATTTGAGTTGTTTGTAATTTAACGCTCCGTAAAAACCCTCACTGCTGTTGGCACGAAATTTAAAAAGTTCCAAATGTTGAGAACAATGTTGTTTTATTGAATTTGCTGATTAAATCTTTTCGTTTCTTCGTTGCGGAATCGGTCCCGTCTGAGCAAGTCCGCTTCATATATTATATGAAACCGGAATGTATTCGGTTATGGATGGATTTATTCTAAGATTTCATAGAAAAGTTTTATCGGGCGACTTACACAAGTATAGCAATTTCAAGTTCTCAAAAGACATAAACGCGCAATGTTAAAAAGTTTTAAAGTATAGGACCGAAATTGGCATGCCTTAATGTACATGTATTTATTACCTAAACGGAAGATTACTGAGCTGGGTTGACGTGTGGAGATTTATCAAATACATCATCATTTTCATTATGTACCTGGAACAGAAGAAAAAGAATTAGTATGTGCTGATGACCACATGGATCTTTACACGTTACATAAATATTAAATAGTAACGCAAGGCAAACATCATAAATTTTTAAATACAAAACTAATTGTCACCTAGTCCCGAAATTTAACTTAGAATTCCATCAAATTCAGTTTCGCTCAAGAGCCTAGAAAAGTAAAACATTAACACATATGCAGCAAAAAACCTAAACTAAATAGTTATTGAGTTTTTACTACTCGTGTTACGTAATAAATCCTATCCAATCCTATCAATTTCAATCCACAAGTGTTTGAGAAATTTTTCAAAATTTTTGTTTTTTATTGCCAAAGGGACACTAAGACTGCATTTTTGGAAACAGAATTTAAAGACTTCCATGTGCTGATAAAACAAACGGTGGTCATCTTTCAAATTTCATTGATGCCATGCCAAAAAGGCGCTTGTTATTGGCCTTAAAACGTCTTCTGTTTCCGTGAATTTCAAAATTTTACGATTTTTCGCTGAAAAAAAAATTAAATCAGCTGTTCGGCGGGTAATGGTATCTCTACTCTACCTACCAAATTTCAGCTAAATCGATCCAGTTTTATGCTGCAACGGGTTATTTAATGTGTCTTTGAAATTTAGATTTTTTTGCTTTTAGCCAAAAAGGCACTAAGCGTGACTACATTTTTGGATACAAGATTTGAACACCCTTCATGCGCTGATAAGAAAAATTGGTATTCATCAGTCAAGTTCCATAGTTGATACTTATGCCAAAAAGGCACTTAGCGTTTGCGGATTTACAACAAAATTAACTGGACTCACCAGAAGGCCAACCCTAACCCTAACCACCATTTCTGGATGACATTGAAAACTTTTTAATATTGAAAACTTTTGAGATAGGCATTCGAATGGTGTTCTTTTTCGGTTGCTGTAGCAATTCTTGATAAAATAGCGATTGCAATTATTGAAAACTCAAGCAACTACTTTTACCTGTTGCCATGATTGTCAATTGAATTGTACATTAATTTTCAATTCTCCATGACAACAATTTTAAAAATTGCTAACTAGCCATTCTAATGGACCTAATGAATAATGTGTTACAAAATGCTTAAACTTGCATTAATAAACGACAGAAATACATGTTCCTCTTGCGTAAGATAAGGATAGAAATATAAGCAAAAGCTCAGTTACCGTTTATTCAATAGGCCTAATGTCTTTAAAGTTCTCAATATTGAAACGTTTTCAATGTCATCCAGATTAAGACTGAATACCTACCTAAAACCAATAACATTTACAATTGTTTACAAAAAGCACGCATGCAACTCAGGGAGTTGTAGTTCGGAGGTCATTTCCCCTTAGTGTTCAAAATTATTGCTTAGTAATTAGAAATTCAAATCACTTCATTCTCTCGTCTTGCTCAGTGTCAACAGAAAATAACATTGAGGTAATCAGGATTAGGAATTCACGATTGCGCCCCGTCATTATCATATACTAGTTACCTTAATCCCCTTTCCACACTGAACAATTTTCTTTGATCTACTGTATACGACATTGCCATTAACTGAGCACTTTGAGGTATACAGGATTGTAATTGAAATTTTTAATTTCAACACTTCGCGGAGCAGTTACTAAAATCGATCGAAAAATAGAATCGCTAAAACATGAAATATTTTTGTTTCACGGTGAGAACGCAAAAAAATGGTTTTCGAAAAAAGGTGTGTGTGCCTGTAAACACGCTGCAGCCCAAGCTAAAATGGACCGATCTGGACGCAATTTGGTATGGGCACGTATTATGATTTAAGGAAGACTTAGGGCCAAATCGACCCACGGAGAGTGCCACTTTTGCACATCAACTTCAAAACTTTAAATGAAAACCCCATCTTTCACGTCACCACATAAACGTTCCACAAATTCTGCTTCTAAAAATGTATTCACACTTGGTGCCCTTTTGGGCAAAAATCGGTAACGTGAAAAAACCTATGTAGTTCTGTATATTTGACCGGGTCCAAAACCTTAGTGTCATTTTTGGAAAAATGTCATTTTAGAGGTGAAAAACATTTTTTAAATTAAATTAATTACGGGGCGTCGTGTACCGTACGAATGGTGTACAATCCGCACAAGACCGGAGCGAAATGATTTGATGCTTAATTGGATTCGACGCGCAGGATTCGAGTTCAATTCCACTTTACTTTTTAGCTGATATTTTTTAACCCGAATATTTTTTTAATGGTACCCTAACCCTACAAGAACTGTATTTACTTAATAAACATAAGAAGAGTTGTAACAAACGTTGAAAAATGGTTATATCCGAATCTGCAATGAAAGATGGGGGCTGTAATTTAACATTTTAAAGTTGCACCCTCCTTCCGGTATAACCCGGTATAACCCGAAGTACCTACCCCCTAGTCGCCAATAATTTTTATAGATTTCTATAAAAGCCAAAATCTGATAAAATATACCTTGTGTATGTCCAGAGGTACACCAATGTCCAATACTGTTCAATATTCGTAAGACACTTTGTATAAATGTTATTGCAAATTACACTAGAGGGATTGAAGTTCCATTATATACCTTTGAGTGGGGTGAAGTGACAAAAAAACGGCAGTTTGTGTAGAGCCAGGGCAACATTTCAGTTCTCTCCATCATAGTTAATTTACTCTCCATTAGCATTAGTCTTCATTTGGAGGAACGTAGATGTGATCATGATCCCTCAAACACGTCTCATAGGAGTAAATCGCATTCCTGCCAAAAAGCTTTCTTGTCTGAGTTTCACATTATCACAGTAAAAAAGAAACTTACAGCTTGTATAATATTCGAGCAAATAAATGTTAATGTTAGGTTCCAGTATAGTGTATAAGCACCATCAATCATCATAAAGAAATATACTTAGCTATTTATATGAAAGAGATTCTGTGGATGTCCGAACTCCGAATCTCAGTTTCATAACTACCTACCACTTGAACAATTAAATTTGAGATCAAGATAGCCGCGAAATTTTAAGGGTAGGTCGAGACTTTACTGATACCATTCTGATACCCATATATTTACATCTCACTAATCCTAGTTAAAGCCGTGTAAGTTGGTGGCGTTTGTTAGTGGGATGTAACTATGTGAGAACCTACCAGTAAAGTCTTGACGTGTCATTAAAATTTCACGGCTATCTTGATCTAAAGTTTTGTTAATCAGAGGTAGAATGCTATTTTAAGGTTGTGCCCCACTTCCAAGTTCACTGAAAAATTCAAATTGTCTCCTGAATATCAAAAATACCTAATATTGTAACGTGATATTTTTTAAATTTCCAATTATTGTTGGCCGTGCCCTGAATGACGTATAATATATTATATCAAAATTTGTATTTTATTTTCGCAGAAAAGTATAGTTATTTAAAATCAGTGAAGTGTAACAACGGGCTCGCCTGACCCCGCGTCTACGGTTTTTTGTTATTTTTTAACGGTAGTCAATACCAGAGTCTTTTTTTGATAAGCCCATCCCATCTGACTGATCAAGGAAATAAATATATGGATGACTGCTGATGGCTTTCAGAATTAGGTAAGGCTGTCTGTACTAAAGCTAAATTCTTTCTCTATCGCACATTTTTAGCAAATAAATTATTAAAATATATTATATATTATGTCAAGTGCAGGCCTAACTTCAAAAAGCTATAACATCTTTATAGTGTTACCAAATATCAGTTTGACCGTGGTGTATTAGGGAAAAGCCTAACGCCAAAACCTGATAAAAGTCAAAAGTAGCAGCCTACTTACTTTGTTGCTTTTACACGAGGGAATACGGTATATGTATACAGTTTTCTTTTTTAGAATATAACCATATTATTTTCAGGCCAAGCTTTCTATTGAGCGCACTTTGAGTGAAAATTTTCGCTAAATAGAAATTCTGGATGGATATATTCAAAAAAATAAAAGTGTACACAACATATTTCTTCGTATTCCACGGTGCTATTGAGCTAGAATTGTTAAATTCAGCCAGGACTTTAAGAAAAGAAGAAAATGTGCGAGAGAGAAAGAACCTCGGTTTAGTTGAGACATAAGTTGGGTTGTTAAATTTTTATCCATTCTAGCTATCATCATGTGCAGATTTCTTTAGCAACACATCTATATTGTTACACTGTTTTTCATAGCCTGTAAATTTTTGATGAATCTTGGTGTCGGTGGGGAAAGTGAATCGCATTTTTATGGATATTTCACGTTATGAAGCCATGCTGGATGGGAGTTTACTGGCGCGCCCTGCATATTTTAGCTGGAGGATTGCACCTTTGACCCGCTAAGGAGCCTCGCAAGACTGAATGACACTCGTTCGTGTGCTGCCTGTTAATAGAGAACTGTTCCTCTTGCCTGTTGTGCACATATGGAACGCCAATTCCGCGCTAACCTTGTTTAATTTAAAGGTAGATCCTGATGAGCAACGCAAACATTTGCAATTATTATTATTTTTGACGAATAGGATCTACAAAGGTCACATTTCTAGTTTATGAGGTCAAAGATTTTACCGATTATGGAAACTCGTTTGATGATTTGAAGTGTGGAGTTTTTTTGCCCTCCCAAACACTGAACGTTTATGCTGTTTGGCATTGGCTCTGCACTTGCATGGAAATGAGATAGTTTTAGCTCCTCTAGCAGTAGGTAATTTACTTTATAACGATAATAAAGGAAAACCCACCTTCTAGGGACCTGAACCAAATCCTATACATTTGCATGCGGAACACGCGCCGCACCTAAAAACTACAGAACGATGTCCTAGGGCTGACTGTTCCTAAATGAGAATTAAGCCTGCAATCTGCTCATATTGATTTTTTTATTTTAATAACAAAAAGTGGAAATGCATTTATACGGCTTCATACGATTTTGCTTACCAAAAATAGTGAACACAGCTTCAATACCTACATGTGGTAGGGACATTTAATATTAAGGCACAGATTAAGGTTTATAACTGAGAACTTAATTATATCCAAGGCATTATTAGTCCAGGCAACGAAGGGGTTGTAGAGAACATGAAAGTGGGGAGAATTATTCTCCTCGGGAATGTGTTGGGGGTAGTTAGGAGGTAAACATACCAAAAGTCCCCGCCTCTACCCCGTCCGCTTCAGGGGGGGAGGGGGGTGGAAAGTCCCTTTTTTGCTTCTTCGCTTATAACTCGGAAATGGTGCGTCGTAGCGAAAAAATCCTTGCATAAAAATGAAAGTCTACAAAATTTTCTACAACTCTGCTATTATACATTATGAAAGAAACATGCACCGTTTTCGAAATATCCGCTCTCAAAAAACGGCAATTGTCAAAGCAAACTTTTGCTTCTAATTTCTCAGTCTTTGGTTTTGCAGAAAAATCGCCAGGAAGAAAGTTTTAGAGCGTTAAATTTCCTTCAAGAATATGTATATACAGGGTGGTTTTCACCGTTTAGAAAATGCCAGTGGTGAGCAGTGAAAAAGGAACCACCCTGTATATCCATATTCTTGAAGGAAATTTAACGCTCTAAAACTTTCTTCCTGACGACTTTTCTGCAAAACCAAAGACTGAGGAATTAGAAGCAAAAGTTTGTTTTGACAATTGCCGTCTTTTGAGAGCGGATATCTCGAAAATGGTGCATTTTCCTTGATAATCTATAATAGGAGAGTGGTAGAAAATTTTGTAGGCTTTCATTTTCATACAAGGATTTTTTCGCTACGACGCACTATTTTCGAGTTATAAGCGAAAAAACAAAAAAAGGGACCTTTCAACCCCCCTCCCCCCTGAAGCGGATGGGGTAGGTGCGGGGACTTTTAGTATGTTTACCTCCTAACTACCCCCAACACATTCCCGAAGAGAAAAATTCTCCCCCCTTCCATGTTCTCTACAACCCCATTTTGGGCATTCGTTGCCTGGACTATATGCAAAAAAGGGACTAAAGCTGATGACATGTTGATATGTACCAAAATATGTACATATAGGAAGTTCGGCGTAAAGTTAGGTACAAGTAATAGACAACATTCTACGTCAGTTATAGGCATGCGCGAGCCATTTTGAGAGTTGAATGGCGCTGCCATATAATACCAACACATAAACTCATATTCCCCTGACTACTACTAACTTTTAGGTTATCTTTTTGACGATCAGGCGGTATGAGCTCTCCCTCATTTGCGTTTTGAGTGATCTGCTGCCTTTTGGTTTGATGCAATAACGCTACACTGAAGATTGACGTACAAAGCGACTAAAACACGTGAAACAAAAGTGACATTTGACAGGTGACAGTTGCCATTCAGTTAAGCCAACCCAAGACTGTGCGGAATACAATACGCGATATTAGCGATGACGTATAACCGCCATCTTTGTTGTGTATGGTCATAGTCAAGACCTCCCACTGAAGCCAAACAAAGCGAGATTTCAATGTGCAAATTCCAGAAAACTGCATTTTTCGTCTAATTATTTATTTACAGTTACTGAGTTGCGTTTTAAGACCTTAATATTGACAAATTGAAGAATTGCTATCTATTAAATCGTTACATCATGTCCACAATGAGCTTTGTGATGCAATAATTGAATCTACACAAGGAAAGTCTCGCTTTGTTTAGCTTCATTGCCATGGTAACAACCTTAACCTAGCACAACAGAGATGGCGGACCTACGTCATGCTAATAGCCCGTATTTACACTTAACCTAACTGATCATAGATGGCGTTGACCTTGTGAATATTGTCTACATATAAAGCTAACGTCATCATGGAAGCCCGACTCATCAAAAAAATAAACTATGATGATACACCCACGCGTTGCAGACTTGCCTTGACGTAGCAGAGAGGTGAAGAGCAGTAGGGGCCCCTGGCCTGGGTCGTATCTGTTTTTTTAAAGGGTTGTTTAGTCCATTTTCACACGATAATTGGAAATAAAAATAAATCATCTCCATTATGTTAAGTTCTGGCCGGGAGCGGGAAGTTAACATAAATCCGAGTATAACCTGTACTTAAAATAATAAAATTATTCAAGGCGACAGTAAAATTTTATTTTACTTCTCTGTGATTTCGTGAAACTTCTTCAAAGCTGAACCACTTATTCCTTTTTGCTAGTTTCACTAAGATCACACAGCGCACTGTAGGTACCTTTAACTTTAACAGAATCCAATAAAAGTCGATATTGATATTGGAACACATGAAATACAAGATACTGTAAATATTTCATGGAGAAATGGTTCTCTTAATATTCTCGAAATTTCATCATCTACAAAGTTTCAGTCAGATAAATTCTGGGAAAAAATCTTAGTAGCTAACTTACTTATACCTAATTCACATTACATTCGTTTCAATTGTGTTTGGTCACAAACTCGTCTGAAATCATTGTTTGGTTTCACTTGGAAAGGCAAGTGAAATGTAAATTGCATGTGTTTGAGAAGTAAACAAAATTGTCGGATTTAGTAAAAGTTATAATGGTTGGAAATTACCAAGTGAAATTAAATAGCACTATAGGGTCCTACACAGACGTCTTGTTCCCAAAGCCCTTTAAATTTATCTAACTTTCTCGCCAAATTGTCTGTTTTTGTTTTCATGGACGTGATAAAAACTTTTTTGCTTGCCGAGATCTCCTTAGAGATTCTTAATACATATTCCCTTACCTGAATGATAATTCAAAATTTCAGAAAATTATTTTTTCTAATACTAACATCTTATATTGTATATTGTAAATTTAGTGATATTACATGGTGCATTTTAATTAGGTTCTTATGTTTGCTATAAAACACACGATTCTTTAAAAGCACGTCGCCCATGACAACGTGTTTTAAGGCTAACAGAAATTGTTGACATTTATCGCCTGAATTGACAAGAAAATTCAAAACAAACTTCAAAAGGTCTTCTTAATATGGTTAGTATTAGAAAAAATCATGAAGACAATACGCGTTTTATAGTTTAAAAATCTCGGCCTATTATATTTTCGCTCCTAATGTCGCTCAAATATAAACTACGGCCGCGATTTTTAAACTGCCTATAAAACACTTTTCTTAATAGCTATTCTATGGTGCATTTGAATAATTAGCTTCATTATACACGACGATACAGACGCCTTATTGACTCGTGAAAGTCCAACACCTTTCACTTGTCGATAAAGCTTCTTTTTATCGTCTTGTATAACAGGTAACTAATAATTGTACTCGTTCGAAAAATACATGACAAGTTACTTTATCTACAGTTGCTGCTAAAACGTGTTAATTTTATCTAATCTAGTGCTCAACTTAGGGGGTGATTCTGTAACTTTCAACATCGATGTTAAGCACTGTTATAACGTTAAATGACAGAAATTACATTGGGTATCTGTCATTTATAGCTATTAACATACCTAGGAATGTTATGACTATCATAATAGACGCAGATGTCAATTTAAATCTGAGCTCGGAGAGCGAGGATTTTAAGACATCTAAGTCTGTTATGATTCACAACATCCGAAGTTTGTTCAATAGTTTACCGGTTTAGGCGATTAAAGCCAAAATTAATAAAATTTTGCATGAATTCGTGTCATTTTGACAATCGAGAAGACAGCATTTGAATGGGGTTATTGTTGTCATGAATAGTTAATGGGCTTGTTGTTTAGATAAATGGCTCAAACAGCAACCGCCAAAATTTATTATCATTATTATTATTGCCCACTTTGGAGCAGCACCCCCTTTCAATTTTCAAATTCCGGTGCCTATGGCAAGAAGCTTTTGCTGCAAAAATTTCATACACCTCGACAAAGAAAAAAAAAGCCTGTCATATAGCATTACACGTTACACGACTTATGTGCGGATTTTAGAAGCAGTTACGTAACCGATAAAGTTATGATGCGATTAGAATGGTGAAAAGGTGGTACTCCCGCTCTTCTAATCGCACCATAACTGTTTCTAGAAACCGAGCATTAATGCTGCCCTTACTGAAATACACAAAATCGTTATTTTCTTATTTTGCATAAAGCATCCCTGCCACAATAAAATTGCCTAGGTATATTTCCTTTCGTCCCAATAGGTACATACATACATAAATAATTCAGATACACTTAGATGCAGATACACAGAAAGTCCAAAGATTGGCACAATTTCCAAGTGACGAATTTTACCGGAAAGCTTTTTAGACTTCATGCTTGTTACTTACTAGAAGGTGGCACTAAATAATCTGAGCTAACGAATTATTCACAGGGTTAATGTCAACAATGACGGTGACGCTTTGAGTTTTGCAGGTTGACTCGAAATCCTTCTGAAACTTCAATCTGAAACGCAGCCCCCGCCACAATCAGCCAAAAATAGAATGACGGTGGGAAAACACTGCCGCAAAATAACGAGAGACCGATTATGATCCTGAAAGTCGATTTACCTACATGTTGAAACGCTCTCAACTTGGAGACGACATGAAAAATTAGAAATTAGAAGTTGTGATGCGTTTTAATGCCAGCAGAGTGAAATAATAATAAAGCTCTGAAACGAAAGTCTGCGAACTTTATCTACTTGAAACCTCGATGATTTTTGGAGTTGACTTATCAACACACACCTTACAAGATACGCGATTGCGAACATTCAAGATACCGTGAGATCTAATAAAAAAGGAATTAAGGTAAGTTTTCACTTCGCGGATTGAGGATTTGATTTGATTGGTCAACTTTTGAAAATTAAGGTTAAAGGTATTTAATTAATAATAAAAGTAACCTTATGGACCGGTTTTTCCATTTCATGTTAACTTTAACAAGGGGTGGAGTACATATTAAAAGGACAAAGTTTGAAGACATTTTTGGAAGCAGAATTTGAAGATCTTTGATGTGCTCATAAAAACAAATGCTGGTTAGCTTTCATATTTCAAAATTGAAAGGCCAAAAAGGCACTTGTCGTTGGCCGATCCCCACCAAAATTAACTCAGCTTTCGGTAGGTTGAGACATCTCTACCTACGTACACTCAGGAGATAAAGTAATGGCCCTAGATCGCTCACAATGTGGATAGATTCTCGCAAGCCTTATCCAAAAAATTAAAATTGAAAGTAAAAACCTCTTTATCAAAACATTTGTCGACATTGTTCGCGGTCGAGGGCCAAGACTATCTCCTGACTGTACCAAATTTCAGCCAAACCGACGCAGTAGTTTGCATTGTAGCGTGTTATTTAACGCTTCTTTGAAATTTCGAATTTTTGAATTTTATGCCAAAAAGGCCCTAAGTGTGAAGACATTTTTAGATACAGAATTTAAAGACCTTTCATGTTCTGATAAGAAAAAATCGTGTTTATCAGTCAAATTTCATAGTTAATGTGCCAAAAAGGCACTTGGCCAGGGAACCAGCTAGTTACATCTAAGCCTGAAATATCACTAGAGGTTATCACAATGTTGTACTTAATTAACATCACTAGTAAAAATTCACAGCTAACCATTGGATAAAAAGAGTATTATACAAAAGTTTTAAACCGAAAACCGCCACCCTTTCTAATGCTAATCCATGAACCGATTAAATTGTCCACTGTAGATGATGAAACCTGATTTAACCCAGACTGGTATGGAAATTTATGAACTCGAAGAAAACTTCGTACGAGTCCACCACAATATTAACAATTAAAAGTCAACCCTCCAATGAGAACCGGCTTATTATTCAAGCAAACACATTTAACATCACATCAAATAAACAGCCAGTTGAGAGATTCTCCGGCTTGTTTTATGACTCAAATGTTTTAGAGTTTACCTTGTACAGAGGATTGGGGATTTATTTGCTCAAAATTTCCTCATAATAACAGATCTATAGCGAGCTTATTTGCAACACTATACCTACTCTATAACAAGATATTAAATTTGGATGATGTTTATCAGAATATAACCACATATTTTGGATAAGCTGCAGCAGGAGCAGAAAACACATCATAGTTAATATTTTAATAAAGGGGGGTTCATGATTATTAAAGACAGTGTATTGAACACTTTTCCTTTCATAGCTGTAAAATTCCCAGTGCAATAAAGCGATATACCATATACCTGCAGGCAAAAGATGAAAAACCAGGCCATTTAGGTAATTTAGGCCCGGTCTTTTCATCTCCATTTAAAGTGGCAAATAACTATCCGTTGATTAATTTTATTTGTTACAATTAGAGAGTCCCAGTATTTTCACTGCATGTTATCCAGAGATTAGTTAATTGCGACCAGATCAATGTTTTCACTTAAGCAGTACATTCGATATGCGAAAAACGCCAATTTTTGTTAGGTTATAGTGACGTGACGTGACGTGACGTGAACTCGCAACCACGGTCTCACAACTCGCTCGCTTGGTGAAGAGAATGAAGTAAAGTGAAAATTGGAATGCCTACAGCCTACGGTGGCAGATAATTTAAAAATCAAAATTTCATAAATGACAGCGAAATGAACTTTTGCTTTTCTGGGTTATGGAAGTGGAGTTAGCGGCCAAGAAGTATGACCAAAATTGCCTTGGCTTTGCTCGCTCGAAGCGGCTTCTGTTGTAACGTCTCACAGGTACTTACTAAAAAATTTATCTTATTGATTTCGATTTCTTCCTGCCCTAAAACAACCGCCGGATTGTGAAGAAGACCGACGTCGAAAATCATTTTCATTTTCTTACATTTTCAACAACTTCTTCAGAACAAACTCAACAGTGTTTTGACTTTCTGTGCCTTATCCAGCAGATAAATCTTTAATGGCTGGTCTAACCAAGCTACAAATTTATCCAGCGGTTAGCCTACTTATCAGGTACTTTTAATTTAATTGGCGACGAAAACACTAGCAAAAACTTAATCGTACCTTTAACTTTATTTGTTACTTTAATCAGAGATGAAAAGACCGGGCCTTAAGTATTTCTAAAATTTACAAGTGACAACCAGTGAGTCCTACCTCGAGTCCTACTTAATTTTGAAACCGTTTCCAGCTGCTAAAAAATACAATACAATTTCATAAGTTTAATCCGTTTTTTTGCGATTTTGCGGTTTGAAACACAAATGCCCAGCTGTGATTGGTCCATTTTCCGAATTTCCTAGATATTTGTTTAATAAAATCGTCAAACTCGTGCCCCTTTCAAAGCGTTTTGCCTGTACTTTTCAAACAGACAGCGCTGTGACACTTTTAAGCATTTGCAGTTCAAAACCCAAAATCGACGAAAAACGGCTATAGTGGAGAGCTCGGAGCGGTTTTCTTCGATGGAAAATTAAGTGTCGGCCATTTAGTTTTAAGTGCGTGCTGAACGGATCATTCACGCCGGTAACCGGGCCTGACGTACGTACACGGATAGCATGTGATAGCGGCCCTTCTGATATCGCCCTTTATTTAACTTAAATTTGAACATTTTTATAATTGAATGGTGAAGTGCTTATGACCTTGTGTCAGATCCGTCAAATCTCTTCTCTTCGACGGGCGTGCTTTTTCCTTAACTCTGTTATCGCCCATTTGCGGTGGTTTTTGTGCCACAACCATAACTGAAGTTATAGTCCTGGCAGCTGAGGTAATTCGCTAAATTGATTGAAGAAGTCCATTACAAAAATTTATGGTTCATGGGCTTCCGGGGGGGGGGGGGGAATTTTATCGGAGAGGGCTACCGCCATCGCATTCCACTGGCCTCTCCCATGGAATGACTCCTGAATTTAGTGTGCCCGTTCATAATATTCATAATTGTTTCATATCAAATGTTAATATAAGTTATTAATAAACATTACGTCTCCTTTAGTCAGTATTTAATCTATTCTTTCATGGAGAAGCCTGCGATAACACTTAAAAAAAAAAAAAATTAAAACGGTTGAAATTATGAAATTTTGGCATTGGCATCATTATCAAGCAATAACAACAACACAGCGCAAAAACCTGCATTTTGCTACTTTGGTTTTTAACAAATTATTGCTGGTCTATTTGGGAGTGGATGAGTATGAAAATTCGACTTCGTCTTTACTATGCAGATCGAATTTAATGTAAAATAATGGGTAAAATAAACTTCCTTGCACTTTTCGCTTTCTTATTACAGGCGCAGTGGAGACATACATATGGTGGAGACAAAGACTAGTAGTGAGTGAGAGTGACAAGAAAGAAATAGACGAAAAAGACGGTACCTATACCTAAGGTTTATAATAGGACATCATGATTAATCCGAAACTAAGTACTAACTAACACTAAACTAAAGAGTACCAACAGCTAAATTTACTGCAATTTTTTCTTCTGGATTTGACACATGCAAAACAACCACAAAATAACTCGCGACACTTCAATGCAGTTGGGAAATTTCAACTAAGTACATCGCGACAGCGATTATGAGGATTGACGACAGTGTTACGTATTACAACGCCATAAGAAGGGAAAACGATACAGATACTGCCACCCTCAGTAATTTCGTTGCGCCTGGCAGCATCTGCATCCTTTTTCCTCTTGTGGCGAGCTAATTCGTAACACGAGATAGATGCACCCCCACAGTATAGGTATTGCCGCAGCATGTGGCAGGCCGAAATCAGCATAAGAAACATTCTGGCCTTCGAAGTGGACAAATGGACGTAGCTTTTGAAATTCATTTGTAATTTTTTGTAAATTCATGAAGATAAAATCAAATTTTTTATATACCTAGTTAGGTAAATTCCCCCCTTTTTAAATATGTGTTATTCTAATTCTGAAGTATTCATAAAAGGCGTGACCTAGAAATTCACCAAAATTTTCGCGGCGACATTACGAAGCTCTCTGAAGGCACATTTAGGATTGCATTATTATTTTTTAATGACATAAAAAATGTCCCGTTTTCTGTGTCCCCGACGGTACATACATCATCATAAATAGAAAAAAATTAGAAGCTGTCGTATGTCTTGCCGGTTTAGTTCATTCAGCGGCTCACCCGCGCCGTTTTTTGCCAAAAGCCACTTTACACGTAAAAGAAAAAAATTATTACGAAATTATTCTTGAATGTGTAAAACGGCCTTTCAGCCTAAAGAGAAAAAGCAGGATTTTATATATAATCCGAAATATACCGTAATGTGGGGGGGCCGTAATGTACCGTAATGTACCGGATGCTTCGGAGCTTCAACTTCATCAATTGCGGAGTGCCCGAGAGTCTTATGAAGGTTTCTGGGATTTCTAATTCTCATCTCTTTGTGATTTAACATAATTGATTACACTAAGTTGCTTTGCTTCTTTTGTTAAGAAAAGTAGGTAAACAATTTTTCCTAAGTTAGATTTATTTGAGTTTGGTTCATCAAATATCGCCTCGCCTTTAAGAATCTCCTCAACGGGAAAGACGTCGCCGCCTTTCAAGTAACAAATTTATTTGCTTATTCCGGTTTTTTGTCGGAACAAAATATAATTAACATCCTTGACAACACTTTTATTAACGAACTAATTTATGTACTGCCATGTTAGCAGCTCATAAAATTTTTGTAGGGTTCGTAAATTTCTATAAATACATTATAACTTGGGAGTTTAATAATAACAGGAACCACCAGGTAAATAAACAAACTTTCAACGAAACGAGGTCCTTGAAGAAAAAAAAAGGATAGATCATAATAACATAAGTCGATGTCAAGCGTTGATTTTCCGGGAAGCTTTTCAAATCTCATTTAATATTGAAAACGAAAAATGCCAGGAATTTCTTATTTATGACCTGGGCCAAATTGAGGCACTTTGCTGATAAAGCCGTTTAAAATGAACGGGATTTACGGGTGAAAGGTTGGTTTTATTCGAGCTTATGCAGTGCCAAAGTATTTATCAGTTTATGTTTTCACGTTTTTCATTTACAGAGGCTTTTAACGCCCTCAAGAGATTCCATACCATATACGGGGTGTCCTGAAATTAGTGGTCAAAACTTTACCAGTAGATTCTTCTATGAAAAATAGGATAAAAGCCCCTATGAATATATGTCGAAAAATAAGTCCTAAGGGAGCTAAGGCCCCTTAAAGAGGCCACTTTGAAAGTGTTCTTTTCTAAATATTTTCAAAACGGTTAAAGACAGCAACGTGAAATTTGGTATCTTTACTAAGTCCTTGATGCTGAAATTACTATTGTGGAGAAAATTTTAAAATTTTGATCATAAGCATCTCGTACAGGAGGGGCTTAGGACTAAATTTACTCAAACATTTTTGTAAGTAGTTTTTTCTCAAATTTGATTACAGAACCTGAAAATTTGAGGTTTTCAAGTAAAAATTGTACTCTTCTTGACATTGATAGAATGCGCTCTTTGCGAAAAAAAAATAGCTTTTCATTGGTTCACGGCTCCAAAATTTGTGACAGAAGACATCAAAATATCGTAAACAAGTTCATGGGACGGTTCCTTACTCCATTCTAGAAAGAAAAGCTCTTATGGGCATGGGTCGAAAAATGCTTGCTGAGGGAGCTAAAGAGTCCTTCAAACAACATGCTTTCCAAGACCCCATTTAAAAGACCCTAGCTCCCTTAGGAAGCATTTTTCGACCCTTACCCATAACAACTTTTCTTTCTAGAATGAAGTAAGGAACCGTCACATAAACTTGTTTACGATATTTTGATGTCTTCTATCACAAATTTTGAAGCTCTGAGCCAATAAAAAGCCATTTTTTTCGAAAAGGGAGCATTCAATCCATGTCAAACAAGAGTACCATTTTTACTTAAAAAATCTCAAATTTTCAGATTCTGGAATCAAATTTGAGAAAAAACTACTTACAAAAATTTTTGAGTAAATTTAGTCCTAGGCCCCTCCTGTACAAGGCTATCTTTAACCGGTTTGAAGATATATAGAAAAACATACTTTCAAAGTGGCCCCTTTAAGGGGTCTTAGCTTCCCTTAGGACTTATTTTTCGACATATGTTAATAAGCACTTTTTTTCATATTTTTCATAGAAGAATCTACTGGTAAAGTTTTGACCACTAATTTCGCGACACCCTGAATAGCGCCTGCTTTGGTGAAATGAAATTTTAGGACTTTAGCGTTGCAGCAGTGCATTCCTCATCGCCATCAATCAATTTTTCTGGCTACGATTTAGAAGCAACATCAATCACTGACTCGGTTTCCATCGTATTTTCTTTTAATTTCCCCATGCATCAAGAAATCAGTTGGCTGATGTTTTTAGGGTAATTTAGCCAAAGGGATGGTTAGCCTAATAAAATATGAATATGCTTTACTGGAGCACACCGGCTATTATCGGTTCGTTTAGCTAATGCGCCTCCACGGGAGATTCAACACATTAGGCGTTACCTTCCGGCATCTTGGCGTTTGCCACCCTCACATTATGAATCTCTCATAAGATTAGATCGCGTTGCAGGTCTCGTCGAAAGTAACGATCACCATCTTAGTTTTTCAAGAGTAAATCAATCTCGCGGTGGTGCTTTTATTTTCAAGTCCGATAGAAGAGCAAACTTTCATGATATAAGGGGCAAAAACAGTCGATCCCGGTTTGCTTGGTTTCTTTTAACGATCTCTCTTTTTACTTTCACTCATTCCTGATAGCCGTAAAAACAAATTCCCGTTTGTTTCAGCATTATCCGAGAATTTTACGAGCGTTCATAAATTCTTGAAAATTTGCATCTAAAAGTTGCCTATTCTCAAATTCGCTTCAATTTGGGTTAGACCGCGGGTTACAGGTGTCTGTGCCTAAAGAATTGAATCGAAATGATTTCGCGTTGCATAGAGGGTTGCGAATTTTTAGTCGCGCACCACTGGGAACTTGGAAACCATCCGAGATCGAAAGTACAGGTTATACAGAGTGGGTAATTTTTCGATGCTCATCATTGGGTTAAACGGTAAAAGATACGGCGTCGGTTAAATTACAGAAAAGTTGCGCTATTTGTCGATTATTAAGAATCTGAAGAGAATTCCCCGATATTTTGATTCCTTCCCGAGTTATCACAAAAAATCTGAAAATTGCCAATTTAAAGAAAAATTAATATCTTCCTAACGATTGATGTAATTTAAATGAAACTTGGAACTTTTATATTTTTGACAGCCGTCAACTGAATGGCTCTAAATGTCCGTGTTAATTTAGGTAGAGCCGAGGCAACGAAACGGCTAATTCACGTCATCAAAGAACCGTGGCGTAATGCTACAATTTTCGGTGTAAATAACGATGTAAGTATTGATTTTAAGGGTAAAGAAGTTTCTGGATAATTAACCAGATAACCTAACTAAGTTGATGACGGCTGCTCCGACTATATTTTGACTTGTCAAATGCGCGCATATTTTATGCCCAAAATACATTCAAAATTGATTTTCTATCACAGGCACTTATTGTTGCCAACTGGAAACGATTTTTAAGAATCAAGCAGTTGAAATGAAGCCACGACGGTGAGCAAATTTAAACTTTGATGGTGTAAACCATACAATTATTTATCCAATAAATAAACTTTTAAATGGATCAACATAGAATAAAAAATTGGTAGTCTCGGAGACAGTACAAACTTCTACTTTTTCACAGAATTTGTAATTGAAGCATTTAACTTTAACCAAAAATGGCACTAAGGTTCTCGGCTTGAAAAAAAATCAGCTATCAAATCCGGTAATAAAAATATACAGTTATGCATAGGTGCTTTTTCACGGCACCATTTTTTGGCCAAAAGGGCATAAGCGTGAATACATTTTTAGAAGTAGAATTCGAAGAGCATTCACATGGTAACGCGAAAAATGGGAGTTTGCATTTAAATTTTCAAAGTTGACTTGCCAAAAAGGCACTTTCCGTGAACCGATGTGGCCCAAACTCTAATCAGCACCTTACAAATTGCCCGCTGGATATGTGTGCCAAATTTTATCTCGATAAGTTCAGTAGTTTGAGCTACAGCGTGATCATAGACACAGACAGACTACTTTTTCGGATTCCCAGGGCCCTAAAACGTAAAGATTTAATGTTTTTGGAGATTCGGTTTTTTGATCGATTTCATTAACTTGCTTTGCGAAGCGTAGTGTCGCCGGTAAATTCTCAAATTAACAGAAATTAAAGACAAAATTTCTAAAATTTCAAATGGAATGACCTTGAATTTTTTTCTCCCACTAATAGAGAAGTAAATTCTAGGTCGACTTTCTCAACAAATACCTATTATACCTAAATAGCATGTTTTTCAAACTATCATCGGTTTTAGCTCTGTGTTGTGGTTTTTTCATTTCCGAGTTACTGATAAGAGTAACAGAACAAGTGAATGTCTTTAAAACGATAACTCTCAGGTGTATAACATCGTATAATAATAATTCATAATAATTAACGGATGTTTGCAAAATATTTTTAACAAAAACCGGGTGAAGCAATTCTGGACCTCAGTCCTCATTGAAGAATGACATGTCACTTTGTTATTTTAAATGACACGCTGTACATTTCTTTATTGTCTCAAGTAGTATTTTTGATTCTCTGTTCCACGGTATAATAAAATCATGCCCGTATAACAGAAATTTCGAGAAAATATCAATTAAACGCGTGTCCAAAAGTATGGATGGATCATGGTCGCTTATTTCACAAATTATTCACTTTGTCAATTGTTTGATGCGCCTAAATGTACCATTCAACTTTTATTGGAATAATTTTTTGATAAAGTGTTAGTTTGTAAATTAAAGGGCCAGATCCATACTTTTGGAAACACGTTCGATCGACATTTTTTCTACATTTCCATTATGTAAGAGTATGATTTTATTACACCATTCGTTGTAAGGAAAAAAATAAGAAAACGAAAAAAAGACGGGGCGCCATTTAAAATAACATAGTGACATGCCATTAGAGAGTTAAATAAAACATTTTTTCGATTTCGGTTTTCTAATGAACACTTTATAGCACCTAAACGCGTTCTCTAATGTGCTCTATTAGAGCACACGGCTTTTGTTTACATCGTAACCTAGACAACAATTGTGTCCAACAATCGCCAACTGTCAAGCGAACATTGACCTCTGTCTGTAAAAATGGAAAACTAATTTTTTTCTAACAAGTTGGGTATCCGAAATAGAAAAAAATGTATAAAAAACGTGTTTCATAAGGCTCTTATCGCACTCGGATTTTGTAAAACTCGGGCTTTTAGCCCTCGTTGTCCAAACATCCTCGTGCGATAATAATTGGCCTTATGAAACGTGTTTTTTAATATACTATTGGGACCACTAATATTGTCGAAATGTAGCCATTTAACTTAAAAAATGATTCTGGTATGTTGGAAAGGAAAAAAGTTATAAGGTGGGCCCGCTCCCGTTTGACTGATAATACATCATACATCATAAATACAATAGATAGATAGATAGATACATAAACTATTATTATTATTATTATTATTATTGTATGTATGATGTAAGAGTTTGCAAAAGGATTTATTCTTCATTGCACAGAGCCTAATAACTAAGTCCAATAAGGAAAATAAATTGTAGGGAGTTTCAAAGTTAATCCATGAATGTTTTCCAAATAACTGCTCAAGTTTCTGGCAATCGAGTCCTACTTTAGAACAGAAGTTCGCTAGCAAAGTGTTTATTCCCGAGCGGAAACGTTGACATCCTATTTTATTCAGGAACATTTGGGGAAATTCCACATTCAAGGACGTTTGTTATGTTTTATATTTCATTTTTATTTGATTCCGCACTTTCTCGCTTATAATCTTGCCAAACATATTAGCATTTTCGACCGCAGGAGACGGACAAAAAAGATATCTCAAGCATATAATACCACAAAAAGGAACTGATTGTGACTTTATATTTTTGTTGCCATAATGCCGAATTAGAATTTTTACAACATCCCTCTGAAGCCCTCACTTAAGTTAGTGCAATTGGTGGAAAGTTACATAAAGCGCGGAGTA
This sequence comes from Pycnomerus fuliginosus, assembly GCA_963924575.1. Lineage (NCBI taxonomy): Eukaryota > Metazoa > Arthropoda > Insecta > Coleoptera > Zopheridae > Pycnomerus > Pycnomerus fuliginosus. The sequence goes on along the minus strand of OZ004619.1, from coordinate 18,415,684 downwards.
AGCAAATTGTATAAAGCTAAGATGCAAGCAGGCATGTAGGCAGTATAAAATCTTTTCTATAATAAGAATAAGAGAGTTCTGATTAAACATCTCCCTCAGCCATAAATTTACATCACATTCAACATGGCCAACTCGTTGCTGATATTACGCCTATAAGTCAAAAGAAATCTTAATAAACCGACCCTGATGTCTTCTTATTTAGAAAGATGTCAGCAATTTTTACGCATAAACTCACTGGCATTAGGTTTTTTGCTGATCACAAATTGTTCAGAGCTTTCGTAAGAATAAAAGCAAAACTGACTATGGCCAAATCCTCGGAGGCTTAAAATTCGACTAAGAGAAGATATTTTCAATTGAGTGTCATTTATCAAGGAGACTTATGCGCGGTCTCAAGGGGTTAAACGAAGGGGACATCTCTGAAATTTTAACCCATTGGCTATTAAAGGGAGAAGCAAAGAATGATCAAAATGATGGAAATAAAGATTTCAATTCCAATCACGCTTACTGTTGTAATCTCCTTGTTAATTAAAATTGAAAATTCTAAGAAATTCCTGCTTATACCTACATTACATTCCGTTGTTACTATTTGCTGAAAGATATTTGTGAGTGATGATAACTAACCGAGAAATTTTGATAAGCGGAGGACATTTGTGGTTGTGAACTTCTGGCATTTACTTGTGAATCAAAAAAGTGGCAAGCAGAGAAGCAGCTGGAACCTCCCCATTGCGTGGGTCTTTAATTTATGTCAATTCAACTGAACAATTTTTAGACTTCTCGTCTGTGACTAATTTAGCAATTGTCTGACAAATAACGACATCGCCTATCACATTTAACACTGTGCATTTAACAACATCTTTAAGGTTAATATTATGCAACATTTTTGCCAATAACTGCAACTTTACGTCATCCACTGTCAGCTCGCTCATTTTTAATGAGAGCGAATTTTTTCTCTATTTTAGGTTGAAACGGCAGAAACTGTAAACACATTTTTATTAGAACCAAAATTTCACCGTCTTTCTAATGGCGACATAAAAAACGAGGCCTTTAAAATTTAAAAGTTGATATGCCAAAAGGACACTTCTCGTGCTTCCAAAAGCCTTTCAGCTCTTCAGCGGGTCACATACTCTCCATATACCAAATTTCAGCCTAGTCGATCTACTAGTTTGGGGTAATAGTGTGTTCCTACAAAATTTCGATTTTTCTTTACCCCAAGAGCACTAAATGTTAAGAATACATTCTGTTTAATTAAAAACCAGAATTTGAAGACCTGATGACAATAAATTTTTCAAAAACTTGTTTCGGATGGTTAAATAACAGTATTATAGTTCAAAATTCTAAAAATTGATGTGCCGTGAGTCGATTGCCTCCAAAATCTTTTCGGCTCTTCGACGGGTAATGTTGTATCATCGACACGCGACAATAGTCAAATAAAAAATTTTATAAAATTTTTTTTCCTCCCGAAAATTTACTCCAAAAGTTTTAGCGAGTGTGGAAGGTAGTATGGACTAGCCTGTACCTCTTGAGATTTTTTTTGTTCATCAGCTCCTCTTAGGTACTTAACAATAATTTTTTGGAAATTGATGTTGCATGTGGCGATTCCTACCGAGGAAATCAGGATTGTTTCGAATTTTAAGAATAATTATCGAACAATAATGTCAACACGAAACAAAATTGGTTTGATCCTGGAATGGAAAATTGCCGAAGCGTGTCGATTGTACCCTAAAAATTTCCAGCCTCTGCTTAAGGTTTAAGTATAGAGCATATTTAATGTGATTCTGACTCAGGAGATGGCTCCACACTCACAGAATTAGTTGTATTGTGGGTTGCGGGGCCGATTGCGTAGTTGCATTAAAAACCCGTCCTACGTATCGAGGATACCAAATCCCCGAAGTGTCGCTATTCGCCGCTAGGTGCTTTGCGCAGGGTAAGGTTACCGGCAGAGCACCTGCGTAAGGTTGAACTTGCCCTGTTGCCACTATGTTACTTTGATAATATACAACATAGGTACATTCAAGAATCAGACCATGGAATCAGATTTGTGTATCCATGACGTTAATAGTATTTACTGCATTACATTTAAGACTGTGATATGACTGATAACTGATAGGGGTTTGGTAAAGATTTTACATAACCAGTCAGGAATTAATCTATAATAGACAATTAGACAAGGCTATTTTTGAGACTCCACCAAAATAATTAAGATTCTCTTTAATTAAAAATTGCAAATTAAGATTTGTAATTTTATGCTGTAGTGTATTTATGCAGAAGTTAGTTTTTTGTTTTACATTATATTATTTTATTGTAAAAATAGTTACCGAATATTTGCGTAAATAACAAATTAATTATATTTTTGCCTACCGATCATGTATACATCTGCGCCAAAAAAATTGGGATACGTTCACACTATAAATTATAATAAAAAAGTGGCAGTCTCGAAGACGGTAGAAACTTCTACTTTTTCACAGAATTTGTAAATGAAGCATTTAACCAAGGTCCGCGTGCGGGCGGTTGTCGGTGGCTGTTGCGCCCGGCGCTCATTTATTAAAATCTAAAATACAAATGTTTTTCACCCCTAAAATGACATTCTTCGAAAAAATGGCCCTAAGGTTTTCGATCCGACAATGCAACAGCTATCGAATTCGATAAAGATATTATGCCCTTTTGCTAAGAAAAATTCAAAAAGGGGTGTTTTTGTCCCTAACCGGAAATTTTCTAAAAAATTGCAGGTGATCACAGACAGACACACAGACGTTTTTCACAGTTATTAACTTCTACGCTTCGCGAAGCAGTTACTGGAATCGATCGGAAAAATCGATTTTCCAAAAATATCAAACATTTACGTTTTAGGGTCATGGGAACCCAAAAAAGCGGTTTTTGAAAAAATGTCTGTGTGTCTGTCTGTCTGTGTGTCTGTGATCACGCTACAGCTCAAACTATTGAACGTATCGAGATGAAATTTGGCATACATATTCAGTGGGAGATTTGTAGGTGCTGATTAGAATTTGGGCCACATCGGTCCACGGAAAGTGCCTTCTTGGCACATCAACTTTAAAAATTTAAATGCAAACCCCCATTTTTCGCGTTACCATATGAATGCCCTTCGAATTGTGCTTATAAAAATGTATTCACACTTGTGCCCTTTTGACCAAAAAATGGTGTCGTGAAAAAAAACCTATGTATAACTGTATATTTTTATGACCGGATTTGGTAGCTGATTTTTTTTTAAGCCAAAAACCTTAGTGCCATTTTTTAGAAAAATGTCATTTTAGTGGCAAATGGGCCACTGTTTCAATTTATTTTACAAAAAAAAATATTGTTACTATCGGATTCGACAGCTGTTATATTATCATTATCGAATTCGAAAGCTGTTGCAATGCCATTTTTTCGAAAAATGTCCATTTTAGGAGTGAAAAACATTTGTATTTTAGATTTTAGTAAATGTGCATCAGCCATCCAACCGCTCCGCACGCCCGACCTTGGTTAAATAAAGTTATACTCTGCCATTGTCATCAGATTTATTCCGTTTTATAACCGAAGGATTAATCGTAAAAGTGCTAACTTTGGCTGTGGATTATTCCAAATAAAAAATTCTTGGGTCATTTGCTGCTAAAATGCTCGGACCGCTTTAGCGGTCCATCAGGCATGTAACAGGTAGCGAAGGGTGGGTTTATAGGGCAGGTAACTTAGCCATTTACCTGGGTCGAGGTCATTAGCTGGGGTTTTTCCAACCGTCTGTTAACCAGGAAATAGGTATCTTTAAAGTTTTCTAAAAATGTTGGCATGAATATCGATTTTTATTCCCTTGTGCATACCTACGGCGTGTACCCGCGGATACGCTGGACTACAGCACTGTAATTGTCTCACAAAGTTGTCTTAAATTTTATGCCCTTTCGGCGGCTTTCGAAAAACGCAAAAAAAACAATAAAGACCTACATCACTTTTTTTAACTTCTTTATTTAGGTACTTATTTTTGCGTCTTTGACAAATTATACCAGTTGTTTCATCGGACCATCACCACAGGCAACTAACATAGAAGATTTATTTTTTTTTCCTGTTCCTGAGAATTTATTTACTTCAAAAGTTTTAGGGAGTGTGGAGGGTAATATGGACAAGCCTGTACCTTTTGTTGTATTTTGTTTATTTTGCAATTTCTATAGTTACAACTGCCACGAATATCTTGATATTATTGAATAAATTTTAGAGCACGTCATGAGAGAGAAAATTGTAATAAACAGTACAGCAGTACTCTATATGTGGGTATATTAATGTTTTAATTAATTTGAGTTTAGTACTCGTGTAGATTGTACCCGAAAAATCTCCAGTCTCCATTTAAAAATCAATTTTCCAAGAATATTTGTTAGGTAAGTACCTAAGAGGAGCTGATCAACAAAAAACTGAGCATTGAAATCACGGTAAAATTACGCGTAAAACAATAATTTCAACTTTATTAAATAATGATAAATAAGCATTGCATTAGGAACTAATGGAATGTGCACTTGATCGTTGACAAGCAAACATGGCAACGCTGCAACCGGCTTCTTCCAGTGTAGTGTAGTGAGCTTGAGGTGGCCAAATTTTAGCTATTGGGCGATAGAGAGTGCATCCCTCGGTGCATCCCTAGTTCGCTAAAAGTAGGCAGAAGCAGCACTGTGCAGACAATGAATTGCACGCATTGAAATTGAAATTCTAATTCGGTAAATTGTTAATATTTCAGCGACATTATAAGCAAACGCCGGTTTTTCTTCACAGAAAGCAACACAGGCCCTATTAGAATAATTATAATAGTTAGATCTAACTATTTTATAAATTTATCGTACATAATTTGGCATTTTAATTTTTCATTATTTTTTATTAAAAAAACTGGAAATTCAAATAAATTTAAAAAAATGTGGAGATAGCCTCGCAGTTCCAGCAATTTCAGAAAAAAATTTTAACGAAATCTGGTATATAGTTTTCGAGAAAAAAAAATAAATCCCGTTAAATGCACCCTTTTTTCAACTTTTTATTTTTTTTTTCAAAAACTGTATACCAGAATTGTTTCATATTTCGACACAATGAATTTGATACTGAAACGAACGCCTGGTATTTTTTTTATGAAGTTTGAATTCAGAATTTTTTTTTTCTACTGTATACTTGAACCTTAACATTCAAATTTTCAAAAAATCACCCTCCCCACACGCTAAAACTTTTGGAGTTAATTCTCGGTAGCAGGAAAAAAATATAATTAATTTTTAAAAGATTAAATTAATTAAAAGAATCAAAAGCTGACTGTCGTTATTCAAAATCTAGAAGGCCTAGAAAATTTCTGTTAATGCCATTCAATTGACAGGTGTCAAAAATATAAAAGATCCAGGTTTCATTTAAATAACATGAAACGTTAGGAAGATATTAATTTTCCTTTAAATTGGCAATTTTCAGACTTTTTGTGATAACTCAACAACGAATCAAAATATCGAAGAATTCTCTTCAGATTCTTAATAATCAACAAATAGCGCAACTTTTTACTGTTTAGGAGATCCCAATGGTGAGCATCGAAAAATTACCCACCTTGTATATATTCGTGTATTATTTAACAATTGTTTAGGTATTTCTATTTTCGAGTTCTCATGTTGTACATTGTACTTTTCTTTTCTTATCGATTTGGTTTATAAGAAAATAAGGATTTGTGTACATGTCAATTTCATATGCATTGTTGCCTTTTTTGAATTTGTCCGTTGGCAATAAATTGATTATTATTATTGAAATGTAACTGTTGTCAATGGGTATGTATATGTGATGTCGCTATTTGCCAGAAAGTGTGAAATTAATCGCAATGACAAGCGGTCTAAAAATGTTCGTGGCTCTCGTCGTGGCGGCTCCTATACAGGAAAATCAAAGACCCACGCGATAGGGAGATTCCAGCCGCTTCTCTGCTGCCCATTTTTTTTACCTTCAATCGGCCATGGAAATGTTTTTCGGCCGCGTCGTCTCTACTAGAAGAATTGTTTTCGAATAATTGTTCTCGAATCATTTACCGGCAGCCCCTCTGGACTTAGTGGAAAATTTTCAGAATGCCTACTTCCAAAATTTCTCCTTATGTAGTATAAACGGATACCAAGTTTCTTGAGCGTTTTCGAGAAATTAGACACTATATGTTTGTAGGAGGTTTTCGTCTTATATTGGCAGAAGTTTGTCGGTATAGGTACTTAGGGAACAGCCTGTATATAGGTATGCTTACTAGCTACGATTCAATAAATCGATCAATTCTATATAGTTGATCGGCAGGAAGTCAGCAAAAAATTTACTAGGTAATGATTCATAATAAACTGCATCAAAACTATTTATCAAGCTGTTGCTGATGTGAACAAGCTGCTGTAAAAGGAAAGCGGGACTCGCCGTATTATAATGAAGTTCTTTGCATCTTAATCTTGCATTGTACTCAAGACAGTAAAATTTCACCTAGAAAGGGAAATTTTAATTGTTGTTGGTGTTTCCGGACAACATCATCCTCTGTTAATAATCTACTTTTCGAATTTGGTAGGAAACCACTAGGAAACCAACAACTGTGCTGTCAGTTTTTTAGCCATTCCTTGTTGTTTGATTCCGTATAATAGTTATTTGTTTAACAAGGCAAAAAAATTGCAGATTTACTGTCGCGGCTGAAGTTTCATAGCCGAGGCTAGGAATCCAGCCAAGGCAGTAAATCTGTTTTTTGCCGTGTTGAACACATAATTTTTTCGCCGCTTGTCATCAAATAAGTGCAAAAGAGGCAGTAAAAATGTACTTTTAATGACTACCGGCGAAAAAACAAATTAAATCAATAATCACGTATCCATCCCTGTTCAATTTAAGTTTCAATTCTTACGCTGGCGAACTTCCAGCAAGGTAACGATATGGGTCAGGTCAAATAACGGTAGCTCCAGCGGTGACCTAATATAATCCCATCTACGTATAGCAGGAGGGCTCCTACTGTAATAATTTGGCAAAGTGACATTTTTATAGGTTATTTAAAATGATACATCACCTCACAAGTACATTTCAAAATTATTATTACACTTCCATATAACCTGCTCCTTATCCCACCCAGTTTTACACAATATTAGTAAATTTAGCTCGTCGTGTGAAATACACTTAGGAAAAAAACGCTCTCTGGGGTGTATGTTATATGAAAGGTTTTAAAAATAAAGCTTTCTCGTTCGCCGCTATTCACAATTTATATTCAGGAGTGAGGTATGGTGAGATCACCAACAGGGCCGGAGAAAACCGTCGCAGACTTTGAACAACCAACAGGGGACTGAAAAGATTGTTCTATGCCTCCTTGCAGCTATACTTCTGCATTTTCTAAGCGTCGTTGACGATATATGAACGAAACAATAATTAGTCTCGTAGTGGTCTTCTTCAATTCAATTACGAATTTTTAGGCACGCCTTTTAAAACATTTTTATGTCAATTTGCTTTGGGGGCAACATGCCTCATTACATGTTCGTCTCCTCTTGAACAGGTTCCGCCATGTCATTCCAAAAAGTGTAACGCATAAAAAGGATCTGTGGGTCAATCTATTTTAGGGACAACCTATATATACGACATTTTTCCCTCATCCTTGGGGGAAGTTTGAAGAGGGTATGGGTTTTACTAAAATTGCGTTAAATTATGCAAAATTTTCGGAATCGTTTAACCTAGTTGTTGTGCAAATTAATAAAGAACAACGTTGCTATTTCTATACCTGAGGACCCGGGGTAAAGATAATTTAGCACAATGGTTGTAAATTCTGGTAGGTACATTAAGCTAGGTTCGCAGAACGATAAAGTTTGGCCACCTCATTGTAAAGTCGCGGACACAGAATTTCGTACGACCGCGATGGTGACATTTCATTGACAAAAGCTGTAAAATAGAGTTTATACTGACAACACATGCATGAAGTAATGTAAAATGCAATAAAAAACATCAGTAGTGGCAATAAAGCATAGTTTACATCGAATGACAGAAAAATGAAGTACGAAATTCCATCATGTCCGCGACCGCGTAACTTTGTGAACGCGATTATTTGCAGTAACTTACATTAAAATGTTCGGCTGTCCGGGAAGATAATTATGTGTGTAAAAAATTTGTGTTAATTTTTCTCGTTCAGGCTATCGATTTTAACCTCCCCATTAACCAAACCCCACAATTTAAAAAAATGGGACGTTAACTGCGATCACTAAAATCTTCGAATTCGAGATAATAACATCAGCATCAGAGTCCTCAGATCTATATGTTTTGAGGCCTCAGGAACCAAAATAGTATATTAAAAAACACGTTTCATAAGGCCAATTATTATCGCACGAGGATGTTTGGGCAACGAGGGCGAAGAGCCCGAGTTTTACAAAATCCGAGTGCGATAAGAGCCTTATGAAACGTTTTTTATACAATTTTTTCTATTTATGATGTTACAGGAGCAAACGTGCAGGTAAAATAGCAATGGTAAGCTGATAGTCCTTCTCAAATTTATATTAGATGCAAAAAAACACTATTTTAGCGGGAACCGGCCGAAGTTGTAAATAAAGTTAATAATCCGCATAATTTACAACTTGAACAAAAATGGCTACCGAGTTTTCATCGTCTCTGTATTTTTTGTTGCAAATTATGCGATTTAGAGCCTTGGAAGAAAATTCACAAAAAATTTAGGGAAGGATTAATTTTCATTTTGAAGGACATTTTGGAAAGAGGAAAGAACGACCTTCAATCCTGTCTAAACATCACTGTCATATGTCAATGGGTAACAAAACCCCATTGGCCGAATTAATGGTGTGAAATTAAAGTCGTTAGCAAGGACACTAATGGTGCAAATTCAAATAGAATGAAAGGTATCGACGACCTCAACTTTCAGCTACGTCACGTCGAGTATAAAACTAAGAAACATTGCACAAAACCTAACGAAGCTATACAAAAAAGAAAACTATCCGGTTTTTTATGGGCCATCCTTTATAAATAAGTAATAGACAATTCCGCACATCTATCAAAAACATATTATGTATATTCAATGGGGCCAAATACTTAGGCGAAACTGCTATTCAAGTGTGTGAGAAACAACAAACGCGTCCACTCTTAGCAGGAAGAAGGCGAAGGGCTGTTGTATCGATCCTGTAGGCGTAAAAGCTATGAAGCATAGTATGGGCGAAAGGGGCCGTGACTTTCCCGTCTGGTCCTTAACCCGGCCTGAAGGGGTTCAGCCGCCACCATACACATGCAAGTGTCGTCGCTCCGCTATGGAGATTTGGGGCCCTCGGTGTCTCAGGGTTCAAACACGAATATCAACGTGGCTTATGGTGTATGAAGAATTTTTTTAATCCATCCACTAGTTCAAAAGTTACATTGAAAAACATGAGCTAGTTCTGAGCCTAGAAATCCTTCAAGTTAAAGCTGTAACTTTTGAACGAATGGATGTATTTGAAGAATTCTTGCATTTGTTTACAGATAATTTCAAACCCCTTCAAATAGTCATCACAAAGGGCCCGAATGTAATTTAAAATTTGACCAGAGGGCGCTGGAGTTGAAAAAATCAAAAATTATTACAGCGTTAGATTAGCAATGAAATTAGCTTTCAAATGATGTATCACACGTGGGGGTTGCCATTTAAAATTTTGAAGTGGGGGTAGGTGCGGGTAAGGGGGTAAGTTTTGAAATTTCGCCAAGCAAGGATTTAAGTGTCCCCCTCCACGTAAAAATCGACCTGTCCGAGCGAATTTTCAGATTTTATTTGGTTTACGAAATATTTGGGGTGGCTCCTTTTCATTGGAACGCTCTGTATTTGGTTCCAAGCTTTCAAATACCACCCTACCCCCGCCATCATCGTCGTCTAGGAAAGGTAGCAGGTATCGTGTATTATGTAAATTGGGAATTGTTTCAGTCTACAAACGCTGCGCCTGCTGAAGTTATTGCACTTGTATGATAATCTCGATTGTTTATTGACAGAATTAAGAAGGTGGCAATGGAGTCACTATACAGTGAAGTTCAAAAGTTTTCCCCCTTTCGAACTCTACATATAGTGGAGGAGCACTTCGGAAAAAGCTCTGGGGCACATAACATTTATTTATTTTACTTGCTCTCGTTGTGCGTCAGTCTCTCTTATGTTATATTTATAATTGTGAGTGTGTAAAATAGCTATTAAGACAACAAGTGTTTTTTAAACTATAAGACACGTGTTGTCTTCATGATTTATTCTACTAACCATATTAACACGACATTTTAAAGTTTCTTTTTTTTCCTGTCAATTCGAGTGATAAATGTCAAATTTTTTTGATATATTAGCCTTAAAACACGTTGTCATGAGCGACGTGCTTTCATAGAATGGCATGTTTTATAGCAAACATAAGAAGCTAATTCAAATGCAGCATATAAACAGTATAATATGTTAGTATTAGAAAAAATGGTTTTCAAGTTATGTAATGCGAGGGCGAACCTATAGAACAAAATTCTAAAGAATCTAAATCCTACCCCAAAAATAGGTAAGTGGTTACAGGGTATCAAAAGACTCCAACATTATCAAGGAATTGAAAAATGAAATTAAAAAATCGGGGGCACCAAATGAAATTAAGGGGTCGCCGTTAAGTGATAATTCACGCGAGAGGGGGGAGGGTTGAAAAATATTACTAGATCAAGATCAAGGTTTTATCGGGGGCTGTTAAAAATATTATAGCCTTTTGAAAAGTAAAAAAACGCTTTGTAATAAAGATTCATAGAAATGTAAAATCCATACCTTTCAGATGTCTTCCATTGGAATCTTCATAATGGTCCTGTAATACCTGAAAAAAAAACGCAAAAATTACTGAAGCTCAAATTTTGAGAGGCTTATTTTATGTACAATACTTCTGTTACCTTTGCATATTTTAGCACTCCTCCCCACACCACACTTTTAAAAAAATGGGAGGCTACTGCGATCACTAAAATTTTCGAATTTGAGACAACACCACATATCTTTACGTTTCGAGGTCCCAGGAATCCAAAAAAGTGGTTTTTAAAATTTGTCGGTACGTATGTACGTTTGTAAACAAGTTAGCTACAGCCAAAACTACTGGACCGATTTGGTTGAAAATCGGTATACAGGCATTTCATGACCCACCATAGTGCTGAAAAGCCTTTGGCACAAATCGTGCAACCATTTTGGCACATCAACACCATTATAGAGCCCTTGAAATTCTGCTTCTAGATATGTATTTATTCACTCATAGTTCAGTAGTACTAGAAATTCGGTTTTCAGCGTTGAGATGTTGCACTTTACTTTATGTTCAACATACTAAAAGTCCTGATAAATCCGGCGAAGGTCTCTCCGATGTTTTTCGCCTTTATATTGAAAACCGTTGATCCTACGGAAATTGTTCACATCACCAAACGGAAAGAGCATAAAATTTGCAACAAAATGAGCTTCATGCTTGCTTTTACAAAAAATTTTGTTTAAAAGAAAAAAACATAAGTATTTGAAAAACTTGTGTTTCGTAAAACGGAGGTGAGCGCAATTTATATTCTTTTAGGTAAGTGGTCATTTATGTTTCTTATCATTAAGTTCTCGGGTCTCTATGTTATCTGAATCGTGGCAATAATTTTGTAAGACAAAACGACATAATAGTTCAAAAAATCAGGTACCTAAGACGAGCTGATGAACAAACTCTCAAGAGGCACAGGCTAGTCCATTCCATACTACCTTCCACACACGCTAAAACTTTTGAAGTAAATTTTCGGGAGCTTCAGGAAAAAAGAATTTATAAAATTTGGTCGCGTATCGATGATACACCTGGTGTATGACTATAGTGCACCTTTGTTGTACCTACATGTATTTATTTGTGGTAACAGAGCACTGTGATTAAATAAATAAAAATATATTATGTAAGGGCGGTTATTTTCACCTCCAGATAAGACTACATGGGGAATTAAATCCATGCGAGTCATCATGTCGCTTAAACTCCGAACAAAATACAACAAATAAACTACAAATAATCTTAAAGTCTGGAGAGGAGGTTAAAATATTGTTGCATTAACAATGTTTTACGTAAAGAATATGGAAAGACACTTTACATGTGAGTTACGTATTAAATTTTTTAGGTGCTCGCAACATATTTTCTGTGTGAAATTAAATATTTTAATTCAAATTATCTAAACTGAAAAACGTGAGGAGCCTAGTAAAAGTTAACACAACAACAAAATCCAAAATAGTATGTGCAACACGAAGGAAAATATATATTCCGGGACTCTGATGGTTGCTGGACTCGACTGCGCCTCGTCCATCAATCTTCGAACATCGTCCCGGAATATAATATTTTTCCTACTAGTTAACACAATATACTATTTTCGTCGATCGTACTGGAAACGTCACATTCTTGACATGCAATTATCATCCGAAAACTGGTTTCCAGGACTGCGTCATTTGCTAGGCAACACGCACTAGCTGTACAGGAATAGCGCCTAGGCCGGAAAAATATTCCTGTACTTCTCTTAAAAAATACTTCTTTTCGTTATTTATGTCTAGTTGCGCGATCAACGGAAAAATAGTATGTGTAACTCAAAGGAAAATATATATTCCAGGACTCTGATGGTTGCTTCCATCATCGTTCCGGAATATAACATTTTTCCTACTAGTTACACAATATAATACTCCCGAACTTCGACTAGTCCGGGAAAATAAGGGTTTTCAGCATAAAAGGATGGAAGATGTGCCATGTCAGACCCCCTATGCGCCGCCATAAACAGTATACCATCTGCGCATAGTGCGCTGCCGCTTGATTGGCTTGACGTCACAATTAGAAAAGGACCCTCTTATACTAAAAACCCTTATTGACTTTCCGGTCCTAAAATTATCCGGAAAAAATAATTTTTCTCTTTCCGGTCCTAAAATTGGTTAACTTTCCGGTCGAGCGCCTATAAAAACAACTATTAGGCCCGGTTTTTCCATCTTGAATAATCTCCGGTTTACCTAACCTACGGTTGGTCGCATAGCAACGAGTGTTCTGATTGGCTGTATCCTAGCAACTAACCGCTGGTTTGCTAAACTGGAGGTTACCGAAGATGGAAAAACCCGGCCTTAATTTGATTATTTATAGGCCGCTCAAACATGATGTCATAGAAATGACTGTTATACCTTATCAACACAGTCAGTCATTTAAGTAATTGTTAAATGACGTTTAAAAATAATACTTATTTATTAGATAAGGGGGAGAAGTTACTGATTTTAGCGTGAGGTGTGAAGTTGTCTAACGGCGCGCAGCGGAGGGAGACGATCACACCGAACGCTAAAAGAGACTGCTCCCCCGTGTATAATACAATATTTTTTTCTATAACCGCTGTGCAACATAAAAAATCTTATTAATTTGGGTAAATAACAGGTTCCGTCATGTTTTAGCAGTTTAATTTTAGAACCGTTGCCTTGGTGATAAAATAAGAGTGACTCTACTAGATTGTCAAATCTGTGGGGGAGTAATACGCATTTCTACCCCAAAAAAAAATAATAATTTACTTCAACCTCAAAGGTTTAAGTAATATAGGTTAAGTACACGGTTAAGTTTAAGTATAAATGATAGGCTATAAATATTTTTTCGAAGAAAGATAGATAATAATTTCTACCGAATATGCCGCAATTTTCAATTGTTGGAGTTTAGCGGAATTCTATAAATGTGGAAGCATTCATTATTCATTTAACAGTACTTGTTTTAAAACTACGTGACAAAAACTACAGCATCATATAGCATGTGTGCATTGTTCTCGGATGTTCTCACCCTCACTGCATCAGCCCCTTTAAATACCTCGGTAGTGAAAAGCTCCCTGAATCTCGCTGACAACACAAACACCTATTGAAACTACTACTTTCCAACATGACGATCCTTCGTTTTTAATAAGTCAGTAATTTTGAAATGAAGTTTCGAGAGGGTCCATTGTGTTTGTGCTAAGGGCCAAGGGATGGCAGTTCATGAATTGAGAATTGTTAATGCACGCGCATCATATCGCGTCATCTTTAATTACAATTTTTTCTTCAAAAACTGAAACCTGTATTAACACCCGATACAATAAAGTTAATAATGAAAAATACGAATATGCTGAATTTAATCTCCTGAATCTCCTGAAAAAGATGGATGATACTTCGCGCTAATTAGTGTACGTGCTTGGACGTAAAACCTAAATTGCTGAAATTATTGTTGTCCAGGACCAATTAAATAAAAATTTGATTGAAAGGGTATACCAGGTGTTTCACTGGACCGAGACCGTAGACAAATAACATGGAAAAATAAATAATATTTTTTTCCTGCTCCGGAGAATTTACTCCAAAAGTTTTAGCGTGTGTGGAGGGTAGTATGGAGTTGCCTGTACCTCTTGAGATTTTTTTTGTTCATCAGCTCCTCTTAGGTATACTTAACAATGATTTTTTGAAAATTGAATTTTAAACAGTGGCTGGAAATTTTTTGGGCAAAATCGACACTCTTCGGGAGTTTTCGACTCCATGATCAAACCAATTTTATATCGTATTGCGATTTGTTCGATAATTATCCCTAAACTTCGAAAGACTCCTGATTTCTTTAGTAGAAATCGTCACATACAGCATCAATCAATCAATTTTCAAAAAATCATTCGTCACCCCATGCAGAATTGGTTTCTTCAATATCCACTTTTTTGGGAAATTGAGTTATTCACACCAGGTTTTTGCCAGGGTTGAAATGTTCAATATCCAACACTAAAATATGAACTTTATATTTATAACAAAATCCTTAATTTCGAGAATATATTTTTGTTCAATATCGTATTGTGGGACAAAAATTCGAGTCTGGTCTATTCAATATCCGGATGTTGAACACCAAAAGTTTTCAACAAAGTACGTTTGTTCCGAGGTTTGTTCTATAAACCGCAAACATTTGTACAATTGGTTTGTTCAATATCCCTAACAGCCAATGGACTGCAATTTTAAACATCATGTGACCGTCTTTATTACATATTTGCAAAAAACATGTTATGAATATTAAATATCAATTACTTACAGTTTCTTAGAAATGTTGTAAAAGTTAATAAGCATAAAAAAGTAAAGAAATTGAAAATTGGCAAACTGAAAAATCGGATAATTAAGAGGCGATCACCCACCAGTTTATTAATTACCAACTTTTTCATGAATATTTGTTGTAAGTTCAAAAATTAATAATGCATTTTATTTCTTTTACTTTCTAGTGTAAGTGCATAAGTTCAATGGTAACTTTCCAACACTCTTTTAAGTTTGCTTTGTTCAATAGTTCGATATTTTGTTCAATATCCTGCTAAATAAACGAATCAATAATTTGAACCTTGTTTTTGTTCAATATCCAAATTAAAAACATTAATTACTGCTTTGTCACGAAAGAAGATTCGTCTAAAAATGTATTTCCTACAATACTATCAAATAACGAACATATTTGTAAAAAGATGATGTACAACTCTAAAAATTTCAACAATATCTTTGAACGCTTCTCCTGTAAAATTTCAAACCTGGTTTATTGAACAAACTAATCTAGGGTGACGCATTGTTACGTACCTAAGAGGAGCTGCATGGTGAACGAAAAAAATCTCAAGAGGTACAGGCTAGTCCATACTACCCTCCACACTCGCTAAAACTTTTGGACTAAATTTTCGGGAGCAGGAAAAAAAATTTAATTAGACTCTCCATGTTATTTGCCTATGGTCGCGGTCCGGTGAAACACCTGGTATGTAGTTTTTTGCACGATTGGTCATTTTCATCGCTTACCGAGGATGTTTCAGGTTACAAGCTTTGACGACCGAAAATCGGGCGGGGGGTAAGTATCTTTTGCCATTTTGAAACTGTCAATAGAAACTGTCATAAATTTCGTTTTTTGTTTTAATCACTGTTCTGATCGTGCAAAAAATTTAATAAGCACCACGGGCGGTAGGTGCCACCAGTTTTCGGGCTGAAGTTCTCGATCTCCAAACTTATTACCCTCAATCGATAAAATGCACCTACCGGCTTGATGCTTAAATAACTATTAAAACAAGATAATAATAGTAAGGACATACATATTTTATTTATTAAAAGGAAAGTGGAAGCAGTAAGTAGGCAAGTAAAATATATACTGGTGGTAACTAGATTAACAATTTTTCAAACGACTGCGATTCCTAAAACTGCTTCCGTTTCCCAATTTTATGCTGGGGCGTCTGCTTTCAAATGGGATAGCGTCCGGAGGTCGGCGTTAAATGAGCTTAAAGATGCACGTTCCGTGAATAAAAAATAATGCACAGTTTTATGTCTGATATGAAGGGTGTAAGACAATTGCTCCCCAAGCAACCTTCCTCCAGTCAGGGTCATAAATCTGTCGTCAATAACGATGAAGTAGCTGTTACTTGGTAGATAGGGACGGCAATAATTGTGATGTTTAATGCCACCCTTACTACGTTTCGTGACTCCAGTACAACTCTCACTTTTTACGGCTTGGTAGTTACATTCAAGTCTACTTTTTTCATTTTTCCATAGAATCTATCTGGTTTTATGGTAATGAGACAATCGATGAGGTAATTTGTCTTTTTATTCAACTGATCCGATCACAATGTAATTGAAATACAGAATATACAGTGTAACCTCGGACAGGTCAACCCTAATGACCCTAATTTTTATTTTTCAAATACAATATTTTCTTCTCAACGGATTCGGAATCTACGATTTTTTCTGAGTCAGAAACATTTGCCATACCTGACCGAAAGTGGACTCACGACCACCCTCGATTTTCAAAAAGATCGCAGAATTCGGTGAAAAATCGAGATTTTCGAAAAATACAAAAGCATGTCAACTTTGATCGTTCGATATAAATTCAACTGAGCAATTACTTTCTTTTAACCTTGTTATTTATTTCAAATTTCTTCAAAAAAAACCTGACAAAGCTGCATACAATTTTTTAAGTAAACGTAATTGCGCATTCGAATTGGCGTGAAAAAAACAAAGTTGACTTGCATTTTCGTTTTCCAAAAATCTCAATTTTTCACCGATCTCTTCGATGTTTTTGAACATCTAGGGTGACCGTGACTCCACTCCGGTCAGGTACGACACATGTTTTTGACTTAGAAAAAAATTCCGAATCCGTTGAGAAAAAAGTGTCATTCCATTTGAAAAATTAAAATTGGGATCATTTCATATGCTTTTATAAGGGGGCGTGAAAAATAGGGGTTTGCATTTAAATTTTTGAAGTTGATGTGACAAAAATTTTTAAAAAATAACTTTTTTGGGTTTCCAGTATCCTAAAACGTAAAAATTTGATGTTTTTGGCGATTAAATTTTTTGAATTTTTTTGGCGATTCCAGTAACTGCTCCGCGGGGCGTAGAAGTTAAAAATTATACATATTGAGAGAGGGTGAAGTCAGAATTCCCACAAAATTATTAAAATTGTATAATAATCCAAAATAGTTTCGAATAGATACTCTCTTCATTTTCAGTGGAGAAAAATTTTTCTTAAGAAAAAAGAATAAAAATCAACAACAAAATTTTAGCATTATAAAAAACTTACTCTAATTGTAGATTAAAACTATGAACATCAGTAAAACAGTGTCCCCATTAAGGGGGAGCACAGTAGTAAATTCAGCATCAAAAACTTAGTAAAGATACCAAATTTCACGTTGCTATCTTTAACCGTTTTGAGGATATTTAAAAAAAACACTTTCAAAGTGGCCCCTTTAAGGGGCCTTAGCTCTAGGACTTATTTTTCGACATATGTTAATAGGGACTTTTTTCATATTTTTCATAGAAGAATCTCCTGGTAAAGTTTTGACCATACTAATTTCGGGACAGCCTGTATAATAGTGCTTTCCTGCATAATTTTCAAACCTTATACTTTCCTTAGCAATTTGCCAGAAAATTCGACTGTTGTCAAGCCGTTAAATCCAGTACTGTTAGGGCTATAATAATATGCAGCATGTTTACCTACATAAGTATATAAAACATTCTTCAAAAACCATCACTTACTTTAATTAAATGAAAAATCCGAACAATGAATTCAAATATCTCTCAAAGATTGTAGAAATACCAGGATTAAATAATTAAGTAAACAAAGCATAGCGGAACTGCCAGTACTTATACTTAATTACTTTATTAATTTTTCCATTGCACCTAACACAATAAACATACTAGTTAGTGAATGCACAAATTTTGTCAGATGCCCAGGAAGCGTGTAAACTGCTGAAGGTAATTGTTAATTGGTAGTTTCACACTTGACGGTTTACAGAATCCAGTGCTACTTCATCTGGAAATTCTAACAGAGTAATGCATCAGCATCAACAAACGAATTTAAAATTGCACTCGACAAGGGATTCTCAGATTGCTTAAGATCTCGTAAGGACAATAGAAATGAGTGCACCGAGTCAAACTATAATTTACAGAGCGGGGTCAATTATCACCTTCAGGCGATTTAATTTCGGCTTCCAATCCCTGGTTACTCCTGTTGGGTTCGAATGAAATGGCTTCTATAAATCCCATCGGCTTTTGTGGGTTGAGTGAAAAATCCGGAGAAATGAATCTTAGGTTCGATTTCCGCATTTCATCAAAAAACAACTCAACCCCTTTCTTGCAGTGCATTATTTGCTTCCGGTTTTATGACTCGGTTCTCGGTATGTATATAATTACTAATATTTAATTCAATTTGAAATGGAAGTTCACTTGACACAATAAAAAATAAAACGTAAAGATCGATTTTAGTACCTGCTCCGCGAGCGTGGAAGTTAAAAAATAAGAACTCGGAAATAAAATTCTTCATGCGAAAACACAATACTTAACCTCGCCCCCGTCCCGTCAGTATTAGAAATAATTTAACAATGGACGCTGAAGAACTTTCTTGAACATTGGTCTTTGTTTAAAAGATTTCGGTCCACTTATATGCTTAATTACTAGGTTAGGTTGAATAAAAAATAAATGAGCACATTACGACCTCATGACCTCTCCAGTCTAAACTCTTCTTTTTAAATCGTAGGTATATAAATCTTAATTGGAGTTAGTATACAGGATGTAACAGAATGTGCAAAAAATTCGGCAGGTGATTTGGGGGGTCAAAATAAGACTAACGTTTTGTGTTGAAATGCTTCATAAGGGAGCTGCGCCCCCTCAAATGGTCACCCTAAATTACGGTTTTTTAACGATTACTTGAAAAGTATAAGTCATACGGAGCTGAAATTTAGTATATAGTATTAATATTATCATAAGTATTATCTATGTTAAAGATTTTTTCTTCTTACACTAACTGAAAATGAGATTTTCGGGATTCAGAAGGGCTGTGAAAGGACCGCTTCTCACGGCTAGGCGTGTAAAATGGACAATATGGCGACGGTGATTGGCGTATGACGGGACAGCACGCGCGATTTTGCCAAATTTAAATTGTAGGATTTGAAGTCTAAATCTTCTTGATCTGTCACTTGGGTTCTCAAATTTCAAAATTAATTGATTATTAATTTTTAACTGGTGTAGGAAGGAAAATGTTGTATAAACCACAGCGAAAAAGTGGTTCTACGCTTTGGGTTATAAACTACTATTAATCTGAGCTTTTTCAGTTTTTATTTTAATCATGGGTTGGTTTTCTAGAATTTGACATTTTTTTGAACCCTTATGAAGCAAAACGCAAAACCTTACTCTTACTTTTCGTCTTATTTTGGCCTTCCAAATCACCTGCTGAATCTTTTGCACACAACTCTGTTACACCCTGTATAATAAATTCTATAATATGCTATTTTTTAAATTTTTAATTGGAGCAGCGAGTGGGCAGGCAGTGCACAATATGAGACAACATGTATTAATTTAGTACATATGTCGACCTGTTTGGCATAAGTTGGCATTAAGTTCCGACATGCGTCATCCTGCACGGATTACTCTAATGATGTACAGAAAAAATGTGGCAGTCCTACTTCACATAAATTTCAATCCATATGGGGATTTGCAGATTTTCAAATTTACTGAAATTTTTTGACAAAATGGCACTAAGTTTGAATTCAGTTTTGGAAACAGAATTTGAAGACCTTTCCTGTGCGTATATTGCGGAATTTCCAAATTTCGTTGTTAAGATACTAAAAAGGCACTCGTCGTGATTCCCTCCAAAATCAAATCAGCGCTTCGGCAAATTATGAGTTATGACATCTCTTAAGTACAAAATTTCAGTAAAATCGGCCCAGTAGTTTGGGTTGTAGCGAGTTATTTAATGTTTCTTCTTTTCGAATTTCTTGGTTTTAGGCGCAAAGTGCGGCATCTCTTGCTCACAGACATTTTTTAAAAATCACTTTTTCGTGATCCTGGGACCTCAAAACATAAAGACCCCTGGCCCTATTCCACAAAAACAACATTTGCTTTGCACTTTGCAGTTTCTTCCGTCTGCAAAGTGCAATGAAAAAGTAGCAATTTTAACCTCTCCAACTCCACAATTTGAAAAAAGAATGGGAGGTTACTGCATTCACTAAAATTTTCGAATTCGAGATAAGGCCGGATCTATACGTTTTGCGGTTTCACGGACCCAAAAAAGTGGGATTAAAAATATATCTGTGTATGTACGTACGTTCGTAAGACAAAACTACTAGACCGTGACTAGAGCTTTTGGAGCCAATCGTGCAACCGGAAATGCCATTTTGGCAAGTCAACTGTAAATTTTAAATACGGAATCCCATTTTTGACGTCACCATAAAGAAGACCTTCAAATTCTGCTTTCAGTGCCCTTTTGACAAAAAGCTACAAAAATCGAGATTTTTAACGTACTTTAAAATCACGGTACAGTCCAAACCAGTGAACCCATTTGGCTTAAATTTTGTACAGGGTGATCCAACCGTTTTGTCCCACTTTTAAATTGGAATATCTCCGTTGTCTTATAAGTTAGCAGGTTGAATCAAAAAGTGGATCATAGAGTAGACCTTCAAGTTTTGTTTGGTATATAGATACAAATTTTTCAAGGTCAAACTTCGTCTCTGCATGTTGTTGCTTTGCATGTTTTGGTTAGATCTGATCATTCTAAACAAGTTTTGTATAACATACTATAGCTCTAATTCTAACCGTTCGGCGGAAATTTTGAAATTTGTAGCGCGAACGTTGGCATTTTGAAAATCTCGAGAAAAAAAATTAAATTAAAAAAATTTTAAAATTGATGCCCTGTTAATGAAGAGTATTTTAGATAATTTATGTGGTAAATTTCATTTTGAAATCTTAAGTGGTTAGCCCGGTACAGTCCTTCAAAGTGCCAACGTTCTCGCTACAAATTTCAAAATTCCCGCCAAACGGTTAGAAGTAAAGCTATAGTATGCTATACAAAACTTGTTTAAAACGATCAGATCTAACCAAAAAATGCAAAATATACCGGGTGTTGCATTTAAAAAAATTAACTTTTTTCCGCAGAGACGAAGTTTGACCTTGAAAAATTTGTTTCTATATACCAAGCAAAACTTGAAGGTCTACTCTATAATCCACTTTTTGATTCAACCTTCTAACTTGTACGACAACGGAGATATTCCAATTTAAAAGTGGGACAAAACGGTTGGATCACCCTGTCAGGGGCGCTTTCATGAGGGGGGATGGGAGGGGACTCTCCTCCCCCACTATCAGATCAGTTGGCAAATTTGAGTTGGTATATTGTAGTTAGTTGGCAATTTTCGGAAATCTCCTATGACTGTTTTATTTATTTTTTATGCCAATATTAAAATTTTGCACTAGTCGAAACGTTGCTTTCGGCTTTCGCGTCGCTTTAAAGCTTAACCGGCGCTTAAAATGACGAGTATGATGTTTAAACGATGGAAAAAATATCCTTGTGATTTTAAACTTTAAGCGCCCAACACCCTTTTTAATTCAGGGGCGCATTGTGGAGATGTTCAGAGTGTTCCAAAAACAGAATGCTCCTAAATGCTTCTAAAAAATTTCGCCTGCGGCGCCACTCACTTTTGCTTAGTTTGCTTTGTTTATTTTTTTCCCTTGTTCTACAAAAAATTTTCATTGGATAGTTGGCAAATCTTCAACGAGTAGTTGGCAAATTTATGAAGCTAACCCCCCCCCCACATGGGTCCTCTTAAATACGCCCCTGCACCCTGTACATGAAGATTGTATTACCCTACCCGTCTAAGGCTTGAATTGACGTAAAAATTTACGGTACCACAAAAAAGTTAGGCGCGTAACTTTAAGATGTCGCTAGAGTCAAAACAAGTCTTGTCACGTACTTACATGGCAAGTAATTAAAGAAATCTGCTTGTGGTGACCACCAGCGACATCTTAAAGTTACGCGCCTAACTTTTTTGTGGTACCGTAAATTTTTACGGCATCAATTAGAATTGAAGCCTAAGAGCCTAAACCTTTTTTTTGGCAACCAACCCACGACGAGTGCCATTTTGGCCCATGAATTTTGAATTTTTAAAATTATATTCATTTTACCATTAGAATCGTTTTTGAAAAATTAATTGTTACCATCAAAAAGGCCTTGAAATTCTGGTTTAAGTAAAGCAACATGGGCAAAATGCATTTACACTTAGTGACCTTTAGACAAAAAATCTAAATTTTGTAAAAACATTAAAAACACACTACAGCCGAAACTACAAATTCGAATTGGCTGAAATTTGATACATGGAGATTGTGTGACCCGCTGAAGAGCTGCAATGCTGTTGAAAGCACTAGCTCTACAGGAACTGCCATTTTGGCATATCAACTTTAAAATTTTAAACACAGACACGGAAATGAAAGACCCACGCGATGGGGTTTAAGTTTTTTTTTAAATTATTCAAAGTTGATGTGCTCTTTGCTCTTCAACGTCAACGGGTTAGACAATCTTAAACACGTTAATTTTCCATATGTACCTGCACACTAAATCAAAGGAGAGTTCATTACACCTTAACACTAAGCACTAACTCAAAGAAATGTTAACCGAACAACGAACAATCGAACGATTCAATTTTTTAGTATCCCGACGTGCTCCATTTAAATCTTGTGAACAATAGAGATCAACTTAACTGGATACTGGATCCGTTTTGTTGCCCATTTTTTGACACGACACAACGAAAATATAATTCTCTATTTCCGAAGATGGTTGATAGTTGATACCACTACCGCTAACCGTTTAGGCGGCTACGCTATTCAAAGTATGATTGAAATATTGATCATAAGAATTGAGATAAGAGGGCGTGATAAAAATAAGGGCATAGGGGAACTTCAAAGGAAGACACACAAAGCTGGGGCACAACTTATCTCAAATGCAATCAAGTAGAGGTGCACAACAACCTCAAACACGGGGGATATTTTCTCCCTCGCCGTTGCCATCAAACACAGGTGAAAACGAACAATTTCTAAAGGCAGCCTGTTATAAAAACAAACACAGGAAACCGCAAGCTCATCTTTTCTATTAAAGTTGAGCTAGTTTCCGAATGGTTTGCTCAAACTTTATGATACTTTAAAGCAGGTAGCTAGCTATACCTATACGTTCTGGAAGAATTGCGAGGATCATAATTCACATACAGTTGTTGAAACATACCCACAATATTCGTGAGAGGACAGGTACATACTGTGCTAAAAGTACAAAGCACTCTCGCCAAGTTTCACTTGCCATTTTATGTATATGCAATTCAACAATAACCTAAGATACTACAATAATTGAACAAACTTTACAAATAACTAACGAAATATTTTTGTTTTTAAAAAATGATATCTGCAGAGCTCTGCTGAAACTTTGTTCCTGCATAACTACCTACTTAATTAATATTAAGTACATAAAAAAGAGAATGTTGCAAATTGACTTTCTAATCAAGGGAAGTTCATTCCTTTGTTTCCCATTTATTAGCGAGATCCCCGGTATTTCATAAAGAATGTCAGATATTGGGGGAAACACGTGGACTTATTGATCTTCAACGGTGTACGGTTATTTTGACGTAATTTCAGTGCTTCCCAAATCGCAAGTATATTCCCGCTGTTGGGATTTGTACAATCTTGCCCTACCTATCTCAAAGTATAAAACTCGTTGCACATCTTCAAACCATTCTGTAAGAATTTAATAAGCACTTCGTGTTATAATTGGGAATGAATCGTTTAATCCCGTCATTGTCGGGTTATTATTATGTATATAATGAGTATTATTGCTTAATTTCTAGATTTTCATCCGAGGGGTTAACCACAAGACAAAGTGTAGGTACTCTTAAAGGCGCTTTCCTTTTACACATTTATCTGAGGAGCCTCATAGTTGATCTCAGCAATTTGATTGGTTCATTTGAATATTGACCAATCAATTGGTTCATTTGAATATTGACCAATCAAACTGCTGGGATTGAGTGAGGCTGCTAAATTAAATCTGTAAAAGGGAAGCACCTTGAATCGCGAATTGTAGGAAAATTGCTGAAGCCATTTTGCAAGGTGAAATAAAAATGTATAATGATATTTTTGGATGTACAAAATGATTTAAGGAAGCTTTACGAATGAACGTCATCAGCAAGCAGTGTCTCTCATTTTAATTGGAACCACCCAAATATTTCGGTTAATATTGAGCAAATTAATTCGCTTTTTTTCTACATGTAGAGCTTCAGAATTTGCATAGCCCACTGCTATCAGTTAAAAAGAACAAAAACAGCGAAATCGTATTAGGCATTTTTTTTAACGAAAAATATTAAGAAAAGTTGCTCCAGGATGACCCCGAATGGGTAAGTGCGGAGTTTCATGCCAAAATTAAAATATTGAATTTCTGGAGGAAAAAATTAAAAATATCGAAAACTTCATTATTTTTTCTTCCTACACTAACTGAAAATGAGATTTTCGGGATTCAGCAGGGCTGTGAAAGGACCGCTTCTCACGGCTAGTCGTGTAAAAATTATACTAACGGCTAGACGTGTAAAATGGTAATGGACAATATGGCGACGGCGATTGGCTTATGACGGAAGACAGCACACGCGATTTTGCCAAATTTAAATTGTAGGACTTGACGTCTAGATCTTTTTGATCCGTCACTTGGGTTCTCAAATTTCAAAATTAATTAATTATTTATTTTTAACTGGTGTAGGAAGAAAAATGTTGTATAAACCACAGCGAAAAAACATCACTTTCACGCTTTACACTATTACAACAAAAGAGTTGCTGTGTAATTAAAAACAATTGAAATTGCTGTTAGCTTTGGCTGGGCAAAATGTAACAATCGCAGAAAAAGTTGGAATTATTAAGATTATTATTTATTAGCTTATAATTTCAACTTTTTCTGCGATTGTTAAGTAGGTACTTTGAACCAAGTCTTTTGCGATTTTTTTATTCTACCGAGACTCTCGGTTTCTCGGCGAGATCTCGTGCACATGCTCTCGGTCGCGCCAAGACGAGAGTCAATGGAGTCTCGCTCTCGCTCTCGCGGGCGAGACCGAGACCGAGACCGAGAATTTCTCGATCTCGGGTGAAACACTACTATCAGTGCCCTTTTAGCCAAAAAATAAAAAACTCGAGCTTTTTATCGGACTTTCAGCAAGCCCTGAACCGATTTGGCTGAAATTTTGCACATGGGGGATTGTATTGCCATCCAAAACTAGTTTTTGAAAGATTTATTGTCATCATCAGAAAGGTACTCAAATTCTGTTTCTTTAAATAAAACAAAATTCATTCGCATTTAGTACCCTTTGGTCATTGCCTTTGGGTAGAAAACTCGAAATTTTGTAATAACACTAAAACCACGTTATAGCCAAAACTACTGGATCGATTTGGCTGAAATTTGGTACATGGAGATTAGGTGACCCGTTGAAGAGCGGAAAGGCTTTTGGGACCAATTGGTTAACGGGAAGTGCCATTTGGATATATCAACTTTAAAATTTTAAACACAAGACACGGCAATCAAAGACAACATATGAAAGATCTTCAAACTCTGTATACACTCTGTATCTAAAATCAAAAAAATTTAAATTTCGTAGGAGAATTAAATAACGCTACAGCTCAAACTAGTGCCGATCGATTTGGCTAAAATTTGACAGGTAGAGATACCGTAACCGGCCGAAGAGCTGATTAAATTTTGGTGGCATTCGGCGCAATGGCAAGTGCTATTCTAGCACACAACTTTAAAGCTTTAACAATAAACTCCCATTTTCTTTATCAACACATGAAAAGTCTTCTTCAAATAACAAGTCTGTGTCTTATTGAGTGGATTTTGGTGAAATAACATAAACCTTGGGTAGAAGTGGTGGAGCTGAAGTGGAAGCGGCACCCACAGATTAGCTTATGATGTGCTTACTAGCCTATTTACCAGGTGTTTCACCGGACCGCGACTTTAGGCAAATAACACGGAAAAATGAATTATATTTTTTGGGAGAAATTTTGTCGAGAGTTTTGTTTATTTTATCAGGGTGGTTACTTTTTCGATGTTCACCATTGGAAGGCTACGGTCCCACCCCCTCTCCGACTAAGTTCTGATTTTAGCGCGTGCCCTTTCTTGTTAGCGACTTATACTTGCTTATTCAATTACTTCAGTTAGGTGAGTTTATATCCACAAAATTCAATCAGAGTATGGTATTGAATTAGACCATTAACGAACACATGAACTGTTGTTGGTCGGACCGTCAGAAGTGCACCTCATTGTACGACAATCCATATGGCCACCAACCAGATCTGTTTGACCCAGTTTCTCATATTCATTCCTGCTATTAAACACATTCAATCCAAGCAAATATAGAATATCGTCGACGGGGACATCGAACTACGTGTTGAATGCAGATTGTAAATTATGCATATACGTTCACTACGATTTTTCAACAGGAAATATTTTTTGCCAAAACAACAGTGAGGTGGAGTTACCCTTAATGAAAAATTTAGAACAATGTCTTTTCTGTTAACCGAAAAATATCTGCAAACCTATATTAGTCCAGGCGATGGGTATTTTTGAATGGAAAAAATTAAACAGCGTGGTTTTTTTGGTGAATGGTTACATTTCAGGACCACAAAAAACATACCAAAAACTCGCAGCCTGGAACCCCCCAAAAATCTGCAAATTATGCGCAAGGCGTAAGTTTTTCCCCATAACTCGTTTTCGCTTCATGGTACAAAAAATATAGAGGTATACAATATTGAAGACTAATAAATTGTCAACAAGAGTTTCTATGCACACTTTTCGCCTGAGAGCAATATGGTTGAGTCGCTGTATAGTCGCGCAAAGTTGAGCGACTCTCCCAAACCGCAGTCATAGTCCAAGAGGTTACAAAATACTGAATTTTTTTATCCCAGACTGCCGCTTTGTACGATAATTTCCCTTGGGTTTAAAGGTGGCCCTTTCAATGGGGCCCTGGAAAACATTTTTTTTGAAGTACCACAGTTCCCTTAGGAAGCATTTTTCGCAGCATAGCCATAGGAGCTTTTCTTCTCCGAATGATGCAAGGAATCGTCCTGTATACTTATTTTCAACACTTAAGTACTGAACGATTTTTCACATGGCAAGTGAGTTAGAATTTGTGGCCATCAGCCGACGACAATTATTGCTTTTTTAGTATTTGATATTTATACAGTGCGAGTGTAAAGTATGGAATAAAATTCCTTAAATTTTTGTCCTTGATTTGTGGCAAAAATCCTCTTACAGGTCGATTTTATTTTTGTAATGCGGACTTGATGGAGGGGACAGTTATTTTCTCACACTTCCGGTTTAACCGGAAATGGCCTTAACTTAGTTTTCTCAAATGGAATGACACTTTTTTCTCAACGGATTCGGAATCTACGATTTTTTCTGAGTTAGAAACATGTATCATACTTTACCGGAAGTACAGTCACGGCCACCCCAGATTTTCAAAAATGTCGAAGAAATCGGTCAAAAACCAAGATTTTTGAAAATCGCAAATACACGTCAACCTTATTTTTTTGATACAAATTCAACTGCGCAATTTCATTTCCTTTTATTTGTCTTTGTTTTTTCAAATTTTTTCACTTTTCACAATCTGCCAAAATAGCAAAAAGAATTTAAAAAAAATGTAATCGCGCAGTTGAATTTGTAACAAAAAAATAAGGTTTTCGTGTACTCGCGATTTTCAAAAATCTTGATTTTTGACCGATTTCTTCGATATTTTTGAAAATCTGGGGTGGCCGTGACTGTAATTCCGGTAAAGTATGATACATGTTTCTAACTCAGAAAAAATCGTAGATTCCGAATCCGCTGAGAAAAAAGTGTCATTCCATTTGAGAAAACTAAGTTAAGGCCACTTCCGGTTAAACCGGAAGTGCGAGAAAATAACTGTCCTCTCCATCAAGCCCCTATTACAAAAATAGAATTGACCTGTCCGAGGATTTTTGCCACAAATCAAGGACAAAAATTTAAGGAATTTTATTCCATACTTTACACTCGCACTGGATGTAGAATAAGCATGCCACAGCCCGCCGAAGAGTCGATTTGATTTTCGTGGCAATCAACGAAAGTCCAGTGCCTTTTTGCAATATCCAATTTGTTTGAATGATAAACTCCCATTTTCTCAACGAAAGTCCAGTGCCTTTTTGCAATTAGGAAGTAGGATAGTTTTCTAAGTTTGGAGGTTCCAACTATGTCAGTCATGATATCAATAAACCATAATTTACATAGAATGACAGAAAATTGAAATATACGAAATTCCATGTCCGCAACTGAGCCTATTCATTTTTGAAGTTGTAATACCTGGTTTTACTTGGAACGAACGTAACAGCAGTTTTAATTTTCATCCCTCATCGGTCATTTTTTGCGACTACTACGCGTTTGTAAATAATTAGCCTCACCCTCTGCAGGAAGATTCGATATTAAATTGGCATTAATGAAAAATGCTGACTTTTATGAAACCATAAACAAACCTTGGACAAGCCATTGCATTTTAATTTCACAATTTTTGGCACTCATCCAACCGAGAAACTCGGCTAGCAAGTTTTATGCAACTCGTTATAGTATATAGTATCCAACTTGAACTATACATATATAAGCAACGGGTTTGTATTTCATGTACTAAATTAAGTACACTTTATGAAACAGGCGTCCCAAACGGAAAATTGCGAAGGTCATCCCATTGCTAGGAATACGTGTACAATGTACATGTACAAGCATAGGGTCAATACTGTCAATACTGTCAATACGACAATACTGACTATACTTGCCAATACGCGTCGATACATTGTCTATGCTTTAGCGCAGCAAGTTAATAAAATCTGTACTTTTTAGATTCCTGGGAATCCGAAATAGTTATTTACGTTATAAGTCCGGTAAATCAAACGAGAATGAGAATTTTCATTATTTTGCGCCGAATGGCAGGAACTGTGAATAGAATTTTAGAACCAGAACTTAATGAACTTTCTAACAATGACATAAAAAATGAAGCCTTGTATTTAAAATTTTAAAGTTGACCAAATGGCACTTCCCGTGGACAAATTGCTTCCAAAAGCATTTCAACTCGTCAACGGGTCACCCAATCTCCATCATGTACCAAATGGATTCAACAATGTGGGCTATAATGCATTTTTTGTGTTATTACAAAATTTGGATTTTTTTTTGCTTTACTTAAAAGGCGAAAATGTGAACAAATTTTTTCTTATTTAAAACCAGAATTGGAAGATCTTTCTGATGGTGACAGTAAGTTTTTCAAAAACTTGTTTTGGATGGTTAAATGAGAGTATAATTTTTTTGAAAATAGATGCGGCAGAGTGGTCGATTGCCTCCAAAATTTTTTCAGCTCTTCATCGTTTAATACAATCTCCATTTGCAAAATTTCCGCCAAATCGCTCCAAAGTTTTGAGCTCTAGCGTGCTTTCAAAGTGCGTTAAAAACCCCAAGTGAATAAATCGTTGGATGCAGAATTTCAAGGCCTTTCTATTGGTCATGTCAAAAACAGGGGTTTGTATTTAAAATTTCAAAGTTGATGTGTCAAAAGGGCACTTCCGGTTGCACGATTTGCGCCAAAAGCTTTTCAGCACTATTCCGGGTTATGAAATGCCTTCATACCAAATTTCAATCCATTCGGTCCAGCCGTTTGGGCTGTAGCGTGTTTACAAAAGTACGAGCCACTTTTTTGGGTTCCTGGTACCTGGTGTTATCTGGTTATCTGGTTATCTGGTGTTATCTCGAATTCGAAAATTTTAGTGAATGCAATAACCTTCCATTTCTTAAATTGTGGGGTTGGTTGGAGAGGTTAATAAATAATGTTCAGATACTTTAGAGTAAGATTTATCCTACACTAATTTCATTTCGATCGGTACACGATTAAACTCCAGTAAATCAAAAAACGGCCGTGAAAAAAACCATAAAAAAATTATTAGTGGCGCCATCTGAAAAATTCTAAAATTCTAAAAGCCTGGTTTTTTGACGTCCGGTAAACGTTCGAGAAAATCGGCCAAATAACAATAATAAAGTTATAACACCAGTTATAACTAAAAAATGTTTTGGGACATCCTTACCTATAATTGATGGATTTAAGAGTGTTCATGGATACACTTTTTACAACTCAAATTATAGGTATACGTAAAGGAAATGAAACTTTCGTCGTACATCACAACTAAAATAATTGCTACCGCTAATACAATTAATACCAACTGTTACCAGTAAAGGCTATCCGAAAGGTAATTTTTCAAACTATTTTTGTAGATATTCACATTGAACTAAAAATTGAAAATACGACAACGGGGGAATTTTTTCATCTGTGCGTAAGACGAAAGTTTCATTTCCATTAGGTATAGTAACCGATTGTAATAAAGTATCGATTTTTTGACCAAATTCAATAACCTACCAATTTTCATAGTGGTAGTGGAAGCAGAAGTTTTCATTCTTCTATTGTATCACCCGGTACTGAAAAGCATCTCACCTGAAATAAAAGAAAATATGTTACGATAATGTCTCTTTAACTCAAAGTTAACAGTGTTCTTATTAATTAAGCAAAATTGTTACTTTTTTTTTTACTACTGTGACGCATTTGCTTATTTGCCGGATTTGTTTCAGTACAGTAATAGTATATTAAAAAACAAGTTTCATAAGGCCAATTATTATCGCACGAGGATGTTTGGACAACGAGGGCGAAAAGCCCGAGTTTTACAAAATCCGAGTG
This sequence comes from Pycnomerus fuliginosus, assembly GCA_963924575.1. NCBI lineage: Eukaryota > Metazoa > Arthropoda > Insecta > Coleoptera > Zopheridae > Pycnomerus > Pycnomerus fuliginosus. Next base: position 18,384,739 of record OZ004619.1, on the reverse strand, counting down.
CAATAAGAGCCTTATGAAACACGTTTTTTATACAATTTTTTTTATTTCGGATACCCAATTCGTTAGAAAAAAATTGGTTTTTCATTTTCAAAGACAGGTCAATGTTCGCTTGACAGTTGGCGAATTGTTGGACACAATCGTTGTCTAGGTTACGATGTAAACAAAAGTCGTGCTCTAATAGGGCACATTAGAGAACGCGTTTGGGTGCTATAAAGTGTTCATTAGGAAACCGAAATAGAAAAATGATATTTTACTCCGCCAGGTAAAATGATTGCTATATAGTTATTTCAACACGTCATCAAATTTGATAACGTCACAAAATTCCGATCTTGGCACTTTTCGTATCCTAAAAAAAATAGGCAGCTACGGAAGCGGCTGGAACCACCCCATTCCCACTTGGTAAATAATCTAATCCAACTTCCTGTAAAATTCAAGTCTTTAAAGTGTTTTCTGGGGTTTTCCAGTTCTTCAGACTTTTTCGTCAAAAGAGCGCTAGGTATGAATATATTCATCGAAACAGAATTTGAAGATCTTTCCTGTGCCAATGAAAAGAACTGGTGTTCATCTTTCAAATGTCATAGTTGACATGCCAAAAAGGCACCTCGTCATTCGCTGATTGCCACTAAAGTTAAATCAGGTCTTCGGCGGGTTATGACGTCTCCACGTACCAAATTTCAGCTAAATCGACCCAGTAGTTTTGGTTGTAGCACGTTATTTAGTGTTCCGTCGAAATATCGAATTTTTGGATTCTATGCCAAAAGGGCAGTACGAGGGGCACTATGCTGATAGAAAGGATTGCTGTTAATCTTTCAAATTTCATAGTTGACATGCCAAAAACGCACTTTCCGTTCGGCGATTGTCACCAAAATCTAATCAGACCACTTACAGGCCAAACAAATTTCATGAAAATCCATTCTGCAATTTCAGCGGAATCTAGCTTCCATAGGTACATACGTACACACAGACATTGTTTAAAAATTACTTTTTTGGGATACTGGGACCTCTAAACGTAAAGATAATAATAGTTTATTTACTCTAGATTTTACAATGTGCTTATAAATCGCCACCTAACATAACAGAGAAGAGGTAGTGTAAAATGGGAATCAAAAGGTACAAGTTCAGCAGTTGTTATAAAAGAACTCTGATCTTCCACTTGTCCTAAGATCTGCTGTTATCCCAATTTTGAATATTGGACCGATTCCCATAAAAACTTCTTCACATAACCAAAGACACGACTGATTTTGAATTTGAATTCGTTGCAATAATGACAACCATACAGACGACAACTGACTATAATGGCAATAAAGCCCAAAGCCCACTGTCGCCAACTCAGACCGCTGTTGAGCAGTTTCTGGAGGATTCGGTAGAAAATTTATTCTACATCACTGATGACGTGCAACGGAAGTTTTGTTGAAAATGCTATATAGATAACCTATTAGCGGTAATCATATACCCATAAATTTCAGGGTCATGTCAAATTTTGTTGTTTATATATAATAGAATAGGCTTAAATGTAAATTAAAAATGTATAAAATGAATTCAGAATGTTAACGCTCCGTAATTTCACTTTTCCTAATTAAAAGCGATTATAAAAAATTTAATGAAACTAATGTTCGCCTCATTTTCAGGCTTACAACCATTTGTAAAAATCCCATTTTTCACAAGATACGAATCTGTTTCCGTCCATCACGTGCCAATATCAAGGCCAGTAAATAATAAATAAGCGAACACACAAAGGTAATCAACAATTCGATAACACATGACTACTTAACAAGATGACGAACACAAAGAGCTGTCTGTGGTCAACTAAAATGTCCAAGCTGATATAATTCTGATTCATTTAGATTCATGAGAAACGACTTATCTCTTCACGGAATGGATTAAATCAAATCAAAGTACTCCAATTCTTTTCGGAAATTTAAATTAACAAGATATTTGAAACAAGATCAGTTGCTGCACTGCTTTTTAATCTAAAATTGATTGCCTGATGGATATAACCACCCACTACGATGATTAATCGCTCAGGGCAGATAAAAATAAACGCGGCAAAATAAAATAAATAGGCTTACAGTAAAAGTGTAATTTTTTATTCCTCAAACTGCCCGACGCGACACAGAAATGGGCATCCATTATGAGAGTAATTTAAATATCTGTTCGCTTGCAACTAACTAAGAGTGTTAAGAGCGCTACAATGACAATCTTTTTACATCAGAGCGTAAGAAAATAAGCCCGCCTTGTTACACCCAGTTATGACATAATCCCAACGAACATGATTCTATTTCTGTTTTTAAACTGCATGTCTAAAGATAACTTAAAACTCCATTGCACAGTACCAACAACCAGATTTTCACAAGATCTTTTTTGACAATGTGGAGCTCTTTGTATGTGTAATAATTCTCCACATTGAATAAAACAATTTGGTGGCAAAGTGACACTTTGGTGTGGAAAAATATAAGTAGTGTCATAGTATTCAATCAAAATTAAATAAATAGAAGCATGGAAAAGGATCGAATAATAGTAAGAAGATTTTGACCATTTAGCTTTCAAAAGTGACTTATAAACTTACCTAATACAAAATTGGAACATAAGATTCCAGTCTTCTGAAAAGTAACAAATTGAAATTGTTCCTATACACGTTTTTTAACTTCAACGCTCGCGGAGCAGTAAGTAAAATCGATTGAAAAATCGAATCGCCTAAAACACCTTTGGCCACATACAATTATGGTATTGTTATTTAAAAAATGCAGCAGAGAAGCGGCTGGAACCTCCCCATCGCGTGGATCTTTGTATTCTGTGTAGATAGTAGTCAATTCAACAGAATTTTTTTAATCCTTGACTAATTTCGCAATTTTCTGACAAATACCGACATCACCCATCACATTTGACAATATGTTCCTTTTAAGCCACCTTTTTGACAATAACTGCCACTTTATGTCATCCACTGTCAGCCCGCTCCCTTTTATTGAGAAAGAATTTTTTCTCTATTTTCTACTGAAATGGCCGAAACTGTGAACACATTTTTAGAACCAGAATTTGATCGCCTTTCTAATGGCGACATAAAAAATGAGGTCTTGTATTTAAAATTTTAAGTTGATATGCTTAAATGGGACTTCCCGTGGGCCAATTGCTTTCAAAAGCCTTTCAGGTCTTCAATGGGTCACCCGATCTCCATGTACCAAATTTCAGCCAAATCGATTCAGTAATTTGGGCTATAATGTATTTTTACTGTTATTATAAAATTTTGCTTTTTTGAACCAAACAGCACTAAATGCGAATTAATTTTGTCCTACTTAAAACCAGAATTTGAAGACCTTTCTGATAGTGACAATAAATCTTTCAAAAACTTGTTTTTAATGGTCAAATGAAAAAATAATTTTAAATTTGGAAATTGGTGTGCCAAAACGGCACTTTCCGTAAGTCGATTGAATTCAAAATTTGTTCAGCTCTTCGACGTGTAATACAATCCCCATGTGCAAAATTTCAGCCAAAACGGTTCAGGGGCTTGGGCTGTACCGCGATTTTAAAGTCCGATAAAAATCAATTTTTTTTTTTTATTTTTGGTCAAAAGGGCACTAAGAATGAATACACTTTTAGAAGCAGAATTTGAAGGTCTTCCTTATGGTGAAGTGAAAAATGGGGGTTTGCATTTAAAATTTAAAAGTTGATGTGCCAAAATGGCATTTCCGGTTGCACGATTGGCTCCAAAAGCTTTTCAGATCTAAGTTAGGTTACGAGATGCCTATGTTCCAAATTTCAACTAAATCGGTCTAGTAGTTTTGGCTGTGGCGTGATTATAAACGAACGTACGTACGTACGTACGTACATACACACAGACACATTTTAAAAACCCCTTTTTTGGGTTCCTGAGACCTCAAAACATAAAGATCTGGTGCTATCTCTAATTCGAAAATTTTAGTGATTGCAGTAACCTCCCATTTTTTTTAAATTGTGATGGGGTTGGGGAGGTTAAAAAATTAAGTTGCGGACAATTTCTCTTTGCCATTTTTTAAAATTATTTTCCGCCATATTGTTAAATCAACATGATCAAGTTAGCTATCAAAATTCAAAACGAAGCTTAAAGTTTTTTAAACTCTCCAAGTTTGGTTCCCTAATCTTCAATCGTTTGGAAGATACAAATTCTTCTTTATTACCTACAGATTGTAAATCAATTTTTTTGGATACAAATTGTCAACATAACTATGTCAAAAATGGTGACATTTAGGGACGCAAAGTTGGGTGCGTTAAACTTACAAGTAACAGAGCAATGCGAATCTGCAATCAGAACGTAGGCCTTCCATTTAAAATAACAAAAAATGGCTGAAATTTCGAAAAATGTCATTTTAGGGTCTTTTTGACAAGAGATCGTAAAGAAAAGACATTTCAAATCAATTCAATAGTTATTTGCAGGTATCGACGAAGAAGTTATGCTAGCATATTTTCATGAAAGGGTGAGTTTTTCCGAATACACCTAGGTATAGGTGAAATTTTTAAATGTATGATTACCCAGGCTGAAAAACTGAAATCATCCACGCTGTGGTCAACGTATTCTATGTTGAAAAGTACACTAAAAATGAAGGAAAATGTGGACATAGCACGTTATGGGAAATTGTTGATGTACCTGAAGCGACAAGGGGAAGGATATGAATCAAAAAAGGCGAAGATTCTGTCAATGGACAATGTGCTAAAATTTTTAACGAAAGCCCCTGAGGATTCTTATTTGTTAATTAAAGTGGCATTGATTTTTGGAATATACGGTGCGTGTCGTAGTCAGGAACTAAAGAAGTTGAATGTCGAAGACATCGATGACACTGGCTCTGTTTTGGTCGTCACTCTCCATGATACTAAGACAAAGAAGAAACGCATATTTACAGTAACGTCGGAAATGGGTGATGGAATCAATGAGATTGAATTGTACAGAAGGTATCTAAGCCTCCGACCAAAACATACCAATCACTCAAGATTCTTTGTGTTTGTGTTTGTGTTTCTACAGCATGCCGAGAAAAATTGCAAGTTATTTGGAATTGCCCGAACCAGAGCAATATACTGGACATTGCTTGCGCAGAACGTCAACTACTTTTCTTGCCGAAGGTGGAGCAGACATCCGGAGGGTCAAGGATCATGGAGGATGGCGATCATCAACGACAGCGGAGGGATATATAGAAGACAGTATCAACAATAAATTGAAGACTTCTAAGATGTTATTTACTCAGCAACCAATGTCGGCGTCGGCGTTCCCATCGAATTCTCTTGATGCACCATCAGCTACTGAATTACATTCAAGTCCTAGTCGTACTGACCCATTGACATCTTTAAATTTATACGAAGTTCATCAGGCAGTTTCCAAGTCGTCATTATCACTTCAAGATTCGGGATCGCAAAAATGCGTGTTCAAAAACCTTAACAATTGTACGTTTAATATTTTTAATAATAAATAATTTTGATTGTTTACCTTGTTATTATAAAGAAATAGTTGCTATATAAAGAAATAGTTGCTATATAAAGGAAAGTAATACTTTTCTTTATGATTTGTAATAAAGAAATCAGGCCCTTTTCCGTTAAGTATCCGAAAAACTAAGTTTTTTGTAATTTATAAAAAACCGTTGTATGCATCGCGTACCGAAATACGTTTTCAGTAGGTAGGTATTTTCTTGTATTTGTATTGTATTATTGTATTTTCGGTCTAAATATTTACATAAATAACTATTGGGTATTATTTAAGTCGCGACACATTTCATACCAAAGATTTCCAAATACCAAGGTAAAGTTTATAGTCGAGACAGACGTGATCATAAATTACAAGGCCGATGACTAATACCCGTGTTCTGATTCCTCAATGATATTTTGCTCTAATTTAATATGCACGGGCAAAAGAACACGATCTACTGAAAATACTAAGCTGTGGTGGCTCCGAAGTAAGTGAACGACTTTTTTTACAACCTGACCTGAGAGCTAGAGAGAATGGAATCGAAAGTAAATTTTCGTGATGTAGAAGTTAGACCGTGTTGTAAAATCTTCACGCCGGTAGATTGTTTTTCAATTTGGTTATAAAAACATTCACGATTCAGCATCAAAGATTTTCACGCCGCGCCGGTGGATGTATCGGGTGTCCCAAACCCCGTAAGAAACTACGAAAGGTGAGAAAAGAACCAATCATTATGAGACTCAAATAACCTTGAAAATCGTTCTTTTGTCTTCAAAAATCTTTTTTCGGGAGATGATTTGGCCCAAGCATTAATAAATTTTTGTGATTTTTTAATAAAATATGTTTTTGCAAATTTTCACTGGCTGAAATAACAGTGATGCACAAACAGACTAATTTTCAGTAATAACACTTCAATTTGTTCCGAGATTTGTTCCTCACTTACAGTTTGATTTGCAATCATTATTTATTATAGCCGTTAACAAAATTATCCTGCGTTTAATGATGAAAGCAAATACGTTTGCACAGTGATTGCTGCGACCCTTTGGAACTTTTTTGTCCGGGACGCTTAAAATTTCGGCCGTTGGGATTGATGACGGACATTATTAACCTCCCCACAACCAATTTAAAAAAATGGGAGGTTACTGCAATCACTCCGAAACTCGAAATTGAGATAACACCAGATCTTTACGTTTCGAGGTCCCAGAATCACGAAAAGGTGGTTTTTAAAAAATGTCTCTGTGTGTGCGTACGTACGTATGTGAGCACGATTTCTCGAAAACTACAGAACGGATGTTAATGAAATTTGGTATGGAGGTTGACGTTGGGCCTTCTGGTGAGCCCAGTTAATTTTGTTGCGAATCCGCAGACGCATATATCAACTATGAAATTTCACTGATGAACAGCAATTTTTTTTATCAGCACATGAAAGGTCTTGAAATTCTGTATCCAAAAATGTATTCACAATTTGTGCCTTTTTGGCACAAAATCGAAAAATTCGAAGCTTCGAAGAAACATTAAATAGCCCGCTACAGCCCGAACAACTGGATCAATTTGGATGAAATGTTGTAGATAGAGATAGCGTTACCCGACGAAGAGCTGATTTCATTTTGGTGGCAATCGGTGAACGGCTAGCGACATTTTGGCATATCAACTTTGAAATTTAATACATTTGCTTTAAAACAAGGTATCAGAAGAGGGGATTACTATATAAAATTTTGAGCTATTTTTGAACTATTTTGCTTTCTTGAGATACTTTAGAGATTTTTTGTGCGGTTTTTATGCAATTCGAATAACAGCTGAACTTCATGGTATCATGGTCGCTCTAGATCAAAATTTTAATGATCAAACGGTGGTGTACTGCTGACTCATTGACTATTGCTATTTCTATAAAGTCAAGTCAAGTTAAACATGCCAAGCTGTGCATTCCTAAAATTCGCTGATAGTAGTAGTTTAGCTTTCATCAGACACAATCAAACTTCAAATTTCAAAAGTTCGTGAACTTATAAATTATAGCGGCCGATGATGGGTGAGATTCGTAACAAAGCTGCCAAAATCTAATTAATGAATCCTAATGAAAAATAACGGCAGCAGAAAATCTAACCAGGATCGCGAATCATAATTAACTCTGCGATCGTAAATTAAGCCATCCCAGTTTCCCTTCGTAACATTACTCCAATCTTCCGCCATTAACAGTCAAGTAGCCAGAGCGCGAGCAGGGACCTTATAAAAATAGTCGGAAAGTTTAAAATTTGGTGACCTTGTAGGTACAAACATAGTTATTATGAAAAGGAAAGAGCATACAATTTTCTACAGTCCTATGAATTTTTCACCTAAATTGAATGGTGAAGCAGTAAACAGTGGCGACGGACGGCCAGGCTCGACGAGAGGGGGGCCTCTAGACTCGCCTCACTGAACTCACAGAAATAAATAATCAAACCTTCATCAGGTATAGCATAGATAATATAGTTTATGCCTAACCCTAATAAATGTGCAAGACTTAGGAAAAAAGAAGATATACCTAGCTGATACCTATACCTACGTAAAAATGTGACTTTTTTGTCTTTGTTCGTGTTCTATCACTACATAACTCATAAATTTGTGGAACTAATGTTGATAATCTCCATTTAGATGTGTTCTTTTTTACGCATCAAAATATTTTATTGCAATAAGCGCGAATTCGATAAAAATTCTTTTTACGGGAGTTAAGTTTATTCACAACCAGTTTACGCGTTAAAAACAGAATTACAGTTACACTGTAAAAACATCAGCTGGTTCTGGGCCTAGAAATCCATCAAGTTTAGGCTGTAACTTTTGAACGAATGGATGGATTTAAAAAATTCTTGCATCAGTTTGCAGAGAATTTCAAACCCTTTCAAATGATGTTTCACAAAGGGCCCTAACGTAGTTCAAAATTCGACCGTAGAGGGCGCTGAAGTTCAACGAAGGTCAAAAAGTTTTACAAAATTGAATTCGCAACGAAATTAGCTTTGAACCAATGTATCACAAGTGGGGTATTGCCGAGGGTATTGCCATTTAAAATCTTGAATAGGGGGTTGGTGGGGGGTAAGGAGTGCGTTGTAAAATTTCGCCAAGCACGGATTTAAGTGTCCCACCTCCAAACAAAAATCGACCTGTTTCAGCGTTCTTCCCTCAAATCACTGTTCCAGCAGTTATTCAGGGTGTTTCGTTTTAAATGGTACACCCTGTATAGTAGGTAAATATTACAATAGAATCAATTTTTCCAATTTTTCTTAATTTGTCATATTATTCCCGGAAAACATCCGTTTTTTTCCAGAAACCTATTTTTCCGGAAGGATGAGGAAGCAGGTAATGGAAGATCATTGCAAATAACGAGTTAGTTAATGGACAATGGAGAATGATCTGAGCTCGAATCTAAAACTTATGCAGTCGAGAATTTCCGGGGTGGTAAAGTGCACTTTTGTGTTTAAAATGTAAATGCGACGAGGTCATGTTTTTGGCGGTTCTTATCATCTAACTCGATCGCCGTCTAGGGGCTGAGTTATATTGTGTACCAAATGCAGGTCCAAGTTTTATTTGTTTTATTTTCATGAATTGGACCGATAAATCTTTTAGAGAGGGTCTTTTTATTGCCTTGCTCGTTTTATTAGCTTTTATTGACCACAATGTTGTATGTGCTGCTAGAATTGAAATCGCACTACATTAAATTACTTAAAACTTCAAGTAAAAATTTAACCCTTTAAGAGGAACTGTTGCTCTTCATTAAACACAGATGAGCATAGCATGAAGACGAATAAATAATGAAAAGAGTGCTCCCCCCGCCATCAGATCAGTTGGCCAATTTAAGTTTAAGTTAAGTTAAGTTTAAGTAAGTTTAAGTAAATTTTCGGAAATCTCATATTTTAACTTCTGCGCTCGCGGAGCAGTTACTAAAATCGAAAGGCCAAAAATCAGCGGTCGACACCCGGCTCACTCGCCGATTCTGACTTGGTTACAAATTCTGTGAAAAAGTAGAAGTTTCTACCGTTTCCGAGACTGCCAATAATTTTTTTTTATTTTTTCGGGCTTTTTTGGTCTTCCTCTGTAATTATTCAAGGTCATTTTCATTAACTTTTAACCGATCCACAATTTTTCAACCCCTTTCACCCTCAAAACCCTCAAAAAAATAAAATTTATAAATTGCGTATACGCAAGCCGCTTCTTTTTCGTGTAATTTTGGCTAGTTCTACTTAACTATAGATAATTTTCATACCCTTTGAATTTTCATCCTCTTTTACGATTTTTCAATCCCCTAAGTAAGTACTAATTTTGCAAAATTCACGTAATTTAATTTTTTTTTTAAATTTCATTCAGGCTAGGCTATCTTTTATAATTTTCCAATTTTCTTCGCAATAGGTAGGTATAAGTAGGTATTTCAACCCCCACAAAAGCTTTAATTGCATAATTGGGCGATTTTCACCAAGAAATTTTTAACATTTCGCCTTTTTGACACATCTGTGCGTCTGCGGAGGCACTACTACTAGGTGCAGACTGATAAAATCTGCACCAGTTTCCACCAGTAAGACCAGCCGCCCCTACATACACATTAATGTGATAAACATCTACAGGGATACGCATTGATGTACATCTTCCTGTGGCTTTTTGATTGTGTTTGAGGAAAAATATGATTTTTTACAGTACTAGTAAATATAGCTATTAACTGACAGCTGGCAGTTTAAAAATAATATCTAAAGTAGAATTTTGCTCAGTTGTACAATAAATTGCACTTTAGGAACGGTTCTCTACGAAGGCGTAGAGGCGCCACAACAAAGTTTTTAAAATTTTCAGAAAAAAAAAGGCAGCAGAGAAGCGGCTGGAACCTCCCCAACGCATGGGTCTTTGATTTCCGTGACTTGTGTTTAAGATTTTAAAGTTGATATGCCTAAATGGCACTTCCCGTTGACCAATTGCTCCCAAAAGCCTTTCAGCTCTTCAATGGGTTACCTAATCTCCATGTACCAAATTTCGGACAAATCGCTCCAGTAGTTTGGGGCTATAACGTGGTTTCAGTGTTATTACAAAATTCGATTTTTCTACCCAAAGGGTACTAAATGCGAATAAATTTTATCTCATTTAAAACCAGAATTTGAAGACCTTTCTGATGATAACAATAAACCTTTCAAAAAGTTGTTTTTGATGGGTGAATGACAGAATAATTTTAAATTTGGCAATTGGTGTGCCAAAACGGCACTTTCCGTGGGCCGATTGAATCCAAAATTTGTTCAACTCTTCGACGTGTAATACAATCCCCATGTGCAAAATTTCAGACCAATCGGTTAAGGGGCTTGGGCTGTACCGCGATTTTAAAGTCCGAAAAAAATAATTTTTTTTTTAATTTTTGGTCAAAAGGGCACTAAGAATGAATACATTTTTAGACGCAGAATTTGAAGGTCTTTCTTATGGTGACGTGAAAAATGGGGGTTTACATTTAAAATTTAAAAGTTGATGTGCCAAAATGGCACTTCTGGTTGCACGATTGGCTCCAAAAGCCTTTCAGATCTAAGTTGGGTTATCACATGCACACGCACCAAACTTCAGCCAAATCGGCCGAGTAGTTTGGGCTGTGGCGTGTTTACGAACGTACGTACGTACATACATACAGACACATTTTAAAAAACAGTTTTCTGGGTTCCTGAGACCTCAAAACGTATAGATCCGGTCTTATCTCGAATTCGAAAATTTTAGTGATTGCAGTAACCTCCCTTTTTTTTAAATGGTGAAGTGGAGTGGGGAGGTTAAAATTGTTGCAATAGCAAATTGTCACTTGTAGGTGACAATTGTCACTTGTAACCTCGCTTGTAACCGACAATTGTCACTTGTAACAGACAATTGTCAGTTGTAACCGACAATTGTCACTTGTAGCTGGCGATAATTCGTTAATTGAAGCAGACCAATGGCGTACGCCGGAGGGGGTTAGGGGGGTTACAACTTCTGTGATTTCAGAAATTTTTGTGTATTTTTTTCAGTTTTTAGAAAATAAGGAAAATGTAAGGATTTATGCTCTTTTAGTAGTTTTTGCACACGTTATTCTTTTGACACCCCCCTTTTCGAAGCTCCTGCCAGTTACGAGTGACAAATTAAATTTAGGTTTGCTATTTGATTCATTTTTAAGTTTTGAGTCTCATGTCATCAAGTTGGTGGGTTTAGCATATGGCAAACTCAAACTTTTGTATCAATTTATAGATTACTTGGTTCCTCAAATTAAGTGGCATCTGTGTAATAGTCTTGTGCTAAGTTCTTTCAATTATTGTAGTAGCACGTACTATTATAGTTTCCTTACTGTTCGACTTAAAAATTGCATTCAGCGATTGCAAAACTCCTGTTTTAGGTTCGCTTTTCAAACGCCATATGGCGAGCATATTACCCCTTATTACAATAACCGGGGCATACTCAAAATGTCATTTGTATTTTTGATTCAGTATTTGTGTTTATTGTTTAAAGTCATTCTGCTCAAAAAGCCAGATTATTTGTTCAATCTTCTTCGAAAGCGATCAGATTTACATAATGTTAGAAATTGCAATTTATATGATATCCCTCCTCACGTGTCTTCAAAATTTGAGGGTTGCTTTATGTATGTTGCACCGAAGCTAATTAACAAGTATAGCAAAATATTCAGTGAGTGTGGTTCTGTGGCTAGTTTGAGACATAATTTAAAAAACTATTTTCTAGGAAAACAAAGTTTGATTTTGATTGGTTTTGATTGTAAATTTTAACCTCCCCACAACCATATAAAAATGGGAGGTTATTGCAATCACTCCAAAATTCGAAATTGAGATAACACCAGATCTTTACGTTTCAAGGTCCCAGGATCACAAAAAAGTGGTTTTTAAAAAATGTCTGTGTGTATGTACGTACAGTCGACAAAGTAAGTCATGCACCCAACTCTTGAGCGTTACGCTCAGAATTTAGAAAACCAGCCTTCGATAGTGGTGCATTTCCATGTCATTAGAACCGGCACCAATTAGGGGTTGTATTGCTGGGCCAAAAAACCTAGGACTATAAGCCAGTTAAGAATTATTCGCTCAAGAATTTGGTATAAAGTGCATTATTTAGTTTTTCGACTGTACGTACGTATGTACGTATGTGAGCACGATTTCTCGGAAACTACCGAACGGATTTAAATGAAAGTTGGTATGGAGGTTAGCGTTGGCCTTCTGGTGAGCCCAGTTAATTTTGTTGCGAATCCGCAGACGCTAAGTGCCTTTTTGGCATGTAAATTATGAAATTTGACTAATGAACACTAGTTTTTCTTATCAGCACATGAAAGGTCTTAAAATTCTGTATCTGAAACTGTATTCCCACTTAGCGCCTTTTTGGCATAAAATCGAAAAATTCGAAATTTCGAGGAAACATTAAATAACACGCTACAGCCCAAACTGCTGGATCGATTTGACTGAAATTTGGTAGGCAGAGATGCCGTTACCCGCCGAAGAGCTGATTTGATTTTGGTGGCAATCGGCGAATGGCAAGTGCCATTTTGGCATATCAACTTTGAAATTTGAATAATGAACTCCCGTTTTCTCTATCGGCACATGAAAAGTCTACAAATTTTGTTTTCAAAATTGTATTCAAACTTAATGCCCTTTTGGTAAAAGATCATTCACCAAGTGGGGAGGTTCCAGCCGCTTCCGTAGCTGACCATTTTATTTATTTTTGTCATGGTTGAGGTGAAAACCAATATTTATACTGACCCTCACACCTTTTTGTAATAGTTATTACAAATAAATTTATATTATTATTATTATTATTAATTGTAGATTAGAAGTGACAATTGTCATTTACAAGCGACAATTGTCATTTGCAAGCGACAATTGTCAGTTACAAGTGACAATTGTCAGTTACAAGTGACAATTGTCAGGTACAAGTGACAATTTGCTGATGCAACAAACTTTTTTTTCAGAAAATTTTAAAAACTTTGTTGTGGCTCCTCTACGGCTTCGTAGTTCACCCCCCTTTTCTGAGCGATTCTAGGAATTTCTTAAGCTGACACCTGAAAGTTACAAATAGACAGGTTCTCAAGTTAAATAAGTTTCAAAAATTTTATCCCCTTTCGGTTCCGTTTAAAGCTGAGCTGAGTAGTTGAGTGACAGTTGTTTCATCCAGTTTCATCTTTGCTGTTTGATGCTATGAAAGTGTTTTAACTTTTAACAATCGTTTCTAATGGGGATTAATAAGGGAACCGGTACAATTGGCCACTACCCCAGCAGCACCAAATATAGGGCCAACGTAGAGCCTACGTTGGGCCAATATATTAATCGTGGCCCAATATTTCAAACTTTTAGCCAATATTGGCTATGCATTGGTGGAAAAATGTTTGCCAATATATATAATCCATGTTTGACCAATGTAGGTCCTATATAGTATCTTTGCATGTTGAAATCATAAACATGCCCCCAATATGGGTAGAATGTGGTAGAATATTATTTCATAAATAGGTATTAATGCACTAATTTAATTACTCAGAAAATAAGTACCTACCATAATACATGCACATGAAAATTACCGAATGCAATACATATATTACATATTTATTAAAATTTTATTTGATAATAAAGATGAATTACGGATATGGGGATCGGGAGGTTAGAAGCAGGATGCAGTTTATTAATAAAATTCGTTCGGTACCTATGTGCAATAAATATTTCATTTCATTAATCAAACAGCACATACCTAAATTCTAAATTATAAAATATTTGTTAGGGCCTGCACACGATGCACGCAGGCTGGTCACAGCTGTGCGCGCAGTCGCTGATGGTGTACGTGACCTGCTGGTCGGACACTCCAGTCAAGTCCAGACAGGAAAAATTGCGCTAAGCTAAAAGCCGGGGTGTGCATTAAGTGCATTTGTCTGGTTTTAGTGCTTGTGGTACCTATTGAATCTTTTGTGGGGTAAGTAATGGTGGGTTTATGCTCACTTAACATTTAACATTCAACATTTACCACTTAAGATTTATGTAGTTAAAAGTGAGGTTATTACATAGAAGTACTCATTGCAAGTTTACGCATGATTTAAGACTTAACATTTAAGATTTACCGTATTTAACATTTAGGGGATGGCCTTGAAAGATCGTTAACTTGAACTTTCTTAAATCTAAAATCTTAAATTTTAGGTGTAATGACATGTGCGCTTGCGTGAAATTGGTGATTTTGGAAACGCTGTGTTGGTAGTTGGTGGAAATTTTCATGGTTGGTTGCACTTCTAAGGGTTTTTGATTTGAATTTGTTTTCCCATTGTCTGTTTTTCCTTATTTTTCATTTTTCGTGAGTGGTGAGTGTACGATACAACAATAATAATGGACACTGAGTGGGATGATGAACAATTAATTGGGTTAGTTCGGCAGTTCCCACAATTATGGAAGAAAGATTCGGCTAGCTTCAAAGACAAAGAATAGAAACAAAATGCCTGGAAATCCATTTCTTGCATAATGGCAATTCTCAGTGGTAGGACATTTTCTTGCAATTTTTATTAACCTCCCCAACCTTATACAATTTTAAAAAACATAAAGAGTAACGTTGAACCATGCTATCATGTGATGTCAAAAGGTCTTGTGATTGGTTACATTTAACATTTTAATTTTCAACATAAACGTCGCAGATTTTGATTAAATCTTAAATGGTAAATCATAAATGTTAAATGTTAGGTGTTAAATGAGCATAAACCCACCATAACTCTTAAATAACGACGCCAGACAGCATGTAATTTTGTTGGGTTAGAGTTGTGCCAGTTATCAGCTATTTAAAGGCTATTTTGCCATTCAGTGCTTTAAATATTGTGAAGCTGCTTTATTAGGATATCTAATTACTGTATGTACATAAAAGTACATGTCTTTTACGTACTTTTTGATTACTCTTTTATGAAAGGGTTCGTTGGAAACTGTTTGACTTCCTAACAGATGACGTGATGAGGATCTTCGAATTTGGTATGCGACCATAATCGATCATGACGAATCGAAGTCAAATATTTTCAAGATGGCAGCAGAAAAGATGAATACATTGGTAACCGAGGGGTTAATCCTTCGTAAAAATGGCGTACGAAAGAATTCCCATGCTATGGAATACCTGGGAATTCCCAAAGAATTCCTGAGAATTCCCAAAGAATTCCTGAGAATTCCCAAAGAATTCCTGGAGAATTCCCCCAAGGGTGTACGAAAGAATTCCCAATAGATTAACCCCTCGTTGGTAACTATGAGATATTGTTTTGCAAAATTCTTCAATAATGTGTTTTCAGGTGAATCATCTTTACCTTTGTGGAGGTGACACTGTCCACAAGGCTGTCTTTTACCAAATGAGATGCCGTGGGGCCATACTACGTAAGTTAATTTTTTGCAAATCTACTTGACAGTTGCTGATTTTTCGTTCTAGGTGCCGTTAGAAAGGGGTGCCCGGAGGCTACAGAAGTCGAGGTGCAACGATCAATTTCCCTGCACTTACCTGGCGAGATCTAAAGACCGTGAAGGGGGAATGGGGGAGCGATAAAAATCTAAAATTTGTAATGTTTTTTTATACAAATTAATAATAGTAATTAGTAATATATTTCTAATGATTTCCTATTACATTGCTCCTATGAAAGAAACCAATCTGGGGCGAATATTTAAAAGATATATTGGCTAATGATTATTAAACAATGTTTTCCCTATAAAACAAATGCACGTTGGGCCAATATTCCTTTAAATACAGGGCCATTAAAAAAAAATCTGACGTTTACATGTTGCCCCAATATTTGAGAAATATGTTGGGCCAATAAAAGTGTGCTGCTGGGGTAGTTGTTATCAGTTGTTATGCCTCATTGACTTTTAGGGGCCTGACAAGAAAAACTGAAATGCAAAATGCAAAATTTTAAGAATAAGCCTCGAGATAAGTCTAGAATAAGCTAAAAGAATTATTGGAGAATTAACTCCTTCGCTCAAGATGTTTGAACTCGGCAACAACACTGAGAATTTAACTCACACTGATGATGACTAACATGAACGGTACAATGTAATGTATGGCTATACACGTTATAATATCTTTTCATCTCATATTAGATAGGCAGGTAGGTACTTGTTTCCTCACCAACTTTCCCACATAAGATATGTATAATGTGATAACTTATACTTGTGTCAATTAACGGCATTCCCCCATTATTTTTTTAAACATGTATACGTAGGTAATCTAATCGACTTTTACGAAACGCAACCTGATATCTTTTGGCTATACTATAGCCTACGGGAGAATACCTATAAATCGCCCATGATCTTTAACATAATTTTTTTGATATCGTGGCGGCATGGATTCTACCCTTTTATATTCGCAGCAAAGTGAATGTTCTGACCTTTCGTGATGACCTGGCGATATTTTAAGTTTAACATGCTATCCCGTTCAGGTCATATATAACTAACCGGAAGGGCACTATGAGAAGTCAGACTAAAATTACAGTTCATGATGGTGATGTAAAGAGCTCACCGCCACGAGCTTATAAATTATTAATGCTAATTAGGATCGGCAGATTACCTTTGCCCGCTGGCTCTGCATTCTTTATTACAGTGCCAATTTCATTGTATGGTGAAAAGATAGTGAATTGTAAAGGCATAGTGAAATCTGAAAATAACGAGGAAAATTCATTACCTATCTAGGTACCTACAAGAAAATAAGCAGTTGGTAGTTAGTACTAAGGGCTGTTTTCCAGTGTGACAGACAACAAAAAGTGCCTCATATCATCACCCCAATGCTTTACTAGCACAAAGGCGGTGTTCAGTGGCCGGTATAGTAGTGTCTCGTGGGTAAGGCACGTGTATACAAGCTGTCCCGAAAATGCTTGGCACTATTTTACCCCGAGATTCTCCATTGAAAATGGTGACGGTTGGTGCAAAGTATTTCGAAGAGCTTCCTAATTCTGACGCCAATAGGAATAATAGGATATAGATTTTATACAAGACAATTGGTTAACGTAAATGCTCAATTATCTATAAAACGACTGCTTAAATCAAAAATTAACCTTGGTAAAAAAAGTTGCACCTTCAATTGCTCTTTCTAACTAACATCACCAGATTTAATATTCCTGACCTTGAACCATGTTTAAGAAGAAAAACATCAAGGTCATTGCGGGTGGGTCTAGGGATGGCAAATCCCGGGATCCCGGAGTAAATTCAATCCCGAAAATCCCGAAGTCAATCCCGGAATTTTCGCAGTCTCGAAAATCCCGACAAGTCAATCCCGGGATTTTCGGGATTTCGTATTTCGAAGCAAAAATCAGCTGCTGCAATTATTGCAAAATCCTGAAAGGAAATAATAAATAAAACACATTGATGGTGTAAATTGATATTTGTGGAACCATTTTCGGACCCATTGAGTCACCCAATGAGTGCGCGTTAGCCATAACAAATTATTGTGCTTCATTTTTCCTATATTCCACACAAAAATAATAGTTCCTGGTAAAGAATTTCTAGGGTTGGCTCCAAAATTTTTTCATCTATCTAAGTTAGGTTATTAAATACCTATGTACCAAATTTCATCCAAATCGGTCCAGTAGTTTGGGATGTGGCGTGTTTCCAAACGTACGTACGCACATAGGCACAGGCAGATTCTAAAAACTACTTTCTAGGTCCCAGAGACCTCAAAACTTATAAATCCGGTATTACCTCGAAGTCGAAAATTTTAGTGATTCCAGTGTAACCTCCCATTTCTTAACCTCCCCAACCAAACAATTTAAAAAAAAGGAAGGTTACTGCATTCACAAAAATTTTCGAGTTCAAAAACTGGTTTTTAAAACCTGTCTGCATGTACGTAAGTACCTACGTACCAGAGCTGGGCTACTCAGTATCGAAATGTACTTGAAGTATAGTACTGATTACTTTTGGTACTTAAAGTACCGGTACTTAAGTACTTTGAAAATTCGGTACAGGGGCCCTATCCCCGACTTCGGCGGAACTCGTTTCGTGCGAAAGTGATGCGGTTTGCGCACGAACCTCCAACTTTGGTATTCTCGAGATCCGTACCATTCGAATCTCGGGCGATGTGGAAGTTTTCGTACGACCGTCAGCATCGCATGATAATTCCAGGCGGATCGAGGCATTTGCACGAAAGTAGATGCTGCTTGCTCAACTCGGTTTTCAATTTTTATATCAAAAATCATTACCGTTGGATTATTTTGCTAATACTTATTATTTATGCTTAATGGGGCGATTAGGAAAATGTCTTTCAAATTTTTTCATTTTTCACAATCTGCCAAAATAGCAAAAAGAATTTTAAAAAAAAGTAATCGAGCAGTTGAATTTGTAACAAAAAAATAAGGTTGACGTGTAGGTACTTGTGATTTTCAAAAATCTTTGTTTTTGACCGATTTCTTCGATGTTTTTGAAAATCTGGGGTGGCCGTGACTGTACTTCCGGTAAATACATATTTCTAACTTTAAAAAATTCTCAGATTCCGAATCCATTGAGAAAAAAGTGTCATTCCATTTGAGAAAACTAAGTTAAGGCCATTTCCGGTTAAACCGAAAGTGTGAGAGAATAACTGTCCCCTCCATCAAGTCCGTATTACAAAAATAAAATTGACCTGTCCGAGGATTTTTGCCACAAATCAAGGACAAAAATTTAAGGAATTTTATTCCAGACTTTACACTTTACACCTGCTATATGAACTATGAAGGTAAATAGCAATATTGAACATAAAATGTCTTTTTTTTAATTTCACCCAATCATTTACTGTAAAATTAGAATATTTGCATTTATTTGGGTTGCGATTTATCAAATAAATTCAAACTTGACCGCCGCGCCGTGCGAAACCGGTGCTCTCATTGGTTTTCGACTGCCGTTACGCTACGGCATACGTTTCTCGGGCGGAAGAAACGATCGAAATGCGAACAGGCGGAGGGGAACTCGAGAATACCGTTTGGCGATCCGAGAGTCGCCCGTGCGGATTTCGATTTCGTGCGGATGTGCATTCGGATGAGATCCGCCGAAGTCGGGGATAAGGCCCCTGGTACTGAGTATTTCAAGTACTTCTTAAAAGTACTTGATACTGGTACTTGAATAATCTTTTCGAGCGAAGTATTTGTACTTGGTATTTTAAACCATGCGGCATCAAGTACTTAAGTATCGAGGACTTAAGTATCGAGTACTTAACTACTTAAGTATCGAGGACTTAAGTATCGCGTTCGGTACTGAATCTTTTACTGAAAAATAGGGGGTTTTTAGAGTATTTATTACGAGGGGTTGGCCACGCGCGCAGTACTTTGTACAACGGAAAAGCAGTACATGAGCAGTACGAGCAGTACATGAGCAGTATCGCGCAGTACATGAGCAGTACGAGCAGTACATGAGCAGTATCGTGCAGTACATGAGCAGTATCGCGCAGTACGAGGCAGTATCGCGCAGTACTTCCGCATTATGGACAGATTATTGTTTTAGAAATCAAGCCCATTATGGGTACCTACGTTTGAGCTCAGCCAAGGTTATCGGATTGAGCGGGATTTTTTGGACTAAACGGGATAAATAGATTTTCCGGGTTTATCCAGAAAACAGAAAATACCGGTATCATATATAAAATAAGATGTTGAGGGCTACTCGAGGGGCTACTGCGGAATGACTACGGACAAAGAGTATCCAGGTATTAGAGGAACGGAAAGGGCATAATCCGTGTCCCACCTTTTTTCGGAATAAAATTGCCCGAGAAATGCTGGTATCTGCCGGTGAAAAGTTGTACTAACCGAACTACACAGCAAGAAACAAACACTGCAAAAATCTTACAGTTAACATTTCAGAACAGTAGGTTTGTTTCTCAGATAGTGAAACATAATACCCTGATAAAGCGCATCGGGACAATGGGACAAAGGAAAAAAGGGTGACCTTGTTTATACTAAATCGTCAGCGGCTGAAATTTATTAGGTGATTAGCCGCTCGTGTTTATTTTTCAAGAAATGAAATTGGCGATCACCACCCATATCTACCCAAAGGCACAATAATTCAATCCCCGATTTTGTTTTTCGTCTCTTAATTAATATTAATAAAAAATAAGTACCTACCTAGTTGTTGATGAAAGTACATAATAAAGTGGGTACTGGCTAAATAAATATAGTTCTGTAAACGCATTTTTCGAACTGTGCCTTCAATCAAATCCGATTAAATTCAAAGAGACTTCAAATAGTGGAGGCAAATTTTTCAGCGTATTGAGAAGTCATAAAAATGTCACGCCGTAAATAATTATGCCGTCGCGTCGCTGCTACTACTGCGGTATCGCCCAGCCAGCTTCCTAGAAGTCACTGTGACAAAACTTGTCAATGCTAAACTATAGATTATTGTTATTGTACTTGATATAATTTTCAATAATTTTTTAAGAGATTCCCGTTCATCGTTTAGATACTTATTACAGGAAAGGTGTAAACGCAATTTTCTGTCTTATCTACAATCTACAAGAAGTGAAATTGTCGTTTACGTGCTTGAAGCTTGTAGAGAGTTGTAAAAGTACTTTCTCACGGCTAGCTATGAAAATTTAACTTTCGAGTTTAGGTATTTACCTACTGGGTGTCAGAGGCTCATGGTGCACCCCCCTTTTTCCCTTATTTTCCAGAGATGGGTAAATTTCCATTTACTGAAAATTCTCGGAAAGTTTTCATTGAAGATTTCCGAAAGTTCCGGGAAACTTTCCGGGATTTTTCGATTTTGCTTTTAATGAATTCTAGGCGGAGTTTCCTTCTCAAAAATACCAAATACATCATATTTCTTTCGACAAAAATGTGTTAATAAAGTAAATTAAATACAATAAAAACCAAAAAAATTTGGATAGAATATTTTGAAAAGAGCGTTAACACTCTTGCTACTGCTCACGAGCTGGTCACAACAAGAATTAACAAGGTTTTTCCCAGAGAAGTTTTTCGGATTTTGGTTACTTACGGCTGTGCTTACGGGTATTTTTATGTTAAAAAACCGCTAAATTTAGGGCCAAAAACCGGAGAATATTATAGGAAAGCTTCCGGGAATATTTCCTGGGGAAGATTGCCTAAACCTCGTTTATTTATTCCCGGAAATATTCCCATTTTGGAAAGTTTCCAAAATGGAAAATTCCCGTCGACCCATCTCTATAATTTTCTAAATCCAATGATACCTACCACATAAAATGACATTTCAAATGTCAAAATAATTTTTGAGTGTTTCTCCATGTTATTGTAATGGATCATATTGTATATGATAATATACATACAGGGTGTTATTTTTAAAACTGGCCAATCCGCAAAGAGGGGGACACTTGCGCGTATATTGAGGGAATTTTTTCCGCTTCCGGTTTAACCGGAAATGACCTTAACTTTGATTTTTCAAATAGAATGACACCTTTTTCTCAGCGGATTGGGAATCTACGATTTTTTCTGAGTTAGGAACATGTATCATACTTGACCGGAAGTGCTGTCACGGCCACCCTAGATTATCAAAAACATCGAAGAAATCGGTAAAATATTGAGATTTTCTAAAAACGCAAAAACACGTCAATTTGGTTTTTTTGATGCAGATTTACCTGAGCAATTTGTCAAAATCTCAAAAGTAAATAAAAAGAAAATGTCAATGGGCAGATGAATTTGCATCAAAAAATTAAAGTAGACGTGTTTTTGCGTTTTCCAAAAATCTCAATTTTTCACCGATTTCTTCGATGTTTTTGAAAATCTAGGGTGTCCGTGAATGCACTTCCGGTCAAGTATGAGACATGTTCCTAACTCAGAAAAAACCATAGATTTCGAATGCGTTGAGAGAAAAGTGTCATTCAATTTGAAAAAAGAAAGTTAAGGTCATTTCCGGTTAAACCGGAAGTGGAAAAAATTCCCTCTATAAATGCGCAAGTGTCCCCCTTCTTGCGGGATGGGTCAACGTTTATTTCAATTAAATATATTTAAAAAATTGGAGGTGTCCACTGTCCATCTTAAAGTGGGCTAAGTAGAATTAGATGAGGAGAATATAACTCAAAATATATTTATTACGTCCAAAGATATTCAAGGTGGGAAGTTTTAAAAATAACACCCTGTATATATAAAAGGTAACGCAGGAAAATTTGAAGTCACATGAAAAGCATCGAAAGTTTATTTTTTCAAACGGTACCATAATGGTACCGATGTACCATTTGAAATACAAATGTTTTTCACCCTTAAAATGTCATCTTTCGAAAAAATGGCACTAAGGTTTTCGATATGCCAATGCAACAGCTATCGAATTCGTTAATGATATGACCTTTTGCTAAGAAAAATTCCAGAAGGGGCCTTTTTGTCCCTAAAATGGAAATTTTCTAAAAAATTGAACTGAGGTTTTTGATCCGGCAATACAACAGCTGCTGTCGAATCCGATAGCAAGAATATGCTTTTTTGTAAAATAAATTGAAACAAGGGCCCTTTTGGCACTAAAGTGACATTTCTAGAAAAAATGGCACTAAGGTTTTCGGCTTGAAAAAAAATCAGCTTTCAAATCCGCTAATAAAAATGTAGTTATGCGTAGGTTTTTTTCAGACAGACATTTTTTCAAAAACCACTTTTTTGGGTTCCCAGGACCCTACAACGTACAGATTTCATGTTTATGGCGATTACATTTTTTTGAATTTTTCGATTGGTTCCACAGTAACTGCTTCGCGCTGCGTAGAAGTTGAAAAAATAAAGTTTTGATTGAAAAATCGTTTTGGCAAAAAGAATGTTTTTCATGCGACTTAAATTTTCCCTGCATAACTATGATCCATTAGGACAATAAAGGGAAGTCACAACACAACCTTCGATTGAAAGATTAAAGTCGCCTCAAACGTTATTTTGACACTTGAAGGGTCACTTATGTGGTATCATTAGCTGCTTTCCTTTTAAACCAGGGTGCGGGGCTGATCACTCAAAAAAATTGTGTACAACTAATTCCAATCGGGAATTAATTCCAATAATTCCAGTTTAATTCCATTCATTCCATTCTATTCCATTAATTCCATTCTAATTCCACTAATTCCGATTTAGTTCCATTAATTCCAAACAATTCCATATTAATTCCAAATAATTCCAACTAATTCCTTTAATTCCTTTTAAATGATATACTTATCAATTCCAAATAATTCCACTTAATTCCAGCTAATTCCACCTAATTCCAACTAATTCCATCTAATTGCAACTAATTCCATTAATTCCATTCTAATTCCATTAATTCCATTCTAATTCCACTAATTCCGATTTAGTTCCATTAATTCCAAACAATTCCATCCAATTCCAACTAATTCCAGCTAATTCCAACTAATTCCAGCTAATTCCTTTAATTCCTTTTAAATGATGTACTCATCAATTCCAAATAATTCCTTATTAATTCCATATCAATTCCAAATAATTCCATAATAATTCCAGTTAATTCCAAATAATTCCAGCTAATTCCAACTAATTCCAACTAATTCCAGCTAATTCCGGATAATTCCAACTAATTCCATTAATTCCTTTTAAATTCCATCAATTCCAGAATAATTCCGTAATAATTCCATAATTCCGGAATTAATTCCAAGCCGGATGTACAACTAATTCCACTAGTGATCAGCCCCCCAAACCAGGGTGCAACTCCGAACTGTTCAAGAATAGTTCGCCCCGTGTTCCTTTTAGTCTGTGCATTTTGCCCCAGAGTTACTTGATCTGCCTTCCCCCTTCCCCTACCGCACCAACGCAGGAGCTGGTGCAACAAGCCCCCGCATGCGCAATGTGTAATTTGTTATTGTGAATCAGCTGAGTGATGGTTTTTCGTGGTTTTCTCCAACGTTTTCCCTGTGCCTTTTCAAATTTATTGCTACGCCTACATCTCTACTCCTCCACTATGGCATCGCTTTTGCGAAATGAGCGATTATCTTACTTTTGATTTTTGATGCGGTTATGTTATCTGTCTAACAACGGAAGTATCACTATCACGCTAGTGAATCCATATAGTGAATCTCCTGAAATACGTGTTCCTTTTAGGGCAGCTCGGAGTTGCTTCAGTGCTTGTAGCTCTGGAGCAATAAACACGGAAAAGGAAAGCGCTTATTGGATGCAGAAAATGTTGTAGATTCCAAAACTGTTTTGATACATTAGGCTGTTCCATTTAAAAATAAAAAGTTTTAAGCAACTTCCTGTAAAACCGGAAATGAAAAAAAGTTGGTTATGACGCCAGAGAATGGTCTTTGCTTCGATTAGTACACTTTGATGTTCCAAATTTCAAAATTTTACTCCAAAAAATAAGAGAAAAAAGGGGGTGTACCATGATCCTGTGACACCCTCTGTATACCTATTTACGTGGTATTGCAGTATGATAGTATGAAGTAAAGGAGAACGTACACTTTAAATGCATTTCGGCCTTCGGGAATCGGGAAACCACACAATTCGCGATTCAAATTAATTTTGTGCGTCACTCATACAAATAGTTTGTTGGAAGCGTCCATCAAATGTCTGTCATTATATTTCAGCGCTCCTCATTGGCTCCTTTCACACAGTTCCCACGTGTGCCGTCACATACTAGAGCACGGCGTCCTCTTTATGAGGTCTATCCAGTCAGGTTGTCTTTCTCTCTCTGATTTTTGAAAAATGATTTTATTTCTCGGAAATGAAAGTCCTAATTTTAATTCTCAGTTTGTAGCGTTAAAGGCTGTTTACACTAAGTACATGATTTTTCATATGATTTTCTGTATGACTTGAAATCACCATGGCGAATGATTGTTGACAACAATTTGGAGTCAAGGTGATTTCAAGTCATACAGGAAATCATATGAAAAATCATGTAGTGTAAACAGCCTTTTAGAGAAAAAACACTAAACAGGCACACTGTAATTTTTTTGTTTCAGTATTCTTATATTTAAGGTCATAATCTCAAAAATTCGACATTTATGACTTCAAACATGATTATGTGAAGATGAAAAAATTACTGATAACCTCTATGCAGCGACAGAGTTGCATTTTAAATAAAGCCATTGATTTTCAAGAAATAAAATCATTTCTCGAAAATCAGAGAGAGAAATACCACCTGACTGGATAGCCCTCGAGGCAAAGCCGAGTTCCGTAACTGTCTGTAAGCATACAAGTAAGGAATCGTAAAATTTTGAAAAATCTCAGGAAACGCCTTATTAATGTTGGCGGAGTATAGGAAACAGGAAAATTTGCTCGATTTTGGTGATACGATATTGGATCTTTCATGCAAAGTGGGGAGGTTCCAGCCGCTTCCGTAGCTGCCTATTTTTTTTGCACTGAACAAGATCGTGCGACTAAGACAGGGAGTAGATTTCCGCCAAACGTGACCTTGAAGCCTTTAGAATTGAGTTTCCGAGAACTCTAATTAATTCGCGGAAACATTGGAGAGAAAGCCAATTCGACCGGTCAGGTGCTAAGTACCCAAAACTTTTCATTTGAAATCATAAAAAGAATTATTGCCATTATTACGTTTATGTAAATTACAGAACATAATTTATGTTATGTATTACCTTATGTAATTTACTTAGGTACCTTCAATCAGAAGGTCTTGATAATATCACATTTTGTTAACAGGGTTCGTATTTATATTAATAAATAATTTGGCCGGTCATTAAGATTGTGCGACATTGTCCGTGAATTTTTTCCAAGAATTCTACGGCGAAACTTTTCTAGTGCCGCCAAAGGGGTCGTAAAACCGATAAACAACCATAAACGTCTCAGATTACACTGAGTTTTTTTGCTCGTTTTTTTTACCATGACTACAAGGGAGGTCGAGCTTCCCGTTACGAAGCGGTCTCTATTAGATGGCGCCACTGCGGCGTTTCTTTAATCGTATAATTTAGTACCAATGTTCAATACCAGGGGGCCTACGCTGGCTCCATCTACTAATCACCGGGGTTTTTCAGAGCCTCGAATTTAGTGCTTTTCCGTTCCTCTAATACCTGGATACTCTTTGCTACGGATGATAAAAAGAGAAAATCGATACTACATTCAATGAGTAAGAGTAAGGGTAAGACAAAGATGAACTTACTGTTTCTGATCCCGTGTTCTGATCGCACTTCTCCCTCGCTTACATGCAATTATTGCCAACTGTCAATTATTTTTGGTTATAAACTTATACCTAAAGATTTACTTGTATCATAACTAGTTTCGTGAATTAGGAAATATTGAAAGGCCATAAAGGTGTTTTCTTTTAAAGAAGCCCGATTTTTTAAAATATTAAAATATCTTGCCAAATATATCTCCGTTCCTGAATCGCGGGTGCGCGGTGGATAAACTTAGTGGTGGGAGTGAACATGGGTACACTCTAGTAAAAAGTATGTTCAACTGTTAACGGCATGCAGGGTGCGATGCGTGAGAGCGGGTGAGAGCCCGTTCGTAATTTCAAGAAACTTGTTGCACGGATTGTACTATACGACGCCGCAGGTCTACCGCTCTCTTTCTAGTATCTCCCATTGCTTTCTTTCATCTGCGCATCTCGCAGACGGAGATATATTTGCCAAACTGATTCATAGCCAAACTACACTAGTACAGTCGAGAAAGTAAGTCATGGACTCGGGGGCCCTATCCCCAACTTCGGCGGATCTCGTTTCGTGCGAAAGTGATGCGGTTTGCGCACGAACCTCCAACTTTGGTATTCTCGAGATCCGTACCATTCGAATCTCGGGCGATGTGGAACTTTTCGTACGACCGTCAGCATCGCATGATAATTCCAGGCGGATCGAGGCATTTGCACGGAAGTAGATGCTGCTTGCTCAATTCGGTTTTCAATTTTTATATCAAAAATCATTACCGTTGGATTATTTTGCTAATACTTATT
Organism: Pycnomerus fuliginosus; assembly: GCA_963924575.1. Taxonomy (NCBI): domain Eukaryota; kingdom Metazoa; phylum Arthropoda; class Insecta; order Coleoptera; family Zopheridae; genus Pycnomerus; species Pycnomerus fuliginosus. The sequence goes on along the minus strand of OZ004619.1, from coordinate 18,357,580 downwards.
ATTTATGCTTAATGGGGCGATTAGGAAAATGTTTTCAATTTCATTTCCTTTTATTTGTCTTTGCTTTTTCAATTTTTTTAATTTTTCACAATCTGCCAAAACAGCAAAAAGAATTTTTAAAAAAAGTAATCGAGCAGTTGAATTTGTAACAAAAAAATAAGGTTGACGTGTAGGTCCTTGTGATTTTCAAAAATCTTGGTTTTTGACCGATTTCTTCGATGTTTTTGAAAAAATTGTTAAATACAAAGTTGCTAAGGGACAAACAAGGCACACTTTAAAAATACAATCCTGTATATAGGCTGTCCCACTAAGGAATAACAATACAAACATAGTTTTTTTAATTTTTTATTGGATTCTATGATGAATTCCAAGTATCATTCATTAATCATGTTTTCATCTGAAGCAAACGGTTTAGAAGATATTGGTAATTTTGCGAGAAAAATTACTTTTGCAGTACTTATTTTGAAAAATCACCCCACAACCAATTTTCAACCTTTGGTTTAGGAAATTTAGCATGTCATTAAGGAAGGTTTGGGCTTAACTTAAAGCTCTTGAAAACGAAACTTGGATATAGGGACATCTTATATCAAATGAAAACAAATTTAATGTTACGGCTTATGGCTATAACATTTGATAGTGGTGCCATTTAAAAATTTCGAAATTTAAACCTCTACATTTTTGAAGGTTCATAATGTTACTGGAGACGAACTTAAGAAGCTAAGACCGTTTTCAAGCGCTTGAAAGATAGCGCAAAACCACCTTAATGACATGCCAAATTTACAAAACCAAAGGTTGAAAATTGGTTGGGGAGCGATTTTTCAAAACAAGTACTGCAAAAGTAATTTTTCCTACAAAATTACCAATATCTTCTAAACCATTCGCTTCAGATGAAAACATGATTAATGAATGTTACTTGGAATTCATCATAGAATTCAATAAAAAATTAAAATACAGGGGGTTCCATTTAAAAAAACTAATGTTTGTGTTCTTACTTCTTAGTGGGACAGCCTGTATACAGGATTGTATTTTTAAAATGTGCCTTGTTTGACCCTCTGCAACTTTGTATTTAACCATTTTTCGATATCTCTAATAGGAATGGAGTTATCGACCGAATACAGACAATTGGGACACCCTGTATTTCTAACTTTAAAAAATTCTCAGATTCCGAATCCATTGAGAAAAAAGTGTCATTCCATTTGAGAAAACTAAGTTAAGGCCATTTCCGGTTAAACCGAAAGTGTGAGAAAATAACTGTCCCCTCCATCAAATCCGTATTACAAAAATAAAATTGACCTGTCCGAGGATTTTTGCCACAAGTCAAGGACAAAAATTTAAGGAATTTTATTCCAGACTTTACTATATGAACTATGAAGGTAAATAGCAATATTGAACATAAAATGTCTTTTTTTTAATTTCACCCAATCATCTACTGTAAAATTAGAATATTTGCATTTATTTGGGTTGCGATTTATCAAATAAATTCAAACTTGACCGCCGCGCCGTGTGAAACCGGTGCTCTCATTGGTTTTCGAATGCCGTTACGCTACGGCATACGTTTCTCGGGCGGAAGAAACGATCGAAATGCGAACAGGTGGAGGGGAACTCGAGAATACCGTTTGGCGATCCGAGAGTCGCCCGTGCGGATTTCGATTTCGTGCGGATGTGCATTCGGATGAGATCCGCCGAAGTCGGGGATAAGGCCCCGGGTCTTGAGCGTTACGCACAGAATTTGGGACACCATCATCGACAGTGGTGACTGGTGATTTCTATCTGATATTAAGACCGGCACCAGTTGGACTGTGTCGGACCGTGTGCAGATAATGAGTTATCCGGCCAACAGATCAACAAAAAGTGCATTATTTAGTTTCTCGACTGTACCTACATTGCACATAATTTATTAATTATTCATGATTTTGCCATTGTCTCGAGAATTTTAGTGCAGTAGCATAAGCTTTTCTTCATAGAGTGGTTTTTTTTCGATTTTATGTTTTTCAATAAAAATTAATACAAATTGGCTCTCATGATTGGCCAGCTTACTATTTTTTAAAATTTGTATTGAAATACTGTTACTTTTGCTGTCAGTTTCAAATTTTTCTCGAAAGGACGATTCAAATCTGGACCGTGTTTTGAAAGTATTTCAATACAAAACAAGATTATTTTCTATGCTTTCAAATGCAAGTTTGTATTTCAATACATAAAACAGAGAAAAAACGCCTTTGGTAAGTAGTGCATTATTTTAGACGTGCATCTGACGTCTTTTGCCGATTTTTTGTCTTTTTTTAAATGTAACGATTTCTTCTTGGACTTCTTTGTTCTATTTCCCTTCGCAATAGCACCACTGGTGTGTATTAGTGAAACGGAAAATACACAGGATGTCCCAGAACGCTCGCATCACCTTTTAATAGAGTATTCTGCACTAAATTCTGAGTCGATCCGTGTTTTTGAAAATTTCCAGGACCCAATCAGTTATATAAGAGATTTAAGAGGTCTTAAATCTCTTATAACTGATGGAGAACTATTGGACCCTGGGAATTTTCATAAACACGGAGCAATGGAGAATATAATGCTGAATACTCAACTAAAAGGTGGTGTGAGCGTTCTGGGACAGCCCTATTTAGTCAATTTCGCAATTGACTGATTCTGTAACTTTTAACATTATGTTAAAGCACTGTTATAATGTTAATGACAGAAAATGAATTGTTTATCTGTCATTTAACATTATAACATCGCTCTAATAACGTTAAAAGTTACAGATTCGCCCCCTAAGTTCTAAGTTTTGTTTTGCATTTCTATAATCTATATAATCTACATATATTTAAAATTAATAATAAATCTAATAAATGAAAATATTGCCATCAGCTTTGTTCACATTTATTCAAACCGTATTCACATTTATTTTTTCAAGGAAGGCTTCTCTCAGTACCTACAGTACTTACAGTACCTACCTAAGCAATCCGAAGTTTTCGATTTTTTTAACCTCCCCAACCTCATCACAATTTAAAAAAAATGGGAGGTTACTGCAATCACTAAAATTTTCGAATTTGAGATACCACCAGATCTTTACGTTTTGAGGTCTCAGGAACCCAAAAAAGGGGTTTTTAAAATGTGTCTGTGTGTATGTACGTACGTTCGTACGTACCGAGGTACGTACGTTTGTACGTACGTACGTTCGTTTGTAATCACGTCACAGCCAAAACTACTAGACCGATTTGGCTGAAATTTGGAACATAGGCATCTCGTAACCTAACTTAGATCTGAAAAGCTTTTGGATCCAATCGTGCAACTGGAAATGCCATTTTGGCACATCAACTTTTAAATTTTAAATGCAAACCCCCATTTTTCACGTCACCATAAGGAAGACCTTCAAATTCTGCTTCTAAAAGTGTATTCATTCTTAGTGCCCTTTTGACCAAAAATAAAAAGAAAATTGATTTTTATCGGACTTTAATATCGCGGTACAGCCCAAGCCCCTGAACCGATTTGGCTGAAATTTTGCACATGGGGATTGTATTACACGTCGAAGAGCTGAACAAATTTTGAATTCAATCGACTCACGGAAAGTGCCGTTTTGGCACACTAATTTCCAAATTTAAAATTATTCTCTCATTTGACCATTAAAAACAAGTTTTTGAAAGATTTATTGTCACCATCAGAAAGGTCTTCAAATTCTGGTTTTAAATAGGACAAAATTAATTCGCATTTAGCGCTGTTTGGTTCAAAAAATCGAAATTTTATAATAACAGAAAAAATACATTATAGCCCAAATTACTGAATCGATTTGACTGAAATTTGGTACATGGAGATTGGGTGACCCGTTGAAGACCTGAAAGGCTTTTGAAAGCAATTGGCTCACGGGAAGTCCGATTTAAGCATATCAACTTAAAATTTTAAATACAAAACCTCCTTTTTTATGTCGCCATTAGAAAGGCGATCAAATTCTGGTTCTAAAAATGTGTTCACAGTTTCTGCCATTTCAGTGGAAAATAGAGAAAAAATTCTTTCTCATTAAAAGGGAGCGGGCTGACAGTGGGTGACATAAAGTGGCAGTTATTGTCAAAAAGGTGTCAAAAGATTAACCTTAAAAGGAACATATTGTCAAACGTGATGGGTGATGTCCGAGGTCACGTCGGTATTTGTCAGAAAATTGCGAAATTAGTCAAGGATTAAAAAAAATCTGTTGAATTGACTACTATCTACACAGAATACAAAGATCCACGCGATGGGGAGGTTCCAGCCGCTTCTCTGCTGCATTTTTTTTTTCAGATACACTCGAGTGCAAGTGAATGTAAACGATTATTTGTCAAAATTAGTAGGCCATGATGAATGGAAATACGATTGATTTCCTCCGGAAAAAAGAAATTTCACTTACCCAATTTGGAAGGTACAAGCTGAATAAACCCAAACTGGTATAATAACTCTCCTTAGGTATGTTGTGTAGGTAAAACTACCATAGCAGTACAAAGAACTATCGCGCAGTCCGAAGCAGTATCGCGCAGTACGAAGCAGTATCGCGCAGTACGAAGCAGTATCGAGCGCAGTACGAAGCAGTATCGCGCAGTACCAAGCAGTATCGCGCAGTACGAAGCAGTATCGCGCAGTACGAAGCAGTATCGCGCAGTACCGAGGGGTATTTCGCAGGGGAATTTTGGTGTACAAGCTTTGGGAATTAGTGGGGAATTAGAGGAATTAGTGGGGAATTAGAGAGGAATTAGTGGGGAATTAGAGGAATTAGTGGGGAATTAGTAGGAATTAGTGGGGAATTACAAGGAATTAGTGGAAAATTAATAGAAATTGGTAGGCAATTAGCGAGGAATTACAAGAAGAATGATTGTGTACAAATAGCGTGTACAATTCCGGTATAATAAAACAACTAAATCACAATAAATAAATCACCAAACTGGCAACACTGCCTCGGGGTGAACCCTCAAACTGCGCACGACGACTATCGACGACGCGTGCAATCCGGATCTATACGTTTTGAGGTCTCAGGAACCCAAAAAAGTGGTTTTTAAAATGTGTCTGTATGTATGTACAGCTTAGAAATATGAACATGCCCACCCAGAGCTGATATTTAGTTGGTCGCCTAGCATTCGAATATCAGTTAGGTAGGGGTAACTAACTTCTGCACGGTCTCTGTCGTGGCCTGGTCCATGCGACCAGGTAAATATTCAGCTCTGGGTGGGCATCTTCATGTTTCTAAGCTGTACATACGTACGTACGTAAGTTCGTAAACACGCCCAAACTACTCGACCATTTGGCTGAAATTAGGTATGTGGGCATGTGATAACCTAACTTAGATCTGAAAAGCTTTTGGAGCCAATCGTGCAACCAGAAATGCCATTTTGGGGTTCTTGAGACTCTATCAATACGTGAAGATCTGGTGTTATCTCAATTTCGAAAATTTTAGTGATTGCAGTAACCTCCCTTTTTTTAAGTGATGAAGTGGAGTGGGGAGGTTAAAAGGGAGCATTTGCGGCTAAAATTACATTTTTCGAAAAAATGTCACTGAGGTTTTCTGCTTAAAAAAAACAGCTATTAAATCCGGTGATAAAAATATACAGTTATACATAGGTTTTTTTTCACTGCACGGATATTTGGCCAAAAGGACACCAAGTGTGAATAAATTTTCAGAAGCAGAACTAGAAGAGCTTTCGAATGGGGGGGGGTATAATACATAAGGATTTTATTTTTTAAGGTCCGTTAATCTCATCGGAAGTGGGCCATTTGACAGAAATAACTGACATTCTCCACATTAGGACAAAAATGTTGATTTTAATGTAGATTTTGGCCAATCAGAAGCAGATCTTTTGAAATGTTGCTAGGCAAATATTTAATGGACACTTCAATTTTTTTGATTATGAAATCGGCCCTAATTACAATAACCATTTTACTTAACGTATATTCAAGGAGATATTATGTCTCGAGTTATGCTAAGAATTGCATTTGTATAATTTCTATTCAATTATTTTCTTATTTTTTGCGGTTTGTTGATAAAATGTTTGCGTTTTTTACAGATTTTTAACTTCAAAGCTCAAATAATTATACACATTTTTATTCTTAGAAGTCTATATTATTATTCGTTACTATATTTTCGTCCGAATTATCGGGCATTCAGCAGTCAGCTGTTAAAAAATTTAGAAATTTCGGGAAACTGAGAATATCAGGGACATACTCTCGGACATACTTATTGGAATTAGCGAGAGAATTAGGGGATTAGAAAGGGAATTAGAGGAATTAGCAGAATTAGTAGGGGAATTAGAGGAATTAGTAGGGGAATTAGAGGAATTAGTAGGGGAATTAGAGGAATTAGTAGGGGAATTAGAGGAATTAGCAGGGGAATTAGAGGAATTAGAGGAATTACCAGGGGAATTAGAGGAATTAGTAGGGGAATTAGAGGAATTTTCAACAATTTGGGAATTAGTGTACAAAAATATTTTCTGCGAAATACCCCTCGCGCAGTACCAAGCAGTATGGTATGAGCGCAGTACTTTGTACACGAAAAATCCGCGTGGCCAACCCCTCGATTTATTAGGTTGGGGCAAATCCAAGAACGACTTCACTTTGTTCATTTCTTAGAAGCAAAACAAAACCATAAATCTTATTGAAATGGAGCACTTTTTGCGTGGTGTCGTTATCAGAACTCGAAATTATTACGGGCACGGGGTGCAGACTGCAATCCTGTCAATTTTTCATATAAATAAGATGGCACATGACATGTTTACAACCACCCTCACCGAAAACGCAGCGGTCTGGACGTCAGTCAAATGTTTTTTTGTAACATATGTGCCATCTTATTTACGTGAAAAATTGACAGGCAGACGGGAGCAAATAATATTCAGGGCCCCAATTTTTTTTACAAATTTGGAGCCCCCTCAATTTGAAAACGCAGCCACACGTGAGCATGATTCCTGCATTTGCTGCTTTATATTAACTAAAACTATAATACATATCGTTATTGTGGTGGAGCAAATGATATACCTACCGAAATTATTGCTAGCCCGCTGTCTATAAGAGTACTCAATAACAAGTAGATACTTGAGTACTGTGTCAAGTTCTTAAGTCCTGAAAGTACTTAAGTACCTTATGAAATACTCAGTCTTTTATTTTACTTAAGTATTTTATGAAGTACTTAAGTACTTTAGTAAATACTCAGTCCCTTATTTTACTCAGTACTTTTAAGTATTGGTACTGGTACTGGGTGTGCGCACTAGTAAAGTACTGGACTGCAATTTTCAAGTACTTCTATCCAGTACTGGTACTTGATACTTGAAGTATATTCAAAATATCAAGTACTTAGTACTTGATACTTAAGTAATTTTTTTCGGTACTTGGCCCAGCTCTGCTACGTACGTCTGTAAATTTGGTGTATAGGCAAATCGTCTCCTGCTTCTGAGTCAGATTGATCATTGTTATACCTATTGTTAACAAGTAACGGCAATTACTATTGCCGTTCTATTATATTTTTCCCCACATATTTTTTTTAATTTTGGCTGAGTAGATCGAACACAGAAAATAATGAAATTTTATAAGTTTAAATTAATAAGATGTGGAAAAATGCAAAAATCACATTCTTAATTAATTTTACAGCATAGAAATAGCGCTAGTAGGTAAATATTACATTTCCAATTTTTCAGAAGAACCGGTTTTTTCCAGAAACCAATTTTTCCGGAAAATTTGAAACTGCGTGGTGTTGTTTGAAAGATCATAGCTCCCTTAGAAAGCTTTTTCCGCCGTATGCCTTTTAGAACTTTTCGACGAACTTATTTCTTCCCCAAATTAAGCAAGGTAGCGTTATTTTCACTAATTAAGTGGATAAAATAACATTTTCCGTCACAATTTTTCGCGCTCTAAACGCCATTCAAAGGATTCAAAGTCAGTTTATTCCTAGCGACATGCAACAAGAGCACCTTTTTTATTAGATTAAGATTTTATTACTGTTTGGTATGAAAAATCACGGCATAAATTTTTTTTTTAAAGAAACTACCGACTTTCTGAGGAGCCCTTTGCGGGGGCGTAGCTTCGTTTACGAAGCATTTCCAGACTTATGTCCATAGGAACTTTTGCTTCTATTTCGCCCGTTTCACTCACTACTATGACTTCAGACTCATTCTGTATATGGTAGGTATACATCCTCAATATTGTAAATTGTGACTATAATTTTAAAACTTGTTTAAATCTGATAAAGATTCGGATGCTCGGGGGTTTGCAGAGTAACAAAAAACAGTTTTCGCACATTCTATAGACCCTAGAAGTGTGAAGTGCGTACCCCTCTAACAGAATTTTTAAATACGCCACTGGGGATAAAGATGAGGATAGATATTCCTGCAATAATTATGTGCAGACTGCAGATTCAATGTTGTCTGAATTGCCGGTCTTATCATGTATTCCACTCGACTGTTCCCCAGAATAGCCCTATTTATTTCTGCATTTCAACAACAATCGTCATTTGTGCACGGTTTATTTATAAACTCCCAACTTAATTATCTTGATGAGCTGCAATAATTAAAAATATTAACCTCCCCTCTCGGAGAAGGTAGAAACTTCTACTTTTTTACAGAATTTGTAAATGTAGCTATTAACTTTAACCAGCTATTTATAACAGTTATAAACAAAAATTGATTTAAAAATATAAATCGAGCTGATGTCCGGTCTTTTAAATCTAATGGTTAAAGTCAGAATCTGTATGTCAGAAGTCGCCCGCGTCGGCTGGGTGTGCTTGTGGAATGCCGTCTCTCGGACTCAGTCGCTGGTGTTGTCTGGTGCTCAGCGCGCTCATTTACTAAAATAAATATAAATAAAAATGTTTTTCACCCCTTAAATGACATTTTTCGAAAAAGGTGTTTAGGCCGTCTCCGCCATTCTATTTAATTGGTGTAAGGTAATAGGTAACTCGGGGTCAAAGTTGTACTTAATTTAGGGTCGACGTTTAGGCATTTATTGTGTTTCTCAGGACACTAATTCAACATGGTGACCTGCCATTAATGAATTAATGAATTTTTCGAAAAAATGGCACTAAGGTCTTGGACCCGGCCATGCGACAGCTAAATTCAAAAAGGGGCCTTTTTCTCCCCAAAATGGCAATTTCCGAAAAAATCCGATAGTATTCTACCTATTCTTAAGCTCTTCTGCTAAAATAAATTTTAAAAAGGGACTTTTTTGCCACTAAATATCGGCTATCAAATTCAATAATAAAAAAAACATACATAGTTTTTTCACGGCACTGATTTTTGCCGAAAAGGGCACCATGTGGGAATACATTTTCAGAAGCACAATTTGAAGAGTTTTCATATGGTGACGTGAAAAATAGGGGTTTGCATTTGAAAATTTTAAGTTGATGTGAGAGAATGGCACTTTCCGTAGTTCGATTTTGCCCAAAGTCTAATGAGTTCTTCCTTAATTTATAACATGTGTACATACCCATTTCGGCCAGATCGGTCCAGTAGTTCGGGCTGTAGCTTGTTTACAGGCATAGACAAACACACAGACATTTTTCAAAGACAAATTTTTTGGGTTCCCAGGACCCTGAAACGTAAAGATTTGATGTTTTTGGCGATTCGATTTTTTAATCGATTTTAGTAACTGCTCCGCGAAGCGTCTAAGTTAAAAATGGGAGGTTACTGCAATTAATGCAAAATTCAAAATTGAGATAACACCAGATCTTTACGTTTCGAGGTCCCAGGATCACGAAAATGTGTTTTTTTTAAATGCCTGCGTATGCGTACGTACGTTATACGAGCTCGTTCGCACTTAGTATGTGAACACGATTTCTCGAAAACTACCGAAATGATTTTAATGAAATTCGGTATGGAGGTTAGGTTAGGTTAGGTTCTGGTGAGCCCGGTTAACTTTTTTGCCAATCAGCAAACGCTACGTGCCTTTTTAGCACATAAAGCCATGAAATTAGATTGATAATGAACACAAAATTTTCTTATCAGCACTTGAAAGGGCTTCAAATTCTGTACCTACAAACCTATTCATACTTAGCGCCTTTTTGGCATAAAATCACAAAATTTGAAATTTCAAAGCACCATTAATTAATACGCTGCAATTCTAACTACTAGATCAATTTGTAATTTGCATGGTATCTAGAGATGTCATAACCTGCCAAAAAACTGAATTAATTTTGGTGGCGATCGGCCAACGACAAGTACCTTTTTGGCAAGTCAACTTTGAAATTTGAAAGGTGACCACCATTTGTTTTTATCAACACATGAAAGGTATTCAAATTTCCAAAAGTGCATTCAAATTTAGTGCCCTTTTGACAAAAAAATTGAAAGGTTTGAAAAACCCCATCACAAATCACTTAAAGGCTGATTTGATGGATTGAAAATGAGGTAGGATCGGATTATTCACCAAGTGGAGAGGTTCCAGCCGCTTCCGCAGCTGCTCAATTTTTTTATCATTCATTATGGTCTTGTTTTGTTAGCTGGGGTGGAGAATCATCTTTCCAAGATTCGGGCGCTTCAAATTATGCGTAATTACTCGCTAATTACGTAATCGTCTAGCTTAATTATATCGTAATTGATTTGTCTAGAGTTTCAAATCCAAAGTCCAAAGAGGATGAGTTTATTTTAGATCGCCTTGATTATAGTGGTACATCCGAGGGTACATATCTACCAAGTTTTTACAATAATTGCCTACAGGCAGGCAAAGATCGTAATAAATCAGAGCATACAGGGTGTCCCAATTGTCTGTATTCGGTCGATAACTCCATTGCTGTTAGAGATAGCGAAAAATTGTTAATTACAAAGTAGCAGAGGGTCAAACAAGGCACATTTTAAAAATACAATCCTGTATGCAGGCTGTCCCACTAAGGAGTCAGAACACAAACATAGGTTTTTTTCGAGGTTTTTTTAAATGGAACACCCTGTATATTAATTTTTTATTGGATTCTATGATGAATTACAAGTAACATTCATTAATCATGTTTTCATCTGACGCGAATGGTTTAGAAGATATTGGTAATTTTGTGGGAAAAATTTTGCAGTAGGTACTATCTATCCCCTACGTTTCATGCATCACAGTCTACTCGATCAGAAAGTTTTTGCTCACGCACGATATGATATATACCTACCTTACGCCCACTGCTAACGTACCAAACACTACTACTACTACTACTATAAATACAGAGCATAGATCCCACTCAACACACCATTTTTTCTACATATGTCTTCTTTGGGTAAGCGAAAAACTTTCACATGCTGAAAGACTGCTTTGATATATCTTTATTTTCGCGAATGTTTTCTACAAGTCTATTATAAATTCTGATAAAAGCCAGGATAAAGATGTTTCATAACAGCAATAACAGCTTATGGCGTTAGAACATAGGAGTGACCAATTTATTATGTGTTATTACACCTACCGTTTTGTTTTCTAGCGGTACACCTTCCGGTCATTTTCATTTTACTATTGTCTCAAATGTCTATTAGTGTAGTACAGTCCATTGACTTTCTTCAGGCCTCATTTTTTTTTTATGTAAGGCGACGCGACGACTTGCATCATTATTCTCTATTTCCGTTACCTCTGCAGGTCATATCTACCCATCAATAACTTTCGCGCTTTATTTAAGTGAAAATAAAACTAATGAAAGATATAGTTGCGAAAACAACAATGATGTCACAAGTCACAAGCATACAGGGTGTTCCACCGGTGCGTCAAGGTCCATTTATGTCCACGTCATTAATAATATAATTTTTGTACTCCAGACGTTATAGTTACCTACTGAAAATGTGCATAATCTAAAATTACTATGGACTCACACGGCTCGTGTAGGGGGGCAGCGCAAAATTACATTTTGTCAAATGGAACACCCCATATATCAATGCATTTTTGGTTTCTACGTGTCATTCTGTGCAACTTTTGTCAGAGGTATGCTCCATTCTTAAATTCAATCGTTTTTGAGTTATTTAAAAAAATGTGTAGAATTTGGAGAAAACAAGACTTCAGTTAAAAACGAATATTTTCGAAACCTAAAGGTTTTTCTCTTCCAAACTTCTCTCACATCTTAAAGTAAAGTTAGAGCTACCTGACGATACACTTAGATGTCAAATTTCATGTTTGTGTCTCCGGTAAATTTTCAAATTAACAGAAATTAAAAAGACAAAATCTCGAAAATTCAAATCTAATAGAGAAGTAAATTCTAGATCGACTTTCTTAACAAATCCCTATAGGTACCTAAATTGCATGTTTTTCAAATTATCACCAGTATTCCACTCGATTCCAGGCATCTTAAAATCGCTTCAATTTTTATTTTATTCTTCATGTTGGCAATGCAACGTGACGTGACATTTCTTAAAACGCTGTCAACCATTTTTGTCGAGATTTTTGTAGGTTATGTTTATTAGATTGTTTTAGATATACCGGGTGGCGCATTGAAGACGATCCAATCTTAATAACTTATAGGCGAAATCTGATATCGACTTGCGGTTTTCGACAAGTTCTTTAGCATTGAGGGGCACTGTAATTTTGATTCTCGTTTTGATTGATACTTTATTCGTGTTCAGAAGGCCATGATAAACAGAATAAAATTGGTCTCAAAAAGGAGCGAAGGACATAGTGATGATAGTACAGTTTCATTTTCGTACATGTTCTGGACGTCTGCCAAAGCCCAAAGGTTTTTTTTTTGTTACATGTGCCATTTTGTTAACACGAAAAATCGAAAGGCATACTGGAGCAAATGACAAAACGGAAACGAACACCCATTTTTTTACAAATTTGGAGCCGCCTGAACTGAAATCATACTCGGATTTATAGGTTAACCTTCGATTGAAAAACCGGCTCTTAGTCTTTGAATTTTAGGTTGGTATATGAGGAAATTTTGCAAGGAATTTTACTAACAGGTGAGTTAGTAGAAGCGATTTCAATACGATACGAGGGGGAAACAACCAATGAAAATTTGTATACCATAAATCCTTTTTGGTTAATAAATCCCCGTAAATCCTAAAAAATCCTCATAAATCATCGTAAATCCCCATAAATCCTCATAAATCCCCATAAATCCTCGTAAATCCCCATAAATCCTCGTAAATCCCCATAAATACTCGTAAATCCCTATAAATCCTCGTAAATCCACATAAAAATCTGATTGGGGCCCTTTATTATCAATATTATTGCCATTAATGATAATGTTTTTGAAAGTGGTTAGGCAATAAGTACTCAAAAACAGAGTGCGCCGCAGGCGAAAACCTGTGAAAATTTCAAGGTCACGCATCTTCTAACCACTTCAGAAAGTGTAAGGATGAAATTATGTGAAAAACAACTCCCATAAAAAGATTTTTTATCGAATTCGCCTATAGCAATATAATATCTTTGAAGCATAAAAGAAGACACTTCTAAATAAAGATTATCAACATTAGTTCCACAAATTTGAGTTATGTTATGCGATGTAGTGATAGAAACAAAGACAAAAAGTCGCATTTTTACTTAGGTAGATATCGCTGCTAGGTATATGCACTTTTTTCCCAAGTCTTGCATATTTATTAGCAGGGTTAGGCATAAACTATTATCTATGCTATATCTAATAGCGCTTTGATTATTTTTATCTGTAAGTTCAGCGGGGCCAGTCCGGGCCCCTAAGAACACCTCCCTCATCTCGTCGGGCCTGGCCGTCCATCGCCACTGTTGACTGTTTCACGGGCCAAAAACATTATTATTGTTATTATTATTAAAAAATTCAGGTACTATTGAGCTAGGTGACAGAAAGTTATAATAAATAATCCAGCTGCAGCTGCCAGATCTAATTGTAAAAAAAAAAGAAATTTTTTGCATTCTCGTAGGCATTGCCATCATAGGTATTAGTTATTATTAATTTTTAATAACAAAAATGCCCCCCCGCACTACGGGGTATGTGGGGCCGTTGTTACGTCACTGATTTTAAGGCCAATAACTTACACCTATTGTCGCCTCCAATTACACTGCGACCTAACATTCGATAAACACATAAAGTGCGCATGCGCCAAAGAGCACGTGGCTTCAATAATTCCTCGGTAAATCCCAATAATTCCTCGATAAATCCCTCGATAAATCCCAATAAATCCCCGTAAATCCTCATAAATCCCATAAATCCCAATAAATCCTCGTAAATCCTAACAAATCCTCGTAAATCAAAATAAATCCCCGTAAATCCTCAAACTTGTACACCATAAATCCTAGGTTGTCTACCCCTCGATACGATACGTCAGAAAACATGACAAATGTCAAAATTTTGCAATTGCTCTGAATTGGCCCAAAATGGCCTTTGTGTGCGTGTAGTTTTGAGTAAAGTGCAGAGAAACATATTCACGAAAAAGTCTCAGGTACGCCTCGAGGTACGCATATCTGTGACACTGCTGCTAACAATAAAAATAAACCCTAGAAGATTTGGGTTATATATATATATATCAAATTGTCAAAAAGTACACTCGCTTACAAATTAGGGTTGTACAGTTCCAGAAAAATTTTAGTTCTGCCATAGAAAATGAATGGACTTTACCTGCAAATTTAGTATCTGATCAATTATCGTCTATTTTAAAACACGCTACCTACTTACACAGCACTAGTGCGGTAAAATCTCAGTAAAATCATCTTCATTGACGTCAAGAAAACTGTAATTAAATCCCGTTTTGCCAACACGAAAAAGAGCACCCACACAACCTATACTGATTTAATCGCCTGCGGGTATCTTGAGATGGTAGATGGTGGCTTAATTTTTATTAGAAAACATTACGTCTCGGGTCTCACAATACAAGGCACCCACACGGGTCGTGACTTGCTCACAAAACAAAGAGTTAAGACTGGGGCGAGGACTGGGGAAGTATCAGGATGCAGCAACCATATGGTACACAAACACTAGCAATTATTATTTTCAAATGGACGACTCCTCGAATCTTAATTAACCCTTTGTCTTCCAAGGATCCGAGACACGTCTTAGGTCAGACTGGGTTCAGATAGACTTCTGACCAACGTGTGCTTGTGACAAGGGCTCAGACCATAAATTAGGTTTATTTAGATTTCTGCGACGATACAAAAATTTACAAGGAAAATGATAAATTATTTACTTCTTTTATGGCAGATTGAAGCACACACCAAGTCGTTAAAAAGACTAATATTTGAAATTATTAAATGCCACAAAGTGTGTAAACATTGACTTTTACACACCATCATGATCATTCCAACGTTTTTCACGGTTACATTGGTTACATTTTGTTTTAATACTCTGGTAAAAAGTGACACGCCTACAGAAACACTAACTCCGGTTAACCATCAGAGTGCGTTCAACTCTACCTTAGTTTGTAAGGCAAATAACTCTTATGTTGCTTAAAGATTTTATTGAGTTGCATTGCAAACCGTTGCAAAATACCTCTTTTTCACAAAATCTCCATTAATAATATATGACAATACAGATTCACCTATAGAAAAAGAACAGAGCCATAAACTTTGCTCTCGACTTTGCTACTGAAAAGTTAGGCTGGGCCAAAAAGTTGCAAGACGCGCGTTTTGTTCAAAGTTTTCAGGACAAATAGTGAATTTATTAGATTTCTTACATAATTTTAATTAAAAGCGTTGTTATGCTACAAAAAACATCAGCTCGGTAGAGATATTCTAGCTATAATACTCGTAATCACAAAATGACACCCCTTGATTCATATATTCATATAAATGATTTGTTACGCATAATTAAAAACTCGTTAATAACAATATATGGCTGGATATAAGGGTCAAGCATTACAGGAATTTAATTTCAGTTTGCAGAAGAAGTTTTCCACTATCGAAGGCAGAAATTTATTGGAGAGAAAATCAAATAAATCGCCCTCATGATGTAAACTAACACCGGATACAGATTTAACTTTTTTCGACTTTTTAACATCCAGAATAAATTTCAACGTGCCTGAAGAAGCTATATTTTAACAGCCGGCAAAATGGTAAATAGGTAATAGCTCGGGTAGATACAGTGTGGTGGGGTGGTCCAAATGGTGCATTAAAAGATGGATCTCACCAGCAAACCAAGAGGTAAGAGGTAAATAAACAAAATAAAAAATTGACAATCTCGGAGACGGCATAGCAGAAAGAAACTTTTTCACAAGGGGTATTCCTCGGTGTATTCAATGCGTGCAATGTTGAGCCACGTGTGTGCGAGTGTGTGCAATAAGTGCAATGGTATGTATAATGGTGTGTAATTTTGGGCAGTCGTGTGAATAATATTGTGCAGTCAAGCGTGCAATGGCGTGCAATGTTGTGCGGTATTATATTTCCACATGAGTGCGTTAAACTCGGTTGAAATCAGTTGAAATATTCTTTCATCAAAAAATTATTTTTTAGGCGCTCGACCGGAAAGTTAACCTTTCCGGTCAATTTTAGGACCGGAAAGTGGCCTTTCCCGGACTAGTCCGGGAAAATGAAAAATTAATTTTCCCGGTCAATTTTGGGACCGGAAAATTAACTTTCCCGGACTAGTCCGGGAAAGTCGAAGTCCGGGAAAGTGGAATTTCACCGAAATATTCTAGAAAGTGAAATTTCACCGGTATATTATGGATTTTGTTATCGTGTTAATTTTTACTAGGCTCCTCACATTTTTCAGTGTAGATAATTTGAATTAAAATATTTAATTTCACACAGAAAATATGTTGCGAGCACCTAAAAAATTTAATACGTAACTCACATGTAAAGTGTCTTTCCTGGACTCGCAGGCTTTCAGGCTTCCGCCTACGGCGTCAGCCTGAAATCTGCCTATTCGTCCAAGAAAGATCACTTTCCATACTCTTTACGTAAATAACTATTTTTAGTTGCTCGACCGGAAAGTTAACCTTTCCGGTCAATTTTAGGACCGGAAAGTGACGTTTCCCGGACAGTGAAAAATTAATTTTCCCGGTCAATTTTGGGACCGGAAAATCAACTTTCCCAGACTTGTCCGGGAAAGTGAAATTTCACCGAAATATTCTAGAAAGTGAAATTTCACCGGAATATTATGGATTTTGTGGGGGGGATTTCACAGTCGGCAGTGGTGTACAAATTTTCGGCAGTGTTAGTGTGAAATGACTGAAATGTTAGGCATTGGTTGCAAAAATTGAGCAAATTCGATAGTCGGGGGACTTCACAGTCGGCAGTGGTGTACAAATTTACGGCAGTGCCCTGAAAATTCGGCAGTGGTGTACAAATTTTTGGGGTGTGAAATGCCCCCCAGGATTTTGTTATCGTGTTAATTTTTACTAGGCTCCTCACATTTTTCAGTGTAGATAATTTGAATTAAAATATTTAATTTCACAAAGAAAATATGTTGCGAGCACCTAAAAAATTTAATACGTAACTCACATGTATAAAGTGTCTTTCCTGGACTCGCAGGCTTTGAGGCTTCCGCCTACGGCGTCAGCCTGAAATCTGCCTATTCGTCCAGGAAAGATCACTTTCCATACTCTTTAAGTAAATAACTATTTCCTCGATCTTTTCTAATACTTCTGTTACTGTTTCCTCGACTGCTTCTATGGTGCATTTGAATTGGCTTCTTATGTTTGCTATAAAATACGCCATTCTATAAAAGCACGCGCCCGTGACAACGTTTTTTAAAGCTAATAGTAATAAATCAAAAATTTTTGACATTTATCACTTGAATTGACAAGAAAATTCAAAAGTAAGGTTAGTATTAAAAAAAAACGAGGGGTCATCCACTGCTGGGAATACGTGTACAAGCCAAGGGTCAATACGCGTCAATACTGTCAATAAGGCAATACTGACAATACTTGCCAATACAGTGTAAATGCAATATCCTCGGCAATTCGCGATTCTAGCTAAGGAGGACGCCCTCTGGTGTGTGACAGTGAGGGAACTCTGGGAAAAGAGCCAATGAGGAGCGCTGAAATATATTGACAGACATTTTTGGTGACATTTGATTGGACGCTTCCAACAAAATATGTCTACGTGACAGCACAAAATTAATTTGAATAGCGAATATCAATAAGTGTCAATACCGAGGGGTTGACCACTTAGCGATTTTGGTGTACAGTTCTCTGGAATTTTGGCAATTTTCTAGCAATTTTGGCGATTTTTAGCGATTTTGGCAATTTTCCAGCAATTTTGGCGATTTTCCTGCAATTTTGGCGATTTTGGTTTCAAGCTAGTTTCCGACGATTTTCAAGCAAGTTTCCGGCGATTTTCAAGCAAGCTTCCAGCGATTTTGCAGCAATTTTGTCGATTTTCGAGCGAATTTGGCATATTTTTTTGGCTACTTGGAAATTTTCTAGCTATTTCCGCGATTTTTAAGGTCCTTCTGTGGTCTTTAATGTTTCATTTTTTAGATTCAAAGACCCTGTACTGATTTTAAACAAATTTTTAAAATACATCCCAGTCATTTACGATTACTTTTCTTCGACTGAAAAAGGTTTGAATCTGCCGTTTTTTCCCGACCAATACCTAAGTTGTGGAAAAAAAACAAGGGGATGAATTTTTAAAATTGGCAGTCTCGGAGACGGTAGAAACTTCTACTTTTTCACAGAATTTGTAAATGTAGCAATTAACCGAGCAATTAACTTTATTTAACCGTGCGGGCGGTTGTCAATGGCTGATGCGCCCGGCGCTCATTTACTAAAATCCGAGCTAAAATCTAAAATACAAATGTTTTTCACCCCTAAAATCACATTTTTCGAACAAATGGCACTAAGGTTTTCGATCCGGCAATGCAACAGCTATCGAATTCGATAATAATAATAGGCCCTTTTGCTAAGACAAATTCAAAAACGGACCTTTTTGTCCCTAAAATGGAAATTTTATGCATAGCTTTTTTTCACGGCAACATTTTTTGCCCAAAAGGGCACAAGTGTGAATACATTTTTAGAAGCAGAATTCGAAGAGCATTCATGGTAACGCGAAAAATGGGGTAAATGCAATGGGGTAATAATTATTGTGATGCCTATGGGATTGTGGAGTGTGTGCAATTATTGCAATTAAGTGCGAAATAGTTGTAAATGTGCGCAATATTCGAGGCAATATTGCACAGATTGTGCATTGTGGGACACCAAATCGGAAAAATGAATGACCCTTTTCCTAGACCTTAGAAGAACTCGGGCTTTCTGCTACCTCAGGCTGCAAGAGGACCTAAGTGTACCCCAAGTGTATACCTATACATAAATTAATACAGTAGGGCGCGATCTGCCTCCCATTATAAACTAAAATCTCAATTCAGGTTTTAATCGAAAGGGTGACGACAAGTGAAAATTCCTCGGAAAATTCCATCATTCGTATTTTTCGAGTACCTACTTAATTTAAAGGGGCGTAACTCCCTTCCGAAGCGCTTCCGGAGATATGATGTCCATAGAAACTTTTCGACTTAAATGGTGAAAAATTGAAATTTTCGAAAAACGCAAAAACGTCAATTTTACTTTTTTATGCAAATTCAACTGTGTGGGTGATCGATTACATTTTTTCCTAAATTGTTTGTGAAATATTTTTGGCAATTTTAAATATTAAAAGATTTGGAAAAAGCAAACACAAGTAAAATAAAATGTCCAATATGTACCAACCCAGTACCAACGTACCTAATTGCAGAGTTGAATTTGCATCAGAAGTTTAAAGCAGAGGTGTTGAATTTTTCAATTTTTCAGCGTGTGTTTCTAAAATTAGAGTAAAACTAGGTGGCCCTGACAAAAATCATCTCATCATGCACCAAATTGTTAGTATATTAAGGAGTATTTTACGAATTACTACCTATACCCATTTTATTTATTTTATAGTTTTCTGATAACCTTTCGTAACCTCCCTGCAATTTGATTAGGTTTTTAAAACACACACGGTACCTACCTATAGGTACCATCAAAAATTAGAACCATATACCATCCTACATTCTACCTACCTATTATGTACCTACTTACCTATTCAGATGATCATATAATTTTACTTTCATATTTCAATTTCAAACGTCTATAATTGGCGGATTACAAAAGCATTTTATAAAATTTTAAGACATGCAAGTAAAAAGTAAACCTTACCTTTAAGGAGACCAATAATCCATTTTATCCAAAAGGTAAAATCCAAAACAAAACAAGTACAAAAAAAATCACAATAAATAACGACACAAAATAACACAAGTACTTAGGTAAGTACCTAAATCAAATCAATACAATAATATACAGGTTCGATATTATTCATTGGATTTGAAGGATCCTTCGGTAATTGTGATCGGGAAACTACTGTTACGTAAGATATCAATAAAAACATAAACACATGTTCGTAAACGACTTGAAACCGTCCAACTAACTCACTACGCCGCGCTCCACAACAAACTAACAGTCACTAGTCAGTAACCAAACCAAACACGCACGCAGATGAAAATCTTAATCGAAGATCCCTGCGCACTCGGCGGACATGTAAACGCTTGCGCCCCAAAATCTTAATTTACATTTTTTTTAACTTCTATACCTATTTATTATTTAAAAGTTGAAAGGCCACAATAGGATATTGTATTTTGTCAATAATTATCATAACAAGAGCAAGTACATAATATGTACTTTACTTACCTACTTTATTTTAAACTTTTAAGTCCTACATACCGAATTTCGCATAAGTAAATAGGAAAATAGGTATGGAAATATTAACTAGGTACCTAATTAAAAAATAAGAAAAACTAAGGATGCAATATTTTATTCGAAACAACGATTTTGAAAATTTCATGGGGTCATGAGAAAGGGAATGGCGCTGAAATGGATGGAGATAGCTAAAGATCAATGAAAGATGTTTGAAGTGCGTTATTTTAAAAACATTTGTAGTGACATCTAACATGCTTGAGTTCAGTCATGTCTTTGCCATGGTATTCTCGATGTTGTAGCTCCGATTCTGTTCCCCCAGACAATAGATGTCGCGTGAAATCGGGATGCTGGTGAGTCGTGACCGTGGCAGTAATTAACATTTTAAATTTCGAACAAAGGCTAAAAATTTACATCATAGGGTAGGTACGTAAAAAGTTTGAACGGCGTTACATGTGGAACGCCCCCCTTGAGTCAAAAAACCGTCGTAAGATAAAATATTTGGGGACTTTTCATCCATAAGACAACTTTCGAAAAAGGACCAAAATTTACGTCACAAGGTTTTTCCAGCAAATTGTCGCCCATTATATACTCGATTTATGAAACCGCGTAAGACAAAAATCTTGTGGGTCAAATGCTTTCAAGATATATTTTTCTAAAGGGTTAAAAATTACTTAATTTATGGGTATGTACTTACATTTATAAAAAAGGTCAGCTGTAAAATGTGTGGAAATATACCTCAAATTCACAAAATCCGTTGCAAATCAAAATTTTCGGGGTCTTTTCATATCCGTAAGACGAATCTGAAATTTCGAAAATTAAACAAACTTACATATACGTCATAAAGGTACATGAAAAATGTTTCCTTTATTTTGTTGTCCATATAACACCTCTGATTTAAGAAACCGCTTCGTAATAAGACAAAATTTTGTGGACTTTAAGACAACGGTTTTCGAAAAAGAGCCCGAAATTTACGCCATCAGGTACATATAAAAAGTTGGAACGGTATTGGGCGTGGACGCGACCCTCGAAATCACAGATCAGATACATCGTGAGACAAAATATTTGGCGTTAAGACTTTGCAAGTTCGAAAAAGGGCCAAAATTTACGTCACAAGGTACATGACAAATTTTTTCAAAGATTTGTCGGCGATTAAAGTAAAGATAAAAGTAAAAGATACAAATTTTGTGGGTAAATCGGCGTATGGCAACATATTTTGGAGAAAAGTGCAGTATACGTTACTGTTCAGCAGAAAATATATCTACGGCCTTACTTCGAAAAACCAGGCGGTGGGTCGAAAAATTGATAAAGAAATGGAAAAAAATAAATAGATCGAGAAGTTTTTTTGTTGGAATAATGGTGAGATTTCAGGTCCATGAAAAACATATATGTACTAAAAACTCGCCCTCCACCCCAGCCTGCATAAACACCCCAAAATATGCAAATTATGCGCAAGAATTAGGTTTTTGCTCCATAACTTGATCGTTTCCTCTTCATGGTACGAAAAATTCAGGGGTATACAATATCGAAGACTAATAAATTCTCTACAAGAAAGTTCATATGCATTATTATTCACCTGAAACTGTAGTTTCGTCGCGCAGCAGTCGTACAAAATTGAGCAACTGTTACCAAACGCAATTAGCCCATATAATGCCCCTAAAAATAAGACTAAATGTTGAATTTGGGCATGTTTGGGGTAGAAATGGGATCAAAATATGTCAAAAAGAAAGAGAAAAGTTTTGGGTTAAAATGACTCCTATACGCCTCACCAGGGTACCTACGTATGGAATTCAGTTTTTTCAATTTACTCAAAAAGTACAATTGATTCCTACATCAATTCTAAATTTCTGATTCCTATCAGAAATTTAGAACATACACGAGTAATGTAGAGGGCTTTGCTCTATTTTTTTCTATTTTTATTTTCATCAGAGGCGTGCGTTCCGTGGGGGTAACATTTTTCTCACAAAATAATATCAAAGTCATAATTAGGTGGCCATCATATGACAAACAAAAAATGTCCTCTCTTATATAAAACGATCCTAACTTGTTTAATGCCCTTTCAACTTTTCAGGTAGGTAGGTACCGTAAAGTTGGGTGGCTTTGGCCTGCCTAGGTCACTTTGGCCGTTTTTCGGAATTTGTTACTATTGTACATGTCCACATTAAATTGATTAATAATTGTGGGTTTTATGATTTTATATGATAGTACATACTATTGGTATGCTAAAAATTAATAATAGGAATAAATTAATAAGTTCAATTTAACGTAATTAAATTTAGAATCCTGTTGTGAGAAACAGGCGATATTTAGGCGCAAAAAACTTTTGTCGCGGAAATTTACCTAGCGACAGCGAAAAATTTTTGCTAACAGCATGTGATGAGTAGACCTCTGGGAAGATTTCTGTTCCATAATTACGACCGAAAAGTTAGCGGCTTGGCCAGTAGGGGGTGGCCAAACTCGCCCAATCAGATTTTGTTACTTAAACGGGTGACATTGGTCAGTCGTAAATTGATGAAATTTAGGCGGTTTTCAAATTGTTGAGTGCACTATATAAGTAACCAGTCTATTTATTAGTATATCATAGCATAATGTGGCAATTTCTATAGCTTTGGAAAAATGGGTCGCTACAAAAGACCAGCAGGAAGCCGAAATTATTAGATATTGTAGTAATTATAGAAACTCCCCCAACCTTCCAAAAGGGCTTCTTCAAGATACCTGAAATGGAAACCTATGCATAAAATTTTGTATTTTTTAATAAAGTTTGAATTTTGAATAGCCCGCCACTTGTTTTTATACATTTAATTTCTGTTTGCTGCTCCCAATTCGTCATGCAAGGCAACGGAATTTTTTTGGTGGCCAAACACAGGCTTAGGCATGTTTGTCTTTACATTTAAGCGTAAAACAAATGGGTGGCCAAAGTAACCCAACTTTACCTGGTAACTTTGGCCACCCTGTTTTTTTTTAAAAAAACCTAATAAAATTGCTTTCACATTGTTGTAATTTGCCTGATTGAAAATACTATCATAGACTATAATACTGACACCAATAGCAAGTAAATATCCTTATCCTGTGAAAAGTTACAGAACGTCAAAGTTTCAAAGTGGACCAAAGCCACCCGACTCTACGGTACCTGATGTCGTAAATTTTGAGCACTTTATCGAAAACTGTTGTCTTAAAGCAACTTTAGCCCACAGGATTTTTGTCTTTACGAAGCGGTGTCTTAAATCGGGTGTGATGAGCAGCAAAATAGACGTAAAGTTTGGTCTTTTTTTGAAGGACCCTATACGATACTGGCCCAGGAAAAATCAGATCTAGACGATTCCAAAATTTGATTCTTGCCGTGGAGGTATAATAAAGTGTTCTTACAACATTGAATACAAAAATATAGAAATTTTCCCAGGCAGTCAAATTTTTATGTGGCTTTAAACCTATTTGGGCCCCGAAAATGGCATTTTCTCGCATTTTTTTCTCGGAAACTAGAAGGTACCACACTTTCATTTTTCTACCAAACATTCACCTAGGTATACCTCGTTTACCAAAATTTAAAATCTGGTAGAGATGGGCTAAGGCAGTCGCTTATTGCATAGGGTCCTTTCAAGTTCGTCTTACGGATGAAAAGGACACTGAAAATTTTGTATTATAGGTACGATGTACTTCTAAATTTGAAGTAGGTATATTTCCACACATTTTATCTTATCTACCTACCAAAACTAATGTAGGTAATTTTTAGCAATTTTTTGTGACGTAAATTTTGGTCCTTTTTCGAGATTTCGAAATTGTCTTATGAATGAAAAGCCGCTCAATATTTTATCTTACGACGGCTTTCTGATTGAAAGGGGTCGTTTCACATGTAACGCCGTTCCAACTTTTTATGTACCTACCTTTATTTGGCCCTTTTTCGAAATTTAAAATGTTTATTACTGATGACAAACGCTCCCGGTCCCAGGCGTAAAGACAAGGGTTTTTTAAAATGCACATCAAATAGGAGTCAAACCTTTTGTACCTTATGACGTAAGTTTTCGGTCACGAGCTCCCGGTCCATCTACTTTTTCACAGAATTTGTCAATGTAGCAATCCAGGTATTTCTTGAGAGAAACACATTATGCTCAAATCTAAATGCGTTAAAAAAGGATGACAATATGATTCGCGCGCAATTGGAGGCGATCGACAGAGACCGATATTCCTTTCTTTAATGGGCGGAAGAGGGAGAAATATATTTTGAGCCTCTAAATGGTCGTCGCGTGACGTCTCTCAAGAAATGGAGAAGGGTTAAGTGGAAGAGCAGGTGGTGGACTTCCACCAACCTGAACTTCACCCTTGCGTTATACAATAAAGACATTATTATTATTATTATTAAATAGGTCCATTTACTTTAACCAAGTCAGAATCGGCGAGTCGGCGTCGGCGCGTGGGCCGGGGGTGTCAACCGCTGATGTTGCGCATTGTGCCCGGGATTCTCATATATTTATTAAAATTTTAAATATAAATGTTTTTCACCCCTAAAATGACATTTTTCGAAAAAATGGCACTACGTTTTCTATCCGGCAATGCAACCGTTATCGAATTCGATAATACCTAATAGGCGCTTTCCTTATACATATTTATCTGAGGGGCCTTAGTTAATCTCAGCAATTTGATTGGTTCATTTGAATAATACCAATCGAATTGCTGAGTTAAGTGAGACTTCTCGGATAAATGTGTAATGGAAAGCATCAGCTTTCAAAATTCAAAAACGGGAACTTTCGCCCCGAAAATGTCAATTTTGGAAAAAATGAGACTAAGGTTTTCGATCTGTCAAAATTCAAAAAGTACCCTCTTGCCACTAAAATTAAATTTTTCGAAATAATGGCACAAAGATTTTCGGCTTGGGGAGGTTAATAACGGAGAAAATAACTGTTCTGAGACCATACTACAACTAACCCTGGATAAATAAGAGAGAAGTAAAACAAAAATATTAAATCTGTAACATAGATGTCACATAAATAACATTTAATTTCATCTTACAGGTATATTACATAAATAACAAAAATAAGTTAGCTTCTGTTCATACGATTACCCCATCCTCTTCTATGTTCATCCTTATATTCATCCATTTTTCTCATCCGCTCTGCATACTCGGGGTCATCACCCTCAATTGCCCTTTCCTTCTCCTCATCCTCCTTATCTTCATCGTGTAAAGCCTGCCCTGCTAGGGCAGCTTGTTGTATTGACTTAGGACCTACTGGTTGCTTATTTGGATCTGGAAAGATGCCATCTCTTACACGTTGATCATAAAATTCTTGAACTGTCATTGTGGGCAATGACGGATAACCTGCTCCAAAAACTGCTTTTTGCACTTCATCTTTAGTGATGATAATCGGTCTCAGAGGTGGAGGTGGCCTTCTTGGTACTGGATTATCCTCTCGACTCATTTTAGCCATATGCGCCAAAATGGGCTTCTCCATCTCAATACTGGTTAATTCATCAACAGCTTCGTGTATAAAAGATTTCACCATTGTTAAAAAATACTCTCTTTTAATATCTTCATCCACATGTTCATTCTCCATATTTTTTTTAAACGATTTCAATTTCTCCTTCAATTCTTTCTGTTCTCTGAACCGGTGGATTTTGTTAGCCCGTGTATTGACTGAGGCCGTGATTTGTTCAATCTCCGTCTGTGGCTGCCGCTCTTCTACTTTTTCCTTAAACTCATAGTTGCTTAAACCATAATCGTTACACCTACTCAGAAAATCTTTAAAATATATTTCAGCAGTATCTATTATGTCCTTGCGTTCACCAGTAGTCAGTTTTAAACTTAAAGAGCCAAGCAGAGCCGGAAGTAAAAAATACTGCACATCGTTTGTGGTCACTTCCTCCATTCCTTCGTTTCGACTGAAAATCCCGGCATACGAGACGAGACGTGTAGCGTCTTCAAAAATTCGCATCGCTGCTTTTACATCGGCCTAAAATATAACATTGAACGGAAATTATTTTACCTCACAATATTCTAGAAAATACCTGAACAGAGGAGCAGTTGGTTGGTGCATCACAATTATTCACTTTGTTGTACAGCTCCAGACCTTGATTAAACATTGAAGACAGAGTTTCTACCTCGGTTTTGTCCAATTTTTGTGAGTTTGCCATTTCCGAACGATATTTTTATGCGTTTATAAACAAATCGTGACAAATTCTGACAGAAAGATTTTGAAAACTGACATTTGACAGTTTGTCTGACCCTGAACATTTGACATCATGCGTCAGAAATCAGTGTGCCCACTAGTCTAAATTCAAAAACTAGTAATGTTTTTGGAAGAACGGGAATAATAATAAACAAAAATTGTTCTTTATTAATTATTAAATTATTAATTTAAATAATTTGTGACATCACAGGAGATAATTCCGCTTTTTTATTCCAATGACGATCATTTCTTGTGGCCAGCAGCATATACAGACTGTCCCAAAATTAGTGATCAAAACTTTACCAGTAGATTCTCTACAACAAAACTATACAGTGTTAACCAAAAGTAGGAAACGGGTAGTTTATTTGACAAACTATTGACATTATCGAAAAACGGTTCCTATTCGCGAAAATCAGCAAAGTGTCTGACATCTGGTGGCAATACTTTAATTACACTGAGAGACAGGATACGGAAATACTTTTAAACGTCCGTCATCATAATTTCGGCTTACGTCAGTCAGTTGTCAGTTGCGAGGTTATTTAGTAGTTTTGTTCGGAGACATCCTCTCGCTGACTCGAAATTTTGGGAATAATTCTGTGGAATTTTACGTTTTGTGTACTTAAGTGGAAACATTGTAAATCCAGGAAAACTTGGCTTTTAAAAAATCCACGTACCTATCAATGTCACTGATGTCAGCAACTGACACTGTCAGGCACGTCACGCTAGAATTCTCACATCCGGCTCCCCATCAGTGGGGTGAGATCGCCATTTTGTGGTTTAGCAATGCCATCTATTAGCAGCTGATTTTCGCGAATAAAACTTGAATACGACTGTCAGGCGCATCTTTTGACGTTGATGATTTTTTTCTAACTTTACGTCACAGAAGTGATATGATTTCTTCGATATTTTTCCTAACAACGAAATACCTAGTTCGAGTTTGGTGTCATTGGAAAAGGTGAATTTTTTCTCTTTATGACGCGCGAAATATTGGAGACTTTTTTAGCTGATAATGTATAACTTTTTTCTTTTTTTGCATATATCTCGTAAAATAATGAGTTTATCAAAAAAGCCATTGTAATGAATTGAAGAGTATAAAATGCTATAAAAAAAATTGGCAGTCTCGGTCGGGCAAGCAGAGCGTTTGGATAGCTGATGCACCCGGCGCTCATTTATACTAAAATCTTAAATACAAATGTTTTTCACTCCTAAAATGGGTGTCGTATCATCTCATCCCAATAACCAACTCATCCCAGGTGACAACTCATCCCAGACCAACTCATCCCAGACCAACTCATCCCAGACCAACTCATCCCAAACCAACTCATCCCAGACCAACTCATCCCAGACCAACTCATCCCAAACCAAGTCATCCCAAAAGACAACTCATCCCAGACCATAGTCATCCCAACGGACAACTCATCCCAACAGACAACTCATCCCAGCAGACAACTCCAGCAGACAACTCATCCCAGATCAAAATATCGGTTTGCAGTGGGAGAAGCTAGGGCAGTTCAGGTCTATGTCAGGTCAGGTTTTTTTTTTAATAACATTTAATCTCAAATTCTGCCCGTCCAAAGTTCCACGCGAGCAAAGCGTCAAAATATCGGTTTGCAGTGCGAGAAGCTAGGGCAGTTCAGGTCTATGTCAGGTCAGGTTTTTTTTTTAATAACATTCTCTCTCAAATTTTGCTCGTCCAAAGTTCCACGCGAGCAAAGCGTCAAAATATCGGTTTGCAGTGCGAGAAGCTAGGGCAGTTCAGGTCTATGTCAGGTCAGGTTTTTTTTTTAATAACATTCTCTCTCAAATTTTGCTCGTCCAAAGTTCCACGCGAGCAAAGCGTCAAAATATCGGTTTGCAGTGCGAGAAGCTAGGGCAGTTCAGGTCTATGTCAGGTCAGGTTTTTTTTTTAATAACATTCTCTCTCAAATTTTGCTCGTCCAAAGTTCCACGCGAGCAAAGCGTCAAAATATCGGTTTGCAGTGCGAGAAGCTAGGGCAGTTCAGGTCTATGTCAGGTCAGGTTTTTTTTTAATAACATTTTCTCTCAAATTTTGCTCGCCCAAAGTTCCACGCGAGCAAAGCGTCAAAATATCGCTTTGCTGTGCGAGAAGCTAGGGCAGTTCAGGTCTATGTCAGGTCAGGTTTTTTTTTTAATAACATTTTCTCTCAAATTTTGCCCGCCCAAAGGTTCACGCGAGCAAAGCGAGTAGGTACTCGTCGAAATATCGGTCTTGCAATGGTGCGAGAAGCTAGGGCAGTTCAGGTCTATGTCAGGTCAGGTTTTTTTAATAACATTTTTTTTAAATTCTGCCCGTGGAAAGTACGACGCAAGCTTTCGGCGGAGCCGAAAGCGAGTACTCTTCGAAATATCGGTTGGTCTGGGATGAGTTGGTTTGGGATGAGTTGTCTGTTGGGATGAGTTGTCGGTTGGGATGAGTCGTCTGTTGGGATGACTTGGTCTGGGATGAGTTGCGTTCTGGGATGAGTTGTCTTTTGGGATGAGTTGGTTTGGGATGAGTTCGTCTGGGATGAGTTGGTCTGGGATGAGTTAGTTTGGGATGAGTTGATCTGGGATGAGTTGGTCTGGGATGAGTTGTCAGATGGGATGAGTTGGTCATTGGGATGAGATGATACTAACCCCCTAAAATGGACATTTTAACCTCCCCAACTCCATCACAATTTAAAAAAAATGGGAGGTTACTGCAATCACTAAAATTTTCGAATTCGAGATAAGACCGGATCTATGCGTTTTGAGGTCTCAGGAACCCAAAAAAGTGGTTTCTAAAATGTGTCTGTGTGTATGTTCGTACGTACGTTCGTACGTTCGTACGTACGTTCGTACGTTTGTAAACACGCCACAGCCAAAACTACTAGACCGATTTGGCTGAAATTTGGTACGTGGGCATCTAATAACCTAACTTAGATCTGAAAAGCTTTTGGAGCCAATCGTGCAACCGGAAATGCCATTTTGGCACATCAACTTTTAAATTTTAAATGCAAACCCCCATTTTTCACGTCACCATAAGAAAGGCCTTCAAATTCTGCTTCTAAAAATGCATTCACTCTTAGTGCCTTTTTGACAAAAATTGAAATATTCGGGATTGTTAACGTACTTTAAAAACACGATACAGTCGAAACCTCTGGACCGATTTGGCTGAAATTTTGTACATGGAGACTGTATTATACGTCGAAGAGCTGAAAAATGTTTGGAGGCAATCGATCCACAGAAAGTGCCGTTTTGGCACATCAACTTTCGCTTTTAAATATACTCTCATTTTACCATTCTAAACAACTTTTTTTTGAAAATTATTGCCAGTATCAGAAAGGTCTTCAAATACTTGTTCTAAATAAGACAAAATTCATTCGCATTTACTGCCCTTTGGGTAAAAAATTTTGAAATTTTTTAAAAACACTAAACACACATTATAGCCCAAACTACTAGATTAATTTGACTAAAAGTTGGTACATGGAGATTGGGTGACCCGTTGAAGACCTGAAAGGCTTTTGGAAGCAATTGTTAAACGGGAAGTGTAATTTAAGCATATCAATTTAAAATGTTAAATATTAGGCCTCCTTTTTTATGTCGCCATTAGAAAGACTATCAAATTTTGGTTCTAAAAATGTATTCACAGTTTCTACCATTTCAGTGGAAAATAGAGAAAAAATTCTTTTTCATAAAAAATGAGCGGGCTGACAGTGGATGACATAAAGTGGCAGTTATTGTCAAAAAGGTGGCAAAATATTAACCTTAAAAGGAACATTGTCAAATGTGATGGGTGATGTCCGAGGTGATGTCGGTATTTGTCAGAAAATTGCGAAATTAGTCACAGACCAAAAGCATAAAACAATTTCTGTTGAATTGACTGCTATCTACACAGAATATAAAGATCCACGCGATGGGGAGGTTCCCGCCGCTTCTCTGCTGCATTTTTTCGAAAAAATGCCACTAAGGTTTTCGATCCGGCAATGCAACAGCTATCGAATTCGATAATGATAATATGCCCTTTTGCTAAGAAAAACTCAAAAAGGGGCCTTTTTGTCCCTAAAATGGAAATTTTCGAAAAAATTGCACTAAGGTTTTTGATCCGGCAATATAACAGCTGTCGAATCCGATAGTAAGAATATTTTTTTCTGTAAAGTAAATTGAAACAAGGGCCGTTTTGCCACTAAAATGACATTTCTCGAAAAAATGGCACAAAAGTTTTCGGCTTGAAAAAAAATCAGCTATCAAATCCGGTAATAAAAATGTACAGTTATGCATAGGTTTCTTTTCACGGCACTATTTTTTGGCCAAAAAGGCACAAGTGCGAATACATTTTTAGAAGCAGAATTCGAATAGCATTCATATAGTAACGCGAAAGATGGTGGTTTGCATTTAAATTTTTAATGCCAAAAAGGCACTTTCCGTGAACCGATGTGGCCCAGATTCTAATCAGCACCTACAAATCCCCCATTGAATATGTGTGCCAAATTTCATCTCGATACGTTCAGTAGTTTGAGCTGCAGCGTGATCACAGACAGACAGACACAGACACACAGACAGACATTTTTTCAAAAACCACATTTTTGGGTTCCCAGGACCCTGCAACGTAAAGATTTCATGTTTTTGGCGATTCGATTTTTTTGAATTTTCCGATCGATTCCAGTAACTGCTTCGCGAGCGTAGAAGTTAAAAAAGTTCTATTAATTTTTTTCCTATACAAGATGGGTCATTTTTCGATGCTCACCATTGGGATCTCCTAAACGGTAAAAGATACGAGATCGGTTAAATTAGAGAAAACTTGCTGATTAAGAATCTGATAAGAGAGTTCCCTGATATTTGATTCGTTCCTGAGATATCACAAAAACTCTAAAAATTGCCAATTTAAAGAAAAATTAATATCTTCCTAACGATTGATGTTATTTAAGTGAAACTTCGAACTTTTATATTTTTGGCAGCTGTCAATTGAATGGAATTAACAGAAATTTTCTAGGCCTTCTAGGTTTTGAATAACGACAGTCAGCTTTATTTGATTCTTTTATGGCTGCCATATTCAATTTTGAGACCATCAAATACACAAAAAAATTAGCTTTTCAAAAATGTAGTCAACATGAACTTTTTTGACAGATGTCAGAATTTGAGAATTAGTCTGAATAATTTGTAAGATCAGCTTAGACTTAGGCAAAAAACAATTGCAAAAAACTACGCCGACTTCTTCAATCTCTTATAAGTGAAAACAATTGAATACAACAATAATAAATTACGTATTGCGGTCGTGTGAGTCAGGCTTTTACATATTTTTTCAAAAACGTTAATGTTGGCTACATTCTTGAGAAGCTAATTTTTCTGTGTATCCGGCGGTGTTAAAATTTAATATGGCGCCCATAAGAAAAAGAAAAGTTGACTGTGTTCATTTAATAATAATAATAATAATAATGAGTTTATTTTCCAACAGACATATGTAAACATACACCCAATTTAACATCTAGAAGGCCTAGAAAAATTCTGTCAATGCCATACAATGGACAGCTGTCAAAAATATAAAAGTTCCAAGTCTCATTTAATTAACATCAATCGTTAGGAAGATATTAATTTTTCTTTAAATTGACAATTTTCAGATTTTTTGTGATAACTCAGGAACGAATCAAAATATGCGGGAATTCTTTTCAGATTCTTAATCACCAAGACATAGTGCAACCCACCCTGTACACCGGGTGTCAACCCCTTTTTTCCGCACTCATTAAAATACTTCAATGAAATTTGGCAAACAAATATTATACGATAAGCTGCACCCCTTTGACATTTAAGGCCGGTTTATTCATTTCATGTTAAATTAACATGATGAGGTTATTTCCATAGAATCAAATTGTTGTCACATTAACATGAGATGAAAAAAACCGGCATTTTGAATCATTTCCGGTTACAGCGAAAATGTACTTACCATTGAATATTTAAAGGGGACTAGCTTTAAATTTTTCGGGTTCTGAATTAAATTTTGAATTATGACAGGAGCATATTTTTCAAAGTTTCGATTTCATGTTTTCGAGAAACTTGATTTTTTATTTGTTCATCTGGAGCAGGTATGTGCAACTTTTTTTCTACACGGGCCAGAACCTAAATTCAGAAAATGATTGCTGGCCATCACACGTCAAAATAATATTAGGAGATATAGGAATAAGACGAAAATTTTTGTACGCCGCAGGCGAAAATATACAGAGTGTCTCATTTAAAAATCCAATATATGGTAGGCCCATTTTCGCTGTAACCGGAAGTGATTCAAAATTCTTCTAAATGTCAAAAGGTGCAGTTTGTCGTATAATTACCTCCCCCATTTGGGATAAGTACTTTATCTGAAAGCTAATTTTGGTGAGAATTCAATTTTGATATTCGTTGACCACAGGCGCCCTCTATGGTCGAATTTGAAAATTGCATTAGGGCCCTTGTGATACACCATTTGAAAGGTTATGAAATTCTCTTTAACTGATACAAATATTTTTGAAATCCATCGACTCCTTCACGTAGGTTACAGTATTATTACAGCATATACCTAAACTATATAGAAGGATTATTTCTAGGTTCAGAGCCACTTCATATTCTTCAGTGTAACTTTTGAAGGAGTCGATATGGATTTCAAAAGTCTTTGCATCCACTTTGTAAAGAATTTTATAGCCTTTCAAATGGTTCAAATGCAATTTTAAAATTCGGCCATAAAGGGCGCTTGAGGTCCAGTGGCGTGCCGTGCCCTTAGGGGCGGGGGGGGGCGAGGCATTCTTGGGGCGCAAAATATTGGTAATGCAATTTATTTTTTATTATTATTATCTACATTTAGGTACTACACATTTTAATGAACAATTATTACAAAGCCATTCTTCGCATTTTTAATCCTTTAAATCGGTCTAAAACCGCATTCAGGTCAATATTTTTTACCAAGTCCGCTTCAATTGATAATAGTGCCAAACTATACAGGGTGTATTACGAATATGGAGCAGTATCGATATCTCTGGACATAAGCAAGGTACAGTTCTAAGAGTTAGCATTTACAGAAATGGACACATTCGGAGTCTATTGAAATTATTGGCGACGATGGGGTACTTCCGGTTATACCGGAAGTAGAGTTCAACTTTAAAATTTTAAATGGCAACCCCCATTTTTCATTACAGATTCGGACAGAGGAGGAAAACCTAAACCTAAAACACCTAACAAGTAACTTGTTTGCACCAGCCGCCTAGATTTTATTAACGTTTTTAGAGAAAAGTTCAGCAAAACAGTGCTATGTAAAAATGGTCATAACTTGTAAACCGGCGGGCGATAAAAATAAAAATGACACACCATTGTAAAGTAGAAAGACTGTTTTACATTATGCTTGCCAAAAAGTCATATGAAAGCTGATTCAAAGTCGATTTAAAGAAATTGAAATGTTGGAAATTTAAAAGCCGAATGACATTTTCTTCTTATGGAAAAAACAGCGATTTTAATCGTTTCCTTTTTTGACACTTTATGGGCACCGTTGAAAAGAGAATAAAATTCTGCACCCATCCATGCAGAAAAACTTGTATGCTGCCATTTAAGAAAAAAATGTTATTCGGGTTTGAAATTTCCAGTATTGCAGTTTCTCGAAATCAACTTTCAATTAGTTTTCTTAGGATTTTTGGCAATCATAATGTAAAACAGTCCTTCCGCTTTACAACGGTGTGTCATTTTTATTTTTATCGCCCGGGGTTTACAAGTTATGATCATTTTTACATAGCACTGTTTTGCGGAACTTTTCTACTAGGCGGCTGGCGCAAACAAGTTACATGTAGGTGTTTTAAGCTTAATTTTTCTTCCTCTATCCGAATCTGCAATGAAAAATGGGGGTTGCTATTTAAAATTTAAAAGTAGGACCCTATACTTCCGGTATAACCGAAAGTGCCCCATGGTCGCCAATAATTTCAATAGATTCCGAATGTCAGTTTCTGTAAATGCCAAATCTTATAACTACTGTACCTTCCTTAAGCCCAGAGATATCGATACTGCTCCATATTCGTAAGACCCTGTATAGCCAAAATTATAGCGCACTAAACTTAAAACTTCTTCTGGGGAATCACAATCACTGGCACCGCTGAATTTTACTATATAGGATCAATTCTTTTCCTTACCTAACCATCCTTCATCCTTTTTAAATCTTGAGTGACGGACATTATATCTGTAGATGAGGACTGTCTTCGTGAAATTATGAGTAACTTGGTTTTGTTTAATATGAAATATCAAATAATAGAAAGGTCTGCGATCTGAGGGCGCTGACAATTTATGGAAAAGGTGCTCCAAATCCCCAATACAGGCAAAATCGATACCGCCGAGGTAGCCACGAGCTGCCGTGTTCAAAATTTATAAACAGTTATTTAGTTTCTTCTCTATTTGGGGCGCCCGCCCCCAAGCAACTGTATTATAGTGTAGCTCTTAAATAGCTACATGCTTCGTAGAGAAATAAACCTTTACCTTCAGTTATTTATTACATCAGAATGGCAGAATTCGACCGGCTCTGAGGAACAGCCTTTTTTGCTTGGGCGGAAAGGGCGGCACAGCCTAAAGGGCGGGGGGGGGGGCAAAATTGAATTCGCAACAAAATTAGCTTTCAGGATAATGTATCTATCACAAATTGGGGGTTATTGCCATTTGAAATTTTGAAGTGGAGATGCCCCACTCTAAAAAAAATCGACCTATTAGCCTTCTTCCCTGAAATCATCGTTCCAGGAGTTATTCGGTCGTATTCTGGACGATATGACACTGAAAACTTTTAAAATATATCCGATTGGTGATGATCTTTTCGGTTGCATAGCAACTCTTAATAAAATAGCGATTTAAATTGAAAACTATCAATTCGCGATTCAAATTAATTTTGTGACGTCACACGTAGGCATATTTTGTTAGAAGCGTTCAATCAAGTGTCACCAAAAATGTCTGTCAATATATTTCAGCGCTCCTCATTGGCTCCTCACTGTGACGTCACACACCAGAGGGCGTCCTCCTTAGCCAGAATTGCGAATAAGCAACAACTTTTTTCGTCGATCGTACTGGAAACGTCACATTCTTGACATGCAATTATCATTCGAAAGCTGTACGGCTGTACCAGGAATACCGCTTTTCCCGGACTAGGCCGGAAAAATATTCCTGTACCTACTTTTAAAAAATAATAAGAACTTCGAGAAAATGTTGGAATTTTACTTCTTTTTAAAAAATAGTTTCAAGTTTCATTATTTCTGTCTAGTTGCGCGATCGACGAAAAAATTGTATGTGCAACACGCCAACACAAAGGAAAATATTATATTCCGGGACTATGATGGTTACTGATGGCAGCAATCCCATCCTCGTCCTGGAATATAATACTTTTCCTTCTAGTTACACAATATACTATTACCTGTTGCCGTGATTTTCCATTGAATTGGACATTAATTTTCAATTTCCCATGGCAACACCTTTGTAAGAAGTCATAACTAGCCAATCGTATATCTTATAAAAGTTTTCAATATTGAAAGGTTTTCATGGCATCCAGGGTGTTTCGTTTTAAATGGTACATCCTGTATAACACGACAAGTTGACATGACAGTTTCATTTGACGTTTAATTAAATATGTCAAAATGGCTGTCACATTAGTGCGATTCACAAATGCAGCCAAAAACCATTTAGGTAAATATTCACGCTTTCCATTAATTTTTCTTCGTCGTGACTGAATTTTCCAAAAACTGAGCCAAAGTTCTTGTTGGACTTGTTAACTGCAGTCACCTAACCAAACTTTTGTTACATAATGTTCTTTCAGGGTTCTTAGCTCCAAGTTGCAGCAATGTGCAGCTTGCATTTTTCTCTTCACCACCACCAGGCACCCCTCCACCTCAGACAAAAACAGTTTTTGGCCCCCTTAAAGACGAAGACCGTGTGTTCACTAATCTTTATGGTAAACATGATTGGCGCTTAAAAGGGGCCCTAAAGAGAGGCGATTGGTATAAAACAAAAGAAATTCTTGTCAAGGGATCTGACTGGATCATCAGTATGTGTCTGAAACCTTGAAAACGTGTAAATCTTGATTTTTAGATGAGGTTAAAACGTCTGGTTTGCGGGGTAGGGGTGGAGCTGGGTTCCCTACTGGAATGAAGTGGTCTTTCATGAAGCGACCAGAAGATGGTCGACCGAAGTATTTAGTGGTGAATGCTGATGAAGGAGAACCGGGGACGTGTAAAGATAGGGAAATTATGAGACATGACCCTCATAAGTTAGTAGAAGGCTGTCTTATTGCGGGTAAAGCGATGGGTGCAAAGGCAGCTTATATTTATATTAGAGGAGAATTCTATAATGAGGCATCGAACATGCAAGTTGCTATAGCAGAAGCATATCAAGCTGGATTGATCGGCAAAAATGCTTGCGGGTCAGGTTTTGACTTTGATGTCTTCATGCACAGAGGAGCTGGTGCTTATATTTGTGGAGAGGAGACCGCACTTATTGAATCTATAGAAGGAAAGCAAGGCAAGCCTAGGCTAAAGCCCCCTTTTCCTGCAGATGTGGGTGTATTTGGATGTCCAACTACAGTCAACAATGTGGAAACCATTGCTGTTGCACCTGTAAGTATTTGTGATTTAATTTAAATGGTATGGGTGTCCTAAAAAAACGAGATATTTTGGGGAATAATTCCGCCATTTCTTATCAGATTTGGATTACCCTGCTCTTAAATTAAAGTTACAGAATTAGGCTTTCCAAATTCCAAACTGTACTAAGGGTGTGTACCGAAAGTAACCACCACGTCATGGAATTAACAAATATTAATTATTATGATTTTGTAGAGAGCAAAAGAAAATGTGTATTTTACAACTTCCACGTGTGGTATATTGCCATTCTGTTTTGTAGTAAAAGTTTTTTAAAAGTACTTGTACAGCCGCGCTTTTTCGGTGGTTACAACCTCTGTGAACATTTTTAAGTAATTGCGTCTCGAAACGATCTAGATTTTCAAGTGACTGGTAGTCCATAGGCACTTATTGAAAAAAAATGTGGCTTTATTTAACCGAAAATTGTCGTTGAATTCAAAATCATTCATATCGGTTCATAGAAACTTAAACCATGGTTTCAGTAATCTCAAAATAACCGGCACCAACCGTAACCAACCACTTTACATACGTGACATAACAAAGTTTAACAATCGGCAACAATGCCTAGAAAAGTCAGAAGCTGTCATAACCATTTTAAGTGGTTGTGAAGAAGCTCTAGTTTCGGTACGCACCCTAGAGCTTATTCTCAACCACTTTACGTATGTAACGTAACGTAGGCATGAAAATACTAAATTGCATAATAATTTAGAACCTTCGCAATTTGCACAAATAAAAATAAAACTTAAGGTACATACACAGGGCAACTGCGATGAATGAAGGTCGTAGAGAATATTCAGCTGTTTTCAAAAACTGACTGTCCATTGTTCAGCAGGATAATATACCCCAAAAAGTAAAAAAAAACACTGTAACTCCTCATAACTGCTCTATAATGCACTCCATAACGCATCGTTGCATTACAGTGTATTTGGTTTAAAACCTGAATGCCTGCTATCATCAGGGTCATCTGCGAACATGGGCTTACTCTGATGTACAGGCGTTCGTAATTGCAGGCTTATCTGCAAGTTCTGGGACAGCCTGTATACTTAATAATGATGATAATATTATATACAGGGTGATTCAGGTATGCAGTCATTAATTTTCAGGGTTGATTCTACATCGAAAAATATGAAGGAAAGTTCTTATAAACATATGTCCATAAATCGCTCCTAGGGGGCTACGGTCCTCGTAAGGGGGCACCCAAATTTAGATTATTATTGAATAAATCAGGAACCGTTTAGGTTAAAGCGATGAGTTTTTGCACACTGTCTGATATCAATAAGCTCCATCAGATTATGTTATCAGCAAAAAGCGAATTTTACCAGGGGCGTTCGAAACAGGGGGGGGGCTGTGGATTTTTTCACCCAATTTTTTTGATGAGCCGTTTTTTGACATTTCCTCACCGGCATATGGTTGTCTGACTAAAACTACATAAAAAAAGCTCCTCTTATTGTTACTCTATAGGAATAACCGTTTTCGAGAAAAGTCGAATCAAAATTTTATCTGTATTGACAGGGCTGATCAAGAAGGGACAATTTATTTTTATTAAATTACAAAACTGAACGGATTCTTGTTTATAGGAACTTTTCTTCATATTTTTCGAAGTAGAATCACCCCTGAAAATTAATGACTGCATACCAGAATCACCCTGTATATAATCGGGTTCCCTTTTACCGTCAGGTGTCGGGATTTTCTTCTACGCTTCGTGCACGAACTTCTGCCATTCTTTCTTGTTAAGTGCTAATGCTTTTGCTTCCTGCCAGTTTGATTTCTTCTTTACTAATATCTTTCCTACTATGTCATCCCATGTTTCTTTTGGTCTACCTCTGCGTTTTCTGTTTAGTGTCCTAGCTTCCCAAATTTTCTTGACCGGTTTGCTGCTGTCAAGTCGTTGTAAATGTCCCCACCATCCCAACTGTTTTTCTTCCACTGTTTTCAGGATTGGTTTAGTGCCTAGTTCTTCTCTTACTTCTTCATTTCTAACTCGATTTCTTCTCGTTATTCCTTTTACTCCTCTTAAATACATCATTTCTGCTGCTTGCACTTTGCTCTTATACTGTTAGATAAGGTCCATATTTCACTTCCAAAAAGTAGCATTGGCTGGTAAATGGTTTTGTATACCAACATTTTCGTATTTCTTGAAACCTCTTTTTTCTTAACTATGGTTTTGCAAAGGCTATAGTATGCTTTCTCTACGCGCTCCTTGGTGTCCACTTCTTGATTGCCTTTGTTGTCGAGTACTACCCCTAGATATTTAAATGATTTCACTTGTTCTATAATCTTGTCCCCTAATCGTATTCTGATTGTCTTCTCCTCATCCTTCGTTATTGCCATTTTCCTTGGTTTTGTTTTCATTTATTTTGAGTCCATTTGCCTCCAGAGTTTCTTTCCATCTGTTTAGATTGCTTTGTAGATCCTTTTCCTTCCCAGCCATTACTACGACATCATCAGCAAATGCACACTCTGCTATACTGACTTTCTATAAGTTCTTATGGCCCACTTCTAGTTTCGTAACCTTGACAGCATTTTGTTTGATAATGTCATCCATGAGTATTATAAACAATATTGGACTTAATACCCCTCCTTGTCGTAAACCATCTTTAGTAAAAATTGTTCTCTCTGCATGTTATGCGTTCTAACGTAGTTCGTATTCTCTCTATACAGACTTTTTATTGCTTCGATTAGTTTTTTGCTAACCTCTCTCTGTTGTAGGCTCTTCCATATTAGTTCCCTTGGTGCTCTATCGAAAGCCTTTTCCAGATCTATGAACGCTAGGTGTGCCTCTCTCCCCTGACACAATATCTTATCTGTAATTTGTTTCATTGCGAAGATATGGTCTTGTCCTCTCCTAAATCCACTTTGCGATTCGCTTAATTGTGGTTCTATAATCATTTTTAACCTTTTCTCTAGTACTCTTTCATTTACTTTGACTGCAGTGCTTAGAAGTGTAATTCCCCTGTAGTTCTGGCATTCCGTCTTGTCTCCTTTCTTGTGTAGCGGTAATATGATACCCATTTTCCAATCATTTGGTATAGTTGCCTCCTTCCAGGCTTTATTGCAGATATTGTGTAATAAATTAAGTCCCATGACTCCCATATGTTTTATCATATCCGGGTGTTATCCTGTCGTGCCCTGGAGCCTTTCCATTTCTAATTTCCTTTACAGCTTTTTCAACTTCTGTCATACTGAGTCCTTCGTTTTCTTCGCTTTCTACTTCCACATTATTCTCCACCAAGTCTCCGTTATCGCTTTCTAATAATAATAATAACGTTTATTTGCTATTCAAAGTGAATTGCAAAGAAGTCAACCAATCAGAAGATTCTGTTTTTCATAGTGATTCACTAAACTTTAGCAACTTTAAGCTAATGTCATGAGGTATGGTCACCATATGAAAGGTTAAACGCATATCTAACGATCTCGCTAACGATAATGTTGCAACTTTTGGATCCAATGTCGAATTTCCTTATTTGGGAAAGGTAATTACTTACACACTTGAATGAGCTTAGAATCAAAGTCTCACGTTATACAGGGTGTCTCAGAACGCTCGCACCAAATTCTATCGGAGTATTCAGTATTAAATTCTGAGTCGATACTTGTTTTTCTAAATTTCCAGGGTCCAATAGTTGTCGAGTTATAAGAGATTTAAGAGGACCAATCAGATTTCAGCTTTGAATTCCTTCATAAGGCAATTTAATGTTAGATGCACTATTTCCTAGGTATCAAGATACTATCAATGAAAATTTAATATTGGTACTTAGGAAATAGCGCATCTAACGTTAAAATTACATTATGAAGCAATTCAGAGATGAAATCGGATTGGTCCTCTTAAATCTCTTATAACTCGAGAACTATGGAGTCTGAGAGTTAAGTTGAAATAGATACAAATTCCCTAAATCGGAGAATTTTTGATTTTCTGAGTTGTACTTCTGAACCTTGATAGGCAGGTGACAGATCTGTTTGGATTAATTAACACTGATATTTCTACACCCCACGACACCACGAATTCCACAATTTCAATTATTTATCTTTTCTTATCATCACTTTTAACTACAAGTTGCATTTTTGTACGGATTTGCACTTTTTTGGCGTGCACGATCATTGAAGAACCGTCAGACTGACAATAATTGATAATTGCTCCTAAAAGCCTTTCAGCTCTTCAACGGGTCACCTAACCTCCATGTACCAAATTTCAGCTAAATCGATCGAGTAGTTTAGGCTATAACGTGGTTTTAGTGTTATTCACAATGGAAACACTGGACAACTTCGGTGGAAAATTGCACTATCACTAGAAATTCGCGAAAATCAGCTGCTAATAGATGGCATTGCTAAACCACAAAATGGCGATCTCACCCCACTGGGGAGTCGGAGGTGAGAATTCTAGCGTGACGTGCCTGACAGTGTCAGTTGGTGACATCAGTGACATCGATACGTGGATTTTTTAAAAGCCAAGTTTTCCTGGATCTACAATGTTCCACTTAAGTACACAAAACGTAAAATTCCACAGAATTATTCACAAAATTTCGAGTCAGCGAGAGGATGTCTCCTAACAAAACTACTAGCTAACCTCGCAACTGACAACTGACTGACGTAAGCCGAAATTATGATGACGGATGTTTAAAAGTATTTCCGTATCCTGTCTCTCAGTGTAATTAAAGTATTGCCACCAGATGTCAGACACTTTGCTGATTTTCGCGAATACTCCATTACACCGAAACACTTGATTTTCACTGCTGACGCCTTTCGAACCAATGAATGTGCTCATTATCAAAGCCGAAGCATTTTCTTATTCATGTTAACACATTAGACGCTGCATTGATACTCTCTTTATTCGAAAAACTGAAGACCCTGTACTGCACTGTACTATTTAGTATACTCATCTATGAATTTGATGACAAGCTCACATAAGACAAGCTGTCAATATTGATCAAGGACGTCACGTACTTTGTCACTTGTGGAGTCATTAAAGACTGACAGTTATTGAGAATTACAATTTTTAAAAGGTGAAAACAGAATCAACAATAATGTTTTTTCAAGAAATCGAAGAAAGTCCTCATAATTGTACTATTAACAAAGAAAAGTTCATGAGCTACCTTCCACCATTGCCAGCAACTGCTTCAGTACTGCAAAGATTCAAGCGGAGCTTAAAAAAAAGCACTCTGATATCAGAAAGGAATCCCCAAAGCACCGAATATTTCAGGAGCCTCGCCGAAATCTTACATAATAGACAAGAACAAGTGGAAGCCAATTCTTGCATAATCCACCCTTTCAGTCTGTTCAGAACCTACTACGAAATATGGATGGCATTTGTGCTCTTCACTGTTATGTTTTATTTGCCCGTAGATGCTTCATTCGACTTTTATGCGTTTGGGCAATGGAATGCATCGCTCGCAGATGAAGCCTTTCGATATGTTGATTCTGCCGTGAATGTAGTTTTAGCAACCGACATAATTCTGATATTTTGCACTGGATATGCGGACAGTAAAACCAAAACTATAATCATGGACCCCAAGAAGATTGCAAAGCATTACATCTTCGGGATATTCTTTATTACGGACGTTTTCGCCTGCATGCCAGGTGAACTTTTTGTAACGGATCATAAATCGAAGCGTTTGATGCAGTGTTTCGGTTTGTTCAAAATAGTGAGACTTTCCACCCTATTTAGTTACATAGCTCGAAGTGCTGAATTTTTAAAAATGAAAAACACCACAATGCAAATTACGAAAAACCTGCTCGTTACAGTGGCTGCTTTCCACTGGTGCGCCTGTGCTGAGTATCTAGTACCCCAAATCAGATACTTTGCCTACGGAAAGATTTCCGTCAGGTCTTGGATAACGGTTTCGAAGATACATGAAACCGGACCTTGGAGAGCTTACATCCAGAGTTTTTACAGAGCGTCCGGATATATTTTTTGCGTGAATTTCGAAACGATTCAATTGGAAGTTTGGGAAGAAAAGCTTTTGGCAATTATAACGTTCTTGTTTGGAAAAATATTCGTCTTCTATTTTACAGTCGTCATTTTGGAAATTATTCTGATGCGGTCATCGTTGGAGACGAAATATTTCGAAACCATCAGTCAAGTGCAAAGTTTCATGAGTTTAAAACAGCTTCCCATGCACATGCAACTAAGACTGATCCAGTACTATCGCTACAAATACAAAGGGAGATATTTTAAAGAATCCAGTATTACTGGTTTGCTGTCAGACAAGCTGAAAAACGAAATTAACCTCAATGTTTGCAGTCAATTGGTAAAAAACGTGTCTCTATTGGCCCAGTTGCCTAAGAAAAAACTGGAACAAATTGTCGCGTTGCTGAAAGCTGAAATTTATCTACCCAATGACCTGATCATAAAAGCGGGTTCTGTGGGAGACTGTATGTACTTTTTAGCAAGTGGTACCGTGGCAGTTTGGAGTCCATCGGGAAAGGAAATTTGTCACCTTCAGGATGGAGCTTATTTTGGGGAAATTACTTTGGTGTTCAAAGATAAAAAGAGAACTGCCCACATAGTTGCGATTGAGATTTGCGAAGTTTACAAGTTAGACAGGAGGCTTTTTAAGCACTGCTTTAGAGACAATCCAGAATTATTGAAAGGATTGGAAAGTTTGGCCAAAGAGCGA
This sequence comes from Pycnomerus fuliginosus, assembly GCA_963924575.1. Taxonomy (NCBI): domain Eukaryota; kingdom Metazoa; phylum Arthropoda; class Insecta; order Coleoptera; family Zopheridae; genus Pycnomerus; species Pycnomerus fuliginosus. Next base: position 18,313,733 of record OZ004619.1, on the reverse strand, counting down.
TTGGAAATCACGCAGTTGTACGAAGATATGCACGCCAAAGCGTGCAACGTTTACAATGTTTTTCTGTAAAATTATTTGTGATAAAAGTAGGTACTTGAAAACCCTTCCAATATGTTTCGGGGAAAAAATTAAATAAAACATGCCAACTTTTTTATTTTTGTTTATACAGACATGCCATTTGAGAAACGGTCGGTTCCCTAAACCATTATAAGTAATTAGATGGAGATAGATGGAAAAACTTTATTACTGCCTTTATGGCTTGTAATAGGCCCTGCCGTCCCTACATTTCTAAATTATATATACAATAAATATAAATAAACACATAATTACCTCATATAACTGAATTCTTTCTCTTCCTTCTATTTTCTGTTTATGTCTTCTCTTCTCCCCCTCTGATTCTTCTCGCCCTTTCTACTTCCTTCATCCATTTTATTCCCTCTCTTTCATTCAATATACTCTTTCTCTCTCCTTTCTCATCTCTCATTCCCTCACACTCTCTTAGCAGATGCTCTATTGTCTCTCTCGCTTTCCCACACACCCTGCATCTCCTCTCTTCCTCCTCCAACCAGAACTTATTTTCTCTCTCATTTCCGCATCTGAATCTCGCTATAATTCTCATTTCTTTCATATTATCTCTCTCCAAGTAACTTGGCAACCCCTCGCTTATTAATATGCACTCATATTTTGCATAATGCATAATATGAAAGAAATGAGAATTATAGCGAGATTCAGATGCGGAAATGAGATGTACAGGAAAGAAGAACAAGGATCAGAGGATCAAGAAATAATATCTTGATTCTCTGATCCTTGTTCTTCTTTCCTGTACATCTATATCTCTATCTCCTTCCCACATCGCTCCGCTCCATTCATCTATCTCTCCTGTCCCCAGCGCCTTTCTATATCTTCCCTTGCGTAACCGTTCCTCTCGTAATATCTTTGTCTCGCTTTCCCTCTTTCTTTCTCTGTCATTGTTTCTTTCCAGCATTCTTGTAATATCTTACAATCTCCTCTTTCCCCCATTCTGTCCTCATATTTTCACGGCTGTCTTTCCTGTATCTACTCTCAACTTACTCCTTTTCGTTTCCTCCCTTATTATATATCCCGGTGTCTCTCTATCTACTCCCAGTACCCACTTTATATACATATCATGTACTCTCTCCACCTCCTCTTGCTCTTCCCATCCCCATATTTCCGCTCTATTCATCAACATATTCTTCACTAAGCTGTCAAACATCATTCCCCTTCTTTTAAAATCATGTCCAAACTTCCTCTCCCCTATTTCCCAAATCATTCTTACAACCTTATATGCGTTTTTGGCCAATTCTGTTACATGCGCTCTCTATGTGTTCCTCTCATAGATATTTGAATTCCCTTTCTTGCTCTATTCTCCTTTCATTCTACTTCCACTCTCTTCTCTTTCTTTTGCTCTTCCTCTCCCTCTCCCGTTCTTAAATATCATCATCTTAGTTTTTTCCACATTTACTTTCAACCTTTTTCTCTTCATGTACCTTTCTGCATTTCTTATCATTTCTCGCATTCCCCGCCGCTCCTGGCTCGCTACTATCACCAAATCATCCGCATGAGCCAAACACCACACTTTCTCTTTGCCTACCACATATTTTATTATAAGTAATTAAGGGCCACTTTTACCATGTCCGAGTTATGAAAAGTCGGGGTATGTTGCTAGACCACGACCAATGAGACTGTCAGTGTCATGACAACTAACCCTGAGTTTTCAACATGGTAAAAGTAGCCCTACGTAAACCGCATAGGTGCGATATAATGGAGGGCCAATCACTAGTGGAATTAGTTGTACATCGGACTTGGAATTAATTCCGGAATCGTGGAATTAACTGAGAATTACGCAATTGTTTTGAAATTGAAATTAGCTGTCCTGGAATTATTTGGAATTGACGTGGAATTGATTATTGAATTTTTATGCAACATAACTCATTAATCCCAATCAACTCCACGTCAATTCGAAATAATTCCATATTAATTCCTTTTCAATTCCAAAATAATTGCGTAATTCCCAGTTAATTCTGCAATTCCTAGGTATTCAAATTCCGACCAATTCCATATGGATTCCCGCTAATTCCAATGATTCCCGCTAATTCCATATTAATTTCAATTAGTTCCATTAATTCCCTTTCAGCGGAATCATTTTGGGACTGCATTCGGAATTGCTGGAATTAAGTTGGAACTAATGGAATTGGAACTGGAATTAGTACGATTAAGGAGGCGGAATGTATAGAGAAGTCCTGTATTAAAACGAGGGAAAGCAGTGGAACCCATATTTCTCATGTTATAAATTGCTTTATATAAAATAATAATAATAAAGTAATTTATAACTTGAGAAGTATGGGTTCCACTCCACTGCTCCCCCTCGTTGGAATTATTAGAATTAAATCAGAATTTTTGGAATTAAACTAGAATGAAATTGGAATTGATGAAATTGACTGGAATTAATTCCTTTTTGGAAGGAAAGGTGTGAAAGTGTGAATGAATTTCGTCTTAGTTAAAACCAGAATTTGAAGACCTTTCTAATGGTGACAATAAATTTTTCACAAACTTATTTTAGATGGTTCAATGAGTATAATTTTAAATTTGAAAATTGATGTGTCAAAACGGCACTTGCCGTTTGCCTCCAAAAAAATTTCTGCTCTTCGACGTGCAATACCATCTCCATGTGCAAAATTTCAGGCAAATCGATCCAGAGGTTTGGGCTGTATCATGTTTTTAAAGTACGTTAAAAATCTTGAAAATTTGAGTTTTTGTCAAAAAGGCATCTTTAGAAGCACAATTTGAAGGCCACTTTTTTATGGCGACGTCAAAAATAGGGGTTTGTATTTAAAATTTTAAAGTTGATGTGCCACTTGTGGTTGCACGATTGCCTCCAAAAGTTTTTCAGAGCTAAGTTAGATTATCAGATGCCCAAAATATGAAGAAAATTTCATATGAACAGATGTCCGAAGGGACCTCCTGGGGGCGCTACAGAGGGCTTAGAAGGTGTCTCTCAAAAACAGGTATTTATTAATTATTTTTGAAACGGTTGTAGCTAGAATGACGAAATTTGGGTTCTGAGGTAATTTTGGGGTGACAAATTATCTGGTGGGAACAAGACAGGTGATTGACGACTATAGGCGTGCGAAACTGGGGCGGCTTAGGAAAAAATTTTTTTCTCTATAGCTTTCTTGAATTTTTGACTTCAGATAACAATTCTCCAAACGATTCTACATAAAAAAGGTACTCTTGATACTAAGTCATAGGATCAACCGTTTTCAAGAAAAACGCGATTAAAGCATGTCATGCCTATGGTAACTTTATAAATGCAAAAAAAGTTGGCTTGCTTCACACATGTCGTTAGTTTGTCGCTAACGACTACAACTTGTTATTTTAGCTCCAACCGTTTCAAAAATAATTAATAAGTACCTGTTTTTGAGAGACATCTACCTGAAGTCTGTAGCGCCCCCTGGAGGTACTTTCGGACATTTGTCCACATGAATTGTTTTTCCTATTTTTAGGTGTAGAATCAGCCCTCAAAATTTGGCGACGGTATTCCCGAACACCCTCTGGATCGGGTCTTATTTCAAATTCGAAAATTTTAGTGATTGCAATAACCTCCCTTTTTTTAAGTTGTGAAATGAAGTGGGGAGGTTAAACTGTCACATTACTGCGAGAACATGCTATGCAAAAGTCCTTTTAACCTGGCCCTTTACTGCAACAAAATTTTTTTTGTTTCAGACCATATGTCGCCGAAGTGGTGCTTGGTTTGCATCTTTTGGTCGCACTCGTAATTCGGGCACCAAACTTTTCAACATCTCTGGCCATGTTAACACGCCCTGCACTGTAGAAGAAGAAATGAGTATTACTTTCAAAGAACTCATCGAACGACACGCTGGTGGGGTTCTCGGAGGTTGGGATAACCTTCTGGCTGTAATTCCCGGAGGATCATCAACGCCCTTAATTCCGAAGAGGTAACATTTATTATTCATGCGACAGCAAATTAAAATGCACCATACAAAAAATAGTTGGGATATGTTGCAAATCAAAATAATGTCTCTGAACATATGTTTATTTCAAAAAAATAATGCTTTGGTTTTCAGCGTTTGTGAAGAAGCAATTATGGACTTCGACGGTTTGGTCGCCGTCCAGACGAGCTTAGGAACCGCCGCCATTATAGTAATGAACAAACAAACGGATGTAGTCTTGGCCATAGCCAGGCTGATTATGTTTTACAAACACGAGTCATGTGGGCAGTGCACCCCCTGCCGCGAGGGCATTAACTGGATGAACAAAATCATGTACAGATTTGTTGATGGCAATGCCAAACCCGAGGAAATTGATATGTTGTGGGAATTAAGTAAACAGATTGAGGGGCACACGATCTGTGCCTTGGGAGATGGCGCTGCTTGGCCAGTTCAAGGATTAATCAGGCACTTCAGGCCTGAATTAGAAGAAAGGATGAGAAAATTCCACCAAGATGACCGAAAGAGCGCCACGGCCTGCTAACTATTTCCTACTAGCATTTTTAGATAATAACGATTTCGAAAAGTAATGCGAGGTATCGATTCTTTTTTAGTGATGTTGTTATAATGTTTAATAAGTGTGTTTCAATATATGTACCTAGTTGAATGGCCAACGTAAAAAGCGTTGTTTTCTTGCGGGCATTTTAGAACATCTTTGCAAAGTTGGCTGCTTTATTTATGTAAATAACAAAATCCTGTATGTATTCTAGGTAAGTTGAATAAAGGCACAGAATTATATTAAGTCTTCATTAATGACCTGCAAATAATAGTTATTATTTATGATATAATAGTTAAAAGTGGTAAAGTCGGGATTTCGTTAATATGTGACGGGTGTGTGTCTCATTCTTTTTTTCTGTTGGTTTGTAAACGGGATTTCACATCCGTCAAAACTCCCGTCCCTCACTGTCAGTGTCAATAAACAGTAACAATAGAGTTTGAAAAGGGTCTTTGTTGTTAATTATTATCCATGACAGGAATTTTGACAGAACTGAGATCCCGTTTACAAACCAACAGAAAAAAAGCCTGAGACACGCAGCCCCCGCTTTCGTTAATATATTCCATTCATGACGTTTTAAAACGGCAGTAGGCTATGATATGGTTTTTTCATGTTGGTCACTATTTAGTAACCAGGCTGTTATCCGCCGGAACCTCATAGCTGTGTTGTCACATTTACATTTAATTGTTGATTTTGACAAGCTAATTGTATTGTCTTAAAAATGCCAAAGCTCATAAGCATTGAACAGAAAAAGCAAATAATTAGGTGTTTTCGTCAAATTAAGCAAGATCGACCTGATCTAACTGATGGCGAGGTACATAGGCGGGTCATGAATATATTTGGAGTAGGTACACAAAACTGTTATGCTGTTATCAGAGACAACTGTTATGCGAACAAAAACACGTCGTTGCAGCAAAAATATTTCTTCGTAACTTTGATAGGGAAGATGCACGATTCCAATTTCCTTCCATGGATCTGAAATGTTGTTTCACTACGAAGTGGTACCTTTCTTAGAATGGGAACTTATATTTATTTGACAAAGGCAATTCATCCATGAAGATTCAGGAATAACGACTCCAGCTCACTTTACACTTGTATCAGTGTATAGATTTAATATTTAACCATTTCAATCCGTGAAAATCAGCTTTCTGTAAACAGTCTTGTTATCTGACACAAACAGCGGACTCTTCAAATCTCTGACTTAAAATTTCCAAAATGCTTACGTTTACCATGCCTTGCCCTGCTTAACAACAGAAATCATGGTGTCTTCAGTAAAAGCAGAATCCTCTTATTAGTTCTTGATAGTTTAGTTTGTGGCGTTTGTGGAAATTTGTTGACATTTATGTTCTGCTATTTGGCAACAAAGGACAATAATTTTGAGTACAAAGAACATGACGTACAATTTGACAAATGTCATGAGTACTATACCCAGTGAATTCTGTCACCCCAACACAGCCTACTGCCGTTTTTAAACGTCGTGAATAGAGAATATGCGACGGGACTTTATTTTATTTTGTGTGTCCGCTGCGCGTCGTGTCCCATCCCGTCGAAGAAAATAAAATCACTTTTAACACGCATATCATAGACTATTTTTTCTACAAACACAATTAAAAGCATTAAGTTTTCATATTACTAGTTAAAAACGTCCATGAAATTCGCTGTAACTAAGGTTGCTGGGGCTTGTTTAATTGTTGTTGCATTGTCACTTTTGAGTGTAAAAAGTAAAACACTTTTAACACCAGTGTTCTAAAAGTAAATGACTTTTATCCTGGTGTCCTAAAATGTCATTTTTAACAATTGTCAACAAACGTTAAAACAACAGCTTTTAATAGTGTTTGTAGAAAAACAGAATTTCACATCTCAATGCCGTCGGGCGTTGATTTTTTTGGTGGTGATTGGCTTATTAGCAAGTGCCTGTTCTATGCAGAAACGGTGTATACTTACCTGTTAAAAAAGGCAGCGGGTTGAAACCTCCCCATCGCGTGGGTCTTTGATTTCGGCGTCTTGTATTTAACATTTTAAAGTTGATATCCCGGTTGATATGCTTAACTGGCACTTACCTTGGGCCAATTGCTCCCAAAAGCCTTTCAGCTATTCAACGGATCACCTGATCTTCATGTGCCAAATCGATCCAGTAGTTTGGGCTAACGTGGTTTTGGCGTTATTATAAAATTTCGATTTTTCTACCCAAGGGGTGTCAAATGCGAGTGAATTTTTTGCTACGACCATTTATGCTATTTATTGTTACACTTTATAACTGATAAAAAGACATGCAGTAAAACTGAAATTTTTTCTTGCACCGTTCTAGCTATTTGCCCGCCCCCCTGAAACTATGAGGGTAAGAACTACGAAACGATTTAAAATGATAAGATAATACTTCTCTTGATAAGGCTGGACGATGCTGAACAAATTAAGCCCCCCCCCCAATGATGCTATGCGGGGGCCTCCATTGTCTCGATGTTTGGTCTTCACGACGTTTCGAATATTCGATGTCCATCGTCTTCAGGTGCATATTAACGAAAACCAAAAATTTTATTATCCATCACATACAATGAAACCAACTAACCGTACCCACTAGGCCGAAACCATTTCATTTACGCGAAAAACGTATAGGACCAAATCTGTAGCAGGATGCACCAGAACTGAAATAAATGCAAAAAACTGATTCGCGCCCCCATTGAGCCAGTATGGGGGCCGTAGCTGACTATCTACGAGGTTGCAAAATGAGTAGGTATGTTTTAAGGCACTCCCAAACCTACAAGATCACCAAATTTCAAAACTTCCGGACTTTTTTTTATAATGTCCATTTTCTCGCTCTTGCTACTGGACTAAATTGTTGGCTAAGAAAAGATCTAGGTACAAAAAGATCGCGACAGTATATATACATATCTATGAAGAATAGCCCATAACCGATTTTCACAAAAAATTTAACACTAAAACAATTATTATTGTAGCAAGCTACCTATCATACATATCTACTTTGAAGAACCACCTCCTGGCGGTGTACCTAGGAAACACCTTGTATTTTGTTAATGTTGATGATGAAAAATTCTAAGATTTTAGTGCCCCTGAGGAAAAAAACAGCACCCAACAACGAAGAATTTTTGAATTAACGCAATGTGTTGGCCGGCGAGTTTGTTGTCAAAGATCAGTAAACAAGGTCCATAATGAATTTAATGGGTAATTTGGGGTTTCAGGTTTTAGAAGCTTCCTACCTGGTGGGGAATAGTTCATAAACGAAGATAAACCGAGCCATATTATTCGAACTTCCCGCGAATATGTTGCTACGGAACACAGAACTACGGCAAATCAGAGCACGGTACACAAATATCCTTGACGACATATCAGCTCGAGATTTAACGAAGTGTAGATCGTGCTCGTTCGGCTTCGCGGGAAATTTAAATAACGGACCGTTTTGCCTTCGTTTATGAACTAACCCTGGGGAGCTGTTCGCTGAGTATTTTTCCACAGGTAGAGGCAATCCGTATCTAAAATCTGATAGCCTATAATTTCCAGTAAATTAATGGAAGCGGGAAAAAAAAAATTGGCGGTCTCGGAGACGGTAGAAACTTCTACTTTTACACAGAATTTGTAAATGTAGCAATTAAATTTAACCTTTGATTGATGGAGTTATAAAGATGCGCAAATACCGTGTTAATTTGCGTTCCCTATTGCTGCCTCAGTCTCACTCATGTCTCCTGTCCCACTCATTGTAATCCCTGCGCCGCACCATCTACGAACTAAAATTTAAAATACAAATGTTTATCAATTATCACCCATAAAATGACATTTTTCGAAAGAAATGGCTTTCGCTCCGTCAATGCAACAGCTATCGAATTCTATAATAATAATATGCCGTTTTTCTAAGAAAAATTCAAAAATTGGAATTTTTGCCCCTAAAACGTAAATTTTCGAAGAAGTGGCACCGAGGTTTTCGACTTGAAAAAAAATCAGTTATGAAATCCGGTAATAAAAATATAGGTTTTTTTGACGGCACCAATTTTTGACCAAAAGGGCACCAAGTGTGAATACATTTTTAGAAGCAGAATTTGAAGGGCTTTCATATAGGTATCACGAAAAATGGGGATTTGCATTTAAATTTTTAAAGTTGATGAGCCAAAATGGCACTTTCCGTGAACCGATGCGGTCCAAAATCTAGTCAGCCCCTACAAATTACCCACTGAACATGTGTGCCACATTTCATCTCGATACGTTCAGTAGTTTGAGCTACAGCGTGATCACAGACAGACAACCAAACAGACATTTTTCAAAAACCAATTTTTCGGATTCCCAGGACCCTAAAACGTAAAAATTAGATGTTTTTGGCAATTCGACTTTTCAATCGATTTTATTAACTTGCTGTTCTGAAGCGTAGAAGTTAAAATAAAATCGAATACAATCATATACTTACCTAATAATCAAAAACAAGAGTATCTCCTCCTTTTTATTTTGTACCTACACCACCTCTTTTGACTGACGAAAAGTCAACGCTTGCTGATATATTTGGCAAGATGCATTTTTTAAATCTTCTTGGTGACATATATCTTTGGAAGCAACATTCAGATATTTTAAACCGACTGCAGTTTTGATGTCAAAAAATCACTCAGAACCCACGAATTAGTCGGATTTGACACCAAACACGGCTATAACTGTAGGGGGGTGTAGGGTCACCAAATTACATTTCCGGACCCAGCCATAATAATGGGGGTTTTCGAGGGGCAAATCTATTGGTGAACTCCGCGTACGAGCTAGGTGAAATCAGGTGAAATCGGACGAAATCAAGGAAAATCAGGTGAGATCAAGGGAAATAAGGTGAAATCACCAGGTATAATCATGGTGAAATCAGGTGAAATCACGCAGGAAGATGAAATCAGTGTACAATATTTTGCTCATAGACTTACTTGCCCCTCGGGGGTTTCTTAGTGTTTTTATATGCACTTCGTTGACTCAAAATTATCTCGAATAAACTTGTAAAATATACTTGATAATCTATCACAACTTGCAAGTCACCACCCCCTACCCCCCTGACAGCGGATTTTAGCTTTGACCCACGGATCAAAAGAAGTGTTTTGGTACAAGAGACCTATATGCAAAGTGGTTTGCTTGGATCATTAATAGCCATATCTTTACGTATACCGCCTGTACTATAGGTACGCCACGCCAGAGTACCTACCTAAGTACTTGCTTAATATTGTTAAGTGAAACAAAAATCGTTCCCAAATTTAGGTGCGCATACAGTGGGTTTATACTCTGACGCAATGGTAAAGTTATTGCGAAAATCATTTACTGTAGACCTTGACGCGTCCCTGGCTGCCTATGATTCAATAATGACCCCCGATAAGAGCATTTAATTGAAACACCCACCCCGCATACAGGTGCCTTGAAACTTGACCTTTTAAGTTAATCCCGTGGACTTCGTGTCGTGTCGTCGTTTAAGGTATGTACCTACCGAAGTAAGTACATATCTATGTATCTAGTTATATTACTATAGTAAGTACTATATGTAGGTACGTAATATTTATATAGGTACTTGTTTTTTTTTGTACCTAACTCAGCCCTATGCTCATATGAATAGCTTTACTAATTTTTACATGTAAATTAATTTGAACCGCCTACCTATGGAGGATGTAAGGGCAATCTCGCCCAGAAAATTAATGTTTCATAATAAACAAACATCGTTTCAACAGGGATACAAATATTTCACGCAATAACTTTCAGTTGCACAATGTGATAGATAACCTTTTAATTTGAAGTAAGTAGTTCAGTATTCATCTTTGACATATAACTACAAATATTAGTTAATAACAATAAGAGATTAATAAAACGACTGCTCTGTTATAGTGTTGCTTAGTCCAATTTCAATCTAATTAATAATTACCTAGCTATACTATAGGTAGGTACCTGTTGATTTTTTAAAAGTCTTATTTATGAGAAGATGATACCATTTTCTGTTTTTGATAAACTAAAATTGCCCCCATAATGATTAACGGTGCCGTGTTATTGATCTTGACCTATTGCGATGACAGTAATGCAATAGTCCTTTACCGACAATGGCTCGTTGACCTTCCATTAAATGTATTGGGACTGTATACCTAGCACTGGTGGGCAGTTGGTTGTATTGTACGAAAATGCGGTATTCGTTATTTCTTGGCAAGTCTTTACCTGTTAAACAAAGTCTTGTTCAGGCCTGTACACTGTGCCTGTACCTTAGGGTCTAGACTTTTAAATAACAAATTGATTTTCAGCATTAGGTCACATTAGGATGAAATATCAAATCGGTGTAAGGTTGTGACACAACAAGTGCTTGTGTTTCACAACTTGTTCTTGCGTCAGGGCTATGTAGATTGATATTACATTGATTGCGTTAAGCAATGGTACCTGCCAAGGTCAGGTCTTACCTCTTGTTTGGAAGAGATATATCTCTATATACCTACTTTATTTCTATCTGCTAGGTTTGTACCTATCTGCTCGCACTGATCCCACTCTAACAATGGTTTGCTGCACCTGTCTGAATATTACCCAACTTCATAATTAAATTGAAGTTGCAAAACTTGCAAGGAGCTACACCTTTAGCTGCAGCTCCAATCGCCTCGCTTATTTGACAAGTAAGAGGTGGGTAGGTATACGAACTTTACCTGTGCAAGGAATTATGCAAACCTTGATAGCCGCTATTTGTAGTAGATATGTACCTACCTACCATAAATAAAATTATAGATTTTCAACCACCCGCGTTATTCCATAAACATGCATTCTGATAATTAAATTTTACTCAGCATTTAAATGTAGGTGAAAAAGTAACAGGCAGGTAACACGTTGAGACAACTAAAGTTTTGTCCAATTAGAAGTATCAGACACGTTTTTTTTTGATTACCTACACAAGGTACTTTCAAAGTCTTGTTCCACAAAATTTACTTACTGTTTACGACGCGTTTCGGAGTGTTACTCCACCTTCAGCTAGAAATGAAATTAACATCAAATACAAAACAGTTGCCTGGAAAACGAATACCTACCCTACAAGGTCAAGGAAGCTAATCGGTATCGTCATTAAAACAACATTTTTCGAAAAAATGGTATCTACATCCAAGGTTTTCGACCCTATTACTGACCTTATCGCCATTATTACAAGGAAAGTAAATCGTTTAGTTTTTAGTCACTTTTTGCCACAACTGTATACGTCCGAAACATCCTCACGTCTTGCCCTCTCTTTTGGCCTTGAGCCTCAGACTGACTCAGTCACACCTCTTGACTACACAAGCGAGAACAGTGTTTTGTCAAGTTTGTGTTTTACAGTTAGCATGTTTTACAAGTAGCATGGACTTTACATGAATTTACTAGCTGGAATTTAACCACAATGTTAAATTTAAATAAAAAAAAATGCAGCAGAGAAGCGGCTGGAACCTCCCCATCGCGTGGATCTTTGTATTCTGTGTAGATAGTAGTCAATTCAACAGAATTTTTTTAATCCTTGACTAATTTCGCAATTTTCTGACAAATACCGACGTGACCTCGGACATCACCCATCACGTTTGACAATATGTTCCTTTTAAGGTTAATTTTTTTGCCAACTTTTTTACAATAACTGCCACTTTATGTCATCCACTGTCAGCCCGCTCCCTTTTAATGAGAAAGAATTTTTTCTCTATTTTCCACTGAAATGGCAGAAACTGTGAACACATTTTTAGAGCCAGAATTTGATCGCCTTTCTAATGGCGCCATGGCGACATAAAAAAGGAGGTCTTGTATTTAAAATTTTAAGTTGATATGCTTAAATGGGACTTCCCGTGGGCCAATCCAGGTATTTCTTGAGAGAAAAGAGTACACATTATGCTCAAATCTGAATGCGTTAAAAAAGGATGGCAATATGATTCGCGCGCAATTGGAGGCGGTCGACAGAGACCGATATTCCTTTCTTTAGTGGGCGGGAGAGGGAGAAATATATTTTGAGCCTCCAAATGGTCGTCGCGTGACGTCAGTCAAGAAATAGGTCCATTGCTTTCAAAAGCCTTTTAGATCTTCAGCGGGTCACCCAATCTCCATGTACCAATTTTCAGCCAAATCGATTCAGTAATTTGGGCTATAATGTATTTTTACTGTTATTATGAAATTTCGATTTTTTGAACCAAACAGCGCTAAATGCGAATTAATTTTGTCCTATTTAAAACCAGAATTTGAAGACCTTTCTGATGGTGACAATAAATCTTTCAAAAACTTGTTTTTAATGGTCAAATGAGAGAATAATTTTAAATTTGGAAATTGGTGTGCCAAAACGGCACTTTCCGTGAGTCGATTGAATTCAAAATTTGTTCAGCTCTTCGACGTGTAATACAATCCCCATGTGCAAAATTTCAGCCAAATCGGTTCAGGGGCTTGGGCTGTACCGCGATTTTAAAGTCCGATAAAAATCAATTTTTTTTTAAATTTTTGGTCAAAAGGGCACTAAGAATGAATACACTTTTAGAAGCAGAATTTGAAGGTCTTCCTAATGGTGACGTGAAAAATGGGGGTTTGCATTTAAAATTTAAAAGTTGATGTGCCAAAATGGCATTTCCGGTTGCATGATTGGCTCCAAAAGCTTTTCAGATCTAAGTTAGGTTACGAGATGCCTATGTTCCAAATTTCAGCCAAATCGGTCTAGTAGTTTTGGCTGTGGCGTGATTAAAAACGAACGTACGTACGTACGAACGTACAAACGTACGTACGTACATACACACAGACACATTTTAAAAACCCCTTTTTTGGGTTCCTGAGACCTCAAAACGTGAAGATCTGGTGGTATCTCAAATTCGAAAATTTTAGTGATTGCAGTAACCTTCCTTTTTTTTTAAATTGTGATGGGTTTGGGGAGGTTAATAGAATAAAAGTAAACCACTGACCCTATTTAAAACCGTTTCAGCAAGCCCGCGAAAAAATCCCGCTTTAACATTTTAAAACGTGAATGCTGCATATAGGTATCTATGAAGAATAGCCCACAACAAACAGTCAAATCGATTTTTACAAAAAATTAAAACAAAAACAATTATTGCAGGCTACCTATCAGATACTTATATGCTGTCTTTGGCTGAAAAAAATCTACCATTTGAGAAGTAGTCAATCCATGAGGACTCAACCAACAAGGCAACCAAGAGACTACGAATCGTATTTTGCAGATTTTATAAATCAAAGTATTGAGTATCTAAGTAGTGTCAAGTTGGCGTTGTAATATTATCACTGTAATCAGGATTTGATTGGTTACTGGTATACTAAATACTGCTTTGGATTGGTTCAATACTTAATGTATAATATAATCAATAAAACTGATATTTTTTTTTGAGCGAACCCATTTCTTTGAAACCTTCATCGCATAGAGAATTAAAATAGCTTTCAAATAGCTTCAAATTAAAAAATTTTGACTTGTACCTATGTCATAACTTTGACATTTGAAGGTCACGGCACATTTTTTTCTCAACTAATAGCTCCATTCCAAATTTCAAGGTTCTAGCTAGCGCGGTTCCAGAGATACAAGGGGGGGGAGCGTACTTTAGTCCTCACTGCATAATAAGCAGAAGATTTTCATACACATATTTGAGTTTGTAATTAATATAGTTACCTACCAATTACCATGCATCGTAGCAACGTACATATTTTAGGTATACGGATATTCCAACATTATCATCGATAATAAGGCCACTGGCCTTTAGTATCGCTCAACTTTTGATAAAATTGCTGTGTGGAATATGTGTCAATAAGATATACAATTATGTAGTTGGTGTAACATATAGTGCCAACAAAACTTGAGATCAAGCGGGCCGTGAACTTTACTGATACTCACATAGGCTTGATTTGATACCGTAAAATTTACGGTACCATAAAATAGGCGCGTAACTCATAAGATGTCGCTAGCAGTCAAAACAAGTAGATTCCTTTAATTTTAGTTGTCATATCACTGTCACGTATCGCCCACATGGCAAGTAGGTAATTGATGATTTTAACAAAAGAAGGACATCTATGAATATTTACTCGAAATAACGTGTTTAAACGAAAATAACGGACGCCAGTCTATAAGGGTTGCCAATTTTGGTGATTAATGCACTACATCTGGTGCTTTTGGACGTTCTCATCATTTGTCATTCTTGTGTCACAGAGTAATCTCAAAACTGGCAGAGCCGGTAATACAGCCGGACTGTTTTACCTACTGCGTAGACTAGCTCCCTTCATGCACTGGAATTATTGAAATCATCAATTAAAGACCGGTAGAGAAGTGACATCTTATGAGTTACGCGACCAACTAATTTATGGTAGGTTTAGGTATACCCAACCCTTGTGATGTTTTGTAGCAAATCAAAATATTCCGTTTTGGTATTTATTAAACATGAATGATTAAAAATTTGGATTTTAAAATAGTGAAAAAATGAAGTATAAAGAGTTGGTATCTATAAAACTTCTTAAGATAGTTACTATAAAAAATTTATTTAGATACAGATAAGATTCTGATTCGATAAATGTATTTAGATACTTATCTAGAAACACCTATATCAAATGTACCTATTTATGGTCTGTCCGGGATCCACACGACCAAGATTCACCCAATTTCCATGTTGTCAACAATGAGTCGCCATGGAAATTGGGTGTGGATCCCGGACAGAGTATAGTTACTTGTAACTAGAATCTACAAAAACAACACTGCGTATAATGACGTATGAGTACTTAATTTGAATATATGTTAATTGGTTATTTATGTAAAAAGTGAGTAAATAAGTGCAACTTTTTTTAGGAGACGGAACATTTGCCATCAAGTGAAAAAATGGCAGCAGAAAAGCGGCTGGAACATCCCCACCGCGTGGGTCTTTGATTTCAGTGCCTTGTGTTTAAAAATTTAAAGCTGATACACCTAAATGGCACTTCCCGTGGATAAATTCTTCCCAAAAGCCTCTCCATGTACCAAATTTCAGCCAAATCGATCCAGTAGTTTGGGCTACAACGTGGTTTTAGTGTTATTACAAAATTTCGATTTTTCTACCCAAAGGGTACTACATGTGAATGAATGTTTAGAAGCAGAATTTGAAGACCTTTCTGATGGTGACAATTAATCTTTGAAAAACTTGTGAAATGAAAGAATAACTTTAAACTTTTTCCTTATTTTTATCGTCCAGTATTATTTTTTAAAATGTTACGCTGGTATCGGGTTGGTGGACAGAAAGAGAAGAAACCTTTAAAAACTTAAGCTATTTTGGCCAACGTTTCGACCACTTCACGTCGTCTTCTTCACAGGCTAAAAACAATTTATTGGATCCTTTAGGCAACTATTTTTTACACAAAGTATAATCAACTTACCTAACTTAATTTTTTTGAAATATAATTAAAATTATTTAAATAACAAAATAACACATCCGCCCTCATCAGGAACCATGACAGAAAGAACGACAGCCGCAACCTTCACGTATTTATTTATTTATTTGCAACAAAATTTTCTTTACGTCCGAACACTTACAATCCTGGGATTTTTATTCCAGTATAAGTATAGCTTCTCGGTTCTCTCACAAAAAATCCCCTAATGAGAGGCTTGGTAAATTCATTGCAACAATATCAATAAAAACTTAGCAACTGCAACGCAAGTGGATGAAAAAATTAACCGCCACGGCACTTTTTTTTCACGAAATACGATGAAAAAGTGAATTGCGACTGCACTTCTTTTCACCCTTTGACGTCGTTAAAAAAAGACGAAATTTTAATGAAGTGTGCTTTTTTAACGGAGGTAAAAGGATAAAATGACGATTGTTGTTAATTAAGTGCTTGTGTGCGGCTTGCCTGATGAAGCTATTCGTAAACCAGAAGCATTTATTCAATTGACGTCTACACTCAAATTCCATCACTTATTATGTAATGCCTTTATCACGCCATCTCTTTATAAGAGTTCATTGTATCTTAAATAATGGTAACTATTTCATAAAGTTCACCTAACTGTTGTGAGTAAATTGTCAAATTAAACTCACGATCGCATAAAAGAAACATCCATGTTAAGATGATGTTGTCACAGACTTATATATCATTTTTGAATCACACTTTGATTAGCTCACCAAATTCTTTGTCTTCTATGATTCATGCTGGTTGCCCGATTGTTTAATGTATTAGCAATTCCGCAATTTGCATAAGAAAGGATTGGAAGCATACCGTAATGATATTGACCTATAAGTGGGCCCTCGAGCAGGTTCAAGGCCAAAAATTCGCAACATAAGGTTGAAGAAAAACAGACAAGTTACATAAATAATGAAGTTTTTTATTTTCATGAACAACAGCTTAGTCCAACGATGAACGTTTACACAAATAAAATGCAAAGCTATATTTACAGAATTTACATAGAACGTAAACCTAAGTTCTTATGACAAATT
Source organism: Pycnomerus fuliginosus (assembly GCA_963924575.1). Classification (NCBI taxonomy): domain Eukaryota; kingdom Metazoa; phylum Arthropoda; class Insecta; order Coleoptera; family Zopheridae; genus Pycnomerus; species Pycnomerus fuliginosus. Next base: position 18,296,844 of record OZ004619.1, on the reverse strand, counting down.
ATTAAACGAAACAAAAACAAACTATGTACAATTCAGTTCCGAAAGAGTAAACCTACAGGTCAATTGACAATTTGACCGAGATCACATTACATTAGATAACAAGCCTATCAGCATCACGATATGAAATTGTTTCACCTAATTATCCTACGAGTTTAAAAACAGCACGACTGAAGTAATCACACATTTATTAAAACATTAATTTTTTAACGAAAAAACGTCATATCGTTTAAATACCTTTACGACAGTAAAAGATAATTCATCGTACACGTCTAAGCACTTTACCTAACAGACCAGCTGATATTTTTAGGAATTGTACGTGTTTGAGCATGAGTAAAGCTAAATTGCACGATTGGTCACTTTCTCAGACAAAAAAATCGCTCAATCAGTCTTAAAAATAATCACTAATATCGTGATGCCTCGAAAAGTCAGTCCATGAACCACTCGCATAAAAAGATGAGATTTTAAAAACTACTTCGTAATAGTGAGGAGTGTTTTAGATTTCAAGATCGAACCTGATAGACGAAGCAAAACAACAACAGAAAAACAAATACAATAAATAAGAATCAACATACGTCACCTAGCAGTTCCGATCGAAAACTTGCCGAAAACGAAGAAAATGAGAAAACAACTATTTCATTACAGGTAATAACAGAATCGAATGGCTTTAAGTTGCAAACACAGCACGAAATTTGCACGTTTTCCTAATCCGAAAATTTAGTCGTATAAACTACATTCAGGGACTAATTGATCGCACGCTCTTGAAGTCCATTCCCTGTCCTCTTTCGCCAGCCAGGGATGATAGGGAATATCTTCCGAAGTGATTCGTTCTGACGGTTCTCTTCGTAACAATGATCGGATCAGACATCTTGCACGCGATGAAAGACATTCAGGGATAACAAAGTGGCCTCGTGATATTTTCGCAAACAAGGACGCATGTTCCGAGTCGTTGAAGGGATATCTGCAATGAAACGTTTTCGTTAATCGTGAGAACATTTTCTTAATTGCATATTCTATCATAAAGGAAATGGCTCAAGACAGAACATTAAACACGTGTGATAGGCATACACCTGTGGCGTCAATGAGCCCCCTATACTTCTAAGGGTAACAAAACTGTTTTATCTCTTGATACGGGTTTTTACTTCTGGGTAATTTATTACATTTGAGGACTGCGGACTTGTCCCAACATTCATTTAAAACTCAGAAGACTACACTTTTCTTTACTTTGCCCTGGAAAGACGGACATTTTTTAAATTTCAGTTGAAAAATTGGCAATCGAAAACTAATACTTTTCACAGAACTTGTAGAACAAGAGCATAGACCAAGCTTCGATCAAGGAGCATTCGAATTAATTTGGGCTATAGTGTAGCGTGACAACACGCAGCGTTTTTCTCAAACCTAAGAATTTTATGTTTTTGGCAATTCGATTTTCTGAACAATTTTAGGAGCTTCATTAAGTTCTACACCGGGTGTCAACGAAACCAGGCTCACCCCCCTTTTTTCCGTATTTATTAAAATATTCGAATGAAACTTGGCACGCATATACCGGGTGATTCAGTTTGGTATTCGCCCCCCTGTAACTTTTTTATTTGAATATAAAAATATATAAAATCATATATATTTGGAAATCGCATGACAAACTCTATTAAATGGCGATATTAAATCGTCTCTATGATGACATATGTCAAAATGACGATATTCAACTTTTTTTTTCAAGTGACAAGCTGTACATTTCTTCGCGGATTCTTGTAGACATGTTTTCTACATTCAATTATGTAAAAAAAATTGACACTTTCACTAGAAAAAATTTCGAGAAAAAAATTAATTTTGATAAATCATTTTGTTAGTTTTGTTGTCAATAAACGCAGTTAGCCATGGAAAAAGTTGGTTTGTTATGTTGACTAATGTCGCCCTCGCTCCAAGGGTCGTGTTTTTTAAAAATTGTAATTTATTTACCTTTAAAAACATTGATACGTAATAATGTTATTGTTATTAAAAAGTACAAGCAAGCGGGGTTTTATTGTTATTAATGAATAAAAGGGCAAATAATAATTATTTTTTGTAAAACTACGGTCCTTATGATGTGACATTTGACTACACAACAATTCACTTTTTTTTCAGGGCTAACTACGTTCATTGACAACAAATTTTAAAATTGTGTCTAGCCAAATAATTTTTCTCGAATTTTTTTTAGTGAAAGTGTAGGTAACTTTTTTTTTTGCACTCCTTTAACAAAAATCAAGTTATTACGCACTCTATAAACAACTGGGAACATCAAATTTACAGGTACCGGTGCGTTTTGCACACACGAGTGCGTGAATTGCGCACTGCATTTTTTTTCTCTAATCCGATCTTTCCATACAAAGTGATTATTACTAACAGAAAGTTTCAACGATAAAATATAACTTACCGCATTGAGAAACTAACAATTTTGGCGAAATTAAGAAAATTTAATGTTTTAAAGACTTTAAATCTGCTTGCCATCTTACGTCAAAAATGACAAGACATTTTCTACCGACTGGTGTGGACTGGCGGTGGAGGTAATAAATCAAACAAATGGAAAAATTTTGGTGTTTAAAGTACAATAACAATGTAAGTAGTTACATCTAGCAAAGATATGGGAAACAAAAATGCTATTCCATCGCATGTGCTGGAGGGGAATGAAAATTGCGCGTACCCTAAACCAACAATGCAAATGAGTTGAAATTTTGTTTGTTTTTATTGGAAATATCCGTGCAAAAAGTAGAATACATACTTTATGCGTTAACAATATTCGCGCACACACGAGCAATGGACACCTCGCGCGCTTTGCGCACTCGGTTTCCAAAGCTGCTCGCTGGTGCGCGAAAATTATTGTTACCGCACATAGTATGTAAATAACTATTACATAATTGAATGTAGAAAAAATATATCTACAAGAATCCGCTAAAAAATGTACAGCTTGTCATTAAAAAAAAACAGTTGTCGCCATTTAATACCGCTGGTCATGCGATTTACAAATATATATGGTTTTATATATTTGTCTCTTGAAATAAAAAACTGAATCACTCGGTATAGCATGATAAACTGCATTATTTGGGTTTCAGCGGAAACGGGCCCTACTTTGAAATTTTAAATGGAACACCTTGTATATCGTAATATTTTCAATTTCATGTTTTCGACAAACTTGAATTTTTATTTCTGTATCAGGAATACTAATCACAATTTCCAAATTACTAAGTTTCTTCGTAGTGGATCAATGACCTCTGTGGATTAAAACAGAATCAAATTAGATGGCAATTGTTTTAATTTTACAATGGCCTACTACGTTTTACGCGTGTTTAATTCCGTAAAACAAGAAACTTCATTCCTTATTCATTGGTTACACGTTTCATTTTAACCAGTCGAATTTTATACAATTTTTATTCCTAAGAAGGCCTACTTTTCGGAGCCACGCTTGATCCATTTGAAAAAAACTGCTTTGTATTCTTTCAAATAAATCAGGGTAAGTGCCAGATAAAAGCAGAAGCCTAGAATAAATTTTGATGACTCTAGATTAGTGTTTGAGGGGTCATAGCACTCTAGATGAAGAGTTAAAAATCAAGTTTTTTGAAAACATGAAATCAGAAATTTGAAAAAAATATATTCTGTCATACTCAGAATTTAATACAGAACTCGAAAACATTACGATATACAGGTGTCCCATTTGAAACGGGAAGTTATTCAAAATCTCTCTAAATGTCAAAAAAACGCGGTTTATCATGTAATATACAGACCGTTCCAATGAAAAGGAGCCACCCCAAATATTTCGTAAACCAGATAAAATATGAAAATTCTCTCGGGCAGGTCGATTTTTATTTGGAGGAGGACGCTTAAATCCATGCTTGGCGAAATTTGAAAACTCACCCCCTAACCCTCACCTGCCAACACTTCAAAATTTTAAATGGGAACCCCCCACTTGTGATACATCATTTGAAAGCTAATTTCATTGCCAATCTAACGCTGTAACAATTTTTTTATATTTGTTGAACTCCAGCGCCCTCTTTGGTAATATTTTAAATTACATTAGGGCCCTTGGTGATACAACATTTGAAGGGGTTTGAAATTATCTGTAAAGTATAGAAGAATTTTTTTAATCCATCCATTCGTTCAAAAGTTGCAGCCTAAACTTAAAGGATTGCTAGGCCCAGAACCAGCTCATGTCTTTCAATGTAACTTTTGAACGAGTGGGTGGATTTAAAAAATTCTTGCATCAGTTTACAGAGAATTCAGATCACAAAGGACCTTAATGTAATTTAAAATTTGACCATACAGGGCACTAAAGTTGAAAAAATATCAAAAATTGTTGCAGCGTTAGATTGGCAATGAAATTAGCTTTCAAATGATGTATCACAAGTGGGGGGGTTGCCATTTAAAATTTTGAAGTGGGGATAGGGGGATAGGAGGTGAGCTTTGAAATTTAGCCAAGCATGGATTTAAGTGTCCCTCTCCAAATAAAAATCAACCTGTCCGAGCGAATTTTCATATTTTATTTGGTTTACGAAATATTTGGGGTGGCTCCTTTTCATTGGAACGCTCTGTATGTGTGCCAAATTTCATTGGAATATTTTGATAAATGCGGAAAAAAGGGGGGTGAGCGTGGTTTCGTTGACACCCGGTATAATTTTATTTCTGTGAATTAAACGAGGAATTAAAACTTTTCTCAGAAGCTTATCAGTTCAACTTATACGAGTCCGTTTATCGTACCTTTGAGCTTTCTCACAATGAAACTTATCAGTAATTATTTATTTTTGTTGATATAAATAATTAGTGCTCATTGTAGAATACCGTGGCCATAGTGACATCCGGATAGAAACTTTGTACACCGTATATTTTTCATTTTTCGATCTGTTAAAGCTGCTACCTGAAACGAATACTCGTCTCAAATTCTATTCCGTCGATAAACCTTGCGCGCAAATCATGAGATGGCGCTGGCACTACGATTCCTGTAATTCACATTACCTCTCGGATCACTACTAAATCGTGAGTGACATTAGTCACCACTGGCAATAAATGTTAAATTATTCAGATATTTTTAGTGATTGCAGTAATCTCCACCTTTTTTAAGTGGTACGTACAGTGAACACAGCTATTCAGAAAATATGTGATAACGATAACAGGTGATGGTCACGGAGTGATGGCTATGGAAACAAATGAATGTCAATCTGTCGAGAAGACGTTTGTCCAAAGTTAGTGCATACAGGAATAGTCATCTGTCATTTTACCAGGGACTTGTTTGGGGACATGACACCATCTGTCTTTTATCTGACTGCATTTTGATTGATTTTTCCAGCAATATATTTACTGATTATTGTGCTTGTACAATGTAGAACTAGAATTAATAATTCAGAGATTCTGCCTTTCAATATCTGTATCTACAGGTTCAATATAAATACGTAGTCCACTGTAAGCTGTGGCAATGATAATGATAAAATCTTGGCCGTAATAATTCATATTGATCAATTTTGAACTTTTAAAAACTTTAAGGTAAAGTCCCGTTACATATTAATGAACGTGGGGGTGGTGTGTCTCAGGCTTCTTTTCTGTTCTGTAAACGAAATTTCAGTTCTGTCAAAATTCCTGCCATGGACAATAATTAACAACAAAGATCCCTTTCAACGGGGTTTATTGACACTGACAGCGAGTGACGGCAGAGATGACGGGACTTGTGGCGGATGTGAAATCCCGTTTACAAACCAACAGAAAAAAAGCCTGAAACACACAACTCTCGTGTTCGTTAATATGCGACCGGACTTTGTGTTTTAAAAGTAATTTTGTTGGTTTCAGACAAGTGGATGCAATACGTAGTGTTAACAGTAAAAACAGACCTAGAACTACTGATGGGTAAATAAAGAAGAGAAATTGCCACTGACTGAAAAAGGTCTTCGGAATGAGTAAATAAATAATTGCACTCGTTATTCCTTGTCACGAATCACGGTTAATAAAAAAAGTGTCGATTTCTCCAACCTATGATAAACTAGAAAGGTGTAGAAAAACTAAATAAAATTTTGAGTTTATCCTCTGGCTTATCCGTGTCAATTCGATTGCAAAACATTCAAAAACACGTAAACTTGAGAAGTTCAAGGTCTGATTGTAATGTACCGAAATGAATGCATAGTCTTCGACCGTGACTAACTAAAGGAAAAAAATCTGTGCGGCTTTAACACGGACTAGTGGAAGTAGCCCAAGCATGACTTCAATAGAGTCGCGCATGTAGGAAGGGAAATTACAGAAAACTTCTTAAGTGAACGTCATATGGTGACCGATAAGAAATCAACCCCCTTTAACAACTACCAACTGTTGGCAATGCGGTTAAGACGAATAAATATAGTGTTCACCTGTGTTTTGGAATCGACATATGGTGAATCCGTTACGCATCATAACTTGGGAAATAAAGGCTAAGAATAACGTTTTTTTCTCAAATGTTACCTACCGGAAGCAGACTTTTGCATCATTATCGGGCCAATATCTAGCAAAACGTTAACGATCAACCATTAAATTACATTGTACCTTGTATCTTCTTTCAATTTGCACACTTAAAATTTAATAAACAAGTCCTGTCAAATGGGTTTTGCAAACAGAAAATAACGAACTTTATCTTTGTATTTTTGCCCTGGTTTTACATAATTTCAATAGATTTTAAGATGCCTATAATTCTGTTGCAAATAATGGGGTAGATTAAAGCAATTTTAGTGATAATTGGATGGTGTGCATCGGAACGGACGGAGCACCTGCCGCAACTCATCTTAAGTTTTTGTTTTGTACCCTCATATGAACACGACTACCGTGATAGGGGGCAGGTGGATTTTAAAATAATCTTGACGATTTCGAAAGGGTGAAGCAGGTGAAAGCCTCAGCGCTGTCAGCTATAAAATAATTCATCTCGTGAAAATAAACCACCATCATTGTGAACTCTTATACCTGATCTGAGGGCTTAGGGGCAGGTGCCGATTTTTAAGGGTTTATCTGACGCTTTAATTAGGGCAGGTGCCCCCCATCACTCTATAGGGTTTTTAATTGGACCGCTTTTTGCATAAAGGAACCAACCCACAAATTTCAAATTTTAAAACTGAAGTCATAATCACAGTATTTGCGCTAGTTTTTCATTAAAAAAATGCTAATCCATAAAATATTGTCTCTACATCGGCTAAAATTAGGTGGAACCAATCCATATATTTTGCTAACCCTAATCATTATTTCGGCAGAAAGGAACCAACCCTGCTTGGACATTATACAGGGTTAGTACAAAGTCCCAAAACGGTCCATTTTCTCTGTTGTATGGGACTTAGGGCCTATTCACAGTTGAAAGCAAAGAATTCAAAAAGATTTATAATAAATTCACTTCCGGTTTAACCGGTTATGACCCTAGTTTTGCTTTTTCAAATGGAAACCTACATTTTTCTCAACGGATTCGGAATCTGTGAATTTCTTTAAGTTAAAAAAGTATCGCATGTTACCGGTGCAGTCACGGCCACTCTCGAAGATCCCAGTGCAAATTCCAAATGTTTGAAAAACATTTTCATCTTTATTATCTTTCTTTGTTTCAGATGTCTTCAATTTTACAATCTGTCAAATTGCTAAATGAATTTAACTACTAAATTTAATTATGTCGTTGAATTAGCGTCAAAAAACAATATATTTTCTATTTTTCAAAAATCTTGATTTTCACCGATCTCTTCGATGTTTTTGAAAATCTGAGGTAACTGTGACTACACTTCCGGTCAAGTATACGACACATGTACATGGTTGGAACTTCAATTGTTAGATTTAGGGTTTCGCAAGACGAGAAATGGGGTGGTCTTGGTCTTGATCTTGCTGTAGTCTTGAATGGTCTTGGTCTTGAGACCTCAAGACCAAGACAAGACTGGCCTGGTCTTGGTCTTGTGGAGTCTCGGTTTTGGTAAGTAATGAAACAAATTTTGTAAAGTTTGGTTCAAGTTTGTCTCTAAGATCAGTTAACACAAATTAGTTAATTAGACAAATAAATATTACGTTTTTATAACTTACCTACCCCAAATAATGAAATGAAGTGTTGACTGCATTACTTACCTAGAATTCTAGAATAATATTGCATTGCAAAGCATTCTTTAAACGGGTTGTTTATTTTTTGAAGGCCGGATATGTATTCACAAAGCTAGTCTTAGCTTTGTGAATACATATCGCAGTTCAGAGAAGCAAGTCAGTGTGACTTGGAAATAATTTATTATTTGTATCGTATTATTACCTAGGTACTTAATTTTTATTTCCCTGATTTTGGGTAAAATCGGAGATTATTTAACGAACATCCGTCAAAAAAATTGTAACGGGTGTCCTAAAAAAACCGAACGAAATATTTTTGGTAATAACTCGTGCATTTCTTACCCGATTTGGATGAACCTGGCCTTAAATTGAAGCCAAGGAATCAGGCTTTCGAACTGTCTAAAAAATTACGACAGATGGTGCTGCAATAGTTCTCTTAGTGATACTTGCCTCAAAGGTTCATTTCAGGGGCGTGGGGATTGGTCAATTATCGACCAATCGTTATGAGACTCACATAACTTTGAAGGGCGTTCATTTTTCTTTAAGAATCTTTATTCAGAAGTTAATTTGGTTCACGCATTGACTTTCTGTGATTATTTAAACAATATGTGTTTTCACATTTTTTCATGCAGAATGACCATGACTAAAGTAACAATGAAGCAACAATGAGAGCTTAATTCTCAGTAATAGCCTTTAAATTTCCTCCAATTCGCATCCGCTTGGGTTTTTCATTCAATTAGATCCACTATTACTGAAAATTAAGCTGAAAATGCATCACTGTTACTTCAGTTATGGTCATTAGGCGTGAAAATAAGGGAAAACATATGATTTTTAAAAGATCACAGAAAATTTATTCGTGAATCATAACGAACTTCTGAAAGCCGCTTTTTGAAGAAAAGTAAACGTGCTTCAAGGTTATTTTCATCTCATAACCATTGGTTGTTAACTGACCAATCCCCATCATGCACCTAAAGTAAGCCTTTAAAACACGTATGATGGCTAAGGCTACTACGGCAGCGCCATCTGTCGTGGTCTCTCGAATGAATCGATAGCCTGATTCTTTAGCTTTAATTTAAGTCCACGTTCATCCAAGTCGGTTAAAAAATGGATGAGTTGTCCCCAAAAATATTTCGTTCGGTTTTTTTTAGGACACCCGTTAGATATTAAGTACATATTATAACAGCATAAAATAATGCAGTCTTAAATTCGAGATTAAAAACTAGAGAAGATACTTTTGATTACATTAATTTAGATCGTTTCCATTATGGCCTTAGTCTTGCTTGGTCTCGGTCTTGTCTCGAATTCAAGACCAAGACCAAGACAAGACCAGTCTTGGTATTGTGCGAAACCCTATAGCTTTAGATTCCGAATCCGTTGAGAAAAATGTGAGTTTCTATTTGAAAGAACTGAATTTCGATTATTATGGGTTAAACCGGAAGCGGACAAAAATTCTTACAAATGTTGTGTGAATTAACATCCCTTTTCTTTTTGTACTGATTGAATGTGGCGAGACCTGCATTTTTAATTGTTTTCATTTTAACAAATTTTTTAAAGTTGAATCCCCTTGAAAAGGTTCAATAAAGGGATCATCGAAACGTGGGCTTATTCAAACTTTGTTTTTATGCTACTTTTTTAGTGATCAACGTATACGGTTCCTTTCTGCAGAAACCAGACATCCATTTAAACAATTTTGCAGAAAGGAACCAATGATTTTAAATGCCTTCGTTTTCAAAGGTTATCTTTGGATCTTCAAAATTTTGTTGCTGGTATCTGTATTTCACCGAGTTTTAATTAGTAAGCATAAGTAAATATATGTTCACATTTGTCCTGTCAATTTTGATGAATATTTAATATTCTCAGGGCATTATCTAGATAAAGATGTGGGGTGGTTCTTTTATGCAAAATGCCGTCCAATTGATCCAAAAGAATATGTGATAATTACCTGCCGACTAGCATTGTGTAGAGGATGACTCCCAAGGACCACATATCAGCAGCTTTTCCTGAGTAGTGGGCGCCGGCTTTGAGAATTTCCGGACTCACGTAAGCAGGACATCCTCGTTTATCATGCAGCCAGTCCGTTTCCGGTTCTTCGAGTACGACTGCGTCTTCCAAAGACTCCAATTTCAACTCTGTCCTGAAAAATTAAATCATAATTTAGCAGAAGAATCACAATCGTGACGAATCACCGTTTATTGTGTTGCAACGCGGAGGCGTGTGCCTGATTCGCCGAAATTGCTTGCAAATTATCTGGTAAAATTAAACAATCGACTATTTCATATAGGTATGTACATAAAGTTGTGTATACAAAAGGGTTCCGTAACTCGGGTGTCGAAAGCACTAAAACGTAACGTCATCGAATGTTTTAACGTTGGGCAAGCCCGTGCAACAAAACTGTTTTGCCATGCATTTTGCGCTATATTGAAACGCCAAAAGAGCGATTCAAAAAAATAAATTCGACAACGGTAAATACGGTCGTTGATTTGTTTCACGCGGTGAATCTGTCAAAAAATTGCACAATAGATTTCCGAGGCCTTCGGCCCCTCTGCCCGTTCAACGAACTCGCGTATTATTGGAGAAAGTGAAGAAGGTAGTTTAAGCTTTTGAGCAAATGAAAGTGTCATTTCTCCGCAACAACGGGTTGCAACAGAACAGCCTCTTGCAATATCTCCATTATTAATGGTATTGTTACCATCAACCAATCACACATTGTTGCAAAATTCTGATTAATAGAAACATTGGAGGTAAACTGGGTGATATTTGTAGGAATTATAAGCGTAGGGCGTGCCGGTAAATATGATGGGCGCAAGAATAAATAAAAACAAAGCCACGGTTCATTTTTTATATATAGTCTTGCAAGCTTACATTCGGCGAGGTCAATAAAACGCTATTTGCTCGTCCGAAATGCTGCCCAACGGGACATCAAGCCACTTTTTGTGGACGAGATTTAGTTGCAGAACTAGTTTTTTTTTGCATCTCGTGGTCACGGCAGGGAATTACGCTGAAAAGTAGAAGCTCCTACGGATTTGGACACATTAAATGCTTGTTCAGACGAGTTGGTGTTTGCAACAGGCCAGCCAGACATGTACACCCTCGGAGGACAAAGCATCTTGCACCAAATGGTCATAAAGAACACCCATGCAGTCAGTGATTTTATCTGAAGTGGGTTTGCTTTAGCCTTAAACTGAATCATTTACCTACTGTATATTATGACACCAATTTCCTGGTGTCCGATTATTATTATGTTATACTCTTAAACATTAATTAATCATAATAGGCATTTTTTAATGAACGGTGGAAAATCAGAATACAGGCTGATAGTTTTCACAGGTGATGTTGATTCTAGTGAGAAAGGAGCGCCCGAGTCCAATGCTGTTATCAGAATTTCAAAATTCTTTACCGTTTTGAAGATATTCAGAAAAAACAGCGGGAAAGATGACGTCATCCTTCCATGATTTGTTGCCCATCTTGAGGATATTTCCTGACGTCGGCTTATTGGTTTGTTCTAACTCCTACGTGTTTCCTATGGAGTTAGGACAGCCGACGTCTGGAAATATCCTCAAGATGACCAAGAAATCGTGGAAAGATGACGTCATCATCCTTTCCGCTGTTTTTTTTTTTCTTCAAAACGGTAAAAAATTTTTAAATTCTGATAACACCCTTGGGCTCAGACGCTCCTTTCTTACTAGAATTAACCATAACCTCAACATCGATTTCTTGACTTGAATCTTGAATCCTCCTTTAAGTGTCACAACTATTTTAGGGAAAAAAGTTATTATGGCCATATGTCCCAAAATGCTTCATAAAATTTTGTGGATGCCCCCACAAGAACGAACACTAACCTAAGTATGCACAAAATTTCAAAATTCTATCACTTATAATATTCGAGTAATTTAAAGAAAACTTGACCTACCCTTTCAGTAGCTTCCTTATGACGCATTTTCGAGCACATGTTCATAGGAACTTTTCTTCTAAAATAGTCTTGAATTTTTGCGACATTATTTAAGGATTGGCCTGCATATAGAATAAAGAAAAACAGTATAGAAGGCCAACCAAAATATTTATTATCTCAAATATGATGCTATGCTATTAAGTACATACGTGAACGTGAAGCAATTTGCAAAGATGCAGCGATATGAAGCCAACATATAGCTATTCCAATGATTATTAGCCAACGAGGAACTAGAAAGTCTAAAGGGTATTTTATTGGTGATGTATGCCAAAGCTTCTTTCACGCAACTATTAGAGATGACTAATTTGCTAATAACGGAACGCAATGCAATCAAGGCGTAAGTGGAGATACCGGGAAGGAGTCAGAATGTGTTACAAATATAACACTATTGCATGGCTGTGTCAACGAACCCAACTTTCAGTCTACAACATTTCACACATTTCTTTTTGCATTGCGCCATCGCCAAGCGAACTTTCTTTGCTTAGCAAATGTAGTCCATTCAACAATTTAACCGCGACAGGCGTTTTACTGTTAGAAGACAGATCCGCCTTAATGGTAGCCAATGAACAATTGTTTATAACAGTTACCCGATCAATTACAATACAACTATTAATAATGGGAATGCATTAAATAAAAAAAAATAATATTGTGTTTATGAAGGAATTTCCCGTTACCAGACAAGGTTGTTGCAGAATGCAGCGATAACGTAATTTTTGCAGAATGAAGCGATAACGTAATTTTTGCGTTTTACAGGCTTCTAATTAAAGGGGTCCCTGTTGACACTAATTGTTCTTAAACTCGTTGCTACAGAATGTTTTATTTTGAACGATTGCAGTTAGTGTGCAATAGTTACGACAGTAGGAGAAGGGTTGGGCAACACACTTGCAAAGTAAGCTGCCACGGGCCAAATCCACACGACTTATCGGGAGAGAAACACTTGCCAAAGCAATAGAGTTTTCCAACACCAACAAGTAACAACCTTGCTTAACATACTGTGGGAGTGTTCCAGTTGCCAGGTCCGGATTAAGAGGGGGGCTAGGGGGAATAGTAAGAGCCCCGCAATTCTGTAATTCAGTAATTGTTGCAAAAAATATTCCTAACAACAAAACAACTAAGTACTCACTGTTGTGTATTATGATGCTTTATACGCTATTATACTGCTACCGTCTTTTCTCAAGGTGTTTCAAGTCCTAGATGTTTCAAATTTGCACCAATCGATTCTCCTTCAAATTTGAGGAAATAAGATCACACTTGCGGCCGCAAAAAAATTTTACAAAATGTACGTTTTCTAGTGAATTTCGCGTTTTAAAGTTTACATCAAGAAAATTGCTGGCAATTGGTTTCACTAGAGCCTTTGATAATACAAAATGCAATTTTGATTAAAACTTGCCAATATTTATTAGTTTTGTTCTATTTTGGAACTTTAAATTAAAGTAAAGCTACTTTTCTCGAAGTGTCTGAGCCATAGAAGTTTCAAATTTGCACAGATCGATTCTCCATCATATTTGAGGAAATAAGATGGGTCACACTTGCGGTCGCAAAAAACTTTTACAAAATGTACGCTTTCTAGTGAATTTCGCGTTTTAAAGTTTATATCAGGAAAATTGCTGGCAATAGGTTTCACTAGAGCCTTTGATAATATAAAATGCAATTTTGATTAAAACTTGCCAATATTTATTAGTTTTGTTCTATTTTGGAACTTTAAATTAAAGAAAAGCTACTTTTCTCGAAGTGTCTGAGCCACACAAGTTTCAAATTTGCACAGATCGATTCTCCTTCAAATTTGAGGAAATAAGATGGGTCACACTTGCGGTCGCAAAAAACTTTTACAAAATGTACGCTTTCTAGTGAATTTCGCGTTTTAAAGTTTATATCAGGAAAATTGCTGGCAATAGGTTTCACTAGAGCCTTTGATAATATAAAATGCAATTTTGATTAAAACTTGCCAATATTTATTAGTTTTGTTCTATTTTGGAACTTTAAATTAAAGAAAAGCTACTTTTCTCGAAGTGTCTGAGCCACACAAGTTTCAAATTTGCACAGATCGATTCTCCTTCAAATTTGAGGAAATAAGATGGGTCACACTTGCGGTCGCAAAAAACTTTTACAAAATGTACGCTTTCTAGTGAATTTCGCGTTTTAAAGTTTATATCAGGAAAATTGCTGGCAATAGGTTTCACTAGAGCCTTTGATAATATAAAATGCAATTTTGATTAAAACTTGCCAATATTTATTAGTTTTGTTCTATTTTGGAACTTTAAATTAAAGAAAAGCTACTTTTCTCGAAGTGTCTGAGCCACAGAAGTTTCAAATTTGCACAGATCGATTCTCCTTCAAATTTGAGGAAATAAGATAGGTCACACTTGCAGTCGCAAAAAACGTTTACAAAATTATGCTTTCTACTGAATTTCGCGTTTTAAAGTTTTTATCAGGAAAATTGGTTTCATTGGAACCTTTGATAATACAAAATGCAATTTTTATTAGTTTTGTCTCGAGTTTTGTGCTATTTTGGAATTTTAAATGAAAGAAAACCTACTTTTCGCGAAGTGTGTGAGCCCTAGAAGTTTTAAATTCGCACCAATCGATTCCCCTTCAAATTTGAGGAAATAAGATGGGTCACACTTGTGGTCGCAAAAAACTTTTACAAAATTATGCTTTCTATTGAATTTCGCGTTTTAAAGTTTTTATCAGGAAAATTGGTTTCATTAGAGCCTTTGATAATACAAAATGCAATTTTTATTAGTTTCATTCTATTTTGGAATTTTAAAAGAAAGAAAACCTACTTTCCTCGAAGTGTGTGCGTCCTAGAAGTTTGAAATTTGCACCAATCGATTCTCCTTCAAATTTGAGGAAATAAGATGGGTCACACTTGCGGTCGCAAAAAACTTTTAGAAAATGTAAAAATGTGTAGTTTCTACTGAATTTCGGCGTTTTAAGGTTTTTTCTTAGAAAAACTGGTGGCAATGGTTTTACTAGCATCTCTTTATAATACAAAATTCGGTTTTAATTAAAACGTGCCACGATTTATTGATTTTATTGAATTTTGAAGTTTTAAACCAATGAAAATCTGTTTTTCTCCAAGTGGGTGGCTCTTAGAAGTTCGAAGTTTACGCCAATTGATTCTTCCTCAAATTTGAGATGGGTCACACTTTAGGTCGCTAGCGGTTTAAAAAAAATCACCTTCCAGTGTATACCTCTTGCTGAAATTGGCATTTTCGGTTTTTCACGTGAAGAATTAATGACAGTTGGTCTTTTTAGTCTCCTGAGTCCGGACAGTACGAAATACGCACCACCCCCGTCATATTGATCAGCCCCCGGGCCTCATTATTGTTTAATCCGGCCCTGCCAGTCGCCTCATCTTTTTTGCTACTAAAACTAACCCCTCGTCGCCAGTCTTTGCAATATAATAGGCGAGGGATCTTTTTCCTTATTTTTTGGTTCAGGTGAAAACCGCCCCTAAAACAATCTTATTTCTATAAATATCGAAGAGCATTGAACCAGGATGCGTGCGCACTAGCGGTGCACTTCAGACTCCGGGTAAGAGTATGATCACCCGGAGAAATGCGGAAATGTGGCACTGTGGCAGTACACTTGCAACAACACTGCATAGCTACCGAGGGCGAGGTGTGGGTGTACAAGGTTGTCCGACTGACTGGAGATGAAGAAAGCTCCGCATTATACGCAGACTAGGCATCCTAGATTACGTAGATGCAAAAATCCAGACCCCTGTATGCAGAATGCAGACGATCCGGGTCATCATCTGGCGCCCCAGCCAAGATTATGTTTGGCAAAGGGCCCAAGGGATGTGACTCATTAAAAAAACATTATTGTCCAGACATCGTTAGTTCAGCAGTTAGTAACGAAAATCAACAAGAATTTCATCTACGACTCAAACAACGTAATTTCTCAAATTAATTTGTTGCAATAGCGTTATTTCTATGTGGAGTTACTTAAGATAAGCTACACCCAATTTAAGCGGAGGAACTTAATGCAATATTACCAAACCTAATAAATGTGAGGTTGGGCAACTGCAGTTACGTATCTGAACAACATTTTTGCTAAATTAACAGGTGCAATTCAATCGAGTGCACTGCGGTATTACAGAGGCGAAATTCAAATACTGAGCAAAATTACACAAAGGCAAGCAGTGCGTGATTCTGATAACATTGTTATTTATCAATCTTTCCGCTTATTGTACGTATGTATTTCAATTTTTTCACGTCACTTGTATTTTGTATTATACCTAATTCTCCTAATTCAAAGTACTTTTCATTAATTTTTAACCCACCCACAATTTTTCAACCCGTTTCATGATATGTGAACCCTCAAAAAACAAAACTTACCCAGACCGCTTCTTTTACTTGCGATTTTCGCTAGTTCTACTTAACTACAGTTCATTTCCACTACTCTTGACTTTTCATCCCCCCTCGCATCCCCCTTAACAATTTTTCAACCCGCGAGTGTTAATTTTGTCAAATTCGCCCAGTTTTGCCTTTTTTCGGTAATAAATTTTACTCATATGGATTGTTCTTGCCTTTTCCACTTTTTCGACCCGCTTCGCAATATTTCAACCCCCAAAAGCCAAATTTGTATAATTGGCTTATTTTCGTGTTATTTTCTGTAATTCTGTTTAATTACGATTCATTTTCATCCCCTTTGACTTTTCATCTTCCCTCACGATTTTTCAACCCATTAAGTGCTAATTTGAGAAAAGGACCCTATACGTTAAGGGCGAATTCTCGGCCCAGTCGAAAATGACCAAATTATTTTTTTTTAGTGTAAGTGGGACCAGATGTTTGCTAAAGTAATATTATAAGTCGAGAGTAACAATACAGGGTGCCCCAACACCGATGTGCAACGTATTCATGACATGACCCTTCATTTTGAAGCTATCGTTTTTACAAAAATACAAGCGCGAAGGTATCCCCCTGTACATGCGGACCTGATCAGCGTTTATTTCATTTCAATATCTTTTTTACGTCTGAAGATATTCAAGAAGCAAAGATTAAAAAAAAAACCTGTATATCTTGAAAACGAAAAATTACTCTTTATTAATTTTCTTTATGGGCATGAATTATAATCTCCTGAATCGATTAAGACTAAATGCAAAAAAATTGGCCCAAGCAGTCACACTTTAAATTGAACCTGCATTACAAGATGGCGATGTCAAAATTATGTAATATGAATAGGAATCCAGGATGGGCCTATATTGTTGCTTAAATCAGGTTGTTATGTGTCATATATGAAATAGCATGATGTGAATTATCTGCAAATTCACATTATGGTTATCTGTTCGTACTACACGGCAAGAAATCAGCTTGGTTTTGAACCAAATTGCATAGGATAATATACTTAAAATTACAGATTTTTGAAAATTTATATTTTCTTAACTAAAAATTACTCTTCTTTTATTTTTCAAGGATTCATTAATTGAGCATTCCTCTTTCCAAAACTACAAAAAAAAAGAAAATTCTCCCAAGCAGTCACTAATGACTAGGGCCCTTTGCGTAATTTCGTTTTTCTTCGGTAATAAATTGAACTCATTTGGATGATGTTTAATGTCAACATTTTTCACTTTTTTCGTCCCCTTTCGCAATATTTCAACTCTTCAAACGCTAAATTTACATAATTGGGTTATTTTGGTGTTATTTTCCGTAATTTTACTTAATCATGGCTAATCCTTATACCTTTTGACTTTTCATCCACCTTCACGATTTTTCAACTAAGTGCTAATTTTGCAAAATTTCCATAATTTCGTTTTTCGTCGGTAATAAAATTGAACTCATTTGGGATTCAGTTTACCTTTTACAATTTTCCAGTTTCCTTCGCAATAGGTAGGTATAAGTATGTATTTCAATCCCCACAAAAGTTTTAATTGCATAATTTTGTTATTTTCGTGCTATATTTCGTAATTCTATACTTAATCACACTTAATTTTCATTCCTCTTGATTTTTCATCCCCTTTCACAATTTTTCAGCTCAGCGAGTGTTAATTTTTCAAAATTCGCCAAATTTTGTTTTAGTTCATTTTGGTTTATATTGTCATTCTTTTTACTTTTCAATCCTCAAAATTTTTGGGTATTTTCTGTTCATTTTCTATTTTTTAATTCTGTAACAACAATTTTTTAACATTTCGCCTTTTTGACACATTGTGCGTCTGCGGAGGCACCACTACTAGGTGCACATTGATAAAATCTGCACCCGATTCCATCAGTAAGAACAGCCGCCCCTACATACACATTAACATGATAAACATCTACAGGGATACACAACGCATTGATGTACATCTTCCGGGGGCTTTTGAAGGTTTATGACCCCTTTATTATGATAATGTTATAATTATACGAGTCTTGCGGCTATCAAAAACCTGCAATTTTCTGAGTTTTTGCTGAAAGAAAACCTTGATCTTCCCAACCTGGCCTGGCAGCCGTTTATAGTTTCATGGCTTTTCTCGTCGTGTCGTCGCCGACGAGTCACTAATTTCCACGGCCGTGTCCAATAACTTTGACACAAATCCAGCAGATTGATCGGTCACAAAAATGAAAGAACCGCAAATAACCTCATACTCTTAAGTATATTTTATACGAAAGAAGGCCAAGAATACAAAATGCAAGTTAGTTCACACACAACTAGGTTAAGGACCAAGCAAGGTTTTACATTGAAAGTTACCGCACGTCCGACTGTCATCGCCGGAAACAGCTACAAAAACACGAAAGGCAGAAAGAGATGACGAGATCGTAGTTCCGACACAATCGGATATCGGATTGGTAATTTTTTGCGTATATTGCAACAACTTAACCCGCGTCCTAAATTACACACACTACCAATGCAAATAAGCAGCCGAGGACATTGGATCGATCAATCTCGCACCGGATTCGAACATACAAAATTGTACCAACAAAAGTTCATCTGGCACGCTAAATTAACCTTGGTGCTATTTATATGAAACTGATTTTTAGGTAAATAATTATTATAGAAACATCTCTCGAGGGCAAAACGTCCTCTTGCGAGTTGAGGCAATTACATGTTCAGTTTCATGTCGAAATTCTCTTTTGAAATTATTTTGATTTCAAAAGCCACATCTGCAACTACATGTTCATTAAATATCAACACCGTAATTGCTAACGATTTTTTGCAATGTTTTTGAGAAGGGAATTTTGTTACCAAGCAATTAAAACTTCACAGTTATTGCGGAATCCATCAGCATCGCCAGATTAGATAAAGTTGAATAAAAAATACCCGTGCGAAATTCCCATTGTGTTCACTTCAAATGCCACAAAAAATGCGTGGATCGGTTTTGTATGGTAAATTGCGGAATCATTTAATTCAAGTTCGCATGAAAGCTTAAATTACAAGGTTCCGGTTCTTTCTGGAACGTGCAGACGCGTGGCAGATGTTGGAATCGAGCCCTTTATGGAAATAACAATGAAGGTAAAAAAAAACTACAGGAGGTTAAAGAGATGAGAGGTACCAATTTCATTTTATCATTGGAAGAAAGCACTTTTGGGTCAGGTAAAATCCGGAGCAGATGCTCACCGAAGAACAGGAAACATGTGTGGATGATTAAGGGTCTATGTCATTAATTAACTGAAAAACAAAAAACCAAAACTGAGTTAACAATCCCTAAGGGTTGCAAGGAAAGCACTTTTCGACTTCGTAAACAATTTATAGCAGCTGTGTAAAAGACTTGGAACAAAGATGGACTGTAGTCGACCTGTGGGTTATTGGCGAAATATAATAATAGTGGACCTTTCGAAAACATTGGTGGTGCGCAAACCAGCTGTCCCAGCTATACCCATCGATCCACAAAAGCTGAAGCAAGATCACCATCTTTTGTGCAATAAGACTTTTGTAGGTGTTCAATGCACACCTGGCGATGAGGAACACATTGCTACCCCAAGATTTATTACGAGGCCAAAGACGCGTGTCTTTGCGACAAAAATAAAAAAGATTCTTTTAATAAAATAGGAGCCCAGGGGCGCTTCAGTTCGGTGATGAAATTTTAAATTGAATAATGACTGCTCTGCTGCAGCAACATTTTGATGCAACACTCTTTCGACATAAACTCTGACGCAAAGCTCCTAACCGTTTCATTTCATTCCATTAGTACGGAAAAGCTGTTTTAATGAAATCACAAACGCGGACGTGTAAGAGATCTTTTGGGCACGTCAAACGAAACCAAGGTCTGCAACCTCTTTGTTCCAATGTTCACAATGAAAGTGGTCGTAATTGAATCACACCCCAGCAAAACCAAAGCCAGAGCAAGGCAGGGCTAAAATAATGTTCAATGGCCGAGACTATTTTAAAATTGTAATTTTCGCAGACGACCTTCCCGAGCCAAGGCTTTCTCGCTAATTATTTACGTATTACCACACACG
Source organism: Pycnomerus fuliginosus (assembly GCA_963924575.1). Lineage (NCBI taxonomy): Eukaryota > Metazoa > Arthropoda > Insecta > Coleoptera > Zopheridae > Pycnomerus > Pycnomerus fuliginosus. The sequence continues at coordinate 18,276,483 of OZ004619.1, read as the reverse complement.
TACGTATTCACCGGCGTTATTTGCAAATCGAAGCTAGTGAATACCGACGAAACTGGAGCTGATTCGACCAAAAAGCACTAAAAATAAATTTCGGTAGCTTGCCAAAACTTTACGGGACTTGACGCAAAAAATTTGCACACGTTTGCATACCTCAACAAAGAATATTAGGGGACGCGTCAGACCCCCTTTGTCATATCCTGTATCCAAATTTAACAATCTTGCTTAGACAGCTACCGGTGTCACTAACCAAATTACCCGCAGAATTGCGGACACGTGTACGGGATTGTTTTGCAACATCCTATCAAAAATTTCCAGAAATAACACTGAGTAAATTAAATTACATCTATTGTGGCTATCATCATTTCTGGCTATAGTATTTACATGAATCTATAATTACATATAAACAAACATCCATTTTAGGAATTTTATCTTTCTCGGGATAAATTCTTCAAAAATAAATACCCACAGTTATCATATCAGCATAGTTTGCTATTCTAGTGAAGTTAATTATTTATGACATAATCATCCGACGAGATATCTGATTACATCCATATTCGCAATCGGGAGCATCATATTCCTAAAGATGTATTTTTTTAATTGGCCTGAGCAATCTTTATTATTCGTTTAAGGTGAACCAAGAAAAAAGTGAGTACAGACGGTGTTGTCCTAACTATTTGTATTCATGAATTTTTTGAATAACACATCTATTTTGTCAATACAAATATCCAGGTCATCGCATATAGCCAAAACATAAATTATGTCAATATTTTTAAACCTTCATGAACTGATAAGGGCAGATATTAAAAACAAACATAATCAATGCAAATCGATATACAAACACGCCCTTATTTATTTGAACATTCAGCAGGTAGTAGTCCTTACCTTATCATATTATCAGGTTTCTCAACTTGTAAATCTTATGATGCCTAAGCCCTTTATGTTTACATCATCCTCAGAATTTTGAGTGAAATTATCACGTGAAATTTGCCAACTGATAAGTGTGTTTATTTTGTAAAATACGTAAGAGCAATTTCATTAATCGTAAAATACGTGTTAAACTTTATGGTGCATCCCGCAAGAGAAAAATTGGGCAATTGTGTCGTTATATTTATCTTGCTTGAATGCTTGGTGCACGGGCACGGCCCAGCGATTTCAAAACATTTCATTAACATGCATTGCGTTTTCAACAGGATATGAGGCATTAACCTCCTCGAGATAACAATTTTACAAAAATTCACGATATGGCATCGTGGTGGTGGCGAAACTGATAAGAACATAGTAGTGTATCGGCGTTGCTCAATCGGTTTCTTGGACCGCTGCCAAGATCCCACCAGACTAGGTCACAGGTCAAGTGTAAAGGCCAAATAGAAGAAAAGGAGATGCAATGCTCTGAAGCCTGCAAGGGGCGTTGTTCGATGTTTACTGGTTTATTTGATAACATTAATAGTGCTCGAACCCTATCATTAATAAATAATAATTAACTGACGCAGGAAGAGATCAAGAAATGCGGCCTTGTGAGCTATGTCATAGTCAGCAGGTATCAAAAGTATCTCATTTGATACTTCCCAGTAATTAACACTTTTAAATAGAATAGTTGTTTCGCGACGATAAATTCGTTTGATTCTATGTTTTGCTAGAAGGCAGGGCCATTGTCTTATAAGAAAAGAGGTCGAGTTCATGTTTCGCAACCAGGTTTAGCTTCCTGTATATTAAGAAGACACGTCTTTGTTGAGAATTAACAGCTAGGCCGGCTTAGGTAACAATAATAGTAATAGAATGGTAATAGTAAGGTATAATGGGGGTGGAGTTTTTCGGATGCATCTGCAGCTGCGCTTTTGAGAACCTCCTGTCGATCGATGCAATTTCCTGATCCTTTTGCAACAAAACGGCCCTCCACACCCGATTTCTTGGTCGTGAATGTAATAACGTATTACTAGATTACAGACATCCAAGCCTACAATGTGGATGAGGTAATCTAAAACGGGACACCGAAGCTCGAACTCTTGCCCAATTCCGTTCAATCTCTGCGCCTTATAGACACGTGTGTAAACACTCCTCACCGATTCATTACAAATTACTACACGCGTTATCATTTTGTGATTACCAGGTATGCTGGTAATCGTGTGAAACCTGCAGATGGCAGTTATTGTTGCATATTTAGTTTCGAAACTACATATCAGCAATACAGCAATAAGGTTTCTACATCTGCAAGACTTGTTTCAAATCATCCTTTTCCTGACAGGATGTTGGGTATTCGAACAATTTGGACGATAAGAATCTCTAAGGTAACTAGCCAGTTAAATTGTCATTTCCTGTCCGGTTGCAACACAATAATGAAGAGAATAACTTACTTTTGGGCATCTGCAAAAACGAATTTCCTTAGCTTCAAGTCTCTCAAAACGATTCCATTCTTATGGCAAAGTTGTACGGTTTCTGCGATTTGTTTGAACAGTCTCTTGGCTTCGGATTCCCGCAGCCTTTTCCTTGACCTCACGTAAGAATGTAGGTCACCATGAGCCTTGGGATACACCAAATACAAGTAGCGATTGCCGACTACAACTTCGTGTAAAGAAGACACTCTCGGGTGGGAATCCAGCCGGTAGTGGGCCGAAACTAAAGAATGACAGTCCTTTGAAACGATCTGTAAAAAATTTTTGACGATTACAAAAAAATCTTAATGTCGCAAATGTTTGTCTGCGTTATCGCGGCCAGCTGGCCCATTTATTTCATATCTCATATTTATATGGTTGCAACAAGAAAGATTGCATATTTTATCGCAATTGCTAAGCAACCTACTATTTACAAATGTGTTTGGTAATTCATGGACAACCTTGCTGCTGTTAGTCCCTACTATATCATTAATCCGTAAAAAATTTCAAAATTCCCCAAATGTCAAATCCCAATTGAGTGGCCTTGTCTTACAGTAGGTATCTGACCATTAATCTTTTTGCTACCGGTCCGTCCCGTCCGGCCGTCCGTCCAAGAATGGTCAGGGAATTCCTTTCCATTCATAGCCACTAACAATCCTATTTTAATATTACTGTCTATGTCTAAACTGAGTGTTACATATTATTTGAAATTATTTGTGCGTACACACAAAGAGCTAATGTTTAGAATTTAATTGTCTTATTTTTTATTAGACCAACATTTTATTTTACCTTGTAATCTTACATCATTTGGTATTGAGTAATTGCCTTTATAAACGCATTGCCATTATTAATGTGCATATTTACATCGTTTCTATGTCATGGTCTCCAAAATCAAATCAATCACACCACCCAGATTAAGAAGGAATCAATTAAATACGGATCCAGGCCAAAATGACAACCACTATTTCAGAATTTTTTTTTTAAATAGATGTGATTTAAGTTGCATGATACTAGGGATGACAAAACTTAACTCGAAACTTAACTTTAATTTAATCTTTAATCACGAAATCTCCTATTTAAGAATCTGCTATATGTATTCTTATGTGTATTCCCCGGTGAATTCATTTTGATTAAACAACTCAAGAATTTTAAACCAATCAAACGTCAGAATTTATAGGCAGTCGACCAATCACCATGGTTTTGAACTGAAAAACACCACGGTTTTCCAGCGAAAAAATTTCTGTCCAACGAAATGTCATGACAATGAGCATGGCAACCTTATTGTTTCTAGGAAATTTCTTTTGTTGTTTAATCATCCGAATATAATTCGTGGTCTGATTTTTTCTGCAAAATTTACTTACAAATTCATTCGTAGCTTGTGCTTTTGGAAAATCGCCACTCGCGCTAAATTGCTCGTGACGATTTTCGTTGCAAAAGCTATTCATTTATTTGTTTCGCAAATTTTGTCGGAAAAAATCAGTATAACTCGTTATACGAAAAAAATTAACATTGAAGACCAAAGTTTAATAAATATCGCGTGACGCATGAGAGTATCCACAGCTGACACTATAACAATAGACTTTTCCGAAGTATTTCCTTTAGGAAACACCAGGAAATATTCTGTATAGGGAAGAGCTAAATTATTATTGAACTCCGGCCGCTTGAGTCCCTTTCTGTATACATCGTCATTTGAATCGACCTTATCTGTTACGTGAGAGTGAACCTCGGAGTGAACGGTGATATTTTTTTTACATACACGGATTTAAACTCGGATTTAAAGATGTTTCACGGTCAAAATTAATTGCTGGAACATTTATATATTCACTTCCGCTATTACTTCTATTAAGGCGGAACTGTAGAGCCTTTTAATACTGGCCAAAGCGAGGACAAAAGCAATGTCAAGAACAGATTCAGAAATCTATCAGGTGAGACGGGCATTGGCTCGGTAATGATTTAATTCATTTTCAATAACCCTGGCGAAAAGCAAAGAATGCAAACTGCATTTCCCGAGGCACTTCCTTTTCTTATAAGAAATTTCGATAAATTTCTGAACACATATAATCTACTACTTACATAATTATGTTGTAATTTGCATTTATGTACATATTGTATGGAAATGGAGACAGAAAAAGTTTTGACTCATGTTTTCATTTCAAAAATTACAACCGGAAACACGTCAGCGTTGATGGGCTTATACGTGGGGTCAACCAGTGGTCAAAATTGTGTACATGAACTGACACATTGTCAGGTATGTTTATCACTCCAAAATTCTTAATTGAAATAACCCGAGATTTTTACGTTTCGAGTGAGGGGGTAGCCGCTTGGATTTTTAGTGTCCCGCATTGCACATATTGCCACCAAATTAAGGGCGTTGTAAATTAAACATTGCACATTACACATTGCACAGAATTATTGCACATCATTGCACACTATTGCTCACCATTGCGCAGCGACCTGTCACAATATTGCACAGAGTGGTTTTTAAAAAATATCTGTGTGATAGGAGTGTGCACACTAATTATGGCAAATTGGGATCGATAGATTTCTTAAATTGTTTGATATGTTATGGGTGCTGGGCCTACTATTATATCTAAGAAATTGGTGAAAAAATGGGATTTTCGAAAAACAAGCAAGTTCATTCGTGCAATAACGTTTTCTTTCATCATTCAGACTATCAAGGAGGCTGCAACTTCTGACTTAACTGAAAGTTGAAAAAAAATATCTGACAGCACCCTCAGATCCGAGCTCAGATCCATATGATAAACGTAAGTTTTTGCGATTTTCAAAAATTTTGCAACTTTTTTCTAATTTAAGCTACTGTCCATCTCTTATGGTTTCCGAGTTCCCAATGGTGGGCAACGAAAAATTCACCTCCCTGTATAATATAAATAATAACGATGTTTGATGATGATTTATCTCGTAATTTATTGTTGTTCTCGTTGTTGTTGGTAGGGCAAATAAATTAATAAATTCTTTGGCGTATGACCCTCGGTATTACCTAATTAATACTCGACCTCCTAAAATTTTTTCGATTTCGATTAATAAACATGCCTACTTACAGCACCGAAATGAGTATCATCCGAGGTATCATCGTGATTAGAAAAAACGAGTACAGTGACGTGACTTTAGACACGAATTTTCTAACTGAAATTTTGGAAAATGTTTGTGACTAAAGTCACGTCACTGTACTCTTTTGTTTACTACATATACTAGACAATCGACTGTCACCAACAATCCCATCAACTGTCAGGGCTGAGATTGAACTGTCTTTGTAAATGTCAATCCAATTTTTTTTCTGCGAATGTTAACAAGGTGGACATCCTCGTGGACATCCGAAATAGAAAAAATTGTATAAAAAAGTTGAAACCTGGTTCTTAAGACTTTTATCGCACTTTGTAAAACTGGGGCTTTCGACCATAACGAGGCCCATAACCTGTTAGAACGGCAGACTGAATCTAGCCTTGGAAACTTAACACTTTAATGATGAATGTAGGTACTGACAATAAAGATCATAACATGAATTGAGTAAAACCGACACAGCAATGATAAAGCGTATCTTAGTAGCTAGTCCAACAATGGTAGAACTAAATTAGCCTCGAAATTAGCTCTTTTTAACATTTTTCGAACATCCTGGTGCACTAATAACGAGGCCAATAATAATTGAAACGTATTTTTTAATTCGTTTTTAACCATATTCTGTTGCTATCACATTTATACCTTGTAATATTATACTCTAGATTATACGAGAGATTATACTTACACTCGATATTAAATATAATTACATGTACTAGGTGTATCATCGACCCGCGACCATATTATTTTTTTCTTGCTCCCGAGAATGTACTCCAAAAGTTTTAGAGAGTGTGGAGGGTAGTATGGACTAGCCTGTAAATCTTGAGATTTTGTTTGTTTATAAGCTCCTCCTAGATAGGTACTCGGACAGGTACTTAACAATGTTTTTTTGAAAATTGTTTGATTGATGTTGTTCTGATGACGATGACGATTCCTACTGAAGAAATCAAGATTCTTTGGAATTTTAACAATAATTATGGAATAAATGTCAACACGAAATAAGATTGGTTTGATTCTGGAGTCGAAAACTGCCGACGCGTGTAGATTGTACCCGAAAAATTTCCAGTCTGTTTAACATTCAATTTTCAAAAATCATTGTTAAGTTACCTAAGAGGAGATGATGAGCAAAAAAAATCTCAAGAGGTACAGAGGTACGTACACCACATTTCCCTCGACATTTCCAATTATCATTTCCGATATTTCGTAAACATTTCCGCGGCCACATACACCACATTTCCAATATTTCCTAAACACTTCCGACATTTCTAAGCCATTTCCACAACATTTCAGCATAACAATGTCTACACCACATTTCCATAGTGGTCGAGATTGTGGTCAACCCCTCGCAAATAATGCAGAATCAATACTTGTCTATCTCGATTTACGTATAACCCCACCACAAGAGGAAAAAGGATGCAGATGCTGCCAGGCCCAGCGAAATTATATTGAGGCTGGCAGTATCTGTATCCTTTTCCCTCTTATGACGTTGTAATACGTAATACGAGATAGACATCGCGGGCCGTTTTCTACTAAATTTGACGTTTGTTTCGCGGGCCACTAAAAATTAACTGGTTGCACATGCCCGCTATACATTATTAGGGCAGGTCGCTGCGCAATGCTGTGCAATAGATTGTACGTTCCGCAATTTTGTGCAATTGCGTGTGCAATGAGTAATGCCGTTGTAATAGTGTGCAATGTGGTACAGTAGAGTGCAATGCTGTGCAATAGCGCACAATGTATGTTCTTTCTTGCGTATCAAATCCTGGGTATAATCACATAATTATATACCCCCAAAATGGCCTATGACCTTGTTTTGTTTACTCAGGCGGCAATTTCAATGCTTCTAATGACTAGATTATACTATCACGGATGATGAATGAAAACCAGCTTTTCATTACCTATGTTATGGTTGATGACGAAAACATTGGGAAATGTAATTAATTAATTTGCAACGTCATTATGGAAAAACTATGAATGATTTTGTTCGGGGAAACAACGATGCTCATTAATGATGGGGAATCCTTGACTATTCCCCTTTTATCTCAGGCACCACGTACGCTTGAAAAAACTTCAAAATTCGCTTTTTTCGCATTAAATGGGATGACGAACAATGGAGATAACAGATTAACAGATGCTGGCTAAAAAGCCTATCAAGGTTTTTACATTGCACGGCATTCAAAGCGACCTGGAGCAAGATTAAAAAATAAAATGGTTTCCACCAATAGTGCTGCGTCACTACTTGAGAACGCCAGGCAGGAGTTCTATTACGGAAGTGCATTGAAACGGCACATCCGTAGTACATAATACTTTACAAAGCCAGACATTCTATAGGACGCAAAACAGAGGTGACCTTCAGAAATATTTGTCGGTTGTTTCTAAATTAATAACGTAATTCGCATACACGTGGAAATCTACGTCGAACAGATCTCGTAGTGGTACCACGTCCGAACACGTGCTTGAATGGAACGAGGCAGGTCATTTTCGCCAGAAGGTAACCGTACCCGTCGCCTTTGACTACCATTGTCCGGGGTGGTAAGATTTTACCTGAGCAAGGCAAACGCTGGTGGTTTGCCCGAAAAGTTTGCACGGTTTTATCAACATCGATGATATGCAAAACAGAATCAACCCTTTAGGTCATTTAAATATAAAAATATGGGGAAGGGTGCGACTGATTTTTCCCTTATTTCCCACATCCACCAATTAATCAACATCTGGTTATAAAATACGCTAACCAGGGGGGTTATTTAATAAAACGAGATTCTCCCTTATGGGTATCTCAGATACTCAATTCTCACAAGAGATGACCACGCGAATAGCTCTTATGGACCAGTTCTGGGTCACCTCACCAAACGAGTTTGCACTTCTTACGTGAATTAATTTCGCTATTAATGGGATGTAGCTGGGGTGACCATGAGAATTTTTCCCGACAGAACCAACGCTTCAAGTGAATCACCCCTGTGTTCATAATTTTCACAATTTGACTCACATCGCAATAAATGGGTGATCTCAAATAATGATGAAATGTTCTCTAAACATCTTGTTAGCATGACGTGGACTCCAGGAAAATGCCGAAATTAAACAAGTGACCTTCTAGACACATGACATAAATTAATGCAATCTTGGGCAATTTCAATAGACCTTAACGTGCTACAATCACAGTTTTATTTTCAATAGGTTCTTTTCAAGAGGGTCGTACCGCATATAATAGAATAGACATCAGGTAAAATGTGCAAGGATGAGTTTCAGGCAACGAAAATTACAATGCATCACTAGTAAAATATGAAAATGTTATGTTTTTTAATGACTGCAATCTCACCTTGCAAACCAACTCCTCCTGCGTGTTGACGTCTATACACCGGTACAAAGAACTGCCTTCTACTTGATCAAGAAGCAAATATTTGTCTGCAACAGCGGAAGGTTGGAATTGTTTATCACTTTGATTGGGGCTTAGCAGTGAAGTTTGGTCTCGAGCTGTGGTCACTTTGGGTCTTCGACATTCCGGCTCCTTAGGCTGATATACCCGAATTTTTTTTATAATGTCCCCTACGGAAGTAGAGATTTCCATAGTTTTGTCCACACTGTTCAATCGAACACTTGACATCACGTCTCGCACGTTTTGCATTTTCGCACTATAAACACTACCACTTCACAATAAATTAAATTTGTTAAAGTTAATTTGATATCCTAGTATTGTCCACAATTCCTCAACCCTGCAACGAGACAAAACGTTAATAAAACCACCACCCTTTTCAGGATATCAAAATCTTTTGCAATGAACATCAAAAGAGCCGACACGAATTCGGGAAGAGAACAAAGAGTCGAGCAAAAATCGATGTAAAACCTTTTGGTTGACTCTGGGATTATCACATACTGCTACAATAAGCATTGACTTCTATGCACGTCTATTCCTAGACAATCTTAGAATATTTGTATGCAGTGTTTAATAAACAATCTAAAGGTCACATAGAAAATAATAGAAGGATATTGAAGAGGCCGGCAAAAATGTACTAACCTCCCAGCTCCGTGTTGTAAATCAAAACGGGAGTAACGATATTAACAACAAAAACTTTAAGGTGCATTGAATAATAAATAGTAACAAAACGATGTTAACACAAAACTATAACACTGCCACTGCGAGTGCACGCACAACCAGAGTCATCGCGCTACTGCTGAAAACCTGAAATTCATTCCTTGCGAAGGCTTCGCCTGATCCTAAGTTGGGAGGGGGCGCATGCGTTTCAGTGAGAGCTTTGCATGATGGAGATTCATTCCGTGGGGTGCTTTTGATAAATTTTGTTTTGTTGGGTCGAATCGAATCTACCTGAGATTGTCAGATAAATGCAGAAGGTGGTGCGTGGTGCAGCTTGCCACCCACTCCTTAACCCCGTAAAAAATACATTTCCAACAAAAGGCAGAGCAGCTGGTGGCTTTTTGTGTTGATCTGCATTTTAAAACTTTTGGTACCTACATCTGCCATTAAACAACAGTAGCTTTATGGAAAATGCATGATCCTAAATAAAATCTGTTCGGAACAAAAATAAACATATAATATAAATAAAGTAATAATTTTCACGATTTCCGGCTTATTTTGCGAATTATAGGCGAGTGGTGCAAGAGTACAAGATCATCCCTCTAACGGGAGAATCGCTGTAAAATCGAAATCGAAACAAATATTTTTTACCCAATTGCGTTTTGAAGAGTTGGATTTTACACAATTAGGTAAAATGTTGTACTTAATACGTTAGGAAAAGCCTAAATACTCGCTCTCGCTCGTTTTGGCAAATATTACGGCTCGTCAAACTTTTCATAACTAATTACGTAACTAACTATTTAACTTCTACGCTTTAGCGCAGCAAGTTAATAAAATCGATCGAAAAATAGAATCACTAAAAACATCAAATCTTTTTAATCTTTACGTTTTAGGGTCCTAGGAATCCGAAAAAGCGTTTTTCTACAAACACTATTAAAAACAGTTGTTTTAACGTTTGTTGACAATTGTTAAAAATGACATTTTATAATACCAGTATTAAAAGTCATTTACTTTTAACATTTATGTTAAAAGTGATTTACTTTTAACACTCAGTGTTAAAAGTGACAATGCAACGACAATTAAACAAGCCCCGGCAACAAAATAGTCACTATACCTTAGTTACAGCGAATTTCATGGACGTTTTCAACTAATAATATGCAAACTTTTGCTTTTAATCGCGTGTTTGTAGAAAAAATAGTGTATGATATGCATGTTAAAAGTGATTTTATTTTGCTTGAAGGGTTGGGCCACTCCGCTGCGCGTCGTGTCCCAAACTTCCCTTCTTACAAAATAAAATACCACTTTTAACACTTATATCATAAATAACTATTTTGGAAAAATGTCTGTCTGTATACGCACGCTGCAACTCAAACTATTGAATGTATCAAAGTGAAATTTGGCACACATATCCAGTGGGCAATTTGTAGGTGCTGATTAGATTTTGGACCACATCGATTCACGGAATGTGCCTTTTTGGCACATCAACTTTAAAATTTTAAATGCAAACCCCCATTTTTGGCGTCACCATATGAAAGCTCTTCGAATTCTGCTTCTGAAAATGTATTCACACATTGTGCCCTTTTGACCAAAAACGGTTCCGGAAAAAAAAACGATGTATAACTGATGCATATTATTATTATATGATTTTTTTTCACGTCGAAATTTTTCCGAAAAATGTCATTTTATTACCAAAAGGGACCTTTTTGAATTTATTTAAAAAAAAAGCATGTTCTTAGTAACGTATTCGATAGCTGTTGCATGCCATTTTTTCCAAAATTGCCATCGTATCGATTGCTCCTCATCAGTCTGTCCGTCGCATAACTTGAGAACGGATAGAGATATCGAGCTCAAACTTGGTAGGAAGGTTTGTCTCCATATTTGTCGCCATATTGCACCAATGGGGAGGGGGTGACAACTACTGGTGAAAAACGGAGAAACTATTTATTGCAATAACTCGAGAACTAGTGGAGGCGTCTTGCTGAAATTTGGTATGTACAGGGTCTTCATTCCATTAGGTACCTACTTTAAATTGTGATAACTCCTTTATTACTTGAGATATTCGCCTGAACTAAAAACAGGATAGTAGACCGTACTCCCAAGTTTTCTTATGGACCTTACTCTTAGCGATAACCGTCGGATCTTAAGCGCTGTGGATGCAACTTGCTTTTTTTTAAATGGAACATCCGGTATATTTTTGCACGGATCGATAGAGAATTGTTTTCTCATTGATATAGGATAGTTGATACCTGGGGTTGATAGTTTTCGAGAAAAAAAATCCTGAACTACGAGAAATGTCTGAAGGAAAATGGCAATCATGTTGAAATTTTTAATTTGTAATGCTTTAAGGTGAATAAGTAAGTTATTTTCTTTGTTACTATTGAAAGTTTTAACTTACTTATTCACCTTAAAATATTACAAATTAAAAATTTCAACATGATTGCCATTTTCCTTCAGACATTTCTCGTAGTTCAGGATTTTTTTTCTCGAAAACTATCAACCCCAGGTATCAACTACCCTATATCAATGAAATGAGAAAACAATTCTCTATCGATCCGTGCAAAAATATACCGGGTGGGCCATTAAAAAAAAAGCAAGTTGCATCCACATTCCACAGCGCATAAGATCCGACGGTGATCGCTGAGAATAAGTTCAAGAACAAAACTCGGGAGTCCGGTCTACCATCCAGTTTTTATTTCATACCAATATCTCAAGTAATAAAGGAGCTATGACAATTTAAAGTAGGTACCTAATGGAATGAAAACCCTGTACATTCGACCTTCCAGTCTGCTGAAGGTGAAGGGGTGCCAATGTCGATGAAACGTATATTTCGATGAAAGCTTGTTTTTTCCGCAGAATGGGACAGAGGGGGTGAAAATTAGGGGTTGCAACTCAAAATTCCGCTTAATAAGTATTGGTCGAAATAGCTTTCCGTTAATGATTCAAAAAAGATGTTATTCATACGTGCGAAAGCCATACTGCTAAAGGCGCTACAATGCAGAAACGCAAAAAAACGAGAATTCCAAATCCCAAAAACTACAAGGATATGCCTTGAAAAAGGCTGCGATCGGGCACCAAGTCATCGCCTAATGGTAGGGCAGCAATAAAACGTTTATGTACAACTATTGAACAATATATGCATAATGTATGCGACACTAAATACATAATGTTAGTTATTTTGTAACCATTTTCAAAAATGGCTCAAAACTGTTGAAAAAAATATCTTATTTCAACTGGCGCGCGCGCATAGTCCGTTCCTGTTGCCTGTTGGACTCCCGTGCTTCCATAAAGAGGTCTAAAGGGGGCCCTCCTTCGGGCCTCATACCCGCAGGGGGGCCTCCTTCTGAGGGCTTCGCCCCCAAGGGCCCCCCTGCTTAGCGCTTCGCCTCCATGGGTCCCCCCTTGTTAGGGCCTCGCTCCCATGGAGCCCCCTCCCCCCTTGTTAGGATTCCATCCCCGAAATTTTAGTATGTTTTTCGTGGCTCTGAAATCTAACCATTCCAACAAAAAAAAATCTGTTTAATTTTTTTTTTATTCAAAGCGAATTAAGCTTTTCGGCGTATTGGTTATTCTGATATCAAGGATGTATCGGAGGGAAGCTAAAATGGTACCAAGTCAATGAATATTTCACAGATTTTCCTTATAATTGTTCTAAAACTAAAGCCCTCGTTTAAAAGTTTCAATTCAAGAAAATTTATCATGCTACCTTATGGAAACTTACCCCAGTTTCGATTACCTATATATTGAGAAAAAAGTTTAGAAAACATGGTACCACTGCCTAGTTAATTTTTATGTGTATAGAATTAATGTTGAGGAACAATTTGGTATGATTTTTATAAAAAGTTCCTGAACTTGTTACCGAGATATTAATTTATTAACCATTTATAAACCAGAGTAACGATTTAACTATGCAGTAAATTCAAATGATTTTTCACATTATCGTGACAGTAGTTGACAGAATAGCCAACTTAAAAGAAGTTACAGTGCTGCGAGCTTTCTTCATGATTTCTTATACTACTGAATCACGGGCTTTTATCTGATTTTAATAGGATTATATTGTCTACTAATACTAATCTCATTATTACTGTGTGTATTTACTATTTTAAGGCGCTTTCCTTTTACACGTTTACCTGAGGAACCTCAGTTAATCTCAGCAAATTGATCGGTCAATATTCAAATAAACTAATCAAATTGCTATTAACTGAGGCTGCTCAGAGAAATATGTAGACAGGTACGTAAACTATTCTTCTTCTTCATTGCCTTCTCGCTATTATCACACCGTTTAGAGGCAGACATTAATTTATTTTCAATTCTGGGTGGCTTTTCGCTCCAATTGTATGTCCAGTACCTACATCCTCAAAGGTGGATTAATGAAAGCATATTCGTTTATATTCGTTTATAACAGCATTTTTCCGAATTCACTTTACTTCCGATTGGTTTTGGAAAAAATTCTTTTTGTAATTTGCACACCCTGTAATTGGAAACTGCGTATACTTTAGGATATATGTCCATAGGAAGTTTTCGCCTCAGAAGGTGAGTTACCCCCTGAATTTTTTCGATGCACTTAAAAGTAAAATAATAAATCGTTGTTACCTATAAAAAAGGACAAGGATTTGAAGCAGATTATATGGGGGTAGCTGATCCTAACCTTGTTCGGCTTGTTTATAAACCATATAAATAATGTTATTTATAAAGTATTATTTGCTCATCTTAGCAATCTTAGCAGTATGCCTGCTAAGTAGGCTTAATCGTCTGAAACCGGTAAGTTACTATCTATTTAATAAAGAACAAAAATTTGAAACTGTGTACGGCTTGAGATAAAGAAAACCAAACGTTTCCCACCCTGAGGGGCAAGCTACCCCACTTGTAACTTGTAACTACTAGTGTAGTGTTTTTTTACAATTTTACGCAAAACAGCTAAATAATTTTTCCAAGAAAGATGTGATAAGAAAAAAAATTCCTCATAACAAATTCTGACTTCAAAATTATACTGACATTTCAAAAAGAGGAAACCATACACCACTTTAGGATATTATTCGGTTCCGTTAGAATTGTTAAACTGTGTGCTCAGATTTCGCGGGTGTGAAAATAAAGAAGTCATAAACTCCCTTACACCACCCTTGTAGTTATAATAATAAATACAATAGGTACTTACCTGTTAACACCTTTTGAACCCGTTTGCTACCTACTACAAAAAATACCTAAGTACTTCATATGTATGTAAGCAAAGTATAAAGGAAATAACTAAAATATCATTAATATTTAAATATCAATAACAATGTGAAAGCTCCAAATGAAAAACAGACTTGTTTTCTTGCTTTTACCACCTACTACTGTGAACAAATCCCTTCATAAGTCAGTAGACAAAAGATCCTTACCTATATGTAAAATGTCAACTAATTATTAGAGCGCGGATTCGTATGCACAGAAAACTGACAAAATATGCACATTATGCACTTATATGCCTAAATATGCATGCTGCAATTCAGAGCTGAAATTTTATTGGTCCTCTTAAATCTCTTATAAACTCGAGAACTATTAGACCTTCGAAACTTTCAAGCGTTCTGAGATGCCCTGTATATAGGAATGTATAGGTATATTTTTTGTGGTCATTGAAAAAATTTCAGTAAAAAACTAACAATTTTTTACAACAAAAGAATTGCAGAATAAGTACATTATGTTGAGGTTTTCGCTAAAGAAATATAATCAAAATGTATGAGAAATCTTTACAATGGTACTATAGGTATAGGTAAATGGGAAAAACTGAAGATGTGACCCGTACGAGGACCTATATGAATAAACAGCTATAATAAATGAAATAAGAATTGTGGCTGAAAAGTTAATCCATGTACCCATTCAATTTGACACTAGCACGTAGGTATCTTCGTAATTACTCACCAACAAGAGGGGTAATTTAAGGACTAATGAGCGTTGCAAATTCAAGGAATTGAGATCAACAAATAAATCGTGCACTCAGAGGTATCGATTTTGGAATACATTTTTCATTTAGCCAAACAAGATATTCGAAATATAGGAAATTGACTAAATTCAAGAACACTCACTTTTTTTTAAAATGCTCCGTGCACTAAAATATGCTCTAGATTAGGAAATATGTAATTTTAAATTACGTCAAATGACTGTTTTTAGTGCGGTTCGTACACATCTCGAAGATTTTTCTTGAAATTTTATTCGTTTCCGATATGCATTTTGCATAAAATCCGCGCCCTACTAATTATATTCTATAATGACACATCATGACCTGTGTTCTCGGAAAAAGTTATTACACCGTCCTCTTATTCAGGTATCAAGTGCGCCTTTCATTTCAATAGCTCCCTTTTGTAGGTATCTATACCTTACCTACTTACCTTTTAGGGTCTATCAAGACTTTAGTAAAACCGAACCCCCGCTATCATGAAAATACTACTTAAGTTGTTTTTCAGTGTAACAGTCTCGATTTGGTATTATAAAGCCTAATATACCAATATTTGCACTTTCTCTCTCAAACCAAGAAATTGGCAATCTCGGGGATAATAGAAACTTTCATTTTTTCCCAAAATTTATAAATATAATAATAATAATAATAAATTATATTGTTTTTTGAATACAAGAGAAGTGCGTTTATTATAAATTAAATTAAATATAAAAAAACAAGTAGCAATAATTGTCCAAAATATATGGTATCGAGAATTGAGAGTTGAAATAGTGTAGGTCCGGGAACGCGTAGACATCGCACTAGGGTCCACATTGAAAAAGGAGAAAAAAATGCGGTGCGAGGGAACACTATACAGGGTGTACCATTAAAAACGAAACACCCTGAATAACCCCCGGAACAGTGATTTGAGGGAAGAACGCTGAAAAAGGTCGATTTTTGTTTGGAGGGGGACACTAAAATCCGTGCTTGGTGAAATTTTACAATGCACCCCCTACCCCCACCAACCCGTTATTAAAAATCTTAAATGGCAATATCCCACTTGTGATACATCATTTGAAAGCTAATTTCGTTGTGAATTCATTTTGCAAAAATTTTTGACTTTCGTTGAACTTCAGCGCCCTCTACGGTCGAATTTTGAACTACGTTAGGGCCCTTTGTGATACATCATTTGAAAATGTTTGAAACTCTCTGTAAACTGATGCAAGATTTTTTGAAATCCATCCATTCGTTCAAAAGTTACAGCCTAAACTTGAAGGATTTCAGGGCCCAGAACCAGCTAATGTTTTTCAATGTAACTCTTGAACGAGTTAATGAATTACAAAAATTCTTGCATCGGTTTACAGAAAATATGGTACATCCAGGGTAAAAACTTTCATTTTCATTGCCTCTCTAAGAAATCTGTACAGTTTAGGGCCGGTTGTTCAGTCCGAGGCTAAAAAAAATTATCCGCTTGCAAAGTGTTAGAGCTTGTTAGTAGCCTAGGTTGAAAACTACTTGACTCAATTCGGCTGGGCACTTTCGGCGCAACTTTATGGAGCAAAACTTCTATGACATCATAGCCATCAGCATGTAATCTCCAGAACAATGGCAAAATAAAAGAGAATTATCTTTTTTGAATTTTTTGATAAGAACGCGTGACAGATGAACGTATTGCAAAATTCTTGTGCGAGAGATAAGTCGTGTAGCAATCATACGACCTTTGAGACTAATCTTTATTCAAAGACCAGCGGCAGTGTAAACTGTAAACATATTCACAATAATTGAGAGATTCTCTGTCGACTGTCGTGTCGTAGTATGTAATCGCAAGGAGGTCTAAAACTTTGTTTCACAACAACGACCCCTCAGCAGTCAAAACAGGAAAAGTATAATCATTATTTAATTTATTGTACATTAAAGAAAATGAATGGAGATGTCTTTGTAAATGAGTGAAAATTACTTCGTCCTAATATTTATGCGGGGCATAACAAGGTATTAACAAACCTTTCCTTTTTCATATAGCTATATTACTAATCGGTGAATATGAAAAATAAAGCATTTCAAGAGAGTAATTTTAATTTTTTACGAGGGCGAAAAGCCCGAGTTTTACAGAATCCGAGCCTAGGTTGAAAACTCATAAGACCTTTTTTTTTCAACCCTTTTTCATCCCCCTTTAGATCTTAGTGAAAACTTGTCTATCATAATGCTATCACTATAGAGTGTCACTGTAAATTAACACCAAATTCTGCCTTGATATAACATTAAGCAGTTTTCTCAAGATTTTCAAAAGGAATACTCTGTATATTACGTACTTTTCAGCAGGTCAGACTTTTATGGATCTAGATCTTGCCATTTTGGCTGTAGAATTTTTTCAATATAACTTATTGTAAAGGGTGTCCCAAAAAAAACCGAACGATTTATTTTTGCTTATAACTTGATTATTATGGGACCGATTTTCCTCAATTTTATACGGGGCGTAGCCAAAAGATGAGGCTTTTAGAATCTGCAACCATTTTCCAGATGGCGCCACTAATAAATTTTTTGTGGCAGTTTTTTACAAGCACACTTTTTGATTGGCTGGAGTCATCTGTGAACCGATCAAAATGACATTAGTGTAGGATGGAAGCTAATGATTTTCTTTTCTAAACCAACTTTACAAAATTTCATTCTGACCGTTCTTGATTCATTTATAATTTTTTTTGTGATGCTTTAAAACAAGGATTTTTGAAGATTTATTTTTTATTTGGCCATCGATCTTGACAAAATTTGCAGAATCCTAAGTAACATCATCAATATTTCACAAAATGATGTCACTTTGCAGATGGCGCCACCCTAGCAAATTTTTATGAACACATTTGATTAAAAAAATAACGAGAATAATATGAAATTCTAATTAGTAAAAAATGTTAGCACTAAAAGCAGCTACAGACAACAGGTTAGATTGAAATAAACAACAATTCTGGATTTTAAAATAAACCAAATATGTGCTTTATATCAGTCATAAGCTGAAGAACAACTTGTCCAGTTCACAAACAAGTCAATGCTAGATAATTTTTTTGGGTTTCATTTATTTTAATATTTTGTATAACGATATAGTACTTAAGTTAAATTCCTGCACAAAGTACCTAACGTTATTTTACGAAAGATTTATGGTGTTACTAAGGATTCTGAAAATTTTGTCAAGATCTGTAGCGAATTAATATCAAATAAATCTTAAAAAATCCGTTTTAGAGCATCACAGAAAAATTTGTAAATTAATCACGAAGGTTCAGAATAAAATTTTGTAAAGTTGCTTTGGAAGAGAAAAGGATCGGCTTTAAGCTTACACTATGTTCATTTTGATCGCTTCACAGATGGTTCAACTCCAGCCAATCAAAAAGTGGCCTTGTAGAAAACTGCCATAAAAAATGTATTAGTGGCGCCATCTCGAAAATGGTTGCCGATTCTAAAAGCCTCATCTTTTGACTACGTCTCGTATAAAATTGGGGAAAATCGCTCCAATAATAATAAAGTTATAACCAAAAATAAATCGTTCGGTTTTTTTTGGGATACCCTTTATAAAATGACAGAGATTTATCGGAAACTAACATTTTTATATTTTAAACCGATAATAGGCTACTTGCACATTTCCTAATTTCGGGATATTTTATTGTAAATGCATCAATAAAGATACAAGGAATCGTCCGCGAACATCAATTTTATTTAAAAAACGTTTGCTTATTTGTAAATAAATAAATAATTCAGAAACGCCGTTGTACGACTTGTGACGTCATAAATCGTACAGCCGATGCAATCTGACAACAGTTTATTTGAGGGTGACGTTTAATAATTAATTTGAAAAGTCAACCTTGACAGTTGGGAAAAAGAGGGGTCAAAAGTAACCTCTAACGTTGAAAAAGGTGGTAAGTAGAATGTTATTAGTTGCTTGGGTTGGCATCTTGTACAGTCGAAAAACTAAATAATGCATTTTATGCCAAATTCTTTAGCGAATAATTCTTAACTGGCATACCTAGGAAGGTTTTTTGACCCAGCAATACAACCCCTGACTGGTATAGGTTCTAATGACATGGAAATGCACCACTATCGAAGGCTGGTTTTCTAAATTCTGAGCGTAATGCTTAAGAGTTGGGTGCATGACTTACTTTCTCGACTGTACCTTTGTGCCCACTGACAAAGAGTACTGGTGACTACAATAAAATATTTAAGATTTATGGATGAAAGACGTCGGGTCAGGTTAGACAGCGACATGTAAGAACATTGAGTTCGAATGGCTGTGGGGGTTTTTTGGCGCGAGGTTTGAAAATGCTACTTTCTCATATTTTTTTTGAGCTCCACGGACAAGATATTGGAACTTAAGGTATCTGAAAGGATTAAATATATCCCGAATTTCAATTTAGCATCAAAAACAAAATTGATGCAAGATGCCTATTTAACAAGAACGCAAGAAAATAAAAAGTAGAAAAGACACCAAAAATAGAGCGAACAGCTTTCTGAGTTAAATTAAACTATACTAGTTAGAACCAAAGGCAATGTATTTGAATATTTAAGAGAGGGTTTCCTTTTAATTCTTTTTTGTTTACGCAATTTTTTTGTTAGGTTCTTGTCAGGTTATTGGTATAAAATAAAAAAAATCTACTTTCCGAGATCTCTGTCATTTTATACAAAAAGTTACATAGAAGTTTAACCTGCTGAAAAGCACGTAATATTTGTTATTTAAAGCCACCATAATATACAGGGTGCCCCATTTAGAAATCTCGAGAAAAATAAAACTTTTCAAAGTTCTTTGACCCTGTAAGTATATTATTTATCGAAAATTTAAAAATTGATGAAGCTCTGTTAAAGAAGAAGATTTTAGATAATTGTCGCATTTTTCATTTTGAAACCTAAAGTGGTATGTACCAGAACCAGCCCTTCAAATTGGCAACGATCGCGCTACAAATTTCAAAATTCCCGCGAAACGGTTAGAATTAGGGCTCTAGTATGCTATACAAAACTTGTTTAGAATGATCAGATCTGACCAAGAAATGTAAAATATACAGGGCGTCCCATTTAAAAATTTGCAACAATTTTTAGATTATGCAGATTTATAACCTCTACCATACAGCGCAAGCCTCACTCAATATCTTTGTTAGTAGAGAAGTAATCTTCTGTCAACGCACCCATGGGACACCCTGTATATACAGGGTGCCCTGAAATTAGGGGGCCAAACTTTACAATAGATTCTTCTATGAAAAATTTGAAAAAAGTTCCCATGAACATATGTCGAAAAATGCCTCCCAATGGTTTTTTTCTCAATATCTTCGAAGCGGTTAAAGATAGCAACGTGAAATTGGGTACGTTAAGTAAGATCTTGTTTGACATCGACAGCACTTACCCTTTTCGAAAAAATGGGTTTTTATTGATTCAGGGCTCCAAAATCTGTGATGGAAGTCATCAAAATAGTGTAAATAAGTTCATGGAACTGTTCCTTACTTCATGATAGGAAGAAAATTTCTTATGGACATGGGTCGAGAAAATGCTTCCTAAGAGAGCTACAGAGTCCTTCAAAAAACATGCTCTCCAAGACCCCATTTGAAAGACCATAGCTTCCTTATGAAGCATTTTTCGAGTCACGTCCACAGCTTTTCTTTCTAGAATGAAGTAAGGAACCGTTCCATGAACTTGTTTGCAGCATTCGTCTTCAATCATAAATTTTGGAGCCCTGAATCAATGAAAAGCCATTTTCTTCAAAAACGGTGTGTTCTAGCGACGTTGAGCAATAGTTCCTTTTTTACGTAAAAAACTTGAAACTTTCAGTTTCTGGATTCAGAAAAAAAACTACTTAAAATGTTTGAGCAAATTTAGTCCTAAGCCCCCCTGTATTTTAACATTTTCACTACCACAAAATTTCGCGTTGCCTTTAACAGTTTTGAAGATATTTAGAAAAAAACACTTTCAAAGTAAGGGGCCCTAGCTCCCTTAGGAGGCATTTTTGGACATATGTTTATAGAAACATCTTTTATGTTTTTCATAGAAGAATCTACTTACCTACTGGTAAAGTGTGACCCCCTAATTTCGGGATATCTTGTATATCTATTAGGAAGTTGTCTGTGTATTTTCTCCTTGTCATGCCGAAGTAGATACGTGTACACAACACAATACCTAACTAAAGTCTCCATATTGTGGTGTTATATGATGTAAACGTCCGTTCGATAAACCGAACGCAAATTGTGAAAACAATACGCTGACCTAGCTGCCACTGATCACGTTTACAAATTTTGTTCTAGGCTAAACCGCTAAACTGAAGGACATCGGAACAACATGCATGTTGTCATTCATTCACACAAGTACCCATAGGTACATACCTACACAATAGCTAGCTAGTAGTTATGAAACTATAGATAGGTATTTATAGGTACCCTTTTTTTTTAAAATTTAAAATGGGTGATCCGCAGCTTCTGAGCTGATTCGAGATGCCGCGTTGTTTAAGGCCATATTGCATATAATTGCATAATCACTAACGCGAACATTCATACGTTAGGTACATCAGTTATCACGTTCCATTAATTAATTTAACATACATTTATTGATATACGTCCCATGTTAGATAGATAAAGGCAATAATAATACTGTAGTGGCATATCAAAAATTGCGTAGTTTAGCGACAACTTATTGATTTTGGTTGCTCATATACGTAGGGCGGTTTTGTTACGTAATATTGACTTGGTGAGTTGGTGACTACATAATGCAGTTTATTGTTGTTCTTGTTACCTATGCCTATATCTACGTACGACAGGGTAGTGATTTAGTGTTTTATTAGACACCTTGTTTTAAATTGAGTTTTTGAAAGATTTATTATTGTCACCATCAGAGGGGTCTTGAAATTCTGGTTTTAAATAAGACAACATTTATTCGGGTAGAAAAATCGAAATTTTGTAATAACACTAAAACCACGTTATAGTCCAAACTAGTGGATCGAGAAACGCTTTTGGGAGCAATTAGTCCACGGAAAGTGAAATTTAGGCTTAGATCAACTTTAAAGTTCTAAACACAAGACACCGGAAATCAAAGACCCACGCGATGGGGAGATTCCAGCCGGTTCTCTGCCGCTAATTTTTTTCTTCTTTTCACGTTTATAGGCCAGGCGTCAGCCATTTAAATTCCGAGAAAGCTGGGAATGGTTTTAATCGACTCATTTTAAGTCTGTTATGAGGGTACTAAGTTATCACCCTCCAGCGAGGTCTGCGTTCCGCACGGCAATGGGAGGAAGGCCCCGCAAATAGCGTTTTTGAGAATATCTAGTTAACCGTTAATTTTACGCCAAAACTGAATCTATAATCTGTCCGGGATCCACACGACCGAGATTCACCCGATTTCCATGGCGATTCATTGTTGACAACAATGATTCGCCATGGAAATAGGGTGAATCCCGGTCGTGTGGATCCCGGACAGACCATAGCTAAATTATTCAGGATAAAATTCTCTATAAATAAGGTTCCCAGAAATTTTTTCCATGACAAAATACTTTACGAAATACAACCGAGTAGAAACTTCTTTTTCACACAATTTGTAAATGTAGCATTTAACTTTATTTAACCAAGATCCGGGCGTGCGGAGCGGTTGGATAACTGATGCACCCGACGCTCATTTATACTAAAATCTAAAATACAAATGTCTTTCACTCCTAAAATGGACATTTTTGGAAAAAATGGCACTAAGGTTTTCGAGCCGGCAATGCAACAGCTATCGAATTCGATAATGATAATATGCCATTTTTCTAAGAAAAACTCAAAAAGAGGCCTTTTTGTCCCTAAAATGGAAATTTTCGAAAAAATTGCACTAAGGTTTTTGATCCGGCAATATAACAGCTGTCGAATTCGATAGTAAGAATATTTTTTTTTGTAAAGTAAATTGAAACAAGGGCCCTTTTGCCACTAAAATGACATTTTTCGAAAAAATGGCACGAAGGTTTTCGGCTTGAAAAAAAATCAGCTATCAAATCCGGTAATAAAAATGTACAGTTATGCATAGGTTTTTTTTCACGGCACTATTTTTTGGCCAAAAAGGTACAAGTGCGAATACATTTTTAGAAGCAGAATTCGAATAGCATTCATATGGTAACGCGAAAAATGGTGGTTTGCATTTAAATTTTTAAAGTTGATGTGCCAAAAAGGCACTTTCTGTGAACCGATGTGGCCCAGATCAGCACCTACAAATCTCCCACTGAATATGTGTGCCAAATTTCATCTCGATACGTTCAGTAGTTTGAGCTGCAGCGTGATCACAGACACACAGACAGACATTTTTTCAAAAACACGTTTTTGGGTTCCCAGGACCCTGAAACGTAAAGATTTCATGTTTTTGGCGATTCGATTTTTTTGAATTTTCCGATCGATTCCAGTAACTGCTTCGCGAGCGTAGGTAGAAGTTAAAATTTATTTTTTACAAAAACACCGGAAACATGGGGGCTTCCTTTGTACAGGGTATAACAAAACTCTGCCAACAAACTTACAGAAGGGATTCTATGACGGAAAATAAGTCAAAATTGGAAAGATGTCTTTTTCGATAAAATGCTTTCTAAGGGTGATACGCGCCCCCCAATGTCTAAATCCCGTGTATATCAAGGGATTCAAGTGTAGGTACCTTTTGATCCCGCAGTGTGATTTGGTGCCCGAGCCGCAGGCGAGAGCAACAAGCACACCAGGAATCAGAAGGTACTTTAGTCCAGTGTTATACAGGGGGGGTAATTTTTCGCAGCTCACCATTGGGATCTCCTAACCGGTAAAAATACGGGGTCGGTTAAATTACAGAAAAGTTGCGCTATTTCTTGGCGATTAAGAATCCGAAGAGAATTCCCCGATATTTTGATTCGTTCCTGAGTTATCACAAAAAATCTGAAAATTGTCAATTTAAAGAAAAATTAATTTCTGCCTAACGATTGCTGTTATTTAAATGAAACTTGGAACTTTTATATTTTTGGCAGCTGTCAATTGAATGGCATTGACAGAAATTTTCTAGGCCCTCTAGATTTTGAATAAAGACAGTCAACTTTTCTTTTTCTTATGGGCGCCATATTGAATTTTAACACCGCCGGATACACAGAAAAAATAGCTTCTCAAAAATGTAGCCAACATGGACGTTTTTCAAAAAATATGTGAAAGGCCGAGTCACCCGACCGCTAAACGTATTTTATTACTGTTGAATTCATTTGATTTCACATGTTATAAGAGATTGAAGAAGTCTGCGTACTTTTTTGCAAATGTTTTTCATCTAAGTTTAGACTAATTTTGCAAATTATTCCTACCAATTTTCAAATTCTGACATCTGTCAAAAAAGTTCATGTTGAGTACATTTTTGAAAAGCCAATTTTTTTGTGCATTTGATAGTGTTAAAATTCAATATGGTGGCCATAAAAGAAGCAAAAGTTGACTGTCGTCATTCAAAATCTAGAAGGCTTAGAAAATTTCTGTCAATGTCATTCAATTGACAGCTGCGAAAAATATAAAAGTTCCAAGTTTCATTTAAATAACATCAATCGTTACGAAGATATTAATTTTTCTTTAAATAGGAAATTTTCATACTTTTTGTGAAAACTCGGGAACGAATCCAAACATCGGGGAATTCTCTTTAGATTCTTAATCATCAACAAATAGCGCAACTTTTCTGTAATTTAACCGACCCTGTATCTTTTACCGTTTAGGAGATCCCAATCGAAAAATTACCCACCCTGTATACCCTATTTTTTGCACGACCGAAAGCCGCTAATCTTAAAAAATCTTTTAAAAAACTCAACTTTTTCTTCCTAAAATTTGAGGTAGTAAAAGTAACGTTTTAGCCCTTTTGAGGGAGTAAAATGGCGATTTTTATGTGTCATGCAAAAACTGTCTTTTTTGCACAAAATAGGAAAAATGTATTTACAGTTTGCACCATATTTCGTTATAAAATAACGAAAATTCTCATTACCTAGTGCAATTCGTCACAATGATGAGCGGTCTAAAAATGCTCCTACTCAGTTGACTACGGCCAACACGGATATCAAAGATCCTCACGATGGAGAGGTTCTATAGCCGCTTCTCTGCTGTCAAATTTTTAAAAAAGAATGTACCTAAGGTTCTTTTAAAAGTCATTGTTTCTCAATCTGATCGATTTAAATTTTAAGTGGAACACGCCCTAATTTCGACATGTCTTAGTATTGTTTAATCTATTGTCTTTTGCGTGTAAAATGAGTCGATCTTTTAAAAGGCCGATTACTTAATTCAACAATCTCAACTGAAATTTTGTTGAGGATGTGTAATTATTTTGGAATATTTTAGAGTTTTGCGATAAACATTATGAAGATCTTTGGCCACCTTGCGGAAAAATAATGCAACGGAACTGATTTAAAGACCTACCTACATTAAGTACCTATACCCCGAATACCGATATACTCGAATGGTTGTAATTATTATTGTGGGCTCTTCGCATTATCGTATAAGTAATATATTGCTACGTTGTCCCCGACCTCAATTAAAAAGGGAGACCTTGTTATTGATGGAGTCAATCCAACTTATGAGTACTCTGGTTGTTATACTTGACCTATCACAATAAGCAAAATGCATACCGTAGTCTAGTCACAGACTAGGTTCGCTGGCAGCAACATATGTAGGGGAAAGTGGTCTAAAATGATCCCAGGAGGTGAAATGATCCCACCCTTTAAAATAGATATGAGTGGTGCCAATGTGCCATCTCACAAAACTGTTGCAAGGGTGGTTCTACGTCGGTAAAGTGACTTACTAAGTATGGCACAATATGCGGTCAATTGTTCTTGACAGAAGCATTATCATTTTTCAAAATTGTGAAGGTCTGATCTACGGCAAGCGCTACTTTATCTTGCTGCAGATATTTTATTTAACATCTAAGCCAAATTTCGATTGCATTGCTGATCACAGCGGATATTAAAGTGCCAGTTAGCTAATTTGACAAAAATTTGGTTTGCATTTTTCCCAATGTAATGCTGTAGGTGTTGTGTACGCACTTGGGGTAAAACGATTCCCAAATATGTGGGTAAATATGCGGGGATCATTTTACCCTCGCTGTAAATTTTTCTTGCTCTTTATATAATTATATTATTTTAAAGCGTCTACGATTACAAAATACGTAGTTACCTAAATGTTCTTTAAGTTTATAATGCATTGTGTATGTTATAAAATACAGGGATCATTTTACCCAAGCCCCGTGGGTAAAATGATCCCTTTACACACCTGCGGTAATTATTTTTTTCTTATGTTATTTATCAAAATTTAATTCAAATGAAAATCGTATATTCTATCAAGGGTTGCACCTTCCTTCCATAAAAAAATCAGATTAAAAGAAACATTTGTTTCGGTTTTACAGCGATTCTCCCGTTAGGCGGATCATTTTGCACCACTCTCCCCTACCTATACAGAATGTTCCATTGAAAACGAATTTTTGTTTTGAGAGGGACACTTAAATTCGTACTTGGCGAAATTTTCGAATGAGCCCCTGCCCCTAAAAACTTTGAAAAATTTGAAATGGCAATCTGGTTGCGAATTCTATTTTGTAAAAAATTTTGGTGTTAGTACACCCCCAACGCCCTCTATGGTCGAATTGTAAATTAGATTAGGGCCCTTGGTGATACATCATTTGAAAGGGAATAAAATTCTCTGTAAATTGTTGCAAAATTTTTTGAAATTCATTCACTCCTTCAAAAGTTACATTTATAAAGAATATGAACTGGTTCTGAGACTAGAAAACCTTCAAGTTTATTCTGTAACTTTTAAAAAAGGCGATGGATTTCAAAAATGTTTGCATCAGTTTACAAGGAATTTTATACCTATCATTTAAAATTATTTATCACAAAGGGCACTAATTTAGTTTAAAATTACACGATGATATTCATTAAACTCCAGCAGGGCTCTGATGGAGTTAAATAAATATCAAAAAAGAATTCAAAAGCAACCGGAAGATGTATATCAATGCGATGTAGCCTTGTAGATGTTTGTCACGCTAATCGGCAGGTATCTAGGGGGTGGAATCGGGTGCAGATTTTATCAATCTGCACCTACTTACTAATAGTGCCTCCGCAGACGCACAGATGTGCAAAAAAGACGAATTGTTGAAAAATACAATATTAAAAAACTGTGAATTGGGATGAGAAACCTCCTTCAGTAGAAAATGGACAAAAATTATGCGAAGACTGTAGAATTAGCACTACAGTTAAGTAGAAATACCAAAAGTAACACGAAAAATAAGACAATTTTGCAAATTTATGTATTGTAGGGGATGAAATATTGTAAAGAGCTTGGAAAAGTTGTAAAGAGTGAAAATATAATCCAAATGATTAAATGATGAGTAGGGTAGTCGTCATCGGAAAAAAGCTAAAGGCGGAATCTTTTAAATCACACTCAGTGATGGATTGAAAAATTGCGAAGGGAGTTGAAAAGTCAAGAGGAAGGGAGATTAACTGTGGCTAAAAAGAATTACAAAATATAACACAAAAATAAACCAATTATGCAAAGACTTTTCTGGGGGTTGAAATTGTTGAAGTATCTCGCTGCGGTGGCCTCCAGGAACAGCAGTCAAAGCAGTAAAAGTGTTAACAACTACTTTCTTTATTTATTTAGGTACGTCAAGTACCTACATGTTCAACTGTTTTTATAAACATAATGAGTGAACCGCACCTCGGTTTAATCATCGAAGATCTGGTGTAAATACGCAAAAAAATTCCAAAATGGCATTAACTGGTTATCAAAAAACAATTTTTTAATAGCGAAAAACCTTATGGACCATTAGATTAATTTAACAGTGGCAAGAAGTTTAATATTTATGTAGGTATACAGAATTACTCAAGCTAAACTGTTTTATATACAATTTTGATAAAAGTTGTTTTTCTTTTTGTAAACAAGACTAAAATGGACTGATAAACAGAGGACCGGTTGGTCATAGGATGACGCACAATCGCACCGGTTTTTCATCCTTTCCACCTTCCTTTAAAGTACGGAAATAGGGAAGCTTTTTTACTTTCTTTCACTTCGATTCTGTAGTGTGGGTAGCGAAGACAAAAAGCTACAACACTGACCTGTGACATGACAAGCCATAAATGATTTAATGCAATAACAAGTGATAATCCAATTATTACATGTATAAGTGTAGGTATTAAAACAGATCAATGTTTTATAAAAAACAATAATACGAAAAACTTCTTAAACCCTTGAAATAATAGAAGAAAAGGGGCCTTATAAAACGAAACGACTTTCCTGTAAGTACCTATCTTATTAAAATAGTTATTTGTCATCTAAAACACGAAATTATTGTTGAGAGGCCTGAGTTAATATACAGGGTGAGTCAACAAGGCGACGACGGTTCATAACTTATGAACCCTTCCAGATAGAAAATCAATTCAAACGCCATTATGTACAACACCGCCAATTCTACATCCTAAAAATACTTTCAACTGTACAGGATGTCCCAAAACACTTGCAACGCATGGCAACTTGATTTTTTTAAATGGAACACCACCATTTTGATGCCATATTCTAGATCGACATCGACATAAGACATTCGATGTTTGAAGGCTCTGTTCTAAAGTAATCAATTCTTTTAGAAAAATTTCGATCATTGCGGGTGTTTCTTAAAAAAATTCCTGAGAACTCAATTTTGTATCTAGAGAGCTGAGATTCGGTACGAATATGAAGGAAGGTCTATTCTATCTATCTAACATGATAACTAGCATTATCACTATACAGGGTGTTAAAAATTCTGTGTCAAGTTTGGAAAACTTCAAATATGCAAAACTCCATTTTTTCAAATGGCACTCCCTGCTATTATTGTGCCACGGGGGTCGGCTGTTGAATTACTGTATTTTTTATTAAGTATGTTCTATACCTAAAGTCAATACTTCAAAAGATATTCTTTGTCTTATTTATTTTATTGAAGATTGTTACGATCTCAATTAAAGAATGCCATGGACTGTATGACAGTTGTGATTAACATTGTTTATTTTAGTAGTATTTCGTTCTGCGGTGCGTTTCCCTGACGGGTCCGCTGCATTCAGACCTTATGGTCCATTATGCCCGCACTGTGACAGTTATCCATTTCCTACAGGAACCCCGGTTCTGCAAAGACCCAGTACTTCTGCTGTAGAACCTGAATAGCGTTAATCGGGTGCTAGAAAAGCCACCCTGCTTTGCTATACCACGGCGGGTACTTCTGCTCCCTAGGGAGTTTGTTGATGCTTCGTCCCGCGAACCCACTATAACCGGCAGGTCTTTTTCAGCCCTTTCGGATACACCTGGTTTTTTGGTGTCGAAGGCAGCTTAAAGTGTACCTTACAGGGTTCAGTTGAGGTATCAATTTATGTCCCTCTATGTTACAAACTGCAGACATCTTCCCCCAGTGTGGCGGACGGTTCTTGGTGGACAGCCCCATGAGCCACAACTGGTTGTTGGTGCCACAGTCCCTGAGGGTCTGCCAGTGTCACGGTACCTGTGCAACTGCGGTATCTTTTTCAGTCCCATCAGTCACAACTAGTCCCTAGCGTCCTGCGCAGCACTATAACTACCCTTCCGTACAGACTGCAGACATCTTCCCCCCGTGTGGCCGATGGTTCCTGGTGGACAGCCCCATCAGCCACAACTGGTTGTTGGTGCCACAGTCCCTGAGGGTCTGCCAGTGTCACGGTACCTGTGCAACTGCGGTGTCTTTTTCAGTCCCATCAGTCACAATTAGTCCCTAGTCACAAAAGTCTGATAGGTCCAGTTATCAACCTGTCCCTATCGCAACCGCGAGGTATTTTTTTTTTCCCCTCCGTACAGACAACAGAAGTATCAGTCTTCCAGTCCCTCTGTTCAGACTGCTAGGTCACGAAGTCTCAGAGCAGCTATGGGTGTCTGTCGACCCCATTTGCCGCATTGAGGCCTCCAGTATCCTCCTAAATCTGGTCTGAAATTCCCCGTTAACCCCGGGACATTGTTTATTTACATTGTTACCAGACAGTTTGTCACATTTATTGACATACACAATGAATTTCAACCATAAGCAGTAAACCATGTCAATGAATTCTTCCTGGTTGTGTCATTTTTTTTGAGCTCCACGGACAAGATATTGGAACTTAACTTAAAGCATTTGGGAGGATTAAATATATCACGAACTTCAATTTAACATCAAAAACAAAATTGTTGCAAGATGCCTATTATTTACTAAAATATTATCTGATCGCCTTGCGGAAGTTGATAAATCACTTTAATTCTCATCTACAATATCAATAATAAACACAAAAAAGCGCAATGACACAATCGCACCACTTCCCACAGACATTAACCTCACACCTGATACTCCTCAACGCTAACGACGTCTAAAGAACTCGGCGAGCTCTTTAGGTACCCCTTTGACGTTTGAACATACTATAGTAAGCTATGACATCATCGTATGTGTAAAGATGTAAAAGGAATTCAATTCCGTATGTTATGGCGTATTCGTTTGGTAGCAACTATCTGCTACAGCATTTCTATAGCCAATCAAATCTCACCTATAAGTTGAAAAACCTTAATGCGCATGTCTGTTGACTTTCCTTGTACAAATTTGTAATGAAACGAGTACGCCATACGCCATTAGTAACCTATGGTAAGGTGAAAGGACCAACCAATTGTCAAAAAAAGCTAATCAACTGTTCCTGTCGTTTGGCAAATAAGTTAGAGTGACGTCATAGTATGTTTTAAAATTTTAAGCATTTGTAAAGCTAAATATGATTTTCTGTATGACTTGAAATCACCATGGCGAATGATGATGATGATTGTTGATAAGAATTTGGAGCCATGGTGATTTCAAGTCATACAGAAAATCATATGAAAAATCATGTAGTTAAACAGAATTTTAAGACAATTAAATTTTGACATAACTGATGTCTAATTCAAACTTTTTCATCAATCAAATCAACAAACAGATGTGTACGTGTGTGTTATTGTCACCACTTTTCAGCGCCATTGTAAATAACCATATAAAGAAATGTCTTGCTATATTGAATAGTTTTTGAATTTTCGTAATTTCGTTTTTCTGCATAGCGCCCTTTCGGCCGATTTTTCGCAAATTGTGGTACCCATAATAATGAAAAGTTACCTATTGAACTGCGTGAATTTCGACCAATATGGTACATTGTAAGTGGAATTTCAATACTGATTTTGTCGACAATTCAACTTTTACTTTATAAACCAATACGAATTAACTGCTTCAGCCAATCACAGCGTGACTAATTTGGCAATTTGTACATGTGGTGATTGCCAGGCAGTTGTCAAAAACGAGAAACGTCAAGTCGTTGAATTGTCTTGCCGAATACAACTCATGGTCTCAATATCTTGGTAATTTTTGTCACTTTGATTTAGACTCGCAGGCGTTGTTTTTGGAAAATTATCACTCGCGCGAGCGCTCGTGATAATTTTCGTCCCAACGCCTGTTCGTTGCATCAAAGTGACAAAAATTGCCGGCAATATTGAGACCACTTGTATTATATACGAAAAATCATTCTCCACAAGACATCATCGAAATATGTACTCCTAAATTGCATCCTCCAAAATTGACACCGCATCGGCTTCAACAGATTTTAATGTTGTACGTGTAGGTATGTACGTACAGTATGCGTCATATATTTTGCTCTATCATTTGTTACGCAACTGAAAACTTTTCTGAACAGTCTATAAAAGAACTGAGTTTGAATGGTGGCATTGTTGGCAATGAAAAGATCTGCAAAAAAGTCTACGACGGCATATAGCTATCACCGTGATCGTTTTTGTATTTAATTTTTGACGAAAATCGCTTCGGTGTCTTAGGGCGGATTGTATGAAAAATAATCGTGAGGATAATCGCGTTTTATGCAACAGCTTCTATCTCTGAGCGTGGTCTAAGCCAATCAGAAGACTAGCGAATAACCCCGGTATTAATACAGGGATTATTTTTTATACAATCCGCCCTTATATTGTCGACTATCCGTAACAGATATTAATTTATAAGCTGTCGCGGACTTTTTTGTAGGCCTATTCGTTGCAGACATTTCTTCCTTATACGATTTTAATCCATCTTCAAGCGTTCAAGTAGAAGCACGAGAATGCCCGGTTTTTCCCGGCCGAAAAACTATTACCGTATTCCCTCGTGTAAAAGCAACACAGTAAGTAGGCTGCTACTTTTGACTTTCATCAGACTTTGACGTTAGGCTTTTCGCAAATTCACAACACGGTTAAACTGATATTTGGGAACATTAGAAGCAATCATACACAAGCAAAAATAAATAAAGGGTTAAGGATCTAGGAGTATGTTTATTCCACACTCTCTTGCTGTTCTAGCGTTAGAAGTTCGGTTATCAAAATGCCTATCTGATTGCCCTTAATTTAAATTCGACCGAGTACCTTTTGTATTTGACACATTTGACCATGGCGGAATTTTGAAAAGCTAACGTCAAAAACGTGAGAGAAAAGTTAAAAGTCAATTATGTACACCTACTTCTAGTTTATTCGAAGTACCTTAGTACTTCGCCACTTCGGGTACTTCGTCAAGTAGTACTCCGAAAACTTCGACAGGTACCTACATCGAGTACTTCGAATACTTCGACAAGTACTTCGAGTACTTCGACCAGTACTTTGAATGCTTCTACGCAGGCACAAACAAGTATTCTAACACATGCACAGTTTCAAACCTTCTAGCTCCACCCTAAAAGACTTTCAAAGTACTTCGGGTACTTCGTGTATTTCGAACTGAAGTGTACTACTTCGAGTAGTGAACCCCGTCGCCATAACTGACACTTGTATAGACAGTTTTTTAAAACAACATGTAGGATTGTAGGTAGTAAGAACATCAGGACCATCAGATAAGTAAACTTCCGGTCTAGTGAGGTGACGATACCAGTAAACAAATTCCTAGCACAAATTCTTATTTCCCAATATCCCTTCATGTTCATACATAATGTGTTTATAATAGGGCAAAATTCCTAACTTTTCTATTTAACGGGGCGACGATGCACGGATTAGAAATTATTATTCCCATGCACTTTGTTGCAATAATAATGAATAGAAAGGATTAAATCGTTTAGAATGAACTTCTAAATTTTACACGGACTTTCTCCGGGTTCATTAACCGTTAGAAATGGTTGACCTACGACAAGGAACAAAAGTATGGCTATGTCATCATCATTAGAGAGTCTAGGCTAGAGAATCCCCTGCTTTTACTGGTGATTTTTATTATTGATGGATGCTTACGTATTGAATTGTTTACCTAAACCAATGCCTAAACTTTGTTGTGGCAATTCTAACACAACTTTTTATCACATAAAAGAACAATGAAAGCAAACTATAGGTAATATCGATGGCGTGTAAATATTAAAAATATTGATAATAATTTGGTGGCTCGAAAGATTCGGTTATTTAAATTTGTTTAAATACCATTCGTTTGCCAAGGCTGCCAATTTGAAGGTCGCGGTCTTGAGAGTGAGTTGGTCACTATAAAGTGCCCTTGCTTTTCTTGAGCTAATTTGACCATTGTTCCGGTAGAGGGCGTCAAAGCTTTCTATCACTTCTTGATAATTGACCAGATTGACCTTATGATAGTGTGGATTGTCGACGGACCTTATCGTAATATTCGTACCGTAGGTACCTACCTTATAGGAAATTCAAATTTTTATTGTATGTTGTGATTGCTGTGTCTATCGGGTGACATATGGAGATGTTCAATACACTTAGCGATCCAATCCTATCATAAATTTCGAACTGTTTCGGGAGTTTTTCAAGAAATTTATTTTTTATTGTCTAAAGGACACTAGTTTGATTGTATTTTTGGAAACATAATTTGAAGATCTTTCATGAGCTGATAAAAACAATTGGTGGACATCTTTAAAATTTCATAGATGACATGCCAAAACGGCACTTGTAATTGGCCGATGGCCACCAAAATAAAGTACATTTTTCTAGTAGCTATATCTAAATTTTATTCCACCAACCAGAAAGCGTTTTCTGAGATTCCTCAAACTTTTACGATTTTTTGTCAAAAGAGCACTAAGTTTGAATACATTTTTGGAAATGACATTTGAAGGCATTTCATGAAGAAATGGGAGCTTATTGTTCAAATTTTAAAGTTGATATGCCAAAATGACACTTGCCGTTCGCCGATTGCCACCAAAACAAAATTAAATCAGTTCTTAGGCAGGTACTGGTATCTCTACCTACCAAATTTCAGCCAAATCGATACAGTAGTTTGGGCTGTAGTGTGTTATTTAATGTTGCTTCGAAATTTATAATTTTTTGATTATATGCCAAAAAGGCGCTAAGTGTAAATAGATTTTTGGAAACAGAATTTGAAGACCTTTCATACGCTGATTCAAATTTTATAGTTGATTCGCCAAAAAGGCACTTGGCGATAATTAATCGTGAAAATTTAGTAACGATACAGATGGATGTGAAAAATGCGTTTTTACATGGAAATCTGGCAGAAGACATATTTATGGCACAGCCGCAGCCGCAAGATTTCATTAAGGACCCTATGCAAACTAAATCGGTCATTATATGGATTTATTTATAAATTTGGTTTCAAGAGGTCTAAATATGACATGTGGCTTTATTTGAAGAACACCGAAGAAAGAAAAACATATATCTTATTGTTGTATGTGGATGATATAATTCTAGCTGGAAATAATGCAGAAGAAATAAACGAAATCGGAAAAGCATTAAAGGAAGAGTTCCAGATGGGAAATTTGAGGAACTTTCTGGATTTGAAAATAGAAGTTGGAAAAGATGGAATGTTTATAAGCCAAAGAGTTTACATGGAAAATATACTTAAACGATTTGTAATGGAAGAATGCCATCCAGTGAAAACACCACTTGAAGTTAGTAAGAAGCTACAACATGAAAATTCAGAAAAAAATATTATCGTTGGTGAAAAACCTTACAGAGAACTCATTGGTTGCTTGATGTTTTTAATGTTGAATACAAGACCGGATATAAGTACAGCCGTGAATCATTATAGTCGTTTTCAAACGAGTGCAACAAACAGCCATTGGAACGGACTTAAACGAATATTGAGGTATCTAAAGGGTACTCTAGATTTTGGCTTGTATTTCGAGAAAGGAGTGGAGAAAACACTCATTGGATATGCTGACGCCGATTGGGCTAGCGACTCTACCAGAAAATCGACAAGTGGATTTATCTTTAAATTGTATGGAGCATCTATTTGATGGTCTACCAGGAAACAAACGTGTATTGCATTGTCATCTACTGAAGCAGAATATATCGCCTTGGCGACAGCCGCAACAGAATTTATTTGGTTGAAGGGACTGCTTTCAGATTTTGGAATTTATCTAGGACCAGTAGCTATATTGGAAGACAATCAATCATGTATCCATTCACTTACAAAAATGGAACACCAGCGACTGAAACATATCGATGTAAAGTATAAATTTGTTCAAGACCTTCACCTAAATGAAGAGATTAAAGTGGAATACATTTCGACCAAAGAACAAATTGCGGATATATTTACAAAAGGTTTACCTGCCGCTCAGTTTGAGAAACTTCGTCATTTGTTGAGCGTTAAAAGTTTTAAATCGTGAAGACATTGAATTGAGGGCGAGTGTGAAATATGAACAATTCTATCTTAGATGGCTGACAACAATAAGAAGAAGAACTCAATAAGTCAATTTAATTCGTCTGTCACTTTTATATCTAATAACTGCTGTTATCTGTTTAACATTGAATATACACTGTTTAGCTACTTAACTCGCTTGAATAACAACAATTGGCAACAAAATTAACTCGGCTCACCCGAAGGGGAGAAGGCCAACACTAACCCCCATTAAAAATTTCATTCAAATCTATTCGACAGTTTTCGATAAATCTTGCTCATACGTATAAACCTAAATTTAAACGGTGGTCAGGCATACGCATTACGTATGCAGTAGTGGTTGGCTTCCACCTTCCAGAGAGGGCATTTGCTCTTTTCTAAGCTACATCATGCATGCCAAAAAGTACCAAGAAAGTTCATTCAAAGTTGATTTATAAAAGTTGCAATAATTACTGGAAATTAAAAACCCAAATAAGTAACTATTATTTTCTTAAATGGCATCCTGTACAAGTTTTTCTACATGGATGGATGCAGAATTTTATTTCCCTTTCCATGGTAGTTTCAGCGATTACAAAAAAAAGTTATAAAGTATAGCGAATCGTTCAAAAATATTTCGGAATTCGAAGGTACCATCAACGGTAAAGTAGTTGGTACATGGAGATTAGGTAACCCGTTGAAGGGCTGAAAGGTCTTTGGGAGCAATTGGTCCAGGGGAAGTCCAATTTAGGCATATCAATTTTAAAATTTTAAAGACAAGACACGGAATAAATCAAAGACCCACGCAATGCGGAGGTTCCAGCCGCTTCTCTGCTGCTAATTTTTTCCGTAGCATTGTTTTGGACAAGCAAATTACATGTTAGGTGTTTTAGGCTTAACTTTTTCCATTTAAAATTCGAAAGTTGGATTCTACTTCCGGTATTATCGAAATAAGTGTCCCATAGTCGTCAATACCTAATTTTAATAGATTTAGATTCCTGATACACGAATGATTCCGGTTTAGCATATGCCATCTAAATATGGTAATTACTAATTATACAGTTTAGCATGTGATTTGCGGTCTTAACTTAAAATGGGCAAAAACACATAACATTACAACACAGGTGCCTACTTAAGTAATATATCTATCTATGGTAAAGTTGTCTAATGTCGGATAAAAATTTTACAAAAAAGTTGCTTCATTTTTGTTTGTTCATCACTCTCCATGCCACGTACCTACCCAACCTACCTAGTCAAAATTCGACTGAAGTGTTGAATGGGGGGGGGGGGGGGGAGTAGGGACGCCTCAATGCCTTCAATGCACCTGTCAATGGATCAGCATCATTTTCTTGGTACAATACATACTAATAGGACACGGGAATGTACATTTATCCAAATGATTAAGGTACACCCACCATTACCTATACCGTATACCTAGCGGTATTCCACCCGTATAATGATCTATTAAGTCAAGATTTTTAATTAATTCGACCACCTTCTCACTCACGAAAAAAAATTTAATTTATAAAATTACAAATGTGTAAATTGTGACCAACCTGTAGAGCGCTTTCTGGCTGCGGTCGGTTCGGAAAGGAAGTACCACTACCGACCTCTAAATTGAGACAGAAAAAGTTGGTCCGGTAAATGCTGCCACCTACTGGTCAATAGAAGTACTACGATCACTTTCTCTAGCAGCGTCTGCAACTTTACAGAGAAACTTTTTGTGGATACGTAGAAATCTCACGTTTTGTGGTATTAGTTTCAACTTGCTCCGAAAATCACCAAAATAATAATAATAACCGAAAGCAGGTACACGAAGGGTACACGTTCTCTTTTGCCTGGGGTGACCATTCGTATACTTTGTCAAGAAATAATTGAACAGCCATAAAGACAAACCTTTTAACTTAAGTCGACCGCCCGTTGAGGTTGACAATGCAGGGGAATTCCCTCATAAAATCTTGTACGGCGCTCTCGTAGTTGAACACTTGGCTGTGTAGAAAGTTTTATGGAGGGAATTCCCCTGCATTGTCAACCTCAACGGGCGGTCGGCTTAAGTTAAAGGGTCTATCTTTATGGCTGTTCAATTATTTCTTGACAAACTATAGAAGAAGTCATAAACCGTCAGATCTTTATAAAACAAAATAAATAAATAAATAAAACAAAATATACCTAATAAAATAATGTACCTACTTTAGGTATAATTTTAACTTCTACGTTTCGCGGAGCCAAGTTAATGAAGTCCATCGAAAAATCGAACCGCCAAAAACATCAAATCTTTACATACAGGTGGGTAATTTTTCGGTGCTCACCATTACAGTTTCTCGGAAACCATAATAGATGGAGAGTAGTTTAAATTGGAGAAAAGGTGCGCTATTTCTTGGTGATTAAGATTCTGAAGAAAATTCGCCGATATTTTGATTCGTTCCTGAGTTATTACAAAAAATCTAAAAATTGCCAACTTAGAGAAACGTTTGATGTTCTTTAAATGAAACTTTGGAACTTTTGACAGCTGTCAATTGAATGGCATTGACAGAAATTTCCAAGACCTTCTAGATTTTGCATAACGACAG
Organism: Pycnomerus fuliginosus; assembly: GCA_963924575.1. NCBI lineage: Eukaryota > Metazoa > Arthropoda > Insecta > Coleoptera > Zopheridae > Pycnomerus > Pycnomerus fuliginosus. The sequence continues at coordinate 18,237,993 of OZ004619.1, read as the reverse complement.
TCAACTTTTGACTCCTTTATGGCAGCCATATTGAATTTTGACATTATCAAATACACAAAAAAATTGGCTTGTCAAAACATGAACTTTTTTGACAGATGTCAGGATTTGAAAATTGGTATGAATAATTTGTAAAATCACTAAAATCAGCCTAAACTCAGATGAAAAACAAGTGCAAAAAAGCACGCCGACTTCTTCAATCTCTTATAACATTTGTGAAAAGAATTGAATTCAACAGTAATAAATTACGTCTCGCGGTCGTGAGACTCAGGCTTTCACATATTTTTTCAAAACCGTTAATGTTTCTTACATTTTCGAGAAACTAATTTTTCTTCCCTCCACGAAAAGTAGTGGGCCTCATAACTAAGAGAATTTACAATGAAAAAGCAACCACAAAGGACATGATGGCGTCCTTTGTAAAGTTGAATGTATGGCTGGTGGCCAACAAAATTTCAAAAGTGGTGGCGAACAGGATTTGTTGTGGGCGCGACGGCCAGAACTGGCAGGTGGTATATCGCGCCACCTGGAGGCCACTTGTCCAGGAGTCACCTTTTACATATATATACATACGGAGTAAGTTACGACTATACCTAATACCTACCACTATGAAAATTGGTAGGTTATTGAATTTGGTCAAAAAATCGATACTTTATTACAATCGGTTACTATACCTAATGGAAATGAAACTTTCGTCTTACGCACAGATGACAAAAATTCCCCCGTTGTCGCATTTTGAATTTTGAGTTCAATGTGAATACCTACAAAAATAGTTTGAAAAATTACCTTTCAGATAGCCTTTACTGGTAACAGCTGGTATTAATTGTATTAGCGGTAGCAATTATTTTAGTTGTGACGTAGGACAAAAGTTTCATTTCCATTAGGTATACTGTTATATACTTTTTTGAAGTTTTCTCAAATTATTGCCCTATGTGTTTCTGTCCTCACACATAGTAGAATTACTTTGTACATGTACATACCTACATCTATTAATTATAATCATCTATAATATATAGGTATGTATAATAATATACAGGGTGTCCCGGAATTAGTGGTCAACAGTTTACCAGTAGATTCTCCTATGAAAAAAAGTCCCTATGAACATATATGTCGAAAAATAAGTCCTAAGGGAGCTAGGGCCCCTTGAAGGGGCCACTTTGAAAGTGTTTTTTTAAAATATTTTCAAAACGGTTAAAGATAGCAACGTGAAAGTTGGTATATTTACTAAGTTTTTGATGCTGAATTTACTACTGCGGAGAAAATTTTAAAATTTGGATCATAAGCGTCTCGTACAGGAGGGGCTTACAACTTTTACTCAAACATTTTTGTAAGTAGTTTTTTCTCAAATTTGAGTCGAGAATCTGAAAATCTGAGGTTTTTAACCTCCCCACTCCACTTCATAATTTAAAAAAAAGGGAGGTTACTGCAATCACTAAAATTTTCGAATTCGAGATAAGACCGGTTCTGTACGTTTTGAGGTCTCAGGAACCCAAAAAAGTGGTTTTCAAAATGTGTCTGTATGTATGTACGTACGTACGTACGTTCGTACGTTCGTACGTACGTTCGTTCGTAAACACGCCACAACCCCAACTACTCGACCGATTTGGCTGAAATTTGGTACGTGTGCATGTGGTAACCCAACTTAGATCTGAAAAGCTTTTGGAGCCAATCGTGCAACCAGAAATGCCATTTTGGCACATCAACTTTTAAATTTTAAATGTAAACCCCCATTTTTCGCGTCACCATAAGAAAGGCCTTCAGATTCTGCTTCCAAAGATGTATTCACTGTCAGTGCCCTTTTGACCTAAAACTAAAAATATCGAGATATTTATCGGGCTTTAAAATCTCGGTAAAGCCTAAGCCCCTGAACCGATTTGGCTGAAATTTTGCACATGGGGATTGTATTACACGTTGAAGAGCTGAACAAATTTTGGATTCAATCGTCCCACGGAAAGTGCTGTTTTGCCACACCAATTTCTAAATCTAAAGCTATTCTCTCATTTACCCATCCAAAACAAGTTTTGAAAGATTTATTGTCACCATCAGAAAGGTCTTCAAATTCTGGTTTTAAAAGAGATAAAATTTATTTGCAATTAGTTCCCTTTGGGTAGAAAAATCTAAATTTTGTAATAGTAACACTGAAACCACGTTATTGCCCAAATTAGTAGATCCATTTGTCCGAAATTTGGTACATGGACGTTAGGTGACATGTTGAAGAGCTGAGAGGCTTTTGGGAGCAATTGGTACACGGAAAGTGCCATTTAGGCTCATCAACTTTAAAATTTTAAACACAAGTCACGGAAATCAAAGACCCACGCGTTGGGGAAGTTCCAGCCGCTTCTCTGCTGCCAATTTTAAAAAATGCAGCAGTGAAGCGGCTGGAACCTCCCCATCGCGTGGATCTTTGCCTTGTGTTTCTAGCCGAATTAGCACAAAAATTGTATAAGACTGGTTTCAACGGCGGTTTTAGAACTTTGGGGGTCCTGCCTAAAAAGGACTTACTTATACCTACTCTTCTCTGATGAATGTTTCAATTTGTCTGTTCTAAAAAAGTTCTAAAACCATCACGGAAACCAGTCATACATTTTCTATGCTATGGTCTGTCCGGGATCCACATGACCGGGATTCACCCTATTTCCATGGCGAATCATTGTTGTCAACAATGAATCGCCATGGAAATCGGGTGAATCTTGGTGGTGTGGATCCCGGACAGAGTATAATTCGACTAGAAACCCAAGTCAAAGATCCACGCGATGGGGAGGTTCCAGCCGCTTCACTGCATTTTTTATGTCGCCATTAGAAAGACGATCCATTTCTGGTTCTAAAAATGTATTCACAGTTTCTGCCATTTCAGTGGAAAATAGAGAAAAAATTATTTTTCATTAAAAGGGAGCGGGCTGACAGTGGATGACATAAAGTATCAGTTATTGTCAAAAGGGTGGCAAACTATTAACCTTAAAAGAAACATATTGTCAAATGTGATGGGTGATGTCGGTATTTGTCGGAAAATTGCGAAATTAGTCACAGTCGATAAGCATAAAAAAATTCTGTTGAATTGACTACTATCTACACAGAATACAAAGATCCACGCGATGGGGAGGTTCCAGCCGCTTCTCTGCTGCATTTTTTAAAGTAAAGATGGTACTCTTGTTTGACATCGATAGAATGCGCCCTTTTCGAAAAAAATAGCTTTTCATTGGTTCAGGGCTCCAAAATTTGTGACAGAAGACATCAAAATATCGTAAACAAGTTTATGGGACGGTTCCTTACTTCATTCTGGAAAGAAAAGTTTTTATGGGTATGGGTATGGGTTTCCCAAGGAAACAACATGCTTTCCAAGACCCCATTTGAAAGACCATACCTCCCTTAGGAAGCATTTTTCGATCCAGGTCCATAAGAACTTTTCCTTCTAGAATAAAGTAAAGAATCCTCCCATGAACTTGTTTACGGTATTTTGATATCTTTTGTCACAAATTTTGGAGCCCTGAACCAATGAAACCCCATTTTTTTCGAAAAGGGCGCATTCTATCAAACATTTTTACTTAAAAAACCTCAAATTCTGGAATCAAATTTGAGCAAAAACTACTTACAAACATGTTTGAGTAAATTTAGTCCTTAGCCCCTCCTGTGCGAAACGCTTATGATCCAAATTTTAAAATTTTTCCGCTAGTAAATTCAGCATCAACAAACTTAGTAAAGATACCAAATTTCACGTTGCTATCTTTAACCGTTTTGAAAACATTAAGAAAAAAACGCTTTCAAAGTGGCCCCTTTAAGGGACCTTAGCTCCTTTAGGACTTATTTTTCGACGTATATTCATAGGGACTTTTTTTCGTATTTTTCATAGAAGAATCTACTGGTAAAGTATTGACCACGAATTCCGGGACAGCCTGTATAGTGGTATGATTATCATCAATAATACTCGTTTATTTGCAGAGACGCTTCAACTAGTACTAGTGGTCATCCAGGGGGCCGCCGCTATTTCCGGACATATGAAGAATATAAATACCGGCAGCGCCGAAATAATTATAGGGGGCGTCGTTCCTTTAAATAAGTCATTAATTAATTATAAGCTATCTACGTTATTGAACATGTTGATGCTCTGGTTTTGTGTTTCTTATGGTTTTATTGTCAGCTGTTTAAAAAAAATGCAGCAGTGAAGTGGCTGGAACCTCCCCATTGCGTGGATCTTTGACTTGTGTTTCTAGTCGAATTAGCATAGAAAATGTATGACTGATGGTTTCCATGATGGTTTTAGAACTTTTTTAGAACGCACGAATTGAAACATTCATCAGAGAAGAGTAGGTATAAATAAGTCCCCAAGGAAAGGACCCCGCATACTTTTCCAGGAAATTGGCCCCCGGTGAAATTGCCTGAATTTTTAATATATTGTAGTCCTCATAGTCCGAGAGCTGGCAGCAAAAATGCATAATGGTTTTTTACCAAAGGTTTGATGTTTTTAATCGAAAGTACCATTTTAAACGATGAATGAGACCGGGCGTCTGCCAGTCACACAACACAAGCTTTGATTAATGATTAACATATTGATCCGAAACGGTGCATGCGACTGTATATCGACAAATATCAATTATGGCACCAATTGGGTGGAAAGCTAATGAATACTGCTCTATAACTACAGTTAGGTGAAAAGCTGATTAATTCTGCGTATAGTACAAAAGTCGGTCTCTGATAGCCTGGAAAATGAGAATAATAAATATCGGGTGTCCCAAAAAAAACCGGACAAAATAGTCTTTTAAATAAGTCAGCCATTTCTTAACCGATTTGGATAGACTTGGTTTTAAATTAAAGCTAAAGAATCAGGCTTTCGAACTTTGCAAGAAAAGTCGACAGATGGCGCTGCTTTAGTAGCCTTATTGATACTTGTCTTTAAGGCTTATTTTAGCTGCGTGGGGATTGATCGGGCAACAACCAATGGTTATCATAACCAAATAGCCTTGAAGATCAGTCTTTTTTCTTCAAAAATCTTTTTTCAGAAGTCCATTTGGCGTAAGCATTAATTTTCTGTGATTTTTCTAAAAAAAGTGTTTTTGTGCATCTTCATGCTTCCATAACTATGACTAAAGTAACATTGATGCACATAGGGCTTAATTTTCAATGATTACTGTTCAGTTGCCCCCCACTGGCATCCGCGCCACTGTTTTCACCATATTCGTTCATTTATAACTGAAAATTATGATTTATATGTATTACTATTCTTTGGTCATGGCCATTAATGCCTGAAAATACTCAAAAACACATTTTTTTTTAAATCACAGAAAATTAATGCTTAAGCCAAATCGACTTCTGAAAAAGGATTTTTGTACAAGAAAGAAAGATCTTCAAGGCCATTCGAGTGTCATACCGATTGGTCGTTGACTGACCAATCCCCATGCAGCTAAAATAAATCTTTCAAGTAAGTATCACGGCAGCGTCATCTGCCGTAGTTTCTCATTCAGGTGAAGAAATGGCCGATTTATTCCCAAAAATATTTTGTCCGGTTTTTTTTGGGACACCCGATACAAAAAGGACCGAATTTCTTAAATCTTACACATTGCAGAAATGTTCTGTTGCTATAGTGCTGCATCTGGGATTCACTTGATTATTCGTGGCCACTGTTGAAAATGGGTGTTTAGTTAAAAATAATAATTAAGTACGTTAGAGATATTGAATTGTCAATTTTTGAAAATAGATTGTTTGAACGGTTTTTAAAAGGTGTTCTTTTATTTTATCACTGATTCTCTCCATTAAACAACAGCCACTAACTGCTCTCCAATTCGTTGAAAAGCTGAATAATGCTGCGTATATATTCCATTCATGACGTTTTAAAACGGCAGTAGGCTATGATATGGTTTTTTCATGTTGGTCACTATTTAGTAACCAGGCTGTTATCCGCCGGAACCTCATAGCTGTGTTGTCACATTTACATTTAATTGTTGATTTTGACAAGCTAATTGTTATTGTCTTAAAAATGCCAAAGCTCATAAGCATTGAACAGAAAAAGCAAATAATTAGGTGTTTTCGTCAAATTAAGCAAGATCGACCTGATCTAACTGATGGCGAGGTACATAGGCGGGTCATTAATATATTTGGGGTAGGTACACAAAACTGTTATGCTGTTATGCGAACAAAAACACGTCGTTGCAGCAAAAATATTTCTTCGTAACTTTGATAGGGAAGATGCACGATTCCAATTTCCTTCCATCGATCTGAAATGTTGTTTCACTACGAAGTGGTACCTTTCTTAGAATGGGAATTTATATTTATTTGAAGTCAAAGGCAATTGAAGGGTTTGCTGCAAGAACGAGGTAAGTCCACTTTTGGTCAAAAATAAGATAAGACCATAACTAATTAAAGTTCGGCTTTCTGCATCTTTTGATGCAAGAGCGACACATTTTCATACACGTTTCATTGTGTAAATTTCAATTTTTGGATTTGCACCTTTAAACTAATTGGTGCAAAAAGGAGGTAAGTCCGGACTTACCTCTTTCTTGCACCAAAACAAAAACAGACAACGTAACCTCAAAAATTAACAAACTGTCATTAGTGCGCGCGTCATTATTTGAATTTAAAATTTTAAAAAAGTTATGGAAAACAGCGACGAAGAAGATCCTTTCAGTGCAGGTTCATCAGATAATTATGAACCTAATCAACATACTGAAGACTCCGATTCAGATTCTGTTAGGGACCCTGAAGTAGAAAATGTGGTAACATTTTCTTGAAGATATGAATAAAATTAATTGGCATCAAATAACTGAATTCTCTACTGTTAATGAAATGATTGAATTTTGGAATTCTAACATTATTACTTTATTTGACGTTCATGCGTTCAAGGAGTATAAGGATTTGAGAAACTTAGTCAATTCTTCTATCCGTGCTGAAAAAAAGGCCTATTTAAATTTCAAATTTAAACAAGACCCGAAGAATTTTTGGCGGGTTATTAATTTATTGAGCATCACAAGGAGGAACATTGGCAGCAATGGAATCGAATTTTCTTCTGAGGCTTTAAATTCCTATTTCGTTGATAGTGTTGCTGAACTAAATTCACAATGTGATATTCAATATTTTCAAAATAAATATGCAGCAACTATTAATAGTCCTGGTGATTCTTCCTTTGAGTTTACTGAAATTACGAGCGAGGAGATGAGTAAATATTTTCGGGCTATCAAATCAAACGCCATGGGATCTGACAACATAAACCGCAAAATGCTTGGCCTGGTGCTTCCTCATTTAGCCGGGCACTTAACTTCTATAATCAACAGGTGTCTACGTGAAAGTGCATTTCCTGAATACTGGAAATACGCGCTGGTGCGGCCGATTCCAAAAATCAACAACCCCACCGAGATTTCGCATTTCAGACCCGTTAGCATTCTACCGACTGCTTCCAAGATCCTTGAAAAAATCATGTGGGGGCAGATGAATGATTACATTAGCAGCAAATCGGTTCTTAGTTCAAATCAGTCTGGGTTTAGGTCACATTATAGTACTGCAACTGCCTTGCTTAAAGTCACAGACGATATTTTTAGAGCCTGGGACCGTGGACAGTGTACATTTCTTATTCTATTAGACTATAGTAAAGCGTTTGATACTCTTGAACATTCAGCCCTTCTTATCAAACTTGCATATTTTGGTTTCCATGTAAAATCTCTTCAACTTCTAGAAGACTATTTGAAAGCCAGGTCTCAGTGTACTGTGACTGACCATGGTAGGTCAAACAATGTTTCACTATCGAGGGGTGTCCCTCAAGGAAGCATTTTGGGGCCACTCCTTTTCTCGGTATACGTTTCGGATTTGTTCGCAGACTTGCGTTATTGCTCTGTTCATCAGTATGCTGACGATTCACAGCTGTATTTTTCTTTTGACGGGGTGGAACTTCAGGCAGCAATTGCAATGGTCAATGAGGATTTAGAAGTTGCTGCAAATGTTTCTAGAGTACATGGTTTAACATTAAACGAAGCCAAAACTAAGTGTTTATTATTTGGTAAAAATCATGCCTCAATTGCTTCTCGGATTTGTTCTGATCCCGATCTCATGCTTCAGTTGAAAGGCTCAGCTCTTGTACCTTCACAGTTTTGCAAAAATTTGGGTGTTTATGTCGATTCAGAGTTAAACTTTTCAAAACACGTGTCTGAATTGATACGTCAATCTTTTTATAAATTGAAGGTACTATACATGCACAAAGAATCTTTAAGTTGCAGCGTTAGATTGAAATTATGCGAATCTTTGGTATTATCTCGTCTTGCATACTGCGATGTGGTCTACTGGTGGGCTTTGCGCTTCAAGGATAGATTGAGTTTGCAGATGGTACAAAATGCTTGTATAAGATATAGTTATGGGCTGCGGAAATTCGATCACGTCAGTGATTATTACGAAACAGCGAAATGGTTAAGACTTGATGAGAGGGTTCGGTTGCATCTAATGTGTTTGATTCATAAAGTTAATAAATTTGAAACCCCGTCTTATCTCTATGACAAATTAGTCAGGAACAGTGATTTTCATCAACTGCATAATACTCGTCATCGAGATTTCTATGTCATTCCTTCTCACTCTTCAACTCTATTCTGTAGATCATTCAGTTATACAGCTGCAACTTTGTTTAATAAGCTTCCGTCTGATATCAAGTACCTCAGTTGTGTCTCTAGTTTTAAGGTCAATTTGCGTAAAAAACTTTTGATGGATTGTTATGGCGAAGTAATGTGAATGTTTTGATTTATTAAAATTATAGTTTAGTTCCTTGATGCCTTGAGCATTATTACTTTGGTCAATATCGTCGTTGTTAACATTAATTCTATTTCCTTTCCTATTTACTTTTGTTCATCTTTGATTTATTGTTATTTTTTCATTGTTCATTGTTGTTATTTACATGGTGGTGATGGGAATAAGAATAGAATTTAGCTAATATTTGATTAGTTGATGGTTATGTGGTAGAACAGCATTAAGCTGAACATCGCCATCTCGTGGTAGAATATGTTAAAGTTGTTGAAAAATAAAATTGTTTGTATTTATTCACTTGCCACGAAATAAAGACGCTATTATAAATATTATTATTATTATTATCTAAACGTAAGAGAAAACGGAACCCGCAAACTTGGAAACGAAATATTAGAAAAATGAAACTAGCTTATGGAGAGGAATTCCAAAATAATGCCCATAAAAGCAAGACACCAAGAATTACAGGAGCAAATTGTAACTGCAAAAAAAAATGTTTTGCAAAAGTTGATGGATAAAAACGAATAAGTTTAATACAAAAATTCAACGGCCTGGGTGATAAATATATGCAAGACCAATATTTAGCAGGGCTAATTACATGTACACATCCTAAGAGGTCCCGTGTACGTGATGGCAGTAGAAATGCAAAAACTGCTACAAATATATATAAGGTACGTAATTACAATACCCATTTCATTTTCCTATTGGGTAACGATTTCTTAGGTCCGACTTGGGAAAAATGTTTTCGACGTTTGCAAGAAGGCATTCTGCTCTCTTCATGGAATATCAACGAAACGAGTAGAGCGAATTGCAGCGCATCTTAAAAAAACTTCATCCATAACAGCACCTATAGATATGAGGGGAAAGCATTCTAATAGACCCAATGCTATTCCCCCGGAAATTGTCACAAATATTCACAATCATATCAAAGAGTTTCCAAAACGCAAATCGCATTACAGCAGAGCTGAAAACCTCACTAACTATTACCTATCTTCTGAACTAAACATAACAAAATTATATGAACTCTACGTGGCCAAATTTGAACCGGCAATGAAGAAACTACTGGACGAAAGCACACAAAAGCCTCAAAATTTCAAACCGCGTGTATCATATGATTTCTATTTTCGATATTTCAAGTCTGCCTTTCCAAATTATCGCTTTGGCCATCCAAGATCAGATACTTGTCAACTTTGTGATACTTTGGAAAATAGGAAAAAATGTGCTGATACAGAAGAAAAATTAAAAAGTCTGGACACTGAACAAGCACTACATCAGAGCAAAGCAAAAACATTTTTCGACTCACTCGCTCAAAAAACTAAACTAGCTTCTGAGGAGCCTACAGTCGATGTTTTATGTTTTGATTTTCGTATATAATTTATTAAGTGGTTGTTTTGATTTTCGGAAATCTCGACTGACATGTTGAGTGCCTCTATTGCGGCGGAAATCACCGCGAGTCGAAGACGAGCGGTTGATTTCCTAGCAGCAATAAAGGAACGAAACCTTCAGGAGAGATTTCCAAAGAAAATCAAAACACCACGAAATAAATTCAGCCAGAAAATCGCAATTTTACTCCAAAATTTATTGAATAATATCAAGATATTCGTGGCAGTTGTAACTATAGAAATTGCAAAATAAACAAAATAGTTGAAAAATTGCAAAAATATTTTTGGCTGTGCTGTCAACTCAGGTAAACTTTAATTGAATCATTTTAGATTTGCTGCTAGGTTATTTAAGAAAAATGGTTGCTAAACGTCCCAAGCATGTTACGACGGACAGATTGTTCCTGACTCTTAATCCTGGCTGGATGCTTGATCACTCAAATCATGGTATAAAAACTGCCTAGTAGGGCAAAATGAAATGGACAAATGGATGAAATCAGCAGAGCTAATGCCATAGGTATCGACACAATTTCAGTCATAACTAGCCATCCACCACTCAGATCAACGGCAGTGTCCCAATTAGCAAGAAAAGGAGTAGGGAAAATCCAATTAATAAAAATGAGTGGACATTCCAGTATAACATCCCTGAAACCATATCTCCAGCTCGACATAAAGGAATGGTGCTAAAGCTACGAGGAGAGCAAGAAAGAACTGATGATGCAGATGAAGCTGGAGCAGGATCAAAACATGAAATGAAAAACATTACAAGCGAATCGATAGTTGAAGAATTGTTGTTTGTCACTACAGCTTCTTCCCCGTCGCAGAAACGACAGAATCAACAAATTTATAATAACTGTGTGTTTCACTGCAATTCAATGAACATGTAATTCAATTTTCATTTTCTTTGTTGATGTGGAGTTGTTTTAACACTAATAAATAATTAAAACACTATAGGTGGTTTTTGGAAATCAGCACGAGAGTGATTTCCGAAAATCAGCAGGAGTGATTTCCGGAAATCAGCACATGTGCATGATTTCCAGTTTAATCAAAATTTTATTGGCTGATACGTTAAAAATTCTAAAAAGCGATTGGTTCATATTTCTAAAATGCGATTTATTTTCAACAAAATGCACCCCTTCCAAAAGTACCATCAGGAGACGCGTTTTATTTACGCCAGCTTTGGATGTACAATTTTTGCATTCATTCTGCCAAAACCAAGTTGTCGCATTTTTATGTTTACGATGAAGTGACGGGAAAAAGGACCCCTAATGAGACAATAAGTTTTCTGATGCACTATTTTGAGAATGTGTTGGACACATTATACTTGTATTCCGATAACTGCGCGGCCCAAAATAAAAATCACACTATGGCATGGTGCAGTTTTTATACACATTGGTCCAAAATGGCAGATTCAAAAAAATTGTGCACAGATTTCCCGAACCCGGACACAGCTTCCTGCCGTGCGACCGATCTTTTGGAGTCATCGAGAAACATTTACGTAAAGAACACATACAACACTTAAAAAAATCTTCTAAGCATTTTAAGATTGTAGTTATAACCCAAGATATGATCCTTGACTATGTTAAAGCATTAGGTGCGTTGTATAAAAAAATAGTATATGATGCAAAAAGAAAAAAATTTGCAATCTCCAAGCAGAGAATTTTCCTATATGAGGTTGACTCGGATATTCTTCAGTGTAGTGTATCAACTGATATAGCCGTTTTTTCAAATTTTGATATCCGGAAGAAAGGGATCATTTTCCCCATTAGCCTACCAGATATTGAAAACCAGGCCTACAATGGCACTTTTGCTTTAAAAAAAGCCTAATTTGATAACGTAATGACTCTTGCCAAGAAGTATGTTCCACAAGCAGATATACACTATTACGAAGATTTGAAATGTGACACTGTAAATAGAGGTGAAGACACTGACATTACAGAAGATGCAGATTACTGCGATGAAGATTAAGTGGCTAAAAGTACTAAATGTTAAGACGTTTCAATCGTTCGTTTTTTGTTAAAAATACTGTTTTCTTATATTTTTGTTCATAATGCCCTTCAATAAAAATGTATTACTTGTAACAGCTGCTTTCTGTATAATTTTGTTATTAGAATGTGGAAAAATTTACTTCGCTTGGGGCAAAAAAGAGGTAAGTCCAACTTTTATATTCGAAGAAGTTGTTTAATTTTGCTACAAATTGACTAACATATATCACAATAGTTAAAAACAAGCATAATAAATAACACACTAAACTTTAAAAAATTTTTAAATAAGGAGTTGCAGTCAGCAACGTTTTTTGTGATTATCTCAAAACTGATAAAAGTGGACTTACCTCGTTCTTGCAGCAAACCCTTCAATTCATCCATGAAGATTCAGGAATAACGACTTCAGCTCACTTTACACTTGTATCAGTGTATAGATTTAATATTTAACCATTTCAATCCGTGAAAATCAGCTTTCTGTAAACAGTCTTGTAGGTTATCTGACACAAACAGCGGACTCTTCAAATTTCTGACTTAAAATTTCCAAAATGCTTACGTTTACCATGCCTTGCCCTGCTTAACAACAGAAATCATTGTGTCTTCAGTAAAAGCAGAATCCTTATTAGTTCTTGATAGTTTAGTTTGTGGCGTTTGTGGAAATTTGTTGACATTTATGTTCTGCTATTTGGCAACAAAGGACAATAACTTTGAGTACAAAGAACATGACGTACAATTTGACAAATGTCATGAGTACTATACCCAGTGAATTCTGTCACCCCAACACAGCCCATTGCCGTTTTTAAACGTCGTGAATAGAGAATAGAAATTCTCGGAAACTCCAAATGCACTAACATTTCAAATTGATATTTTGTGATGTTGGGAGTTCGATTAAGAATCCGAATTTATGGATGTAACAATTTATTGAATACACTGCGATGTTTGTGCGAACAAGGTTCAGGTTACACTCTTCAATAAATTACTAATCTAAACTAACCTACCTATTTCCCTGGCTAAGCATTACCTACTAATACTTATACACTACAATTTTAGGTACCACTTCAGTTGCTCTGTCCTTGGAAGGGGTTTTGTCATTGTCTTTGCGAACTCCAAATAGTACGTATATGTTCACACACACGCACAGGTTCCATGAAAAGCGGCGACCAGGGTGGACGGGCAATATTGGGAATATTTCTAACGACGGTTTCCTAGGGGATTATCTAGGGACTCGTTCACTCGTTGAATGTCTCATTCCTATGAATTTGTTCGATGAGCATATTTCCACCATTTATTAGCGGTTAGGGTTAAATTTCTGCAGCGTTGATTCTCTTGTGACGAATGTCAGGGTTGCCATTATTTGACGTGCAAAGTTTGTGGATAAGAACGAATCCCAACTCCCTTTCCTTTTCCACGACCTGGGTCTCCACTCCATCACGGTTCCCATTGTGTGTGGTTAACATGAAACAAAACAACAGCAGTACCCTTGCTTTTCCGAATATGTCGTATGATATTGATAAGTAAATATCTTAAACAGTAAAATAAAAAAATTTAACATTCCTAGTATCTACTCTTAATTATTACCAATCAATGTAGTGCGGGGTTAGTTATATAAAAATCTCTTAACTTCTACATGAGGGGTACCCTATGTTAGTAGTTCTTATATCTACGAGTAGAGACCATGACTGTGGCTGGTTAGTTTGCCAACGTATGATCTTATTTTTCCCTATTGCATTTATTGTGTGTTTGTTTCTGGAGCACTTCATTTTTAATTATTCCAAAATATCTTTCTACAGGGGCGTTACTGAAGCGCTCTCCTTCATACATTAATTCACTCCACAGTGACATTTCACTGTGGAGTAGGTACTTGGGATGTACTTGGTCATAATTATTTGAAACAATCTCTCATTATAATACGGATTGTTTCGAGGATTGTTTTTGCAAGAATCGTCACAATTAATTTTAGACTGCATTAATTCCCACTTACTAGAAAAGTATGTGTGAATTAAATTAATTTCTTGAAAAACCGGATATACTTAAAATCGAATAACATTTCATTTCTAAAACAAAATTTCTTTATTTGCGGTTGTTTTGCTTATTGGCTTCTTCTTTGAGATCTTGTTGTTCATCTGAAATGCTTGTTAACGGTTCCTTTCCCAAAGTCATGGCAGGACTGGGATACAGGGATGATGTTAGGCCTAAAATTGTGGAGTTAGAGATTCTGACCGTACCATCTTTATACATCTATAATGCTCTGATGTATGCAAAAGGCAATACTACGTCCTATGATACAAACAGCAGTCATCATCAATTTTTCACTCGCTTCAGAGATGACATCTCTCTGGAATTTACACGGTTCAATAGATCTAGAAATGCTGTAAATTATTGTGGGCCAAAATTATTTAACAAGGTTCCATCTAGATTGAAGTCTGCCCGCTGAGCCGTTTGGTAGAGCGATTAGGGAATTTTTAAGTAAAAATCCATTTTATAGCCTGGAAGAATTTTTTGATTGCGATACTTCCATGATGTGATAGTATTGTGTTTTTTAGTATTTTTATATCTGATTGTGTACATGTATATTTTTGTATTGTTCTATTTATATACTGTGATGACCTGGCAAAGCTATGTATGTACCTAGCAAGCTCAATATATTTATTATTATTATTGTTAAACAACAAATTTTTACAAAATTGTTGAAACAGGTGTTAAAAAAGTCACTTTCATGTTTACTATTTAAAACAACCGCCAAGTATTTAGCTAAAATTTGGCTGCGTCAAGTTGCAAGTTGCAACTAAATATTTTAGCTACTAATGGCAAGATTGCGGGAAACGTAGTATTACTTATTTGAAGAATTCTGATGAAGTCGAAAAGCTGAGTGTGGAATGGGAAGAAGATTCTGACAGTTTTGTATTTTATTCTTATCTTGAAAATTTATTTGTTATTTCAATTTAGGTACCTAAAATGTTAATAAGGTTGTATGAGATGACAAAGCTGAAATGCATGGGTACCTATATAATTAATTATTATATTACCTTGTATATAACACGTGGGAAAAAGCATAATTTCCTTACTTGTGTGCTTGCAGAACTCGGCTTAAGGAAATGATGTGTTTTTCCCACTTGTTACATAAATAGCTATTGAATGCTGAAGAACCATTTCAAAGAATTGGAAACTGAATACAAGAGATTCAAATCATTTGAAGAAAGTGAAAATTTAATTCAACCCATCTCATGTCCGATGTTCGTGTAGACAATGAAATTATTTATAAGTCGGTAAATGTTACTGCACATTTCATACCCCTTCGTAAGCAGTTAAAGAAATATTTCGAACATTCAAATTTTTTTCAAATGGTGAAGGATTTTATTAAAGTTCTTGAAAGAAAGTCTGATTGTGTGTCTAACGTTTTACAAAGTGAGTTGTGGAAAAAAATAAGGACAAATTATTATTAAGTTAGGAGCTGTAGGTATACATCAACTTGCCTTGCATTCCACCGGAATTCTGCTCTAAATTACACAATATTTTTTTGTCACTTCTCTTTCATGCTGATGATCGCAAGGAGTTCGGCAACACTGCAGTTTTTAGAGTTTTGTTAGAGGAACTGTCAGTTTTAGAAAATCAAGGTATAGCAGTCGAACATTCTTCAACATCCAACAGGGTATACTTCGTTTTGGTGAATGTTTTGGGGGATAGCCTGGGTTTGAACGGCATTTTAGGTTTTGTGGAAAATTTTACTGCCAATTCATTTTGCAGAATGTGCAAAATGACAAAACCAGAAACTCAAGTATGTTGTACTATAGATGAATCAAGGTTGGGCAATAAAGAAAGCTATCAACAGGATCTTCTCTTGAATAATCGTTCACTTTCTGGTATTCAAGAGGAATGTATGTTCCATCATTTAAAGAATTTTCACGTAACCACCAATAGTTGATGTTATATGCACGATCTGTTAGGAGTGTCACTATGAGTTCATCTTAAAACACTTCATACTTTTGGGCGTTACCAACAAGCCTCCTTATTCTCTGATACCTGATTTTCATAAGAAAAAAATTTCAGGCATTTCAGTGGCCGAAATGCTTTATTTTTGTATGGTATTTACCTTTTTGGTAGGCGAAAAGATCCCAACAGATGATCTACATTGGAAACTGTATTTATTACTACGCGAAATAATCTATATTTCATTATTGTCTTCCATTACTCCAACTGACATTAATTACTTGGATTATTTTATTCATTAAGTATTGAACCAATCCAAAGGAGCATTTAGCATACCAGTAATCCTGATTACAGTGATAAGACTACAACGTCAACTTGACACTACTTACTCAATACTTTAATTCAGAAAATAATCTGCAAAATACGATTCGTAGTCTCTTGGTTGCCTTGTTGAGTCCTCATGGATGCACTACTTGTCAAATGGTAGATTTTTTTCGGCCAAAGAGGACTCGAGCGAGCTCTCGTCCTCTTTTTAGCCTAAAAAAATCTACCATTTTGACTCGTAGTTGACAGCCATTCGGACGTCAAAACCCGCGGCAATCAAGAGACTACTCGTCGTATTACTATTGAGAATAGTTTAACTGACCACCATAAGTTATACATTTCTTTATCTCAGGAACATTTAAGGCCTAAATTTCACATTCTTTTACATTGTCGAGGCCGTTTAATGTGCTTCGGGTGATGATTTTTAGGGCCGTACTTGGCCGCTAATTAGACTCAGTTTTTATCGAGTATAAGTATATTGATGACGATAGTTGTCTTTCTACATCCTGAGGGTTACTTCCCTGTTTACATTTCAGTATAATAATACTGGTCGGGGTAGGCCCGGCCGAACTTAAGTAGAGTTACAGAGGAGGGGATGAGATTCCGGAAGACCCCGAATGGCCTCAACATACATTACCCTTTTATTATGAGACAAATAGGACCGCTTGTTAACATATGGTCAATGCGTTATGAATCCAATCATCGCGAATCTAAAATGACTGCCATTGTCAATTGTAATAAGAAAAATATCACAAAATCCCTTGCGTTACAGCATCAATTGAAAAATTGTTATTATAAACTGTTTGATACCGTATACTTTGAATCTACGATTAGTTATGGCAAACCTTATTTTGTCGAAAATGCTAATCAGTTTTTAAATTTCATTGGTCCACCTTTTGAAAAACTATTTTTTCTACAACTGTCAAAAAAAGGTCAGATTTACGCGTTGCTAACGGTTCGCGAAGTTTATCTTTTTTTAACATGACAAAAAAAATTTTTTTTTTCACACGTGAAAAAATAACGTAACTTTTTGTTTCGTATCTATGGTAAATAGGAAAACACAAAAAAAAACAAGTAGGCAAAAATATGAGTGCGTATTTTATTTAAATCTTGACTGAATTATTGCAACCTCATCACTACTTACTATTGAAGTAAAAATTAATGGTACATTTGGAACAATTATTTCCTACATTAATTCCCGAAGACATTGCAGATAGTTGGCCTTTAAAAGTTTTCTCCACCACTTCGTTCATCTCCTCAGAGAGGCTACGCTGGCACTGGTAAGAAATCCCGTTTAGCACGTTCTCTTTGGAAGTGGATGGTTGACAGTCTAAAATTTTATTCGAAATGCCAATTTTGTTGTTCAAACTGTCTTCTAAGTAACCCTCCGCTACTGTGGTGGATTTCCACCCTCCATGGCGTTTAATCGAAGTCATATTAACCTCCCCAACTCCAACAAAATTTTAAAAAAATGGGAGGTTACTGCAATCACTAAAATTTTCGAATTCGAGATAGCACCAGATCTTCACGTTTTGAGGTCTCAGGAACCCAAAAAAGCGGTTTTCAAAATGTGTCTGTGTGTGTGTACGTACGTATGTACGTACGTACGTACGTACGTACGTTTGTAAACACGCCACAGCCAAAACTACTAAACCGATTTGTCTGAAATTTGGTGCGTAGGCATCTCATAACCCAACTTAGATCTGAAAAGCTTTTGGAGCCAATCGTGCAACTAGAAATGCCATTTTGGCACATCAACTTTTAAATTTTAAATGCAAACCCCCATTTTTCACGTCACGATAGGACAGGCCTTCAAATTCTGCTTCTAAAAATGCATTCATTCTTAGTGCCCTTTTGACCAAAAATTTAAAAAAAAAAGATTTTTATCGGACTTTTAAATCGCGGTACAGCCCAAGCCCCTGAACCGATTTTTCTGAAATTTTGCACATGGGCATTGTATTGCACGTCGAAGAGCCGAACAAATTTTGGATTCAATCGGCCCACGGAAAGTGCCGTTTTGGCACACCAATTTCCAACTTTAAAATTATTCACTCATTTAACCATCCAAAACAAGTTTTTGAAAGATTTATTGTCACAATCAGAAAGGTCTTCAAATTCTGGTTTTAAATAAGACAAAATTCGTTCGCATTTAGTGCTCTTTGGGTCAAAAAATCGAAATTTTGTAGTACCACTAAAAATACACTATAGCCCAGATTAGTGAATCGATTTGGCTGAAATTTGCTACATGGAGATTGGGTGACCCGTTGAAGACCTGAAAGGCTTTTGGAAGCAATTGGTCCACGGGAAGTGCCATTTAAGCATATCAACTTTAAATTTTAAAGCAAGGCCTCCTTTTTTATGTCGCCATTAGAAAGACGATCAAATTCTGGTTCTAAAAATATATTCACAGTTTCTACCATTTCAGTGGAAAATAGAGAAAAAATTCTTTCTCATTGAAAGGGAGCGGGCTGACAGTGGATGACAAATTCTGTTGAATTGACTACTATCTACACAGAATACAAAGATCCACGCGATGGGGAGGTTCCAGCCGCTTCTCTGCTGCATTTTTTTCTCCTGCGTTGGCCAAGAGAGTGGCAGAGCTTCTTCTGAAACAATGACCAGTGTATTTCTGAAACTCTTCCTTTCCAAGCCATTTTGCAATTAAGCTGGGGATCTCTCCTATTTTATTTATTCCGACATGCTGATTAACACACTTGCCATTGTCGTATTCAAAGAATAATCGACGACTTGAGGCATGGGGCGGCCGCAGAGCTCTGTATTTTCGGAATGAGTTTTCGACTCCGGTACCACTTTCACAATCAAAACAGAGTCTACATCTTCGACGTCATCAATCGTCATTTTTACCAATTCTTCACGACGACAGGCCCCACTTAAGCCCAAAATCAGCACAGTCTGCAACAAAATTATCGTAAGCTATCGCAAACTATAAGAATAAAATTATGTACCTTTTTCAGTAAATTCTGGGGTAAATTCCTTTCATTGTCGGCCTCGTTGATAAATTTAGTAATATCTTCTCTTGTTAATACCTTTGATTTCTTCCCTCGATACCCAACTGATTTGCTCTTGAGGTAAGGTACCTACCAAGGCTTTCAGCATAGAGAATGTACTCCATAAAGTAGGTGGTTTTAATTTTCTCAATTTTTCTTCCAAATATGCTAGAAGCACGGTTTCCGAGACTTTTCCAACATTCTTCATCGCACGCCATTCACAAAATTGGGTATAAGCCTTTTCATACTGCCCTTTTGATTTGACGGGCAATATATTTGAAATCGCAGTGTCTGCGGTCTCCATCACCTCGCGTGGAATATCACTATCACTGGTTTCGCCACAATCCATCGTTAAATTAATAGAAAATGTAGGAAAACTGCATGCAAATTACAAATTCCGAAACACGAATTTTTTTGTTTACCGAATAAACAACTGCACTTTACGTTAGTTACGTGACACATCAGATAACTCTGTTTTTTGTAAATTTTCCATTTTTTTTCTAAATGTTTAAAAGTTGTAGAAAAAACGTTGTTTCTATTTCGTGGGCGAAATCAGTGTTTATTTGGCGCATTCGAATGACTTTTTTGCCTCGACCTAACGGTCTCGGCTAAAAGTAGCATTCTCATGCGCTACAAAAAAACACTCATTTCGCGCACTTAATAGAAAAATAACTATACGAAGCAATGGTTTTTTTTGCAAGTATGTTAATGTAGGAAACGTACAAGTAGGTTTAAAGACTGTTCTATTTGTAGATACTATTTGTATGATGCCGGTGTTTGTGGCAGTAGAGTCTATATTAGATAGTGATTGTAATGATATACTATTTCACATATCAAGTCATATAATGACCACTTTAGTGCCTACGAAGTTGATGATGCCGAATTTTTAACAACTGTTGCTTATAATGAATTAGTTTGTATGAAACCATGTTTTTATAGCCTTATAAATGGAAAAACCTTGATTGCTTTTAATTTGAAATAAATGTTTTTTAAATAAATATTTAAATATTAAGGTAGACTCGGGGAAGTGTAAACATGGGGCAAGTGTGAACTTTATTCACAGATCCCTCTCTGTTACGATATTTGGGTTAAATGTGATAAGCAATGTAGAAACTTTCAAATCTCACCGTAAGTAGGCACCTTGAAGATTCAACATAAGACTTCAGATGGCAGCACTATAGTTGGTTGAATTTAAGTGATGACAAGTCGACATGACATGAGATGGATCAACACGTTGGGTTTAAAATTTGATTATACGCTTTTGAGGTGAGTAACACCCAATCTGTCATTACGTACCTACTCCTATAATACAGCATAAAAATTAATTTTTTGATGGGCTCAACTATCACAATTTATATAACCTCAAAATATAATTATGTTTTCACTTGCCCCATGTTTTTTCCGTACGGGGGCAAGTGTGAACAAAAATAAACTTTTTTATGGGGTAAACGTAAACTTGTCAAAAGTGTATTTATCTTTCAGAATGGTTCGAAATTACATAAGAAAAGGAACGAGGGGTACCAAATATACCAAAGACGATCTCGCTCAGGCCATTGCTGAAGTCAGAAACGGGAGTACGAGCTTACAAAGAGCCCATCGAGCCTATAACATACCAAAAGCTACCCTACATTCTCACCTTAAAGGTAAAAGAGGTCAAAAGAGCTCTACACAAGGGCGAAATATCTCCATTCCGATCGAAAAAGAACGGCAGCTGGCGGAGGGACTAAAATGTATGGAAAAATGGGGATTTGGTTTGACGAAAAAGGAGGTGCTTAGCCTAGTTAGCACCTACGTTGCTACCAACCAAATACAGACGCCTTTTCGCAATAATGTGCCTGGAGAGGATTGGTTTCAGGCTTTCAAAAAAAGGCATCGACTTTTATGGAATGCCGTTTTACTTTTTAATGGAACATACACGCTGTGATAGCCAAAGAAATAAGATAATTCAAATTCAAATACTGTTAAGAGAAAATAAGTCTATTCTTATTATCTGAAATACAATTTCTATTATCACTCCCAGAATTTCTCTTAACACTAATTCAATTTCTGTTAACAGTAATTCAGAGAGATAATGGAAATACGTCTTCCTTCTCTCTCGCACCAGTTGAAATTATATCTTCTGTCTCATTCGCGCAAGCGCAGTCGTGATAATGGAAATTGAATTTCACTTAACAGAAATTCATTAACTGTTAACATTAATTCATTTTCACTTAAGAGAAATTCTATTTCAATTATCACTGCTTAGAGAAAATAGAAAAACAATTTCACTTAACAAAAATTCATTTAGAGATAAATTGAAATAAAACCGTAGTTTTAGGAGCCGTTTTACTTTTTAATGCAACCCATACCCTATGCATTTCAAAAAAATTCAAACATTTTAAATATATACAATAAAAATTAAAACGGCTCGTAAGATCAGTGTAAATCACCAAATTTATTTCGATTATCACTGCACGAATTTTTGTTAAGTGAAATTGTATTTCAATTTTCTCTAAAGCGAGATAATAAAAATTCTATTTCTGTTAAGTTAAATTGAATTTCTCTTAAGAGAAAATGAATTAATGTTAACAGTAAATGAATTTCTCTTAAGTGAAAATGAATTATTGTTAACAGTAAATGAATTTCTGTTAAGTGAAATTGAATTTCTATTAACACGATGCCTGGGATTGCATTTCTTTGGCTACCACAGCGTGCTGTTGCATTAAAAAGTAAAACGGCGTTCCGTACATTTCTTTGGCTACCACAGCGTGCTGTTGCATTAAAAAGTAAAACGGCGTTCCGTACGAGATAGATATCGTGTTTTTAAGTGGTACGAAAGAGAAAGATGACAACCCAATGGGCCAATGGCGTATTTTCATTATCTCTCCGAATTACTGTTAAGTGAAATTCAATTTCTATTATCACGACCGCGCATGTATGAACTGCGAGTGCGACAGATAATGTATTTTCAAGTGGTACGAAAGAGAAAGATGACAACCCAATGGGCCAATGGCGTATTTTCATTATCTCTCCGAATTACTGTTAAGTGAAATTCAATTTCTATTATCACGACCGCGCATGTATGAACTGCGAGTGCGACAGATAATGTATTTTCAAGTGGTACGAAAGAGAAAGATGACAACCCAATGGGCCAATGGCGTATTTTCATTATCTCTCCGAATTACTGTTAAGTAAAAATAAATTATTCTTAAGAGAAATTGTATTACTGTTAACAGAAATTGAATTACCTAGTGTTAAGAGAAATTCTGGGAGTGATAATAGAAATTGCATTTCAGATAATAAAAATAGGTTTATTTTCTCTTAACAGTATTTGAATTTTAATTATCAGTACTTGAATTTTAATTATCTCATTTCTTTGGCTACCACAGCGTGCTGTTACATTAAAAAGTAAAACGGCGTTCCATAGACTTTCAATTAAGAAGCCTCAAGCGATGGAATATGCTAGGAAGAAGGTCTGCGACCCCTTCCTAATATACGGTTACTTTCAAATGCTTAACGAGACTCTTGACGATTTGAATCTCTTTGACAAGCCCGATCATATTTGGAACCTAGATGAGACAAGCCTTTCAATAGATCCAGGGATGGGCGTCGACGCGTCGACTTGAATTGTCGACGTCGACGCGTCGACTATGATTGTCGACGCGTCGACTTGATTGACGACGTGTCGTCTATTTGGAACGCAGTGAACCCAGTGAACTGAACTGTCAAAGCGAAAATTATTGAGGTTATGTTATGAGTTATCATAAAACCATGCGTTTTCAGTGATCTTTTCAAAATAAAGGAAGCAAAATAAATATGGGTGGAGGTAGAAAGCCAAACTCAAATTTTGGACTTTTAAAGTTTAAATTAGTTAAGGACACGGGGGGAAGACATGCTGCGCAGTGTATCGTTTGTCAGAAGACTATAAAGAATACGGGTGCAGCAAGACTCCGTGCACACAGGTTAGTATGGTCCACAGAATTAATAAGAACTTTTGGCCCTAGGCGCTTCTGTTCAAGTAAATTAACAAGTTCCTACAATAATGAATTTATTGATCTGCTACATTCTAGGCTAAGTATATTAATATAGTAATTTTTTTCTAGAAATATACCGGGTGATTCAATTTGGTATTCGCCCCCCCGTAACTATTTTATTGCAACAGGAAAATATATAAAACCATATATATTTGTAAATTGCATGACAAACTCCATGAAGTGACGTCAATAAATCGTCAATATGATGACATTATGTCAAAATGACGATTGTCAACTTTTTTTCTTCAAATGACATGCTGTATATTTCTTAGCGGATTCTTGTAGACGTTTTTTTTCTACATTTAATTATGTAAAAAAAGTTCACAGTTTCACTAGAAAAATTCCGAAAAAAAATTTATTTTATTAGGCATAATTTGAAAGTTTCTTGTCAATAAACGTAGTGAGCCGTGGAAAAAATTGAATTATGGTGTTGCCTAATGTCGCCCTCACACGAAGGGTCCTGTTTTTCAAAAATTATAATTGATTTACCTGTTAGATCGTTAATAGTAATAATGTTATTGTTATTTACTAGTTATAAGGTAAATGGGGTATTATTGTTATTAAAAGGGTAAGTAATAATAATTCTTTGAGAAACTACGGTCCTTGCGATGTGAGTGACTTAGACTACACTATAATTCAATTTTTTCCATGGCTAACTACTTTTATTGACAAGATACTTTCAAATTATGCCTAATCAAATCAATTTTTTTTTCGGAATTTTTCTAGTGAAAGTGTAGACTTTTTTTACATAATTGAATGTAGAAAACAAATGTCTACAAGAATCCGCTAAGAAATATACAGCATGTCATTTGGAGAAAAAAAATTGACTATCGTCATTTTGACATATGTCATCATATTGAAGATTTAATTACGTCATTTAATAGAGTTTGTCATGCGATTAACAAATATATATGGTTTCATAAATTTTTCTGTTGAAATGAAAAAGTTACAGGGGGGCGAATACCAAACTGAATCACCCGGTATGTAAATTGCCAGAAACAGACAGCAGCGATGAATGCATTGATGTGTGTGACGATTCTTCACACCATTCTGATTCTGAAGAAGAAATTAAAATATTATTAGAAGATGAAGAAGAAAAAGATAATGTGAGTATTTAATTAACGCACCGTTGTTATAATTAGATTAATCTTCAGGACACAGATTTCTCGAATACAGTTACCGATGGCGAGTATATAGTTGAGGACAATGGCGTTCTTACTCCAGTACCATCAAGCTCTTTTAGACAAAAAATTGATGAAAGCCAAGGTTCGAGAAACGAGGAAATTTTTGAAGAAACTTATTTCGAAGCAGGTGAGGACGAAAGTCATCGTTTTATAGATGATGAATTAGATTTATTGGTTACTCAAAGTACCAGTTCCATTACTACCACACCTTCAACCTCTGGTAAAAGTTGCAAAAAAAAAACAATCTGCCTCTAAGGACCAAGAGACCGTACAAGGAACTAAATTAAACGGTACTGGTAATGTTACTACTCCAACAACGTCTAGCTGCAGTCGTAAGAGAATGTATACTTCTTTTAAGGATCAAGAATGCAGCTCAAAAAAACAGAAAAATATTGATTGCTTTATGGATAAATTAAATGATAACGACGAGAAAAACATTACTGACGCGCTTGTGCAAATGATATTCGGTTGCAATCTGCCATTTAGTCTCGTGGAATCAAATTTATTTAAGAAATTCATTAAAGCTATTCGGCCAGCTTACAGGAAAAAAATCCCTGGCCGGAAGAAACTCAGTACCACACTTTTAGATGCGTGCTATGAGAATTGTATTAAGGGAATTCACAAATACATAAAGGAGGAATCTGTAATTTTGTGTGACGGATGGAAAAACACATCAACTAATTCAAAAATAGTTGTGGCAATGCTTCATAGCGTAGATGGACCAAATGCTCTTATTGATGCTTGGGACTTAACGACAGAATCGGAAACTGGAGAAGCCCTTGCTAAAATAATGGTTGAGGCTAAAGAGATTGCCAAACAAAAATACAATATCGACACTTACGCCATCGTTTCAGATAACGCCAGTGCAATGATTAAAATGGGGACTCTAGTAAAGCACACAATGTTTCACAGTACTTGCAGTAGCCATACGGGAAACCTGTTGGCAAAGGATGTTTTAGATCGTAAGTTATCTGAAAATGTTGCACTTGTACTTAAAGAGTTTAAGCAGCCAGATTTTGAAAAGATGATAGTTATGAAAGGCGGCCATAGAATTAAGCTTCCTGGGGATACTAGATGGTGCTCTTACCGTGACTCATTTCAAAATTTGTTGGAAAATCTAACCCATATATAACAGATTATTGCCTCTACGAAAAAGAAAATAAAACCCAAAGTTACTGAACTTGTGTTCAATGATGACTTTATCGATGAAGTTCAAGCCAATGTGAAAATGTTTGAACCAATATGCAACCTTATTAACACTTGCCAAAAAAAAGACGCTTCTGTGGCGGATGCCGTAAACCTTTGGTTAGATTTGAAATTACCAGCAAAATTCCAAGAATGTTTAGAAAAAAGGCTAGACATGGCTCTAAATAAGTATGCTTTAACGGCTTACTTTCTTCATCCCACTTATGATAACTCGAAATTATCTCCTGTTCATAAAGGCAAAATTAATTCATTCCTACTGAAACATTTGAATAATGAGGGAATTGAAGAATGGGACAAATACAATACTAAGTCTGGTAATGTTTCGTACTACTTTATTTCTCTTTAAACGAATAACTTGATTTTTAGGCATTTTTGACACCCTTTACAAGAAAGAAGTTCTTAAGCCTCTCTTGTTTTGGCGCATGGCACAAATGGTCTCTCCAGTTTTAAGCGGCTTGGCATTAAAGCTGCTTAAAATTCCGGCTTCATCAGCACAAATCGAGCGCCTTTTTTCCAATTGGGGCCACATACATTCACTACTTAGAAATCGTTTAACTTTTGCCCATTCAAAGAAGCTGCTGCACATTTATTTTACTTTAAAATCGAATGAAGAAGAACCTAACTTGAGCGAAGAAGTTGAGGAAGAATTTAATCTAAATAGCCCAGTTGGCAGGGTACAAACTACAAACCAATGAGGCCGAGACCGTGTAAAAATTAAATTGCCCACGGTGGTTTCCATTATAAATTAAAATTTACAAGTACAAGTTTTTGTCATGTATTTTAATTTTTCAACCACTGTTCTTTTTTAGGATGAAATTGTTTTCATATATTACGTAGTGCCTTTGTTTTTTGCTTTATTTCGAAACTTAAATATTATTTCATCTACTTATATGTTTTGGATTTTTATTACCAATTTTCATTTCAGCCGCGTATAATTTAAATGTCGACGCGTCGACAACACACGTCGACCATTTTTTCATTGTCGACACCTTTGTCGACACGTCGAAAATCAAATTGTCGACGTCACATTGTCGACGCCGCCCATCCCTGAATAGATCCCTCCAAAGCAAAAGTAGTTGGTGCTGTAGGACTTCCATGTACAAGAACAACCAGTACCTCTGGACGTGAATTTATGACGGACATAAAACTCACGTTAACTGTGATGTTATTGAGTTCGCTAAAAATAATCAGATCACAATTTTGAGGCTGCCACCCCATAGTACACATTTGCTGCAGCCGCTAGATTTGGCAGTCTTTAAGTCTTTCAAAGATAAATGGGATGAAGAATTAACTACTTGGCAACGACACAATGTGGGACGAAAAATGCCAAAGAAAATCTTTTCCCAGCTTGTAGGAACTACTTGGCAACGAGTAAGACCAGAGGTGTTGCAGAATGGATTTCGCAAAGCTGGAATATATCCTTTTAACAACGACGTCGACGTTGATAAGAACAGCTTGAAGCGATGGGACGAAAAAATTCGAGCAGATAACATTAATAATCAAGAACGACTCAACAACGAAAGAAATGGAATTGAGACCGGAAATGAAGTAAATCAGGAAAGATTCGACAACAATAGAGAAGAAAATGAAAGCGAAAATGAAGAAGTAAATCAGGAAAGATTCGACAACAATAGAGAAAAAAATGAAAGCGACAACGAAGAAGTAAATCAGGAAAGATTCGACAACAATAGAGAAGAAAATGAAAGCGAAAATGAAGAAGTAAATCAGGAAAGATTCGACAACAATAGAGATGAAAATGAAGAAGTAAATCTGGAAGGATTTGACAACAATAGAGATGCAATGAAACCGAAAATGAAGAAGCAAATAGTGTAGATAACCAAAATTCCACCCAAGAGCGAATCTACAGAGAAGATAATATTCGAAATGAGAATGAAATTGTGCTTGAGATGATGAACGATAATTTGGACAGATTACAAGCTAATAGGGAAGAGAATGAAGTTACTTTTGAGGATCTCTTGTTAGCTGCCGTTAGACAAACAAAATCTGATGGAGTACAAAAACGAAAACGAGTTTCTGAAGGAGCCACGGTTATAACGCAAATAGAAGCTAAAGAATTGTTACAAATGAGGGAAAAAGAGCAAGCACAGAAGAAAAAGAAACAAAAACAGAAAGGTGAACCAAAACCTGCCAAGCCAGCTACAGCCGGTTGCAGCAAATCGAAACTTACAAAGAAGGTCTCTAAAGCTAAAGAATCAACCAGGTCTCGTTACGCCAAAATTAGCAGCAGTGATGAAACGGATGGTGAGATGTCGTTAAAAGATTCTTCTTCTGAAGATGAAGCATCATATTACAACAACCTTCGAGAAGAAATAGCGGAAGAAGAAAATATTCAACAGGAATTTAATGGGATTCCAAAAACCCTGTGTATCAATTCATACGTGTTGGTCCGATTTGAAGGAAAAAAGAAGTCGTTGAAATACTATATTGGTAAAATCACATCAAGAGACAACGAAGAATGGAGAGCATCATTCCTCCGAAAATCGAAAAATCGAAAATTTACTTGGCCGCCCATTGAAGACACTGCAATTGTCGACGAAAGTGACATAGAACTGCTTCTGCCTAACCCCCAAGTGGATCACTGGGGGAAACTTTCTTTCAATATTAGTTTCGACACCTATAACGTGCTGTAATAGTTCGTATCTAAGTTACTAATAAAAATTTCTAAAATATAAAAACGACTGCGGTTTCCTGAAACTGTGGAGAATTCACACATACCCCGTATTGCACTCTACAACCGTTCAATGCAATTTGTGGGTACCGGTTTACACTTGCCCCAATCGAGGGGCAAGTGTGAATTTGCGCGTCTTGACAACTTTTATTTAATATATAATTTGACAATTGACCAACAATAATTTAAAGCGGCTAATTTGTGAAGGACATATTGCACACCATGTCCATGAAATATGAAGCCTCAAGGTTGCGTCGTTTACCCACAGGCTATTTTTGAAATTATCTATTGGAAAAAGCGGTCGCACTTGCCCCAGTCTACCTTACATTAACAATTCCAAAAATGCATGACCTATATCTTGTTTATTGTACAGAAAAAAATTTAGAAAATCCATTGAAAATATCTCTGTACCCCCAGAAGAATTTTTTGTAGGTTCACATTTTAATTATGGATTCCATAAGCCCAAGAAAGATGTTTGTGAGACGTGCTGCAATTATCATTTAAAGAAAAAAGAAAATAATCTTAATAAAGCCGAACAGCCATGAGATAAGAGAAGGGTGATGATAGGAAAAGTGGCATACCCATTTTAAGTTTTGATCTTCAAAATGTCATAACATGTCCAAAATCTTTCGTAGCAAATCATTTTTACTTGCAAAAGTTGACCATGTACAATCTAACTGGTCATTTATCCACTACTAATACAGCATATTGTGTTTTGTGGATTGAAACCCTTCAAGGCCGAAGCGGGAATTGTCTTGCTAGCGCATTCAGAAAAATATTTGAGAGAGTTTTGGAGGATAACCATTTGGAACATCTGATTACTTGGAGCGACAGCTGTGTTCAGTAGCGCACCCAGGGGGGGGGCCCGGGGGCCCTGGCCCCCCCCAGGCCTTCTTCACATTTTTTTTTAAATGCATAATGTCGACATTAGGAAAATCCATTAACAGAAAGTTAAAAGCGTCGAGATATTTTTTTTGTGGCGGTTGCGACAAAAATAGCATGCACAATGCACAAACATGGGAGTATTTAAAAACTGGCGAGGGACGAGGGTGAAAATTATTGCAAATCCCTGATCTTGAACGCACCACGCCACGCGCCACCACGCATTACGCATATTCGACGTTCAGTTCCTCGAGTGAGTAGGCGGAGTGCGGAGTAGGCAGTAGATTTCTTTTATTCTGGGTAGAGTGGAAAACTGGAGGAAGACAACAAGACAACTTCACCTTCAACCTTCAATAATACGGACGGAGATTAGGAGGAGGTCAGTATATTATGATTACGTATTAATTTTTAAAATTTTGGGTGGGTGGTGGGCAGAGTTGGGAAGAACTGTAACTATAAGATACTTTAAAAGTATCTAGATACAAAAAGTATCTTAGATACTTAGTATCTAGATACTTTTATATTCCCACAAAAAGTAACTGTATCTTAGTTACTTTTCAGAAGTATCTTGTATCTAGATACTTTTAATCGGTATCTAGATACATCAAAAGTATCTTAGATACTTTAAAGTATCTTAGATACTTTTGCAGACAGATACTTTTTTAACGCAGGTGGTGTTATTAAATTGCAATTGTTCCTTGGCGCCAGCACATTTCACAGACACAAATACAGACATAAACATTAGGTATTATTTCATGCAGGGTAGGTTCCTAGGTTTTCGTTTTTTTGGCAGCTTGGTAGTCTGATTCAGATAGCGGAGATTGTTGGACAGTCCACCAGTAGCTTGCCAGCGACCAGTGCCTGATAAATCGTGGGTGTTTGCGTGAAATCTTGAAGAATAAGCGACAAATATAAAAGCCAGGTAAGTTGCAATTCATTATTGTAAATTACCTACATTATGAAGGTAGGGGAGAGTGGGGCACATTTGACACCCTTTTGTTTCAGATTTTTTTTAAGTAAATTACGTTGTTTTTTTTAATAATATTTACGTAGGGGTGATGATAGTAATATAATTAATCAAATAATTCATAATGGATCATTTTATTTCTGCTATATTTTGTGTAAAAAAATATATTTCAGTTTGGTGAAAAGTGACAAATGTGTCCCCTAGGTGAGGTTCATTTGACTGTCAGTGGAGCACTTTTAACAGTACAAAAAATGTGTGTATAGTTTAATTTTAAATTATGTTATCCAGAAATCATAACTTCAATATTCGATGTACATATTGTTGAAAACGGGACATCGATAAGATTGCAATGACATTAAATTTATTTAGGAAATATCGCTGTCTC
This sequence comes from Pycnomerus fuliginosus, assembly GCA_963924575.1. Lineage (NCBI taxonomy): Eukaryota > Metazoa > Arthropoda > Insecta > Coleoptera > Zopheridae > Pycnomerus > Pycnomerus fuliginosus. The sequence goes on along the minus strand of OZ004619.1, from coordinate 18,207,347 downwards.
CTGGATCAAAAAAAATTTAAATCAAAATTTACCTACACTAGCATTAGCCGGTAAAATAAGGATTAAATAAGCTTATGAATCAAGATTTTTCCCGTTTTTTTCCTTAAACACTTCATTTTGATAACCTATTATTGTAATACCTACATAACTGTCTATTTTGTTGAAAACTGGACTACCTATTACAAAATTTATAAAATTATCCCCATAAAGTACATGGATAAATGTGCCCCACTTGATCATGTTAAATGTGCCCCAGCGCTACAAAAATTAAATGTTGACGGATGCCATGAAAACTGCAAATTATATACATAAGAAAGAACAAGAAAAACTCAATAAGAAAATTTCATGCACCAAGCAACACATCAAAAATAGTTCAGTTCCGCAAGGTTTAATAAAAATCTCCACCAAAATTACAAAACTTTCATCACCACTACCAAAATTAAACCAAAAGAAGTTAAGCACTTAAGCTAAGATGTGAATAAACCTTGATAGATATAGTAGATATTTGGGTGAAAGTTTTAAGATTGACAAAACTGCCCCACTGTCAAATGTGCCCCACTCTCCCCTAGGTACCTACCAGTCTACCAATACACATGCTGTTTAATTTGTTTCCTTTCAGGTGAATAGCTATAAGTATTTGCCAAAATGGCAGACGAAAGTAGTGAGCCCGAGCCCGAAGACCCGTATCATACATCAACTGACGAGAATGATCCCGAATATTTACCCCAGCAAGCTTCTGGTAAGAAAAATAGGGGATTGAAGCAAGGAAGCCTTTTGACCTTCTGCACTGCTCCATCAAAGAGGCTGAAGCTGAAATCGCAAAAAGATTCTACTTCTGGGGGAACTTTAACAGATTCGGAAGATGTGTCTGTAATTTCGGAGGACGATAGTGCAAGTAATGTATCAGTATCCGAGACTTCTAATTCTTCTTTAAACAAATCAGCACTTTTTGACGGAAAGTTTTTTACAATTGTGGAAAGCGGGAACAACAACCGTATAAAGGCACAATGTCAGTTATGCCTGCCAAACGAAAAGTTTCTAAAGGGATCGAAGACATCTTCAGCGAACTTTTTGAAACATTTAAGATCCAGACATTGTGCTGCATATGATGATTATGTGAAACATAAAAGTCGTAAAAAGGATTTGGAAGAGAGCAAAAAAGGTGCTAATACTAAGATGACATTAATGAAGCAGTTAAATATAGAGACAAGCTTTTCGAAATCTAAAATGATTACACAGGGAGAGTTTGATCAACGCATTTTGAAATTTATTGCTAGTACCATGTCACCCGTTTCCATATTGGACCATAAAGGATTTACTCAATTATTTTCGGGAATGCCCGTAAAAGTTATGTCGAGAAAAACTGCCGCAATCCGTTTAGATGCTGCTGCTATCCAAATTAGTAGTGGAATTAAAAAAAGCCTCGAAGCCGTAGACTTTGTTTGCACGACAGCGGATATTTGGTCATCAAAGACACGAAGTTTTCTTGGAATAACATGCCACTGGATTGGTCCAGATCTAGAACGAAAATCAGCAGCTCTAGCTTGCAAGAGATTCACCGGTAGTCATACATATGATAGAATAGGAGAATATCTCGAGGACATACATTTGTCGTTCGGCCTAAAGCAAACTAAACTAATTGCAACCATAACGGATAATGGTTCGAATTTTGTCAAGGCGTTTAAGGAATATGGTCTTCAAATACAAGAGTTACAGGACGATGCATTTGTTGATAATGAGGGAGAAGCAGACGAGCCGCTTGAAGTTGATGACGCTGACGATGTCTTTTTGCCTTTAAATGTTTGTGACAACGATGATGATGATGAAAGCAATAAAACTATTCAGCTTCCCAATCACATTCGTTGCACCAGCCATACCTTAAATTTAATCGCCACCAATGATATCATGAAGGTAATAAATGGAAATCATTCATTACGAACGCGTCACACGTTAATCATTAATAAATGTTCAGAATTATGGAAAAAAGCAAGAAAGCCTAAGTCAGCAGAAGTTATTAAAAACACAATAGGACATTACCTCAGTTACCCAGGCGTTACTAGATGGAACTCCTTCTTTGATTCAATTTCACAAATATTGAAAGAAAAAGAAAAATTAAATATACTTTATGAAAATTTGGGTACGACAGCCAATATGAGACTTAAGGATGCAGAACTGAACTACCTTGAAGAATACTGTCTTGTACTGAAACCCATAGCTTTAACATTAGACCTTCTTCAAGGCGAGAAAAGCGTCTATTTTGGATATGTTCTACCAAGCATCCTGAACTTGAAAGTAAAGTTAGATAACCTAAATACCACTAATTTACAATACATGGGACCGGTTCTAAAAGCATGCATTTCGTCTCTGACAAAACGTTTCACAGATTATTTTAAGTTAACTACAACATCGAAGCAAGTTAAAAACGCTATCATAGCAGCGATTACCCACCCTAAGTTTAAGTTAAGATGGGTAAGTCTAATTAAAAACCCTGACGATAGAAATATTAACATTGAGGAGCTACAAAAATTCGTTATCCAGGCTGCTGAAGAATTTCACGAAAAAGCAACGGAAGAGAGGTTTGATCAGCGAGCTGCTGCATCTACGTCTTCAGATTTTTTTGAATTTGACGCCACTGATCCATTGATACATACTCCAAGCATCTCGACACAAAAAGGCCAAACGGAATTGCAACTTCTGCAATTTTTGCAAGATTCCAATCCCGAACTGGAAAGCCTAAATAAATTTCCAATAATAAAAAAGATTTTTATTAAATACAATACACCATTGCCATCTTCTGCTCCAGTTGAGAGAATGTTTTCATACGCTACATTCATCAACACTCCTAGGAGACATAAACTTTCGGATAAGAATTTCGAAAATTTAGTGTTGCTAAAAGCTAATAAATTTTAAATACCTATTGTTCTTATGATACTTATAAACTTATAATAGCATTCATCATTAAAATAAAAATTACCGTAATTTCGTTTAATTTACATGTTTAAAATAACGTGCTTTTTTCTCAAATAAATCTTAGCCATATCCCATCATCCAGATTCCTAAAGTATACTAAAGTAAGACAAGCAAGAACATAGAAAGTATATTTTACCTAAAAAGTATCTTAGATACAAAAGTATCTTAGATACAAAAGTATCTTGTATCTAAGATACATTTTCAAAAAAGTATCTAGATACTCAAGTAACTTAAGATACTTTTATAGAAAAGTATCTGTATCTGTATCTAGATACTTTTCAAAAGTATCTTTCCCAACTCTGGTGGTGGGTCGGTGTCTTTATGTCTTTGACTACTTTGATTTGAATTATTTAAACTTAACCTGAATACGGAATACCTGATGCGTACTTATCCAAACCCAACCTCCAACCTCCTATGCGATTACTTGATTACTGACTTCCGTTTGTTTTCCTCTGGTTTTGCAGAAGCATGGCTGCGGCTGAGAAAACAGCAGGGGCAGGCCGGCCAAAGAAAAATGTAGGCGATGAAAATATATTATTTAATTTTCTCAAAAAGCAGAAAATTGACAGTAGGTGTACCAATAATATTGAACAACGAGTTCCTGCTAAAAAACCATCAGAAAATAGTGCGAATGTGATTAATGTGAATGAAAATAGTGAAATTTTCGAGATATCAAATTTTACTTTTAAACACATTCCTGACATAGAAAAAATAGAGATCTTGAATAATATATGGATGCCTCATGCTGGATTTCAGTTTCCCCCTGATGGAAATGATAAACATCAAAGGAAATTCAATTTTTCATGGTTGATCAAATTTCCCTGGCTCGTTTATTCCAAGAAATTAGATGGAGCCTTTTGTAAATATTGTGTGCTGTTTGGTACTCAATTTGTAGGTAGCACTAGCAATCAAGTCACTGGTCACTTGTGCAATGAACCCTTTAGGGGATGGAAAAGGCCATAGAAAAATTCCATAGTCATCAGCAAATTAATTATCACAAATTTGCAGTTTTACGAAGTGAAAATTTACAGAAAAATGTAAGACAAAACACAGATATTGATAAAATAATTGATGTTTCAACAAAGGAAACCGTACGCCGTAACAGAGAGAAAATCACGCCAGTTATAAAGACAGTAATTTTTTGTGGAAGAAATGGACTACCTTTAAGGGGGCACAGAGACTTTGGAAATTTGAAACTTGACAGCGATGCCGATGACAATGAAAGTAAAAATGAGGGTAACTTTAGAAAACTCATAAAATTTAGGGTTGAAGCAGGGGACTTAACGTTAAAAAATCACTTAGACTCTGCCGGGGCAAATGCAACTTACTTAAGTTGGAATGTACAAAACCAAATAGTTGATGCATGCAACGAAACGATTTTAAAAAAGCTAGTGAAAGATATTAATTCAGCCAAAGCATTCGTAGTACTAGCTGATGAGACCACAGATATTTCAAACAAGGAACAGTTGACCATATGCATAAGATTTATTAAGAATGATTTAATTTGCGAAGAATTTTTGCAGTTTATACATATAAAAGATACAACTGGCCTGACGATTGCAACAGAAATTCTTGAATCTTTAAAAAAATGGGGCATCGATCTGAAATATATTTGTGGCCAGGGTTATGATGGTGCCGCTGCTATGTCTGGACATATTAAAGGTGTTCAAACTATTATTACACAAGCCTACCCAACGGCGACTTATATGCATTGCGCTTCACATTGTTTGAATTTGTGCTTATCTTCTGCAACTAGCGTCACCGAAATTAGAAACTGTATTGGTGTAATAGAAAAATGCTACTCGTTTATGAATACACCAAAAAGGGAAAAAGTTCTGTTAGAGAAAATTGAGCTTTTAAAGCCAGAAACTCACCGCCACGGTTTGAAACAAATGTGTCCTACTCGATGGGTTGATAGACACGATTCGGTAATGGTAATGGAAGAACTATTCAAACCTTTGTGCGCTGCTCTTGAGGAAATAGAAACTTGGACCGACAGATCTACATCAACTGAAGCAGCTACACTGCTGAACAGTTTGAAAACGCCAAAGTTTGTTATGTCTTTACATTGTATTAAAACTGTGTTTGGATATACATTACCACTGAGTAAGTTTCTTCAAACTATTAATTTAGATCTCAACAAAGCACTTGACTTTGCGGAAACTATTGTCAAACAACTGAAAATGATCAGAAGTGATGTTGATAAACAGTTTGCAGAAATATTTGTTAAGGCTAAAGACATTTTGAACGATTTTGGAATTGACATAGTATTGCCGAGGGTTACCTCGCGCCAGACACACAGAGACAACATTCCCAGAGATTGCCCTGCAGAATACTACAAAATTTCCATTTTCATACCTCTGGTTGACGCTGTGATATTGCATTTAGAGGACCGGTTTATTAAACATAAGGAGCTTCTTCAACGATTCAGTTGCTTAACACCGTGCCCCAATAAGATAGAAGAAAATTTGCCATCTTTTCTAGCTTTACATGAATTCTATGCTAAACCTGGGTTTTTCACCGAATTTAGTAACGAGACCATACTAAAATCTGAATTTGAGTTATGGAACCATAAATATGATGAGTGTGAGATTCCTTCAAGTAGCATGCAGTTATATATTGACTGCAATGCAGCTTTATTTCCAAACGTAAAAAAACTTTTGCAAATATTATGTACGATGCCAGTAACTACTAGCACTCCAGAAAGATCATTTTCTACACTGAAGTACCTTAAGAATTATCTGCGAAGCACCACAGGACAAAACCGTTTAAATGGTTTAGCATCATTGTACCGGGTGGACCAACACTATTGCCCACCTCAAAAATTGCCCTTTATTTTAAAGCTGGGACTTCGAAATTTTTACAGTGTATATGGCTACCAAGGACCCTTCAAATGACGGCAAAAGTTTATCTGTCATGCAAAAACTGTGACGTCACGAAATTTTGAAATATCGTTTTTCCAAGAAAAAAAAAATTTTTACCCATAAAATCGTTTTTTGGGCTAATACCTTTATGTTAAGCCCATTTTTTTAAATTTCCGTCATCAGATTAGCCAACTGTAGCAAGCTAAAAATGGTCCATTTTTATTCACAAGTCGGCCACGTAAACAATTGACTACTATGCGAGGGCTTTCTTGGATAACAGCGTACGCTTTTTTCATCTGTCACCAGTTGACAGCGACACCAAGCGACACGACGCGGCCATTGAACTGCGAAATTGTTTTTAATTTTAATAAACGTGGATTTTTGTAACGAATAATGTTGAAATATCGGTTTAAACTGGGCATCCACCATTTAATTCGCCCACCCAAGGTGCCAGGAGAGGTTACGAACACGGACATTTTATCAGATGGCGGTGGCGGCGTGAAAAGGGGCTCCAGTTTGTGTGAAGGGCTCCGGTTTGTGTGAGGGGGTTTTTTCAAATAGCCATTTCCATAATTCGCATTATTCCATACTTATGTAATTCCACAGGTAATTATTTTGTTGTTATGGCCTGTTTTTTAGTTGGCATTTTTAGGTTAAGTGAGTCGACTTAGTTTGCCCCGTTGAGACTAATATCGAGGACTAAGATATTCACAGCCCAGAATTTAACAGCAACTCGTGTCAAATAAGGACCAAGGAATCGTTTTGCATAACATAATTCATATTCAAAGATAAACTGTAATCGAAGGTGGTGCAAGTGTCAGTTTTCGATTGGCAAATACCTCGTAGGTACCTCCTAAACAAAATCAAGACGTTAATAATTGATGCTTTGAAGTTGGTGAACTCAAGTTATTATTTGAACAGCAGAAGCAAAAAGGTGCAATGTGGAATTTAATAATCATCATCATGGTGGGCAAATAAGGACTAATTAATCATTGATCACACGACAAGCCATCCAGTGCATAAACAAGATGTGTGTGTGTGCCTGAGTTTCAATTTTTGTCATTAGAATGAACTAAGAATACTGAGATTATTCTTTCGTTTATTAAACAATAATTGCCTATTAAGTAAATTTAATAAAGCAGGCTTTCATATTTTTACTTGAATTTCGCGCATTTATTTCATTACGCGCGTTAATTTCCCGCTCAAACTCCTCCAACCCCTTTTAGCTAATCATTAGTCACCCACTAGTGTGATTAGTGTGTGAATTACAATAGTGTTGCAGTGTTTAGGTTGCTAATTTTGAGAAAAATTGCTATTTTGTGAAATCTTCAACCTCTTGAAGAGAAGTGTTTTCCAAGTTAGTTTTACATACCTACTTGTTAGCTGTTTTCACAGCTCTTATCCTGGTTTCCCTCCAGGGAAGCTTTCACGCGTTTTTCTGTGTTGTGAGTGTTAATTATAATTACGTGTAGAAGTGAATCTTGGTGAATTTCCTATACCTAGTGTTAATTAATAGTTTTATTCTATTTTAGTGGAGTGCATTTAATTTTTATCATGCCGATGCAACATCTTTCCTTTTCAGACAAGGTCGACATGATCTTGATTTTTGGAGAATGCCAGGAAAATGCAATGCAAGCAGCAGAATTGTATGCCCAACGTTACCCAGACAGACTTCAACCAGATAGACGAACATTTAAAAGAATTGTAGAGAAACTTAGAGAGACAGGCAGTTTGAAGCCCAAGAAAAAGACAGTGATAAATCCCGCTGTGACTCATGAAATCAATCAAGCTATTGTTTTGAACATAGCTGAAAATAATCCCCAAGTCAGCAGTCGAGAAATGAAGCAATCAAGCGGCATAAGTAAGTCATCGATTCTAAGAATATTAAAAAAGCACAAATTCCATGCATATCACATCGAACTGCATCAGGAACTACATGGAGAGGATTTTATGAACAGGGTGAGATTTTGCACGTGGGCCCAAGAGAAACTGCAGGAAAATCAGGACTTCTTCAAGTTTGTGCTTTTCACCGATGAATGCACATTCAAATCTAATGGGCACGTAAACAGGCATAATATGCACTATTGGTCGGTGGTTAACCCACATTGGATGAGAGAAGAAAAAACACAAGACATATGGTCACTGAACGTGTGGGGAGGAATTATTGACAACCGATTAGTTGGTCCATTCTTTTTTGAAGGCCATCTGACTGGTGCGATGTATGCAGAGTTCTTAAGAAATTCATTAGATGACTTACTAGAAGATGTGCCATTAAATGTGATCCAAAATTTGTGGTTTCAGCAAGATGGTGCGCCTCCACATTTCAGTCGAGAAGCTCGTGGTGTGGCAGATGAAAAGTTTCCAGATAAATGGATTGGTCGTGGTGGTCCAATTGCTTGGCCAGCTAGATCTCCCGATCTCACACCTATGGATTTTTTCACATGGGGAGTTGTGCAAGAAATTGTGTACAGAACACAGCCAACCACGAGACAAGACATGCAGCAACGACTCGTAGATGCCTTCCAGACAATCAATGAACGAAATACAGCAGCTACAGTCCAAAATTCATTTCAGCGACGTGCTCAGATGTGCATCGAAAGAGAAGGCCACCACTTTGAGCAGTACCTGTAATCAGGTAAGTACTTTTTGTGAAGTGATCTGTGCTATAGTGGTTGCAGTGCAGTGAATTTGGTGATGATTGTGTAGTGATGGGTTGTGGTAGTGAGTAATGCATCACTTTAGGTAAGTACAAGCCGTAAGTTCCTTGTACACAATTTTGTCTATGATGATTAGTAGAGCTCTTTCACAATATTTGAAGGATCCACAATTCTGAGACATCCAAAACAGCTAAAAGACCATAGTTTATGTAACACAATCAGTCAATCAAATTCAATTTATTGTTGTTAGTTTGATCATACAGGATTTAAGTTTCAATTTATATCCTTGAAAAATTATAATTATTGGGATTGCAACTTCAACTTTACAGCAACACACTTTCGCCAGCTAAAAACACTTGGTTTTACATCACCTTACAATTTACCAAACAATTTAACCCAACTAGTTAAGAAATGGCATCGGGCTATAATTCTTCTACCTTCGGCTACAGTTTATCTCTGAATTTTAATTATGTTAGTTGAAACGATAGTTTAACAATTCCTTTGCCCTTATTTAGATCAGATGATGTTAAATTTAGAGGCTGTAAATATCAATTTTGTTATGCAAAACGATTCCTTGGTCCTTATTTGACACGAGTTGCTGTTAAATTCTGGGCTGTGAATATCTTAGTCCTCGATATTAGTCTCAACGGGGCAAACTAAGTCGACTCACTTAACCTAAAAATGTCAACTAAAAAACAGGCCATAACAACAAAATAATTACCTGTGGAATTACATAAGTATGGAATAATGCGAATTATGGAAATGGCTATTTGAAAAAACCCCCTCACACAAACCGGAGCCCTTCACACAAACTGGAGCCCCTTTTCACGCCGCCACCGCCATCTGATAAAATGTCCGTGTTCGTAACCTCTCCTGGCACCTTGGGTGGGCGAATTAAATGGTGGATGCCCAGTTTAAACCGATATTTCAACATTATTCGTTACAAAAATCCACGTTTATTAAAATTAAAAACAATTTCGCAGTTCAATGGCCGCGTCGTGTCGCTTGGTGTCGCTGTCAACTGGTGACAGATGAAAAAAGCGTACGCTGTTATCCAAGAAAGCCCTCGCATAGTAGTCAATTGTTTACGTGGCCGACTTGTGAATAAAAATGGACCATTTTTAGCTTGCTACAGTTGGCTAATCTGATGACGGAAATTTAAAAAAATGGGCTTAACATAAAGGTATTAGCCCAAAAAACGATTTTATGGGTAAAAATTTTTTTTTTCTTGGAAAAACGATATTTCAAAATTTCGTGACGTCACAGTTTTTGCATGACAGATAAACTTTTGCCGTCATTTGAAGGGTCCTTGGTAGCCATATACACTGTAAAAATTTCGAAGTCCCAGCTTTAAAATAAAGGGCAATTTTTGAGGTGGGCAATAGTGTTGGTCCACCCGGTATATACACAGAAATGTGGAAGTATCCCCTGAAGAAGTTTTGGACTATTTGAGTCAAAAATCAAGGAGGCTTAACATTAAGCTTTAGTTTTAAAGTCCTTCAATGTTTATTTTCATTTTTATTGTTTTTTTTAAGTTCAAAATAAATTTGGCCCTGGCCTTCTTCACATTTTTTTTTAATTCATATACTTTCAAAAATGTCGACATTAGGAAAATCCATTAACAAAAAGTTAGGTACTTAGGTACTTAAAGTCAATATTATTCATTTTATTTTGTTAATACCCCATAAACATCTTATTATCACTGCATTTTGTAATATTAATTATCGTTGTGCAGCACGCCCCGCCAACTCGTCGGTGTTTATTGTATACATTATGCCTCGTCTGAACAATTCTATCGCTGTCATCTTTTGAAACTATGATTATATTTTATTAGTACATTTAGTATATTAGCATACCTGGTGGCAACGAGACCATATGTACGCTCCAATAACTTTTTTATTATTTAAGATACAAATCTGAAAAATTTCACATCAATATAGGTAAACATTCCCACCCGGTGTATTTTCACATTTTTGGAATATAAGGGCCATTCTAAGTATTGGGTACCATTTTGGTGAGTTTTTTTCTTGTCTTTGGAGAAATTTGGGAGTGGACCTAGAGTGCTGTGACAGGCATTTTTTGTCTTTTATGGAAGTCAGTTTTGCCATAAAATTTAAAAAATTTGGTTTTGGCCGGACTTATTTAAACCATATATTTGGGGTGCTTCAAAATATTGAAAACCGTTTTTGGAGGATATTAATTTTTTTTAAATGGTACTATGCAGTTTACAACTAGTCCATGAAAAACGATAATTTTTTCTACTTAGGTACCACCAACTTGGTATTTTTGTCCACCATTAAATATGAGCACCACGCAGCACTTCTAGATCAACAAACAAGTTTCCCAAAACAAAAGAAAAAACTCAATAAAATGACACTACGATATTCAGTATAACTCCTAGATTACAAAAATATGAAAATATACCGAGTGTAAAAATATACCGGCAACATACCGCGAGTCGTAGGTATATCAAAAATAAAATTTAAGTCTTGAAAAATGCTACCTATTCATTTTTCAAAATGCTATTCATTTTTCAAAACAGTTTGAAAATGTAAATTAACCGTTTTCATGTTAGATACAAAAATGGAAGTACTGTATTTTAATTAACGGTAATTAAAAATCACAGTTCTTGGAAATCTTTGGAAAATTGGATTAAAAATTTGTTGATATGTAGACTAAAAATGTGTGAATTAGGTAGTTGTGAAGGGTGAAGTGGAAGTTGTTATTCATATTGCTGTTGGACTGCAACAATTCCCCTTTTTGGTGCTTATCATAGTTGGAGTGTCAATTAGTATTTTCCATCCTTCTGATTCTTCAAACTCTGCCTCCTTAAATTTTTAATTTTATTTAAATCCAAACAATTTTAAATTTCCCTCCTTTTACAATTACATCCGCTAGAGGGAGCGGTTTTAGTTTCGCTTCAGACTTTGTCATGTCAAAATAATTTGAATCATTTGCTTTACAACCTCGGAGGTAGGCTCATGCTTCTCTGTTTAAATATTTTATGAGAGGTTAATCAAAATTTAACATGTAACCTGTTTCGAATTTAATTTCTTTCGATGCTCCCCCTTATTGGGGACACTGTTTTACTGATGTTCATAGTTTTAATTTACAATTAGGGTAAGTTTTTTATAATGCCACCATTTTGTTGTTAATTTTTATTCCTTCTTTCTTAAGAAATTTTAATGTCCCACTGACGATGAAGAGAGTATCTCTTCGAAACTAGTTCGGATTAATATACAATTTAAACTTTTCATGGGAATCTTGACTTCACCCTCTCTCAATATAAAAATGTGTTATTAGAAATTAGCGGTTTTATTCGCTATTAGCTTTTGGCCATGATGCCCCGATCTCCCCTAATATATTTCTGAATCAATCTGGAGCCAAATGAAACATGGCAGCCACTCGATAAAACCATCAGGACCATTATAAACTTTATGTACAACCTTAATACACCAACGATTACTTTGAGTACGGTTAAAAAACAAATGGAAATGTAATATAACTTAAAGTAAGTGTACATATCCATAGAAGGCAAAAATGGTGACCTTATATATCTTCTGGGGGTATAAAAATACTAATGGTACCATCGGGGCTTCGAAGGGATGGGAGAATCCTTAAGTTATGTTCCGTTACTGATGTAGTCCTTATAGTGATCTTATAAAACTTCTGTTCTCGTTCAGTCAACCGGCGCGGCGCGGCGGCGGCGTTTGCTCATCATAACCTCAAATACTGTAGCGTGAAAATTGACAAGTGCATGGTGCTCATTTATTTATTGTTTGTGGTATTCATCATGTCTTTTAAGATTGTACAAACAAAAGAACTTGGGCATAAAAAGCCGTCATTGTGTGTCATACCCGCCGGGTGGGAAATTGACAATATTTTATACTGGCCCAACACAAGAAGAGTTTCCACTTTAGCAGCACTCGTGGAGGATGGGAAATCTTTACCAACAGAGGGTTGGTTAACGCAACCATGTATTAAGAAACGAGAACATTTTTTGACGTATGAAGCAGCAAATTCTGAAATGGAGGAGATGACGAGGCGCTCCGACAGTGAGAAAGAGAATAATGAGGACATCCCTACTGGTGAAACGGGCCGCCGCCTTCGTGTTAAGCAAAAGGCTCGCACAGAAATCGGGCGATCGCCCCAGAGGGATTTTAATGACCTTATTAAAATGCCTACTAATACCCCCTAGCATAACTTTGTCTTTAAGTCCGCTCAAGTTAAGAGGAATCTCACCAAATTTTGTAGCGGACTTAAGATCTACTACAGAATAATAACACGAGGTGCTGCTAGCAGTCCGCGGTCTAAAAGAAATTCGTTTCAAGGACATCAGACGTCTACGTCGAACAAGCGGCGTGTATTTTGGTTTGCCTCTACCCAAGTCAGGCTGTAACAAATTATCTAAGATTTCGTGGTCGTCACCATCCAATCTTTTGCATCCATATTTCATATTTCCAAGAGTGGATCGAAATTGGGCATTACAACTTTTAAAACTTCCCGTTCTGTTGGGATTCTCTAGGGTATTCTCATCAAATTAATTATTGCTGGATCTACTTAATGGGGTTCCACCAAAGTGCCAAAATTCTTTTTGTCGTAAATTGGTACTTTAATATTCGTATGGTGGTCTCCCATCTGGAAAAGTCCAACTGAACGATTTTTAGTAACTGAGAGAAACTTCCGAAATCTGATGAAAATGGTCAATTATGATCTAGAGGTTAGTTAATGTAATGGTTAAGATGGTTACGATCAGAAATAAGTCTAGTGCAATATTAGGCAGCGTAGGGGTTATTTTGGAACGTTTTGAATGCTTCGCTTATATTTAGGTTAAAGCAAGCGGACTTAACAGCGATTTATTAGTAAATATTAAGCGTGAGCGGACTTAAGAATCCAGAATTTTCACGATGTTTTTCGAAGTTTGAGAGAAATTTCGAAGTCTCCCACCAGGAACAGTTCAAGTGGACGATTTCTGATGGTCGCTGCCGTCTTTCATCAATATCGGAGAAACTTGAAAAAATTATCACGTTTTGAATACTTGGTTTATTTTTAGGTTAAAGCAAGCGGACTTAAGAGCGATTTATTAGTAAATCTTAAGCGCGAGAGGACTTAAGAACCCAGAATTTTCACGATTTTCTTCGAAGTTTCAGAGAAATTTCGAAGTCTCAAAAAACTGAAATCTGATGAAAATGGTCAACCGCATTTCGTGTGACGGCAATGCGCCAGAGGTTAACATTTTAGCAGGTTACGACCGAAAATAAGTCCCCTGCAATATTAGACATCGGAGAGGGCCATTTTGCCACGTTTCGAATACTTCGTTTATTTTTAGTTTCCAGCAAGCGGACTTAAGAGCGATTTATTAGTAAATCTTAAGCGCGAGCGGACTTAAGAACACAGAATTTTCACGATTTTCTTCGAATTTTGAGAGAAATTTCGAAGTCTCCCATCAGGAACAGTCCAAGTGGACGATTTCTGATGGTCGCTGCCGTCTTTCGTTAAGATCGGAGAAACTCGAAAAAATTATCAAAAAACCGAAATCTGATGAAAATGGTCAACCGTATTTCGTGTGACGGCAATGCGCCAGAGGTCAACATTTTAGCAAGTTACCACCGAAAATAAGTCCCCTTGCAATATTAGACATCGGAGAGGGCCATTTTGCCCCGTTTCGAATACTTCGTTTATTTTTAGGTTAGAGCAAGCGGACTTAAGAGCGATTTATTAGTAAATCTTAAGCGCGGGCGGACTTAAGAGCCCAGAATTTTCACGATTTTTTTCGAAGTTTGAGAGAAATTTCGAAGTCTCCCATCAGGAACAGTCCAAGTGGACGATTTCTGATGGTCGCTGCCGTATTTCATTAAGATCGGAGAAACAAGAAAAAATTATCAAAAAACCGAAATCTGATGAAAATGGTCAACTGCATTTCGTGTGACGGCAATGCGCCAGAGGTCAACATTTTAGCAAGTTACCACCGAAAATAAGTCCCCTGCAATATTAGACATCGGAGAGGGCCATTTTGCCACGTTTCGAATACTTCGTTTATTTTTAGTTTCCAGCAAGCGGACTTAAGAGCGATTTATTAGTAAATCTTAAGCGCGAGCGGACTTAAGAACTCTGAATTTTCACGATTTTCTTCGAATCTTGAGAGAAATTTCGAAGTCTCCCATCAGGAACAGTCCAAGTGGACGATTTCTGATGGTCGCTGCCGTATTTCATTAAGATCGGAGAAACAAGAAAAAATTATCAAAAAACCGAAATCTGATGAAAATGGTCAACCGTATTTCGTGTGACGGCAATGCGCCAGAGGTCAACATTTTAGCAAGTTACCACCGAAAATAAGTCCCCTTGCAATATTAGACATCGGAGAGGGCCATTTTGCCCCGTTTCGAATACTTCGTTTATTTTTAGGTTAGAGCAAGCGGACTTAAGAGCGATTTATTAGTAAATCTTAAGCGCGAGCGGACTTAAGAACCCAGAATTTTCACGATTTTCTTCGAATTTTGAGAGAAATTTCGAAGTCTCCCATCAGGAACAGTCCAAGTGGACGATTTCTGATGGTCGCTGCCGTCTTTCATTAAGATCGGAGAAACAAGAAAAAAATATCAAAAAACCGAAATCTGATGAAAATAGTCAACTGCATTTCGTGTGACGGCAATGCGCCAGAGGTCAACATTTTAGCAAGTTACCACCGAAAATAAGTCCCCTGCAATATTAGACATCGGAGAGGGCCATTTTGCCACGTTTCGAATACTTGGTTTATTTTTAGGTTAAAGCAAGCGGACTTAAGAGCGATTTATTAGTAAATCTTAAGCGCGAGCGGACTTAAGAACCCAGAATTTTCACGATTTTCTTCGAATTTTGAGAGAAATTTCGAAGCCTCCCATCAGGAACAGTCCAAGTGGACGATTTCTGATGGTCGCTGCCGTCTTTCCTTAAGATCGGAGAAACTCGAAAAAATTATCAAAAAATCGAAATCTGATGAAAATGGTCAACTGCATTTCGTGTGACGGCAATGCGCCAGAGGTCAACATTTTAGCAAGTTACCACCGAAAATAAGTCCCCTGCAATATTAGACATCGGAGAGGGCCATTTTGCCACGTTTCGAATACTTCGTTTATTTTTAATTTCCAGCAAGCGGACTTAAGAGCTATTTATTAGTAAATCTTAAGCGCGAGCGGACTTAAGAACTCTGAATTTTCACGATTTTCTTCGAATCTTGAGAGAAATTTCGAAGTCTCCCATCAGGAACAGTCCAAGTGGACGATTTCTGATGGTCGCTGCCGTCTTTCATTAAGATCGGAGAAACTCGAAAAAATTATCAAAAAACCGAAATCTGATGAAAATGGTCAACCGCATTTCGTGTGACGGCAATGCGCCAGAGGTTAACATTTTAGCAGGTTACGACCGAAAATAAATCACCTGCAATATTAGACATCGGAGAGGGCCATTTTGCCACGTTTCGAAAACTTCGTTTATTTTTAGTTTCCAGCAAGCGGACTTAAGAGCGATTTATTAGTAAATCTTAAGCGCGAGCGGACTTAAGAACACAGAATTTTCACGATTTTCTTCGAATTTTGAGAGAAATTTCGAAGTCTCCCATCAGGAACAGTCCAAGTGGACGATTTCTGATGGTCGCTGCCGTCTTTCATTAAGATCGGAGAAACTCGAAAAAATTATCAAAAAACCGAAATCTGATGAAAATGGTCAACCGCATTTCGTGTGACAGCAATGCGCCAGAGGTCAACATTTTAGCAAGTTACCACCGAAAATAAGTCCCCTGCAATATTAGACATCGGAGAGGGCCATTTTGCCACGTTTCGAATACTTGGTTTATTTTTAGGTTAAAGCAAGCGGACTTAAGAGCGATTTATTAGTAAATCTTAAGCGCGAGCGGACTTAAGAACCCAAAATTTTCACGATTTTCTTCGAATCTTGAGAGCAATTTCAAAGTCTCCCATCAGGAACAGTCCAAGTGGACGATTTCTGATGGTCGCTGCCGTCTTTCATTAAGATCGGAGAAACTCGAAAAAATTATCAAAAAATCGAAATCTGATGAAAATGGTCAACTGCATTTCGTGTGACGGCAATGCGCCAGAGGTCAACATTTTAGCAAGTTACCACCGAAAATAAGTCCCCTGCAATATTAGACATCGGAGAGGGCCATTTTGCCACGTTTCGAATACTTCGTTTATTTTTAATTTCCAGCAAGCGGACTTAAGAGCTATTTATTAGTAAATCTTAAGCGCGAGCGGACTTAAGAACCCTGAATTTTCACGATTTTCTTCGAATCTTGAGAGAAATTTCGAAGTCTCCCATCAGGAACAGTCCAAGTGGACGATTTCTGATGGTCGCTGCCGTATTTCATTAAGATCGGAGAAACAAGAAAAAATTATCAAAAAACCGAAATCTGATGAAAATGGTCAACCGTATTTCGTGTGACGGCAATGCGCCAGAGGTCAACATTTTAGCAAGTTACCACCGAAAATAAGTCCCCTGCTATATTAGACATCGGAGAGGGCCATTTTGCCACGTTTCGAATACTTCGTTTATTTTTAGTTTCCAGCAAGCGGACTTAAGAGCGATTTATTAGTAAATCTTAAGCGCGAGCGGATTTAAGAACCCAGAATTTTCACGACTCTCTTCGAATCTTGAGAGAAATTTCGAAATCTCCCATCAGGAACAGTCCAAGTGGACGATTTCTGATGGTCGCTGCCGTCTTTCATCAAGATCGGAGAAACTCGAAAAAATTATCAAAAAACCGAAATCTGATGAAAATGGTCAACCGCATTTCGTATGACGGCAATACGCCAGAGGTCAACATTTTAGCAAGTTACCACCGAAAATAAGTCCCCTGCAATATTAGACATCGGAGAGGGCCATTTTGCCACGTTTCGAATACTTCGTTTATTTTTAGGTTAGAGCAAGCGGACTTAAGAGCGATTTATTAGTAAATCTTAAGCGCGAGCGGACTTAAGAACCCAGAATTTTCACGATTTTCTTCGAATTTTGAGAGAAATTTCGAAGTCTCCCATCAGGAACAGTCCAAGTGGACGATTTCTGATGGTCGCTGCCGCCTTTCATTAAGATCGGAGAAACTCGAAAAAATTATCAAAAAACCGAAATCTGATGAAAATGGTCAACCGCATTTCGTGTGACGGCAATGCGCCAGAGGTCAACATTTTAGCAGGTTACGACCGAAAATAAGTCCCCTGCAATATTAGACATCGGAGAGGGCCATTTTGCCACGTTTCGAATACTTCGTTTATTTTTAGGTTAGAGCAAGCGGACTTAAGAGCGATTTATTAGTAAATCTTAAGCGCGGGCGGACTTAAGAGCCCAGAATTTTCACGATTTTTTTCGAAGTTTGAGAGAAATTTCGAAGTCTCCCATCAGGAACAGTCCAAGTGGACGATTTCTGATGGTCGCTGCCGTATTTCATTAAGATCGGAGAAACAAGAAAAAATTATCAAAAAACCGAAATCTGATGAAAATGGTCAACTGCATTTCGTGTGACGGCAATGCGCCAGAGGTCAACATTTTAGCAAGTTACCACCGAAAATAAGTCCCCTGCAATATTAGACATCGGAGAGGGCCATTTTGCCACGTTTCGAATACTTCGTTTATTTTTAGTTTCCAGCAAGCGGACTTAAGAGCGATTTATTAGTAAATCTTAAGCGCGAGCGGACTTAAGAACCCAGAATTTTCACGATTTTCTTCGAATTTTGAGAGAAATTTCGAAGTCTCCCATCAGGAACAGTCCAAGTGGACGATTTCTGATGGTCGCTGCCGTCTTTCATTAAGATCGGAGAAACAAGAAAAAAATATCAAAAAACCGAAATCTGATGAAAATAGTCAACTGCATTTCGTGTGACGGCAATGCGCCAGAGGTCAACATTTTAGCAAGTTACCACCGAAAATAAGTCCCCTGCAATATTAGACATCGGAGAGGGCCATTTTGCCACGTTTCGAATACTTGGTTTATTTTTAGGTTAAAGCAAGCGGACTTAAGAGCGATTTATTAGTAAATCTTAAGCGCGAGCGGACTTAAGAACCCAGAATTTTCACGATTTTCTTCGAATTTTGAGAGAAATTTCGAAGCCTCCCATCAGGAACAGTCCAAGTGGACGATTTCTGATGGTCGCTGCCGTCTTTCCTTAAGATCGGAGAAACTCGAAAAAATTATCAAAAAATCGAAATCTGATGAAAATGGTCAACTGCATTTCGTGTGACGGCAATGCGCCAGAGGTCAACATTTTAGCAAGTTACCACCGAAAATAAGTCCCCTGCAATATTAGACATCGGAGAGGGCCATTTTGCCACGTTTCGAATACTTCGTTTATTTTTAATTTCCAGCAAGCGGACTTAAGAGCTATTTATTAGTAAATCTTAAGCGCGAGCGGACTTAAGAACTCTGAATTTTCACGATTTTCTTCGAATCTTGAGAGAAATTTCGAAGTCTCCCATCAGGAACAGTCCAAGTGGACGATTTCTGATGGTCGCTGCCGTCTTTCATTAAGATCGGAGAAACTCGAAAAAATTATCAAAAAACCGAAATCTGATGAAAATGGTCAACCGCATTTCGTGTGACGGCAATGCGCCAGAGGTTAACATTTTAGCAGGTTACGACCGAAAATAAATCACCTGCAATATTAGACATCGGAGAGGGCCATTTTGCCACGTTTCGAAAACTTCGTTTATTTTTAGTTTCCAGCAAGCGGACTTAAGAGCGATTTATTAGTAAATCTTAAGCGCGAGCGGACTTAAGAACACAGAATTTTCACGATTTTCTTCGAATTTTGAGAGAAATTTCGAAGTCTCCCATCAGGAACAGTCCAAGTGGACGATTTCTGATGGTCGCTGCCGTCTTTCATTAAGATCGGAGAAACTCGAAAAAATTATCAAAAAACCGAAATCTGATGAAAATGGTCAACCGCATTTCGTGTGACAGCAATGCGCCAGAGGTCAACATTTTAGCAAGTTACCACCGAAAATAAGTCCCCTGCAATATTAGACATCGGAGAGGGCCATTTTGCCACGTTTCGAATACTTGGTTTATTTTTAGGTTAAAGCAAGCGGACTTAAGAGCGATTTATTAGTAAATCTTAAGCGCGAGCGGACTTAAGAACCCAAAATTTTCACGATTTTCTTCGAATCTTGAGAGCAATTTCAAAGTCTCCCATCAGGAACAGTCCAAGTGGACGATTTCTGATGGTCGCTGCCGTCTTTCATTAAGATCGGAGAAACTCGAAAAAATTATCAAAAAATCGAAATCTGATGAAAATGGTCAACTGCATTTCGTGTGACGGCAATGCGCCAGAGGTCAACATTTTAGCAAGTTACCACCGAAAATAAGTCCCCTGCAATATTAGACATCGGAGAGGGCCATTTTGCCACGTTTCGAATACTTCGTTTATTTTTAATTTCCAGCAAGCGGACTTCAGAGCTATTTATTAGTAAATCTTAAGCGCGAGCGGACTTAAGAACCCTGAATTTTCACGATTTTCTTCGAATCTTGAGAGAAATTTCGAAGTCTCCCATCAGGAACTGTCCAAGTGGACGATTTCTGATGGCCGCTGCCGTATTTCATTAAGATCGGAGAAACAAGGAAAAATTATCAAAAAACCGAAATCTGATGAAAATGGTCAACCGTATTTCGTGTGACGGCAATGCGCCAGAGGTCAACATTTTAGCAAGTTACCACCGAAAATAAGTCCCCTGCTATATTAGACATCGGAGAGGGCCATTTTGCCACGTTTCGAATACTTCGTTTATTTTTAGTTTCCAGCAAGCGGACTTAAGAGCGATTTATTAGTAAATCTTAAGCGCGAGCGGACTTAAGAGCCCAGAATTTTCACGATTTTCTTCAAATCTTCAGAGAAATTTCGAAGTCTCCCATCAGGAACTGTCCAAGTGGACGATTTCTGATGGCCGCTGCCGTATTTCATTAAGATCGGAGAAACAAGGAAAAATTATCAAAAAACCGAAATCTGATGAAAATGGTCAACCGCATTTCGTATGACGGCAATACGCCAGAGGTCAACATTTTAGCAAGTTACCACCGAAAATAAGTCCCCTGCAATATTAGACATCGGAGAGGGCCATTTTGCCACGTTTCGAATACTTCGTTTATTTTTAATTTCCAGCAAGCGGACTTAAGAGCTATTTATTAGTAAATCTTAAGCGCGAGCGGACTTAAGAACTCTGAATGTTCACGATTTTCTTCGAATCTTGAGAGAAATTTCGAAGTCTCCCATCAGGAACAGTCCAAGTGGACGATTTCTGATGGTCGCTGCCGTCTTTCATTAAGATCGGAGAAACTCGAAAAAATTATCAAAAAATCGAAATCTGATGAAAATGGTCAACCGCATTTCGTGTGACGGCAATGCGCCAGAGGTCAACATTTTAGCAAGTTACCACCGAAAATAAGTCCCCTGCAATATTAGACATCGGAGAGGGCCATTTTGCCACGTTTCGAATACTTCGTTTATTTTTAATTTCCAGCAAGCTGACTTAAGAGCTATTTATTAGTAAATCTTAAGCGCGAGCGGATTTAAGAACCCAGAATTTTCACGATTTTCTTCAAATCTTTAGAGAAATTTCGAAGTCTCCCATCAGGAACTGTCCAAGTGGACGATTTCTGATGGCCGCTGCCGTATTTCATTAAGATCGGAGAAACAAGGAAAAATTATCAAAAAATCGAAATCTGATGAAAATGGTCAACTGCATTTCGTGTGACGGCAATGCGCCAGAGGTCAACATTTTAGCAGGTTACGACCGAAAATAAGTCCCCTGCAATATTAGACATCGGAGAGGGCCATTTTGCCACGTTTCGAATACTTCGTTTATTTTTAGGTTAGAGCAAGCGGACTTAAGAGCGATTTATTAGTAAATCTTAAGCGCGAGCGGACTTAAGAGCCCAGAATTTTCACGATTTTTTTCGAAGTTTGAGAGAAATTTCGAAGTCTCCCATCAGGAACAGTCCAAGTGGACGATTTCTGATGGTCGCTGCCGTATTTCATTAAGATCGGAGAAACAAGAAAAAATTATCAAAAAACCGAAATCTGATGAAAATGGTCAACCGTATTTCGTGTGACGGCAATGCGCCAGAGGTCAACATTTTAGCAAGTTACCACCGAAAATAAGTCCCCTGCTATATTAGACATCGGAGAGGGCCATTTTGCCACGTTTCGAATACTTCGTTTATTTTTAGGTTAGAGCAAGCGGACTTAAGAGCGATTTATTAGTAAATCTTAAGCGCGAGCGGACTTAAGAACCCAGAATTTTCACGATTTTCTTCGAATTTTGAGAGAAATTTCGAAGTCTCCCATCAGGAACAGTCCAAGTGGACGATTTCTGATGGTCGCTGCCGCCTTTCATTAAGATCGGAGAAACTCGAAAAAATTATCAAAAAACCGAAATCTGATGAAAATGGTCAACCGCATTTCGTGTGACGGCAATGCGCCAGAGGTCAACATTTTAGCAGGTTACGACCGAAAATAAGTCCCCTGCAATATTAGACATCGGAGAGGGCCATTTTGCCACGTTTCGAATACTTCGTTTATTTTTAGGTTAGAGCAAGCGGACTTAAGAGCGATTTATTAGTAAATCTTAAGCGCGGGCGGACTTAAGAGCCCAGAATTTTCACGATTTTTTTCGAAGTTTGAGAGAAATTTCGAAGTCTCCCATCAGGAACAGTCCAAGTGGACGATTTCTGATGGTCGCTGCCGTATTTCATTAAGATCGGAGAAACAAGAAAAAATTATCAAAAAACCGAAATCTGATGAAAATGGTCAACTGCATTTCGTGTGACGGCAATGCGCCAGAGGTCAACATTTTAGCAAGTTACCACCGAAAATAAGTCCCCTGCAATATTAGACATCGGAGAGGGCCATTTTGCCACGTTTCGAATACTTCGTTTATTTTTAGTTTCCAGCAAGCGGACTTAAGAGCGATTTATTAGTAAATCTTAAGCGCGAGCGGACTTAAGAACCCAGAATTTTCACGATTTTCTTCGAATTTTGAGAGAAATTTCGAAGTCTCCCATCAGGAACAGTCCAAGTGGACGATTTCTGATGGTCGCTGCCGTCTTTCATTAAGATCGGAGAAACAAGAAAAAAATATCAAAAAACCGAAATCTGATGAAAATAGTCAACTGCATTTCGTGTGACGGCAATGCGCCAGAGGTCAACATTTTAGCAAGTTACCACCGAAAATAAGTCCCCTGCAATATTAGACATCGGAGAGGGCCATTTTGCCACGTTTCGAATACTTGGTTTATTTTTAGGTTAAAGCAAGCGGACTTAAGAGCGATTTATTAGTAAATCTTAAGCGCGAGCGGACTTAAGAACCCAGAATTTTCACGATTTTCTTCGAATTTTGAGAGAAATTTCGAAGCCTCCCATCAGGAACAGTCCAAGTGGACGATTTCTGATGGTCGCTGCCGTCTTTCCTTAAGATCGGAGAAACTCGAAAAAATTATCAAAAAATCGAAATCTGATGAAAATGGTCAACTGCATTTCGTGTGACGGCAATGCGCCAGAGGTCAACATTTTAGCAAGTTACCACCGAAAATAAGTCCCCTGCAATATTAGACATCGGAGAGGGCCATTTTGCCACGTTTCGAATACTTCGTTTATTTTTAATTTCCAGCAAGCGGACTTAAGAGCTATTTATTAGTAAATCTTAAGCGCGAGCGGACTTAAGAACTCTGAATTTTCACGATTTTCTTCGAATCTTGAGAGAAATTTCGAAGTCTCCCATCAGGAACAGTCCAAGTGGACGATTTCTGATGGTCGCTGCCGTCTTTCATTAAGATCGGAGAAACTCGAAAAAATTATCAAAAAACCGAAATCTGATGAAAATGGTCAACCGCATTTCGTGTGACGGCAATGCGCCAGAGGTTAACATTTTAGCAGGTTACGACCGAAAATAAATCACCTGCAATATTAGACATCGGAGAGGGCCATTTTGCCACGTTTCGAAAACTTCGTTTATTTTTAGTTTCCAGCAAGCGGACTTAAGAGCGATTTATTAGTAAATCTTAAGCGCGAGCGGACTTAAGAACACAGAATTTTCACGATTTTCTTCGAATTTTGAGAGAAATTTCGAAGTCTCCCATCAGGAACAGTCCAAGTGGACGATTTCTGATGGTCGCTGCCGTCTTTCATTAAGATCGGAGAAACTCGAAAAAATTATCAAAAAACCGAAATCTGATGAAAATGGTCAACCGCATTTCGTGTGACAGCAATGCGCCAGAGGTCAACATTTTAGCAAGTTACCACCGAAAATAAGTCCCCTGCAATATTAGACATCGGAGAGGGCCATTTTGCCACGTTTCGAATACTTGGTTTATTTTTAGGTTAAAGCAAGCGGACTTAAGAGCGATTTATTAGTAAATCTTAAGCGCGAGCGGACTTAAGAACCCAAAATTTTCACGATTTTCTTCGAATCTTGAGAGCAATTTCAAAGTCTCCCATCAGGAACAGTCCAAGTGGACGATTTCTGATGGTCGCTGCCGTCTTTCATTAAGATCGGAGAAACTCGAAAAAATTATCAAAAAATCGAAATCTGATGAAAATGGTCAACTGCATTTCGTGTGACGGCAATGCGCCAGAGGTCAACATTTTAGCAAGTTACCACCGAAAATAAGTCCCCTGCAATATTAGACATCGGAGAGGGCCATTTTGCCACGTTTCGAATACTTCGTTTATTTTTAATTTCCAGCAAGCGGACTTCAGAGCTATTTATTAGTAAATCTTAAGCGCGAGCGGACTTAAGAACCCTGAATTTTCACGATTTTCTTCGAATCTTGAGAGAAATTTCGAAGTCTCCCATCAGGAACAGTCCAAGTGGACGATTTCTGATGGTCGCTGCCGTATTTCATTAAGATCGGAGAAACAAGAAAAAATTATCAAAAAACCGAAATCTGATGAAAATGGTCAACCGTATTTCGTGTGACGGCAATGCGCCAGAGGTCAACATTTTAGCAAGTTACCACCGAAAATAAGTCCCCTGCTATATTAGACATCGGAGAGGGCCATTTTGCCACGTTTCGAATACTTCGTTTATTTTTAGTTTCCAGCAAGCGGACTTAAGAGCGATTTATTAGTAAATCTTAAGCGCGAGCGGACTTAAGAGCCCAGAATTTTCACGATTTTCTTCAAATCTTCAGAGAAATTTCGAAGTCTCCCATCAGGAACTGTCCAAGTGGACGATTTCTGATGGCCGCTGCCGTATTTCATTAAGATCGGAGAAACAAGGAAAAATTATCAAAAAACCGAAATCTGATGAAAATGGTCAACCGCATTTCGTATGACGGCAATACGCCAGAGGTCAACATTTTAGCAAGTTACCACCGAAAATAAGTCCCCTGCAATATTAGACATCGGAGAGGGCCATTTTGCCACGTTTCGAATACTTCGTTTATTTTTAATTTCCAGCAAGCGGACTTAAGAGCTATTTATTAGTAAATCTTAAGCGCGAGCGGACTTAAGAACTCTGAATGTTCACGATTTTCTTCGAATCTTGAGAGAAATTTCGAAGTCTCCCATCAGGAACAGTCCAAGTGGACGATTTCTGATGGTCGCTGCCGTCTTTCATTAAGATCGGAGAAACTCGAAAAAATTATCAAAAAATCGAAATCTGATGAAAATGGTCAACCGCATTTCGTGTGACGGCAATGCGCCAGAGGTCAACATTTTAGCAAGTTACCACCGAAAATAAGTCCCCTGCAATATTAGACATCGGCGAGGGCCATTTTGCCACGTTTCGAATACTTCGTTTATTTTTAATTTCCAGCAAGCTGACTTAAGAGCTATTTATTAGTAAATCTTAAGCGCGAGCGGATTTAAGAACCCAGAATTTTCACGATTTTCTTCAAATCTTTAGAGAAATTTCGAAGTCTCCCATCAGGAACTGTCCAAGTGGACGATTTCTGATGGCCGCTGCCGTATTTCATTAAGATCGGAGAAACAAGGAAAAATTATCAAAAAATCGAAATCTGATGAAAATGGTCAACTGCATTTCGTGTGACGGCAATGCGCCAGAGGTCAACATTTTAGCAGGTTACGACCGAAAATAAGTCCCCTGCAATATTAGACATCGGAGAGGGCCATTTTGCCACGTTTCGAATACTTCGTTTATTTTTAGGTTAGAGCAAGCGGACTTAAGAGCGATTTATTAGTAAATCTTAAGCGCGAGCGGACTTAAGAGCCCAGAATTTTCACGATTTTTTTCGAAGTTTGAGAGAAATTTCGAAGTCTCCCATCAGGAACAGTCCAAGTGGACGATTTCTGATGGTCGCTGCCGTATTTCATTAAGATCGGAGAAACAAGAAAAAATTATCAAAAAACCGAAATCTGATGAAAATGGTCAACCGTATTTCGTGTGACGGCAATGCGCCAGAGGTCAACATTTTAGCAAGTTACCACCGAAAATAAGTCCCCTGCTATATTAGACATCGGAGAGGGCCATTTTGCCACGTTTCGAATACTTCGTTTATTTTTAGTTTCCAGCAAGCGGACTTAAGAGCGATTTATTAGTAAATCTTAAGCGCGAGCGGACTTAAGAGCCCAGAATTTTCACGATTTTCTTCGAATCTTTAGTGAAATTTCGAAGTCTCCCATCAGGAACTGTCCAAGTGGACGATTTCTGATGGCCGCTGCCGTATTTCATTAAGATCGGAGAAACAAGGAAAAATTATCAAAAAACCGAAATCTGATGAAAATGGTCAACCGCATTTCGTATGACGGCAATACGCCAGAGGTCAACATTTTAGCAAGTTACCACCGAAAATAAGTCCCCTGCAATATTAGACATCGGAGAGGGCCATTTTGCCACGTTTCGAATACTTCGTTTATTTTTAATTTCCAGCAAGCGGACTTAACAGCTATTTATTAGTAAATCTTAAGCGCGAGCGGACTTAAGAACTCTGAATGTTCACGATTTTCTTCGAATCTTGAGAGAAATTTCGAAGTCTCCCATCAGGAACAGTCCAAGTGGACGATTTCTGATGGTCGCTGCCGTCTTTCATTAAGATCGGAGAAACTCGAAAAAATTATCAAAAAATCGAAATCTGATGAAAATGGTCAACTGCATTTCGTGTGACGGCAATGCGCCAGAGGTCAACATTTTAGCAAGTTACCACCGAAAATAAGTCCCCTGCAATATTAGACATCGGAGAGGGCCATTTTGCCACGTTTCGAATACTTCGTTTATTTTTAATTTCCAGCAAGCTGACTTAAGAGCTATTTATTAGTAAATCTTAAGCGCGAGCGGATTTAAGAACCCAGAATTTTCACGACTCTCTTCGAATCTTGAGAGAAATTTCGAAATCTCCCATCAGGAACAGTCCAAGTGGACGATTTCTGATGGTCGCTGCCGTCTTTCATCAAGATCGGAGAAACTCGAAAAAATTATCAAAAAACCGAAATCTGATGAAAATAGTCAACCGCATTTCGTGTGACGGCAATGCGCCAGAGGTCAACATTTTAGCAGGTTACGACCGAAAATAAGTCCCCTGCAATATTAGACATCGGAGAGGGCCATTTTGCCACGTTTCGAATACTTCGTTTATTTTTAGGTTAGAGCAAGCGGACTTAAGAGCGATTTATTAGTAAATCTTAAGCGCGAGCGGACTTAAGAGCCCAGAATTTTCACGATTTTTTTCGAAGTTTGAGAGAAATTTCGAAGTCTCCCATCAGGAACAGTCCAAGTGGACGATTTCTGATGGTCGCTGCCGTATTTCATTAAGATCGGAGAAACAAGAAAAAATTATCAAAAAACCGAAATCTGATGAAAATGGTCAACCGTATTTCGTGTGACGGCAATGCGCCAGAGGTCAACATTTTAGCAGGTTACGACCGAAAATAAGTCCCCTGCAATATTAGACATCGGAGAGGGCCATTTTGCCACGTTTCGAATACTTCGTTTATTTTTAGGTTAGAGCAAGCGGACTTAAGAGCGATTTATTAGTAAATCTTAAGCGCGAGCGGACTTAAGAGCCCAGAATTTTCACGATTTTTTTCGAAGTTTGAGAGAAATTTCGAAGTCTCCCATCAGGAACAGTCCAAGTGGACGATTTCTGATGGTCGCTGCCGTATTTCATTAAGATCGGAGAAACAAGAAAAAATTATCAAAAAACCGAAATCTGATGAAAATGGTCAACCGTATTTCGTGTGACGACAATGCGCCAGAGGTCAACATTTTAGCAAGTTACCACCGAAAATAAGTCCCCTGCTATATTAGACATCGGAGAGGGCCATTTTGCCACGTTTCGAATACTTCGTTTATTTTTAGTTTCCAGCAAGCGGACTTAAGAGCGATTTATTAGTAAATCTTAAGCGCGAGCGGACTTAAGAGCCCAGAATTTTCACGATTTTCTTCGAATCTTTAGAGAAATTTCGAAGTCTCCCATCAGGAACTGTCCAAGTGGACGATTTCTGATGGCCGCTGCCGTATTTCATTAAGATCGGAGAAACAAGGAAAAATTATCAAAAAACCGAAATCTGATGAAAATGGTCAACCGCATTTCGTATGACGGCAATACGCCAGAGGTCAACATTTTAGCAAGTTACCACCGAAAATAAGTCCCCTGCAATATTAGACATCGGAGAGGGCCATTTTGCCACGTTTCGAATACTTCGTTTATTTTTAATTTCCAGCAAGCGGACTTAAGAGCTATTTATTAGTAAATCTTAAGCGCGAGCGGACTTAAGAACTCTGAATGTTCACGATTTTCTTCGAATCTTGAGAGAAATTTCGAAGTCTCCCATCAGGAACAGTCCAAGTGGACGATTTCTGATGGTCGCTGCCGTCTTTCATTAAGATCGGAGAAACTCGAAAAAATTATCAAAAAATCGAAATCTGATGAAAATGGTCAACTGCATTTCGTGTGACGGCAATGCGCCAGAGGTCAACATTTTAGCAAGTTACCACCGAAAATAAGTCCCCTGCAATATTAGACATCGGAGAGGGCCATTTTGCCACGTTTCGAATACTTCGTTTATTTTTAATTTCCAGCAAGCTGACTTAAGAGCTATTTATTAGTAAATCTTAAGCGCGAGCGGACTTAAGAACTCTGAATTTTCACGATTTTCTTCGAATCTTGAGAGAAATTTCGAAGTCTCCCATCAGGAACAGTCCAAGTGGACGATTTCTGATGGTCGCTGCCGTCTTTCATTAAGATCGGAGAAACTCGAAAAAATTATCAAAAAACCGAAATCTGATGAAAATGGTCAACCGCATTTCGTGTGACGGCAATGCGCCAGAGGTTAACATTTTAGCAGGTTACGACCGAAAATAAGTCACCTGCAATATTAGACATCGGAGAGGGCCATTTTGCCACGTTTCGAATACTTCGTTTATTTTTAGTTTCCAGCAAGCGGACTTAAGAGCGATTTATTAGTAAATCTTAAGCGCGAGCGGATTTAAGAACCCAGAATTTTCACGACTCTCTTCGAATCTTGAGAGAAATTTCGAAATCTCCCATCAGGAACAGTCCAAGTGGACGATTTCTGATGGTCGCTGCCGTCTTTCATCAAGATCGGAGAAACTCGAAAAAATTATCAAAAAACAGAAATCTGATGAAAATGGTCAACCGCATTTCCTATGACGGCAATACGCCAGAGGTCAACATTTTAGCAAGTTACCACCGAAAATAAGTCCCCTGCAATATTAGACATCGGAGAGGGCCATTTTGCCACGTTTCGAATACTTCGTTTATTTTTAATTTCCAGCAAGCGGACTTAAGAGCTATTTATTAGTAAATCTTAAGCGCGAGCGGACTTAAGAACTCTGAATTTTCACGATTTTCTTCGAATCTTGAGAGAAATTTCGAAGTCTCCCATCAGGAACAGTCCAAGTGGACGATTTCTGATGGTCGCTGCCGTCTTTCATTAAGATCGGAGAAACTCGAAAAAATTATCAAAAAACCGAAATCTGATGAAAATGGTCAACCGCATTTCGTGTGACGGCAATGCGCCAGAGGTCAACATTTTAGCAGGTTACGACCGAAAATAAGTCCCCTGCAATATTAGACATCGGAGAGGGCCATTTTGCCACGTTTCGAATACTTCGTTTATTTTTAGGTTAGAGCAAGCGGACTTAAGAGCGATTTATTAGTAAATCTTAAGCGCGAGCGGACTTAAGAGCCCAGAATTTTCACGATTTTTTTCGAAGTTTGAGAGAAATTTCGAAGTCTCCCATCAGGAACAGTCCAAGTGGACGATTTCTGATGGTCGCTGCCGTATTTCATTAAGATCGGAGAAACAAGAAAAAATTATCAAAAAACCGAAATCTGATGAAAATGGTCAACTGCATTTCGTGTGACGGCAATGCGCCAGAGGTCAACATTTTAGCAAGTTACCACCGAAAATAAGTCCCCTGCAATATTAGACATCGGAGAGGGCCATTTTGCCACGTTTCGAATACTTCGTTTATTTTTAGTTTCCAGCAAGCGGACTTAAGAGCGATTTATTAGTAAATCTTAAGCGCGAGCGGACTTAAGAACCCAGAATTTTCACGATTTTCTTCGAATTTTGAGAGAAATTTCGAAGTCTCCCATCAGGAACAGTCCGAGTGGACGATTTCTGATGGTCGCTGCCGTCTTTCATTAAGATCGGAGAAACAAGAAAAAAATATCAAAAAACCGAAATCTGATGAAAATGGTCAACTGCATTTCGTGTGACAGCAATGCGCCAGAGGTCAACATTTTAGCAAGTTACCACCGAAAATAAGTCCCCTGCAATATTAGACATCGGAGAGGGCCATTTTGCCACGTTTCGAATACTTGGTTTATTTTTAGGTTAAAGCAAGCGGACTTAAGAGCGATTTATTAGTAAATCTTAAGCGCGAGCGGACTTAAGAACCCAAAATTTTCACGATTTTCTTCGAATCTTGAGAGCAATTTCAAAGTCTCCCATCAGGAACAGTCCAAGTGGACGATTTCTGATGGTCGCTGCCGTCTTTCATTAAGATCGGAGAAACTCGAAAAAATTATCAAAAAATCGAAATCTGATGAAAATGGTCAACTGCATTTCGTGTGACGGCAATGCGCCAGAGGTCAACATTTTAGCAAGTTACCACCGAAAATAAGTCCCCTGCAATATTAGACATCGGAGAGGGCCATTTTGCCACGTTTTGAATACTTCGTTTATTTTTAGGTTAGAGCAAGCGGACTTAAGAGCGATTTATTAGTAAATCTTAAGCGCGAGCGGACTTAAGAGCCCAGAATTTTCACGATTTTTTTCGAAGTTTGAGAGAAATTTCGAAGTCTCCCATCAGGAACAGTCCAAGTGGACGATTTCTGATGGTCGCTGCCGTATTTCATTAAGATCGGAGAAACAAGAAAAAATTATCAAAAAACCGAAATCTGATGAAAATGGTCAACCGTATTTCGTGTGACGACAATGCGCCAGAGGTCAACATTTTAGCAAGTTACCACCGAAAATAAGTCCCCTGCTATATTAGACATCGGAGAGGGCCATTTTGCCACGTTTCGAATACTTCGTTTATTTTTAGTTTCCAGCAAGCGGACTTAAGAGCGATTTATTAGTAAATCTTAAGCGCGAGCGGACTTAAGAGCCCAGAATTTTCACGATTTTCTTCGAATCTTTAGAGAAATTTCGAAGTCTCCCATCAGGAACTGTCCAAGTGGACGATTTCTGATGGCCGCTGCCGTATTTCATTAAGATCGGAGAAACAAGGAAAAATTATCAAAAAACCGAAATCTGATGAAAATGGTCAACCGCATTTCGTATGACGGCAATACGCCAGAGGTCAACATTTTAGCAAGTTACCACCGAAAATAAGTCCCCTGCAATATTAGACATCGGAGAGGGCCATTTTGCCACGTTTCGAATACTTCGTTTATTTTTAATTTCCAGCAAGCGGACTTAAGAGCTATTTATTAGTAAATCTTAAGCGCGAGCGGACTTAAGAACTCTGAATGTTCACGATTTTCTTCGAATCTTGAGAGAAATTTCGAAGTCTCCCATCAGGAACAGTCCAAGTGGACGATTTCTGATGGTCGCTGCCGTCTTTCATTAAGATCGGAGAAACTCGAAAAAATTATCAAAAAATCGAAATCTGATGAAAATGGTCAACTGCATTTCGTGTGACGGCAATGCGCCAGAGGTCAACATTTTAGCAAGTTACCACCGAAAATAAGTCCCCTGCAATATTAGACATCGGAGAGGGCCATTTTGCCACGTTTCGAATACTTCGTTTATTTTTAATTTCCAGCAAGCTGACTTAAGAGCTATTTATTAGTAAATCTTAAGCGCGAGCGGACTTAAGAACTCTGAATTTTCACGATTTTCTTCGAATCTTGAGAGAAATTTCGAAGTCTCCCATCAGGAACAGTCCAAGTGGACGATTTCTGATGGTCGCTGCCGTCTTTCATTAAGATCGGAGAAACTCGAAAAAATTATCAAAAAACCGAAATCTGATGAAAATGGTCAACCGCATTTCGTGTGACGGCAATGCGCCAGAGGTTAACATTTTAGCAGGTTACGACCGAAAATAAGTCACCTGCAATATTAGACATCGGAGAGGGCCATTTTGCCACGTTTCGAATACTTCGTTTATTTTTAGTTTCCAGCAAGCGGACTTAAGGCTCTACACTACCTTTCAAAAATCCCTTATTTGGTGTACGTTCGGTTGCATATTTCTACTAATCTTGCCAGCGCATGCCAGCTGTCAATCAGGATTACCTCTCTGCGGGAATCACCCCAGGTGGTCGTTTTTCAATTAGTCAGGGACAATGAAATGTCTTTGCCTTCGAAAATATAGAGATTCCATATTTTAACCATTTCAA
Organism: Pycnomerus fuliginosus; assembly: GCA_963924575.1. Taxonomy (NCBI): domain Eukaryota; kingdom Metazoa; phylum Arthropoda; class Insecta; order Coleoptera; family Zopheridae; genus Pycnomerus; species Pycnomerus fuliginosus. The sequence goes on along the minus strand of OZ004619.1, from coordinate 18,175,044 downwards.
ATATTATTTGAATAATGTGCTACTTGTATTTAAATGTGCCTGGATCGCTTCGATTTTATTATATTATGTGTTCTATTGCATCAATTATTAAATACCTACCTACAGTTTATCAGGTATTTGGACTTTTTTATCAAAATCGACAGCTTCGCCGAAGTCGTCGAATTTTAACAATAAAAAAGTCCAATTACCTGATAAACTGTATTTAATTTATATTATATTCTACATTAAAATTTGTTTGATAGCTGTCAAAATTTCCATGAAATGTTGCAAATAATTCGGCGAATTGTTATAAAGTACCTAATATAAGAAGTGGTATGCTTATTACCGATATTTTTTTTGCAAAAACGAATTTTAATCCCATCAACGACGAAAATACAACGACCCCGAAAGGGGAGATGTTTTTTCAAAGATTGGTACCTATTGAAATGAGTTGATTTGTAAAAAAAATATCGATTTTTAAGCATACCACTCGTTATATTACTTATGACAATAATTGGCCTCATGAAACGTGTTTTTTAATAAGTGCCTATGCAATTTCTTTCAATACCATATTCGAAAAAATAGAATGGTTATAAAATAATATAATAATAGAATTAAGTACCTATAAGGTTGGTTTATAAACATAATTAGGGTAGGTAATTAGGGATTTGCAGAATCCTGATCTGGTGCAACATTAGCCAGTATTTGAATAACTGAACAGACCTGGGAATAATAAATTATAATAATAGGCTTATTATGTTCAAATTTTATATTTTTGGTGAAATTGCTTGCTGATATTTGGAATGGATCAATTAGTCCCTACTTGGTAAATTGAAATGAGAAAAGTGAGAGTGGGGAAAGGGAAGGGTAGTTTTCCTTTTTGAAAATTAACGTTTTTGACTCCAATTGAAGTTCATACTTCGTGTCTATAAGATCATAGCTGTGTTTCACGTGTATTATTGGTGTCTTTACGGCAGTAATAGCGATTACATATATATTTCCCGTTGAATGTTTCAATTCAGTTGTAAACAAATTTGTGGGTGGAAAAAGAATTAATTTCTCTCTTAGGGGCTCATATCAAGTTAGGTGTTTGGCAGCAGCTATTAGTTATAATAACAAAGGCCACTTTATTTCTAAAATTTTAAAGCAAATAAATGGTGGAAATGTGGGTATTTACACGGACAAATTTTGTGCTCGCAAATTGAAAAGATTTCAGTATGGAACTAAAGGCACAAAAAGAAAAATGCGAATTCAAAGTGCTGATTCCGATTATGGTAATACTGAGGGTGGCGAAATCGATATGTCTCAAAACGAATTTGAAATTAAAAAATCGAACTTTTTGGATGAATTATCTGAAGCTGACATTGACGAGATAGAACGAAAAACCAGCAACCAAAGGTTTTGCGAGGCATGGACTAAAGAACGATCCATTCGTTTAACGGCAAGTAATTTTGGAAAGGTTTGCAAAATGCGTAATGACACAAATACGGCAAACACTGTAAAAAATATGTTGTATTCTGTACTTTCTGACAGAAGGACATTGCCCAAACCTTTACAATATGGAATTGACAACGAGCATAATGCTATAAAAAAGTTTGAAGAACTTACAGGACTTGTTGTTTCAGCAAGTGGGCTGTTCATTGATCCGGAAAAACGATTTCTAGGTGCATCTCCTGATGGTTTAATAGGCGAAGATACCATTCTTGAAGCCAAATGTCCTTTTGCGGCGCGCGATAAAAATATTGTGGAAGCGATTCAAGAGAAATCAATCAGCTTTTGTGTACTGGATCCTCATGATCGTAGTAAAATTTTATTGAAACCCTTCGATAATTATATGTATCAAGTGCAAGGACAATTGCATATTACAAAACGAAAATTTTGTTACTTTGTTGTTTATACGCAAAAGGATTGCCAATTCTGCATCATAGAAAGAGACGACAACTTTTGGACGGCCAAGATGGAACTTCCTTTAGAAAAATTTTATATGCAGGCAATTCTTCCAGAACTTATTGACCCCAGAAAGGAAAGAAATCAACCTCTTAGAAAAATTTTAAGGAAGGATCTTTAGTTGTCAATGTTTGTCTGTTGCACCAAAATGTTTTCTTACCGCCGCGCGCCGTTTGCCTCTAATCTTTTTATTGGTACTATTTTTTGTACTTACTGGTCAAAATAGCAATCTCTTCTAAGAGATGAGCGCTATTGGCGCTTTGATCTGTTGCACCAGAATATTTTCTTATCGCCGCCGCCGCCGCTTGCCTTCAATCTTTTTACACAATTTTTTATACTGGTCAAAACAGCAATCTCTTCTCAGAGATGAGCGCGCTATTGGCGCTTTGATCTGTTGCACCAAAATATTTTCTTACAGCGGCTTACCTTTAATCTTCTTACTATTTTTTATACTGGTCAGAAGATAAAACAACAATCTCTCGTAAGAATATTTATTCTTTTATACTGCAAAAATCAACAATGTTTAATTTTGACCTTTATATGAATTTCTGCAGGCATCTCACATTTATTTTGTATGCGGTTCTCGAGCAATCTATACGGCTGCTGAAACTACCTGGTCGCCACATGGGGTCTAACGCAGGGTCTGTTGAGGGGATTACAGTCATAAATCATCACCGGCCTCATTAAGAAATGTTAAATGTGTTGCCTAATTTCGATTTTATTCCAACTGTTATCATTAACTATTATTGCATATATTTCGATTATCACTTAATATGAACAAATTTTAAGATTTCTCCTCCATAGATTCAGATGTCCTCTACAAAATGCACTAAATTACAAAGAGATCAGTCAAAGCACTGAGGACTGAGAAGGAATTTTGGATTTTTATTCATTATGAAATAATTAAAAAACTGCTAATTTTTTTGACAAAAAAATATATCTGCTCCATAGATTCGGCATATCTCTACACGATAAAATAACGATCATCGCTTCAAACTTAGTTTTGAAACAGTTATGAGGAATTTTGTCTACGTATATTATCGTTACAGTCTCGTCGAGGGTAAGGTAGAGCCTTGAGCGATTTATTAGTAAATCTTAAGCGCGAGCGGATTTAAGAACCCAGAATTTTCACGACTCTCTTCGAATCTTGAGAGAAATTTCGAAATCTCCCATCAGGAACAGTCCAAGTGGACGATTTCTGATGGTCGCTGCCGTCTTTCATCAAGATCGGAGAAACTCGAAAAAATTATCAAAAAACAGAAATCTGATGAAAATGGTCAACCGCATTTCGTATGACGGCAATACGCCAGAGGTCAACATTTTAGCAAGTTACCACCGAAAATAAGTCCCCTGCAATATTAGACATCGGAGAGGGCCATTTTGCCACGTTTCGAATACTTCGTTTATTTTTAATTTCCAGCAAGCGGACTTAAGAGCTATTTATTAGTAAATCTTAAGCGCGAGCGGACTTAAGAACTCTGAATTTTCACGATTTTCTTCGAATCTTGAGAGAAATTTCGAAGTCTCCCATCAGGAACAGTCCAAGTGGACGATTTCTGATGGTCGCTGCCGTCTTTCATTAAGATCGGAGAAACTCGAAAAAATTATCAAAAAACCGAAATCTGATGAAAATGGTCAACCGCATTTCGTGTGACGGCAATGCGCCAGAGGTCAACATTTTAGCAGGTTACGACCGAAAATAAGTCCCCTGCAATATTAGACATCGGAGAGGGCCATTTTGCCACGTTTCGAATACTTCGTTTATTTTTAGGTTAGAGCAAGCGGACTTAAGAGCGATTTATTAGTAAATCTTAAGCGCGAGCGGACTTAAGAGCCCAGAATTTTCACGATTTTTTTCGAAGTTTGAGAGAAATTTCGAAGTCTCCCATCAGGAACAGTCCAAGTGGACGATTTCTGATGGTCGCTGCCGTATTTCATTAAGATCGGAGAAACAAGAAAAAATTATCAAAAAACCGAAATCTGATGAAAATGGTCAACTGCATTTCGTGTGACGGCAATGCGCCAGAGGTCAACATTTTAGCAAGTTACCACCGAAAATAAGTCCCCTGCAATATTAGACATCGGAGAGGGCCATTTTGCCACGTTTCGAATACTTCGTTTATTTTTAGTTTCCAGCAAGCGGACTTAAGAGCGATTTATTAGTAAATCTTAAGCGCGAGCGGACTTAAGAACCCAGAATTTTCACGATTTTCTTCGAATTTTGAGAGAAATTTCGAAGTCTCCCATCAGGAACAGTCCGAGTGGACGATTTCTGATGGTCGCTGCCGTCTTTCATTAAGATCGGAGAAACAAGAAAAAAATATCAAAAAACCGAAATCTGATGAAAATGGTCAACTGCATTTCGTGTGACAGCAATGCGCCAGAGGTCAACATTTTAGCAAGTTACCACCGAAAATAAGTCCCCTGCAATATTAGACATCGGAGAGGGCCATTTTGCCACGTTTCGAATACTTGGTTTATTTTTAGGTTAAAGCAAGCGGACTTAAGAGCGATTTATTAGTAAATCTTAAGCGCGAGCGGACTTAAGAACCCAAAATTTTCACGATTTTCTTCGAACCTTGAGAGCAATTTCAAAGTCTCCCATCAGGAACAGTCCAAGTGGACGATTTCTGATGGTCGCTGCCGTCTTTCATTAAGATCGGAGAAACTCGAAAAAATTATCAAAAAATCGAAATCTGATGAAAATGGTCAACTGCATTTCGTGTGACGGCAATGCGCCAGAGGTCAACATTTTAGCAAGTTACCACCGAAAATAAGTCCCCTGCAATATTAGACATCGGAGAGGGCCATTTTGCCACGTTTTGAATACTTCGTTTATTTTTAGGTTAGAGCAAGCGGACTTAAGAGCGATTTATTAGTAAATCTTAAGCGCGAGCGGATTTAAGAACCCAGAATTTTCACGACTCTCTTCGAATCTTGAGAGAAATTTCGAAATCTCCCATCAGGAACAGTCCAAGTGGGCGATTTCTGATGGTCGCTGCCGTCTTTCATCAAGATCGGAGAAACTCGAAAAAATTATCAAAAAACCGAAATCTGATGAAAATAGTCAACCGCATTTCGTGTGACGGCAATGCGCCAGAGGTCAACATTTTAGCAGGTTACGACCGAAAATAAGTCCCCTGCAATATTAGACATCGGAGAGGGCCATTTTGCCACGTTTCGAATACTTCGTTTATTTTTAGGTTAGCGCAAGCGGACTTAAGAGCGATTTATTAGTAAATCTTAAGCGCGAGCGGACTTAAGAGCCCAGAATTTTCACGATTTTTTTCGAAGTTTGAGAGAAATTTCGAAGTCTCCCATCAGGAACAGTCCAAGTGGACGATTTCTGATGGTCGCTGCCGTATTTCATTAAGATCGGAGAAACAAGAAAAAATTATCAAAAAACCGAAATCTGATGAAAATGGTCAACCGTATTTCGTGTGACGGCAATGCGCCAGAGGTCAACATTTTAGCAGGTTACGACCGAAAATAAGTCCCCTGCAATATTAGACATCGGAGAGGGCCATTTTGCCACGTTTCGAATACTTCGTTTATTTTTAGGTTAGAGCAAGCGGACTTAAGAGCGATTTATTAGTAAATCTTAAGCGCGAGCGGACTTAAGAGCCCAGAATTTTCACGATTTTTTTCGAAGTTTGAGAGAAATTTCGAAGTCTCCCATCAGGAACAGTCCAAGTGGACGATTTCTGATGGTCGCTGCCGTATTTCATTAAGATCGGAGAAACAAGAAAAAATTATCAAAAAACCGAAATCTGATGAAAATGGTCAACTGCATTTCGTGTGACGGCAATGCGCCAGAGGTCAACATTTTAGCAAGTTACCACCGAAAATAAGTCCCCTGCAATATTAGACATCGGAGAGGGCCATTTTGCCACGTTTCGAATACTTGGTTTGTTTTTAGGTTAAAGCAAGCGGACTTAAGAGCGATTTATTAGTAAATCTTAAGCGCGAGCGGACTTAAGAACCCAAAATTTTCACGATTTTCTTCGAATCTTGAGAGCAATTTCAAAGTCTCCCATCAGGAACAGTCCAAGTGGACGATTTCTGATGGTCGCTGCCGTCTTTCATTAAGATCGGAGAAACTCGAAAAAATTATCAAAAAATCGAAATCTGATGAAATTGGTCAACTGCATTTCGTGTGACGGCAATGCGCCAGAGGTCAACATTTTAGCAAGTTACCACCGAAAATAAGTCCCCTGCAATATTAGACATCGGAGAGGGCCATTTTGCCCCGTTTCGAATACTTCGCTTATTTTTAGTTTCCAGCAAGCGGACTTAAGAGCGATTTATTAGTAAATCTTAAGCGCGAGCGGATTTAAGAACCCAGAATTTTCACGACTCTCTTCGAATCTTGAGAGAAATTTCGAAATCTCCCATCAGGAACAGTCCAAGTGGACGATTTCTGATGGTCGCTGCCGTCTTTCATCAAGATCGGAGAAACTCGAAAAAATTATCAAAAAACCGAAATCTGATGAAAATAGTCAACCGCATTTCGTGTGACGGCAATGCGCCAGAGGTCAACATTTTAGCAGGTTACGACCGAAAATAAGTCCCCTGCAATATTAGACATCGGAGAGGGCCATTTTGCCACGTTTCGAATACTTCGTTTATTTTTAGGTTAGAGCAAGCGGACTTAAGAGCGATTTATTAGTAAATCTTAAGCGCGAGCGGACTTAAGAGCCCAGAATTTTCACGATTTTTTTCGAAGTTTGAGAGAAATTTCGAAGTCTCCCATCAGGAACAGTCCAAGTGGACGATTTCTGATGGTCGCTGCCGTATTTCATTAAGATCGGAGAAACAAGAAAAAATTATCAATAAACCGAAATCTGATGAAAATGGTCAACCGTATTTCGTGTGACGGCAATGCGCCAGAGGTCAACATTTTAGCAGGTTACGACCGAAAATAAGTCCCCTGCAATATTAGACATCGGAGAGGGCCATTTTGCCACGTTTCGAATACTTCGTTTATTTTTAGGTTAGAGCAAGCGGACTTAAGAGCGATTTATTAGTAAATCTTAAGCGCGAGCGGACTTAAGAGCCCAGAATTTTCACGATTTTTTTCGAAGTTTGAGAGAAATTTCGAAGTCTCCCATCAGGAACAGTCCAAGTGGACGATTTCTGATGGTCGCTGCCGTATTTCATTAAGATCGGAGAAACAAGAAAAAATTATCAAAAAACCGAAATCTGATGAAAATAGTCAACCGTATTTCGTGTGACGGCAATGCGCCAGAGGTCAACATTTTAGCAAGTTACCACCGAAAATAAGTCCCCTGCTATATTAGACATCGGAGAGGGCCATTTTGCCACGTTTCGAATACTTCGTTTATTTTTAGTTTCCAGCAAGCGGACTTAAGAGCGATTTATTAGTAAATCTTAAGCGCGAGCGGACTTAAGAGCCCAGAATTTTCACAATTTTTTTCGAAGTTTGAGAGAAATTTCGAAGTCTCCCATCAGGAACAGTCCAAGTGGACGATTTCTGATGGTCGCTGCCGTATTTCATTAATATCGGAGAAACAAGAAAAAATTATCAAAAAACCGAAATCTGATGAAAATGGTCAACCGTATTTCGTGTGACGGCAATGCGCCAGAGGTCAACATTTTAGCAAGTTACCACCGAAAATAAGTCCCCTGCTATATTAGACATCGGAGAGGGCCATTTTGCCACGTTTCGAATACTTCGTTTATTTTTAGTTTCCAGCAAGCGGACTTAAGAGCGATTTATTAGTAAATCTTAAGCGCGAGCGGACTTAAGAGCCCAGAATTTTCACGATTTTCTTCGAATCTTTAGAGAAATTTCGAAGTCTCCCATCAGGAACTGTCCAAGTGGACGATTTCTGATGGCCGCTGCCGTATTTCATTAAGATCGGAGAAACAAGGAAAAATTATCAAAAAACCGAAATCTGATGAAAATGGTCAACCGTATTTCGTGTGACGGCAATACGCCAGAGGTCAACATTTTAGCAAGTTACCACCGAAAATAAGTCCCCTGCAATATTAGACATCGGAGAGGGCCATTTTGCCACGATTCGAATACTTCGTTTATTTTTAGGTTAAAGCAAGCGGACTTAAGAGCGATTTATTAGTAAATCTTAAGCGCGAGCGGACTTAAGAACACAGAATTTTCACGATTTTCTTCGAATCTTGAGAGAAATTTCGAAGTCTCCCATCAGGAACAGTCCAAGTGGACGATTTCTGATGGTCGCTGCCGTATTTCATTAAGATCGGAGAAACAAGAAAAAAAAATGGCAGCAGAGAAGCGGCTGGAACCTCCCCAACGCGTGGGTCTTTGATTTCAGGGACTTCTGTTTAAGATTCTAAAGTTGATATGCCTAAATGGCACGTCCCGTTGACCAATTGCTCCCAAAAGCCTTTCAGCTCTTCAACGGGTCACCTCACCTCCATTTACCAAATTTCGGGCAAATCGATCCACTAGTTTGGGCTATAAAGTGGTTTCAGTGTTATTACAAAATTTCGATTTTTCTACCCAAAGGGTTCTAAATGCGAATCAATTTTGTCTCATTTAAAACCAGAAATTGAAGACCTTTATGATGGTGACCTCGATAGTGACAATAAATCTTTCAAAAACTTGTTTTGGATGGGCAAATTAGAGAATAATTTTGAATTTCGAAATTGGTGTGCCAAAACGGCACTTTCCGTGGGCCGATTGAATCCAAAATTTGTTCACCTCTTCGACGTGTAATACAATCCCCTTGTGCAAAATTTCAGCCAAATCGGTTCAGGGGCTTGGGCTGTACCGCGATTTTAAAGTCCGATAAAAATCAATTTTTTTTTTATTTTTGGTCAAAAAGGCACTAAGAATGAATGCATTTTTAGAAGCAGAATTTGAAGGCCTTTCCTATCGTGACGTGAAAAATGGGGGTTTGCATTTAAAATTTAAAAGTTGATGTGCCAAAATGGCATTTCTGGTTGCACGATTGGCTCCAAAAGCTTTTCAGATCTAAGTTGGGTTATCACATGCACACGTACCAAATTTCAGCTAAATCTGTCGAGTAGTTTGGGCTGTGGCGTGTTTACGAACGTACGTACGTACGAACGTACGTACATACATACAGACACATTTTAAAAACCACTTTTTTGGGCTCCTGAGACCTCAAAACGTATAGATCCGGTCTTATCTCGAATTCGAAAATTTTAGTGATTGCAGTAACCTCCCTTTTTTTTTAAATGGTGGAGTGGAGTGGGGAGGTTAATTATCAAAAAACCGAAATCTGATGAAAATGGTCAACCGCATTTCGTATGACGGCAATACGCCAGAGGTCAACATTTTAGCAAGTTACCACCGAAAATAAGTCCGCTGCAATATTAGACATCGGAGAGGGTCATTTTGCCACGTTTCGAATACTTCGTTTATTTTTAGTTTCCAACAAGCGTACTTAAGAGCGATTTATTAGTAAATCTTAAACGCGAGCGGACTTAAGAGCCCAGAATTTTCACGATTTTTTTCGAAGTTTGAGAGAAATTTCGAAGTCTCCCATCAGGAACAGTCCAAGTGGACGATTTCTGATGGTCGCTGCCGCCTTTCATCAAGATCGGAGAAACTCGAAAAAATTATAAAAAAACCGAAATCTGATGAAAACGGTCAAACGCATTTCGTGTGACGGCAATGCGCCAGAGGTCAACATTTTAGCAGGTTACGACCGAAAATAAGTCCCCTGCAATATTAGACATCGGAGAGGGTCATTTTGCCACGTTTCAAATACTTCGTTTATTTTTAGTTTCCAACAAGCGTACTTAAGAGCGATTTATTAGTAAATCTTAAGTGCGAGCGGACTTAAGAGCCCAGAATTTTCACGATTTTCTTCGAATCTTGAGAGAAATTTCGAAGTCTCCCATCAGGAACAGTCCAAGTGGACGATTTCTGATGGTCGCTGCCGTATTTCATTATGATCGGAGAAACAAGAAAAAATTATCAAAAAACCGAAATCTGATGAAAATGGTCAACCGCATTTCGTGTGACGGCAATGCGCCAGAGGTCAACATTTTAGCAGGTTACGACCGAAAATAAGTCCCCTGCAATATTACACATCGGAGAGGGCCATTTTGCCACGTTTCGAATACTTCGTTTATTTTTAGGTTAAAGCAAGCGGACTTAAGAGCGAATTATTAGTAAATCTTAAGCGCGAGCGGACTTAAGAACCCAGAATTTTCACGATCTTTTTCCAAGTTTGAGAGAAATTTCGAAGTCTCCCATCAGGAACAGTCCAAATGGACGATTTCTGATGGTCGCTGCCGTCTTTCATTAAGATCGGAGAAACAAGAAAAAAATATCAAAAAACCGAAATCTGATGAAAATGGTCAACCGCATTTCGTGTGACGGCAATGCGCCAGAGGTCAACATTTTAGCAGGTTACGACCGAAAATAAGTCCCCTGCAATATTAGACATCGGAGAGGGCCATTTTGCCACGTTTCGAATACTTCGTTTATTTTTAGTTTCCAGCAAGCGGACTTAAGAGCGATTTATTAGTAAATCTTAAGCGCGAGCGGACTTAAGAGCCCAGAATTTTCACGATTTTCTTCGAAGTTTGAGAGAAATTTCGAAGTCTCCCATCAGGAACAGTCCAAGTGGACGATTTCTGATGGTCGCTGCCGTCTTTCATTAAAGGTGCAGTTTCGTTCAGGCGTTTGACGGTCGCGTCTGGCGGCCGGCCGCCAGACGCGTGACACTGCTTATACCTGACAACGTAATGTGCGGTTTCGTAGGAGCTGCTGAAAATTCGGACGCGTACCATGATAAATTTTGAGGCGTCTGACGGCGGCTGCCAGACGCGACCGTCAAACGCCTGAACGAAACCGTACCTTAAGATCGGAGAAACAAGAAAAAAATATCAAAAAACCGAAATCTGATGAAAATGGTCAACCGCATTGCGTGTGACGGCAATGCGCCAGAGGTCAACATTTTAGCAGGTTACGACCGAAAATAAGTCCCCTGCAATATTAGACATCGGAGAGGGCCATTTTGCCACGTTTCTAGTGCTGGCAATCGAACTCGATTTTTCGATTAATCGGTTATTCGATTTTCGATTAATCGCGATTTTTGTGCTAATCGAAAATCGATTAATCGATTTTCGATTTTAAAATCGCCTTCGATTTCAGGATCGACTTCGATTTCAGGATCGACTTCGATTTCAGGATCGACTTCGGTTTCAGAATCGACTTCGATTTCAGGATCTAATATAATAATGATAATTTATTTCCATAGAATCATATTACGATTACGGCTGCTCGACCGCTCGGCCGTCTACTCTTTCCATCGCATAACTTGAGAACGAAAGCAGATATCGAGCTGAAATTTTGTACACGCGTGTATACCCAGAAAATCTCGTCGTGGATTGTTTTTCGGCCATATCGCACCGCGGGGGTGACAGTTAGGGGTGAAAAACCGAAAAATTTGTAATTGCAATAACTCGAGAACCAGTGGAGGTATTTTACTGAAATTTGGTGGACACGTTCAATGCTCGGATTCGTACGTTGACGTTCTGATCCCAGAATTTATAATTTAACCGTACCTTCTCGTGAGAAAGAAGTTACACTTTACTGTCTTCTTAAACAATAGCTAATTTTAATTGATGCCGCCGAGACATTCTTGAAAGTAATAATTGCTAATCTTCGAACGAGCTAAGTATTTAAAATTTCAACTGGTGCACATTTCCAACGAAATACCTTCAACAAAGAAAATAACCATATGCGTGGGTTTAAGGCCGTCATAAATATTGTTTGTTTAGGTACATACAAAATTTTCCCAAGCTTAAGGAACATGCTGCGCGACCCTCAATTCGCAGATAATAAGGCCCATCGAATCTAAGTGTATAATAAACATTCGGATTTCGGAATTATTATTAGGGACCTAAGAATTCATGGTTATGAAGACATTTTACACGTACACACTACACAGTAGGTTAGGTACCTACGTCGAAATGTACGCGTAGGTAGGTATCCCGGGTGCGTTTTCAAAATCAGAGCGAATTGTAGCCGGTTCTTAAAACAATCCAACAGAAGTTAAAAATTAAAAAATGAGACTCTTTACAGACAGCGTATAGGTGTCTAGGTACTCAATAAGGCTAATGCAGTAGAAGCGTAGAACACTTCGATTTGAAAATCAATTTCGATATTCTTCGATTTTGAAATCGGCTCGATTTTGAAATCGGCTCGATTTTGAAATCGGCTCGATTTTGAAATCGGCTCGATTCTGAAATCGGCTCGATTTTGAAATCGGCTCGATTTTGAAATCGACTCGATTTTGGAATCGACTTCGATTTTGAAATCGTTTAAATCGACTTCGATTTTGAAATCGACTTCGATTTTGAAATCGTCTTCGATTTTGAAATCGAAATCGATTAATCGATTTATGTCGAAATCGATTTTGGTTAAAATCGATTAATCGATTTCATAAATTTCTCGATTTTGCCAGCACTACACGTTTCGAATACTTCGTTTATTTTTAGTTTCCAGCAAGCGGACTTAAGAGCGATTTATTAGTAAATCTTAAGCGCGAGAGGGCTTAAGAACCCAGAATTTTCACGATATTTTTCGAAGTTTGAGAGAAATTTCGAAGTCTCCCATCAGGAACAGTCCAAGTGGACGATTTCTGATGGTCGCTGCCGTCTTTCATCAACATCGGAGAAACTTGAAAAAATTGTCAAAAAATCGAAATCGGATGATAATGGTCAACTGCATTTCATGTGACGGCAATCCGCTAGAGGTCAATATTTTAGCAGGTTACGAACACAAATAAGTCCCCTGCAATATTAGACACCGGAGAGGGCCATTTTGGCACGGTTTCAATACTTCGTTTATTTTTAGGTTAAAGCAAGCGGACTTAAGAGCGATTCATTAGTAAATCTTAAGCGGGAGCGGACTTAAGAACCCAGAATTTTCACGATTTTCTTCGAAGTTTTTGAGGGACAGTTCAAATAGATGATTTTTGATGGTCCCTGCCGTCTTTCATCAACATCGGAGAAACTTGAGAAAATTATCAAAAAATCGAAATCGGATGAAAATGGTCAACTGCATTTCATGTGACGGCAATACGCCAGAGGTCAATATTCTAGCAGGTTACGAACGCAAATAAGTCCCCTGCAATATTAGAGGCCGGAGAGGGCCATTTTGGGACGTTTTTAAAACTTCGTTTATTTTTAGGTTAAAGCAAGCGGACTTAAGAGCGATTTATTAGATTGGTGATATCAGACCTATACTCATTTGCAGGCACCCTCCAGGCGCAGGACTCACATGCCTCTTTTAAAATCAGATTTTTTAGTTCAAACTCGCATTTTTGATTTATAATCCGAACACAGTTTTTCCACAATTTTCAATTCGAATTGTTAAATCAAAACTGCTACTTTGAATCAGAAAATCGGATTTTAATTGAGGTTTGTCAGTCCGAAGCCTGCAGGTGTCCTGTCCTGTAAGAGAATAAGGCATTTTAATTCCCCACTCCAACATGGCGGCAATCAGCTGTTTTTGACAGCTGGAGGGTAAACAAACCAGGCACCTCCATTTGGTTTAAATTGTTCTGTTGGGTTTCTTGCCATTGTTTATTGAAATACTTTAGTTTGAATGTCGAAATTTATTAGAAGAAGGTTTACAAGTAAGTGGAACATAATCCTATTACAAATCTAGGTAGCAGAGTAAAATCTGTTCAATTTAATAATTTGTGTAATTGCAGTACCGAACTCAAGGTATCTTCTGCTCCTTCGCTTACTTTCCTGTTCTGCACAAAATCCTTCCACTTTCTTCTGTCCTTTGCCATTTCTTGTGTAAAAACAATTTTAACCTCCCCACTACGTACGTTCGTAAACCCGCCACAGCCCCAACTACTGGACCGATTTGGCTGAAATTTGGTACGTGTGCACATTGCAACCCAACTCAGATCTGGAGCCAATCGTGGAACCAGAAATGCAATTTTGGCACATCAACTTTTAAATTTCCAATGCAAACCCCCATTTTTCACGTCACGATATGAAAGGCCTTCAAATTCTGCTTCCAAAGATGTATTCACTGTCAGTGCCCTTTTGACCAAAAACTAAAAATATCGACATTTTTATAGGACTTCAAAATCGCGGTGCAGCCCAAGCCCCTGAACCGATTTGGCTGAAATTTTGCAAATGGCGATTGCATTACACGTCGAAGAGCTGAAAATATTTTGGATTCAATCGACCCACGAAAGTGCCATTTTGGCACACCAATTTCCAAATTTAAAATTATTCTCTCATTTAACCATCCAAAACAAGTTTTTGAATGATTTATTGTCACCATCAGAAAGGTCTTCAAATTCTGGTTTTAAATAAGACAAAATGTATTCGCAATTAGTTCCCACGTTATAGTCCAAACAACTGGGTCGATTTGTCCAAAAATTTGGCACATGGAAATTGGGTGACCCGTTGCAGACCTGAAAGGCTTTTGGAAGCAATTGGTCCACGGTAAGTGCCATTTAGGCATTTCAACTTTAAAATTTTAAACACAAGTCACGGAAATGAAAGACCCACGCGTTGGGGAGGTTCCAGCCGCTTCACTGCTGCCTTTTTTTTATTTATAACTTTTTAAGATTTGTTTGCCACGACTTGAACTACTAGCCCGCTATTTTGTATCCAAGCTTGCTGTGATTCGGTTTTTTAATTTTTTTAACAGCTTAGGCAACGAGAGGGGGCTGAAGTTGCAAAAAGTAATAATTTAATTGTTAGCTAATTAACGCAAAACTAAGTATGGTATGTAGGTGCCAGAATATGGGTTCAGCTTTCTTGAATATTAATTTTTGATCTTTTAGTATGTGCTGTGAGGTAGCTACCTGACGAACAACAATTCAATGGGTGGCGAACACACCAGCGAAGAAAATTCGACAATCTAACACGAAATCAGGCAAATTTGCCTCTAGGATCACGTACGTGCTAATTAATGGAGCTGTAGTTACATATGGGGTGAGAACAAATGAATTCCTTAATGCATCACGGATTTACTGAAATGACTCAAAATAGTGAATTCTAGCACGTGAAGGTGGTATCAGTCCACTTTCAGCCTTGCATAATCACATTTGATAAAGTTATTTATGTTTAAAAATTGCAATGTTAAGCTCCCATAAAGCCAAGCCTCAAACCTCAGTTGAAGATTTTCTGTAATTTGAGCGGACTTAAGCAGATTATTATAATTAATAATGGGCCAAGAGGACTTAAGAAAACGGATTTTAAGTCCGAATTTTGGGCGGACTTATGCAGAAAAAAATAGGTGTTAAAGCAGACTTAGACATAATAATAATAATGTAAGTGCGATGCGCTTATAAAGTGTATTTGTAAGTGTAATTATAAACATTCCAGATTGAAAACTCTCAAGATGTGAATAATGAGGATACCATTTTATTTGCCCAACCGTTTTCGGTACACCCTACTGTGTACCAAAATCACCAAAATTCAACCCAGAATTTTGACATCAATGATGACCAGTTAAACGCCACAGACGAGAATAATATCACTTACCAAGTTATTAGAGACGATAATAACCTGGAGACCATAATAAGTAACCAAGAAAAAATAATCAAAGAACTGGCAAGTCAACGAGTAATGCTGGATTTTCTATGTGAACTGTCCACCGCCAGTAGAGACTTCAATGTGGCCACGACCGCAGGTGGTACGAGGGCTAAGCAGGTAGCAGTTGAAACCAGAGATTCCATGGAGTTTAATCAATTTCCAAATAATTCTGAGGAAGACTTAATTAAACTAGAAACGGATTTGCTAAATGAAGATTATAAAGCCAAAATAGTTCGTATTTGCACGTACGTGTTTACATCATAATGATTCTAAATAATATATTTCTAGGTTCAGCAGATGTCTACCATCTGCGGTACCTCTGGAAAGATGAATGGGACAAACTGTTGCTACGCTGTGGTTGACAGTTTCTTTAACAGAAAATTGCTCACTAGATTTTCATGGTGTGGGGGGAGCAGAGATCCAGACGCAAAGTCTCGATTTAAATCGTATAAAAATGTAATTAGCATTTTTTATGACATAATAGCGAAAGCTGATTGCTCATTTTCTTTGTTGAATGCCGAAAAGTTTTTCAAAAGCATTATAAAAAATGCGAAGCGCAGAGCTTCAATTATCGAATCTAACGCAGAGAAAAAAACCAGAGCATCAAGAGGAAAGGCTCGACCACAAAATTTGCAATATAACAGAGGAACTGATAAGACCATCAGAGAAGTTGATGCATTGGACGATAACGCCGCAGAGACAAGAGAAAATAATTCTGATAATGCAACAGGAGGAAACGATCCTGATGCTGCAGGAGATCCGCCGCCTATTGAAGACAATGATGATGAGCTAGACAGCGCAGAAAACAATAATTATCAATACTCTGGTGATGATTCGGAGCAGGATCAAAATTAAGAAGGCCATATATGTATAAGAACATTATTGTTACAACACAAGAATTTTTTTATTGAATATTCGTTATACCAAACACAGCAGTATTATTATTTTTTTAAGAATATTATTTGATTTGTTTCTTATTACTATGTTAAAGTGTGCAATAAAGGTATAAAAACGGTGGTATTAGCGTCCTGAACTACGGCGACTAACTTAGATTTGATTTCATTTAAACAATATAGCCTTGATCCATTTTCTTCGCAGTTAGATGAAAAAATATTTAAGAAGGATGATCTAATTGGTGTGTGAAAATAATTGTCCAGATGCTTCAAAGGACTTCCATAAATAGCAGCTGAACCATTTTGCAACACCACGTTCTTTAGACAAACTATTTCGCATGCCTTTGTCAAAAACCATTTGTTTTTGAATTGGGTGCTCAAAAAAAATCCATCCATTTCAATTCTATGAAAAAATTTTGTGGTAATGTCCGCCGCTGTTATTAGTTCCAAAATTGCTTCGCCGTCATTTTGCTTCTTCAAAACTGGAAAGGGCAGTTTGCCAGGATTTTTTATCTCTGTTTTAATCTTTGCCTGTTCACTTAATCTCCTAGCCACTTGAGCTAATGGATTCTGCGCATGACGTAGCAGGTTCTTAATTTGGTATAACTTATTTTCAAATGGGTATGAACTAAATTTAGAAAGAATCCCAAATTTCTTAACATCGTCCACTAAATGTAAAATGTTGTGTACATTGCTTGTCATGTATTCTTCGCCGTAAATTTCTCTGAACTTCTCTATGTAGTGTTGAAGTAATTCGTTGGCAAGATCAAGATATTGTGAATACTTCGTAGAAGAGCATATGGTGATGGCGCAGAAAAACACTAAAAAGTGCTCGTATGCATCATAGGGAAGATAAAATTTTAATATCACTATTCCGATGTAGTGTAGAAATGTTCGAAACTCGAGTCCTTTCCAATGAGAAAGACACTCCAATCCTCTTACAGCACGATGTATTTCTGAAGGCATTCTACAGCTTTGCAAAAATCTTGAAATATTTAATGTATCATTGGCGGACCATTTCATTCTGAAGTTGCGAAAAGTTCCATCCCGCCAACCCAACAAGCATCGCTTTACCATCCCCAAATCTATCAAATGAAGAGAATCGGATACAGGAAAGTCATCTATCATGTTAATAGGAAGCATTTCTAAAGGCGAATAAACGTTGTGATGAGAACCATATATTTTTAGGCGAAAACCTTCATCTGACCGCCTGGGACAATCGGTTCTAGGAAAAATATTACAATGTGTAATATGTGAGTATTCTCCAACAGATGACTTACATTATTATATATTACCTTTAATGAATGCACGAGCCGGGGAGTCGCAAATAAAGCTTCGAATTTTCACTGTGAGTTGGCGATTATTGGGTAAGAGAAGTCCATTTATTAAAATAGCCTTTGCTTCATTTACAAATGGTGTAATAAATGCAGCTAGATCAGACGGTTTTGATTTGCCATAATATATTCCAATAGCCATGGGTTGAATATGTGGTAACTCATAAATATTAAACAAAATTGGCCAAAATTCATCTTTGCTGCTCCTATAGATTGGCAATCCATCGATGTTTATATTAATGGATATGGTTGAATTAGGCAATAAGTTTTGAATTTCGGAATAAACACTTTGTAAACATAATTCTAACCCTTGGTGCCAATATTGGCCCTCACCGACTGCTTGCACAACTATTGTCGTTGATGGTGTCTCTAATAGTGTTCTTGGATCTTTGGGGAGAATGTTGGGTAGTCGATCATTAAATATTTTCATAACTTGTTTTAAGGCTCGTTGTCTTATGTTGAAATTGTTGGCCCAAACTCTAATATCGTCTCGAAATTTCTGGTTTTTATTTCCTTCCGATTCTTTTGGAGGAGCAAGAGTATTTGAAGCTTCATCTTCCAGGTCTTCGTCTTCCATCTCTACTAACCAATTGTTTCGGCAAATCTCACCATCGAATTCATCGCCGGCTTTATCAATAGCACTAGTTTGATGGGCTTCAGCTTCACAATTCTCTTGAAGATCGCTGCTGCTTGATCTTGACGGCTGTTCTTGTAAACTCGGAATGGCAAAATAATTGCCCTCATAATCAGTGTGGTTAACCCTCGGGTCGTTAACCTAAAGGCATTAAATATATTTAGGAATGAGGAACATCGGCAATTATTATTTTATCTTACCACATTTGAAAATTCGTTATCTTGCTTATCTTGGTCATTATTGAAAGGTGTTTCTCTCCTACACTGATGGAATGATAAAAATGATGTTGATGAAGTTGCCGTCGTAGAAGGTATTGCGTTCGCGATTCTGTCTATGTTACGTTTTATATTACGGTAAAAAGTACCAGAAGTTTTAACTTTTTTCCAATTTTTGTCCACTGAACTCATTTTGTAATGTGAATCGTTGGAAACTCTACTGTATGTGCGTGCATATGACATAAAGGAACTAAGTGTTATATAAGGGTTGTATTGCAAACTTATAGATACATAAAATGTAATACCTGGTGACTATTTGTCACCGTGTTATATAGTGGTGTCGTCCATAACTTCCAGTGTTAGCAATTTATTAGAGGAACTATCAAGACAGTTATAAAAACAGGTTACTTTCGGTTATATAAAAAAAGGAGCGGTAACCTTTATAAATTTCTATTATATACCCTTTAGCTACGAAAACTTAAGGCTTTATAAGATGGTGGCAATGATGTTTCGGCAACCAAATTATAAATCCAAAGGTAATTGTTACTTTTAGTGATCTTTTAAAACTGTTATAGACTTCTAATACCAATTAGTAATTTTATAAACTGACGTTACTAAATTATATACCCAGGGAACCACTATAAACAGTTTATAAAACAATCGGTCACTTCGAGTCGCCAATAATGTTCATTGGGCAGTAGCCCACTGGCTACTTCAACGCCGAAGGTCTCGATTCTGACAAAATCGAAGCAACAGGTCGCCTCAAGTGCTCCTTCAACGTCCAAAAAACATTCCTCAAATGTTCCGTCCACATCGAAGCGTTTCTCAAGTGTCTCGCCACCATTACCCAATCAACGTTCCACTAAGGTGCCCTTAAAAGCCAAGTCTTCCTCCGAAGATGAGTCATGGTTTTGCGCAGCTTGTGAAAAGAACGAGGAGCTGGACATGAGAAAATGTGCTAAATGTAATACCTGGTACCACGAAGCATGTGTTGGCCTCACCCGCGATGACAGCGATGGTTTTGAGTGCTGTTAATTTTCTTGCTTCATGACTAAACACTAAAAGTTTTATTATGTTAATTTTTTATAGAATAACATTTGTTTTGTTGCTTTATTTGCTGTATGTGAGTATATTTTATGCGTTCCAAAGTAACTAGAATTGTTGATTTTTTTCATTGCTAGGAGCAAGATTTTTGTTTTCTTCTCATTTTCTTTTTTTGTTCTAAAATTTGTTTACGTTTTAAATTTTCGAGTTAAATAATTAAATAATATATTCTGATCAGTTTTTATTTATTTTCTACCAATAACATAAGCTCAAATTGCATACAAACAACTATACTTAGTCTCCTTTTCTGTGCATTTCAGGCTATGGGCCATATAATCCGCATAGAGGATAATATGGCCCAAATGCACAGGTCCGCCATTTTATTCATAACCTTATTCGTTTTCGCCCTGGGTGATTACAACTCATATATATGATGACAGAATAGATATACTTTAGAATGGGGTGAAAATTGTTCACATAAATAATAAGGGCTGAAAATAACGAGCCTTTTGGCGTTAGGTGGGCCATAATTACCTCCAGTACCTTATAAAAAAAAGGCGGTCTCGGAGACGGCAGGAACTTCTACGCCGCACTGCATTGGATTAATAACAGCAGCATTTATTAAATTTTTAAATATTTAAAATAAGAAAGTTGCTATGCCAAAAGGGCACTTCGGGTTGACTGATTGGCTTCAAAATCTAATCAGCTCCTCTCCCGCACAGACAATAAAATAAATTGCCACTAAAATGACATTTTTCGAAAAAATGGCACTAAGGTTTTCGGCTTGAAAAAAAATCAGTTATCAAATCCGGTAATAAAAATATACATTTATGCATAGTTTTTTTTTCACGGCACCATTTTTTGGTCAAAAGGGCCCAAGTGTAAATACATTTTTAGAAGCAGAATTTGAAGAGCATTCATATGGTAATGCGAAAAATGGGGGTTTGCATTTAAATTTTTAAAGTTGATGTGCCAAAAAGGCACTTTCCGTGAGCCGGTGTAGCCCAGATTCTAATCAGCACCTACAAATCTCCCACTGAATATGTGTGCCAAATTTCATCAAAATCAGTTCAGTAGTTTCGGCTGTAGCGTGTCCACAGACATACGGACAGACACACATTTTTCAAAAATAGGTTTTTTGGGTTCCTGGGACCCCGAAACGTAAAGATTTGATGTCAGTTCAATTTCGAATTTTTGATCGATTTTATACAGGGTGTTCGGTAGAAAACGCCCCACGCCATAGCTCCCTTATTTATGAACCGATTTTAAAAAAATAAAAAGCATTTCAAATGGCTGCTAAAATACTACAATCTGGGCGTATATCCGAATTTTTCCAATGTCAACAAAAATGACTAACGACTACCAACGTTTGTTTTTCAAACTGCGACCTGCATATTTTTTGCTCCCATTTGATAGAGGACTTTTTTCTGAATTCATCCATACCATACAAGTCTTTTTTTTCTACAGCAATTTATGAGAGAAAAAATTATCAAGTACTGAAATAAATAAATTAAGATCATTTGAAAAATTGCAAGTGTGCCATGAAACAATGAAAATGACGGTTTTCAAACTAATGTCATTTAAGCTATACCTACCTCAAAACATGATACTTAACGCCGCTTGCGAAGTAAGAATGTGAGCTGTGCATCGAACATGAAGGAGATATCTTTGAGCAATATTTGTAAAATAACTCATGCAGCGTTTTATAAAAAACTTTGAAATTTGGTTTTTTGTATTGTTTGTTTTTCCTGCAGATAAATTTTAGAAATTACTACGCGTTTTTAATCAGTAAAGCTATTTATGTACAACTATCCCCCTGTGATGTTACCATATTTTTGATTAACAATGCCCAAAATGTCAGTAATTGTCTCGCTGACGCTTAAATGACATTAGTTTGAAAACCGTCATTTTCATTGTTTCATGGCACACTTGCAATTTTTCAAATGATCTTAATTTATTTATTTCAGCACTTGATAATTTTTTCTCTCATAAATTGCTGTAGAAAAAAAGACTTGTATGGTATGGATGAATTCAGAAAAAAGTCCTCTATCAAATGGGAGCAAAAAATATGCAGGTCGCAATTTGAAAAACAAAAGTTGGTAGTCGTTAGTCATTTTTGTTGACATTGGAAAAATGCGTATATACGCCCAGATTGTAGTATTTTAGCAGCCATTTGAAATCCTTTTAATTTTTTTAAAATCGGTTCATAAATAAGGGAGCTATGGCGTGGGGCGTTTTCTACCGAACACCCTGTATACTGCTCCGCCTTGAGCGTAGAAGTTAAAAATAAAATTTCATTCTGACATGCAGGAGCTTCAACATGATATTGATGTTCTTGCTCAGTGGTGCTTTGCAAACGATATGAGTCTCAACTTAAGTAAATGTTGTATTATGCAATTTTCGAGAAAAATATTCTCAGTATGTCCTAATTATGCTCTATTTTCTGTTGCTCTTAAGATTGTTAAGTCAGTTAAGGATCTTGGTGTTTATCTTGATACTAAGTTATCTTTTGCTGCTCACTATGACTTTGTTATTTCACGGGGTGCTAGGATGCTCGGTTGTATCAAACGATATGCAAGGGATTTTTTTAACTAAAACTAATTTAAGGTCAACTATGACTGAAACGAGATTAGTGGACTTGGCAATCATTTCGATTGAACATCAGTTTGGTGAAAGTTTGGATTATAAAAGACTTGTTCGTGAGTTTGCTGAAAAGAAAGCAGGCACGGAAAGAAAAATTTGTTTGACATTTTATCGGACACAATCATGAAATTCTGACTTCAAACAAGGTATGTAGGTATAATGTATAATTTTTATTTGAAACAAAATTACCACTAGGTACCACCTACCGATCATGACGCTTGTCAATCAACACCTGTTACAGAAGTGATTCATTTAAATAAAAATAAAACTGAACTACCTACAATATTAAATTTAAATAAATTATCATAATTTTCACCATTAACACTTTATAATGGACCTTCTTTACACCTCCACATCAATACCAATAAAAAAAATGCAGCAGAGAAGCGGCTGGAACCTCCCCATCGCGTGGATCTTTGTATTCTGTGTAGATAGTAGTCAATTCAACAGATTTTTTTTAATCCTTAACTAATTTCGCAATTTTCTGACAAATACCGACATCACCTCGGACATCACCCATCACATTTGACAATATGTTCCTTTTAAGGTTAATCTTTTGCCACCTTTTTGACAATAACTGCCACTTTATGTCATCCACTGTCAACCCGCTCCCTTTTATTGAGAAAGAATTTTTTCTCTATTTTCTACTGAAATGGCCGAAACTGTCAACACATTTTTAGAACCAGAATTTGATCACCTTTCTAATGGCGACATAAAAAATGAGGTCTTGTATTTAAAATTTTAAGTCGATATGCTTAAATGGGACTTCCCGTGGGCCAATTGCTTTCAAAAGCCTTTCAGGTCTTTAACGGGTCACCCGATCTCCATGTACCAAATTTCAACCAAATCGATTCAGTAATTTGGGCTATAATGTATTTTTACTGTTATTATAAAATTTCGCTTTTTTGAACCAAACAGCGCTAAATGCGAATTAGTTTTGTCCCATTTAAAACCAGAATTTGAAGACCTTTCTGATAGTGACAATAAATCTTTCAAAAACTTGTTTTTAATGGTCAAATGAAAAAATAATTTTAAATTTGGAAATTGGTGTGCCAAAACGGCACTTTCCGTGAGTCGATTGAATTCAAAATTTGTTCAGCTCTTCGACGTGTAATACAATCCCCATGTGCAAAATTTCAGCCAAATCGGTTCAGGGGCTTGGGCTGTACCGCGATTTTAAAGTCCAATAAAAATCAATTTTATTTTTATTTTTGGTCAAAAGGGCACTAAGAATGAATACACTTTTAGAAGAAGAATTTGAAGGTCTTCCTTATGGTGAAGTGAAAAATGGGGGTTTGCATTTAAAATTTAAAAGTTGATGTGCCAAAATGGCATTTCCGGTTGCACGATTGGCTCCAAAAGCTTTTCAGATCTAAGTTAGGTTACGAGATGCCTATGTTCCAAATTTCAACTAGATCGGTCTAGTAGTTTTGGCTGTGGCGTGATTACAAACGAACGTACGAACGTACAAACGTACGTACGAACGTACGTACGTACGTACGTACATACACACAGACACATTTTAAAAACCCCTTTTTTGGGTTCCTGAGACCTCAAAACGTGAAGATCTGGTGCTATCTCAAATTCGAAAATTTTAGTGATTGCAGTAACCTCCCATTTTTTTTAAATTGTGATGGGGTTGGCCCTAGTTGAAAAGTTCCCAAGAGTGACCATGGTTACGATGGGGATATGACCAAACATTTTGGGAATATGCCGATGACCAAGGGCATATACCCATGGTAGCTTTGATGGACCCATGAGCACCTACAATGTGCCCATAGGCACATGGGTTCGAAATGTGCACATACTGGGTATGTGACCAAGGTGAGGTCGAAGTTTTGGGAACGTACCCATGACCCACAAACTCACCTCTTGGGTACTCATGGTACATGAACATAATGTGCACTGCAAGTCCCCTTATGAATCGTAACCATATTTGGATATATAATATTAAGCCCACCATAATTTGCAATAGTTTTCTAAGATTACCTATCTTATGCATATATTTTGCTTCGTGATCAAGATATCGAAAAAGTTCATAAGAATAAATCGTTTACAATCATGTATTGACCACATATGCCAAGTTCCAATTCAGAATTCGCTTCTTTAATTTTAGAAAAATCAGGAAACGTCTCAATTTACAAAAACTTGAATTGCTGATTTTGATTTAAAGCGGTTACATGAGGTCAAAGTTGACTACTGAACAACTTTTACTTAAATATTTTTTTCGATATCTTCAGCGTAACTGGACAAAATCGAAAAATTCTTTTAGAGAATTCAAAATTCTAACTTGTAATTAAAATTCGGCAAAGGAAGTCAAAATCGGATTGCAACATTTTATTCCAATAAATTTTTTCGATATCTTGATCGCGACGTAATTAAAATATTGAAAAATATAATGGTCCTATACACGAGGTTGCCTCAGTAGGAGTTGACCAATTGAGAATAAGGTCAGATATCTACACTCGAGTGCAAGTGAGTGTCAACGATTTGTCAAAATTAGTAAACGATTCCAATGTATTTCCATTCGCCATTGCATACCTACTCGTTTTGACAAATCGTCAACATTCACTTGCACTCGAGTGCACCTCAAAAGATGCATCTCATAAAGGGTCTACATCAGCAGTACAAAAATCTATATCCCTCCTCTAAAAGTAACCAAAATATGACACGGTGCCCATCTAAAACAACACAGTGTAGGTACTTATTATGTATAAAGGTTATATTCCATGTGCGATATATCGCACCTTTTCTGGGAGATATCGCGATTTTTGGGGAGTTTTCTTGAATTCTTTAGTGAAATCCGTCAATATCTAGTGGAATACCCTAGAAATCGCGATATACCTATCTTAAAAAGATATGCGAATAATCGCACATGGAACATGACCTTTATTGGAAAAAAGTACCTACATACCTATATTTTAATCCGAATTATTATAATTTAGTTAATGCCGGGGGTAACGCCAATAGTTCAACCCCGTAGATCCTAGACACCAATTTCTGCCAATAATAAACATGAATAAGAATACCACATTTAACGTTTTATAATCGTTCATAACTGAATTCCTGCATTCGTCGTTTTAAAATAGCCGCCGAGTAAGCAGGAGTGTCACGTGGTCAGAACAACCAACGCTTGTTAAGTGCCGTGACCATGGTGACCAACGCGAGACATCCAGTGATTCAGTGTTTCTGTTTTATATTATTATATTTAATGTGATTTTAACGGAAAACGAGTGGAAACTTGATGTAAACGTGCGTGGAAATGGTGGAAATAGTTAGAAAGGTAGAATTTTTCAAAGGGAGTGCCAATATTGAGGAAGATTAAGGTAAGCATGTGTGAGGTTATGTTTAAGAAGTCGGATGTATTTTCTCTTGAATTCTCCTCTTGTTCCCCGCTTTTCGCTTAATAAATTTAGCTTGAATGTCTTTTTAGAAAGTACCGTCTTGGGAAACAAATGTAGGGGGTCATGCGGACTACACCAATAATTGGACCTGGGAAAAGTGCTTAATTTTTTGGGGCACTTCTGAAACAACTTAAGAAACATTTTTGATGTGAACGTGCTAAATGAAATGTTATGGGAATATACTTCTGAAATGTTAATAACTGGTAAAGACTACTTTAAGGGCCGATTTCATAATAAACGTTAAAGGTCCTTTAAAAGTGACAAATCGGGAGCAGCTGTTTTGAAATGGTACTAGAGGCAAGGACACTTGATATTTGATTATGAAATCGGCCCAAAGTTACTGAATTGATTATTAAAAGTATTCCGTTGTTTCATCTTCAAAATTAAAGTTTCCTTTAAACATATTTTGGCTTAGCAATATTTGAAAATAACTACTGCCGATTAGTTATCAAACCGCCTTTAAAGTTGACTTTAGCTGGGGATATGTCTTGAATTTTCACTTTATAGGAATTTTTCATTACCACATAATTTCAGATTCTGAGAAGTTACATCCTGGCAGCAGAAATTATTCCATGATCGATATACTATCAAATACCAATAAAACAATCTGCACTTGTGAGTACGTTCATACCATCTGGAGGTATTCGTCGACATCGGCAAAAGAAATAGGACACCCATGAGTAGATGACCATTCCTCCACCCCTGGCAAAATTTGGGCACTCATGGTCACGTTCCCACAGGTATTTTTGGGCATATTCTCTTGGACAGGTGACCATGGGCAGATTCTGCACACCCATGGGTACTTGCCTATGGGGATGTACCCAAATATATCTCGTGCCCATCCATGGGCACATTTTGGACACCCATGGGCACGTACCTCTGGGGATATAACCAAGAATCCCATGGTCATGAGCCCTTGGGCACCTTTGGGTTATATCCCCATAGGTACGTGCCCATGGGTGTCCAAAATGTGCCCATGGATGGGCACGTGACTATGGGGATATACCCAAAGGTGCCCAAGGGCTCATGACCATGGGATTCTTGGTTATGTCCCCATAGGTACGTGCCCATGGGTGTCCAAAATGTGCCCATGGATGGGCACGTGACTATGGGGATATACCCAAAGGTGCCCAAGGGCTCATGACCATGGGATTCTTGGTTATATCCCCATAGGTACGTGCCCATGGGTGTCCAAAATGTGCCTATGCCCATGGTCATGTACTCATGGGTGTATTTTCTTTGAGTGACCATGGGAACATTTCAACTAGGGGGGGAGGTTAAAAAAATATTATCATAGGGCGGCATAAATGTTAACTTGCACAGGGCGGCAAACTAGCTAGCGCCGGCCCTGCTTGTCAAGATTTCTATACCTCTAATAACGGGAATTTTTTAAAACTCGTGGAATTATTAGCAATGTTCGATCCAATTATGGAACAGCATGTTAGGCAAACTCAATTGAAAAAAAGAACCGCTCATTATTTAAGCAATATAATTCAAGACGAGTTAATTTAACAGGCCAAATATTATGCAATCATTGTTGATTGTACGCCAGATACTAGTCGAACAGAGCAATTATTGCCTTTGATAGTTAGAATAGTAGATTACGATGTTACTTCTGGAACAGTATTTGCCACGAGAATATTTTCTAGGTTTTTTGAAAGCTACTGGTACTACTGGTGCAGGCTTGACGGAAGTATTATTGGAACACTTAAAATCCTTAGGACTTGAAATAAAAAATATTAGAGGACAATGGTACGATAATGGTGCCAATATGAAAGGTGCTAGATCAGGTGTCCAAAGAAGAATTTTAGAACTAAATCCACGAGCTTTTATCTTCCTTGTGCCGCACATGCTTTAAACTTAGTTCGCCTCGTGCATTAAACACTCACTCACATGGAAAAGTGATACTTTTCCATACTTGTTGTACAAATAACTATTTTAGAATTAAAATAAAATGTGGTCTTGATGAGGAATTTTTCCAAGCTTTCAAATTAAAAATTTCTCCAAGCCTTTGACATTTGATGAAATGTCGGTTCGGAAGGCAACGAAGCTACGTCAACATCTATAAAAGATAGGCCGGCAGATCATGCCTTAGTTTTTATGTGGTCTTCGTTGGCTGAGAATTTTAGTCAACCTGTGGCATTTTATGCAGCCAAAGGAGCTACTAAAGGGACTTGTTTAGCTCAACTAGCTCTGGCAGTAATTACAAAATTAGAAGAATGTGGGGCGGAAGTTCACGGAATTGTTTGTGATGGAGCCACCACAAATAGAAAAATGTGGCGTGAATAACCGGGGGTCATTCTAAAAAAGTGAATAAAATTGAACAACCTGTGGACGCCGCGCCGCAAGAAAACTTTTCTTTTTTTCCAACACCCCGTATTTAACAAAATGGTAAGAAACAGATTTGTAAATAAAAAAGCTCTAGTGGTAATACGTAAAACATTTAGACAACACCCCCACAGATATAAACTCTTGCATGCTTAGACGCCTGAAGGAGGATTCATTGGCATTATTACAAAATTCTTTACGATTTGAATCCAAAATTGGATAATAATTTAAAAGTTTGTCTAAAATTAACAGAAATGTACTTGAATCCAACTGGTTTTATGAAAATGAGAGTGCATTTAGCGACCCAGGTGCACTTACTTACCGTGGTTCTTACAAACAAATGGTAATTTAAATAATTCCGTTCCATTTTAGATATTTAGTAATTCTGTGGAAGATGGTTTATTGTATTACCAGAAGCTGGGATGAAAGTCTTAAAAGCGCACATGCTACAATTCTCTTCATCACACGAAGAATAAACGATTTGTTCGATTCTCAAATAGACGTCTTAGTGGTGAAGGCAGCAAAGATCTAGAAGTAAGTATTGCTCTGGTATAATATTACCTATTTATTACCTTAGCATTATCTTAATAGCCCAGGCATTTTAGTCTCAAAATAGGCAAAACCTAGAATAAAATAGAGAATCTGCGATGGTGGAAAATGCACAACTATCCCAACTTGGCAAAGATGGCGAAGGACTTCCTGAGCATTTCAGCCACGTCAGTACCATCTGAACGACTGTTCTCTAGGGCCTCTTCGGTGATCAGAAAGCATCGAGCTCGAGGCCTCCTTTGTCTGAACTCCTGGATGACTTGTGGAATGGCAAATAAAATTATGTCTTAAAGTCAGTTTAATAAAATATTGAGTTTTGGAATGCAAACTTTATTATTATTAATTATTTCTTTTTTTTGCAACGATACGGCATGGCAGGAATAAAGCGAGGACCCAAATCTTTAAAACCCGGTTTTTAAATCACAATAAACATGCAAAATAGGTACTTATGGCTGATTGCAAAGTAATTTTAAGGGGTTCCTTAAAGATAAGTGACATTTAAATTCCATAGATACGTTTGTTGAAACAATGGTTTCCAAGGACTTCAAGGATGACTTATCTTTAAGGAACACTCAAAAATTACGGTGCAATCGGCCATTAGAATCACGTTTTTAATATTTTGCGATTTTTCTACCGAGACTCTCGGTTTCTCGGCGAGATCTCGTGCACATGCTCTCGGTCTCGCCGAGACGAGAGTCAATTGAGTCTCGCTCTCGCTCTCGGGGGCGAGACCTAGACCTAGACCGAGAATTTCTCGGTCTCGGGTAAAACACTATAAACAGTCGAAACATATCGATATCAGGCAGCACTTTCTAAGGGAAAAAGGGCTTAACGGTGATTTGAAAGTCGAGCACATCGAAGGAGAAAACCAGATTGCGAGCATTCTGACGAAAGTTCTCCCCAGGATACGATTTGTGCGATTACGTGAAAAACTAGTACTAGAACTTGATAAAACCTTGAGTGAACATTTGCACGGCTCAACAATTTTTAAAGGCACATCCAAGGAAATTCAAAATGATCTCTTAGACTGCATGCTTATAGTTTGTCACAATGAAATAGAAAAAGAAATTGAACAAGCCCCGTTTTTTGCAGTAATGGCAGACGAGACCACAGATGTGCCTGCAAAATTTCAAATGGTTACAGTCCTGCGATACACAACTCCTGCTGGGGAGCCCGTCGAACGTTTTGGAATTTTTTACTTTAAGAGAAACACGATGCTGAATCCTTGTGGCAAACCATATTAAGCGTTTTAGATCCTCTGCTTAAGGAAAAAGTAACAAGCTTATTGCCCCAACTTATGATGGCGCCTCCTCATGAGCGGGCAACAGGGGGGGGGTTCAGGCCAAGATTAAAACGAAATATACCAACGCACATTTTGTACATTGCTACGCACACCAGCTTAATTTAATCATGTCGAAGGCTACGTCTACAAATTCTCAAGTCAGATTATTTTTTGGCAATTTGCAAGAGATACCTGCCTTTTTTAGTCATTCACCTCAACGTGTTGCTGTTTTGGACGCAGTTGTTGGAAGAAAAGTTCCACGTTCTACACCGACTCGTTGGAATTTTAATAGTCGCACTGTTAACGTCGTATACGAAAACCTGGACTCGCTGATTGAGTGCATGGACATTCTCGAGAATGACAGTAACATCGGTACAGGAAATCAAGCTTCAGCAATTCGGCGTATACTACAGGATTCGGTTTTCAACTTTTGGTTAACATTTTTTCATCATGTCATGCCACACGTAGATATATTATTTAATCAGCTCCCAGAAAAGAAAAATTGATCCAACTGAAGTAGAGAAATCTCAACAGCACCTGTGTAGGCCTATAGCATTAAACCAACTCAACTCTATAAATAGTAATTAATTAAACAGATTTATTTTTATGGTCTTTAGAGTTGGTTTTCTTAACATCCCTTAAATCATACCCCATTTCATTGTTTCGCTGTTTCGAATGCGAATTGGCATTCATGATTCCAAATGAATGTTTTGTTATGGTTATTTTTATTGTTGACGATATTTTCCAAGTCGTGGAGTGGTTTTAGGATTTCGGCAATTTTTGGTATGAAACGGTGGTAAAAATTTATCATACCTATGAATCTTTGCAACTTCTTTAAAGAATCTGGCGTTGGAAACTCGGCTATTGATGTGACTCTTTATTTTGATGGTGTAATACCGGTACTAGAAATGTAAAATCCTAAAAAACTAAGAGAAGATCTGCCAAATTCGCACTTCGCGGGTTGTATATTTATTCCGAATTTATCTAGTCTTTCTAAAAGTATTTCTAGATGGCGTATGTGTTCGATTTCATTTTTGCTTGCTATTAGAATGTCATCGATATAAACGAAAATAAAATCTAAGCCGAAAAGAACTTTATCGATAAAGCGTTGAAATGTTTGAAAGGCATCCTTATAGTCGGGGAGGCAGCGACAGAAATATTCGGCTGATTTCATTAACATTCTTTTCCACACTATTCGTTAATTTAAGTGTCAAGTATGGTATAATAGAAAAGAGTGAAATCATCAAGCGGATGCCACAATATTCAAGTATCTTCTCCCAAGTAAAAAGCTTCAATCCAAAAATAATTTTAAATCCAAATAGGCCTAAGTTCGCTGAACTTCCCACACAATTTATAAAACAAGAAAATTTATCAGATGTGGAAAAGCAGTATAGACAACTATTGAGAGTATCCTGGGATGAGGGTTTCGATGGAGAAATACCTGAAGATGCAGTGACTTTTTGGAAAAAAGTTATTTGTTTAACAAATTCTGCTGGTGAGTTTCGGTTTAAGGAAATATCCCTATTTGCGTTTACGCTTCTAAGTTTGCCAGCATCCAATACAGATGTCGAAAGGAGTTTCTCCATTATGAACGTCGTCAAAACCAAATTACGAAATAAAATGTTGATAAATGGGTAAAGTGGTGAAAAACGCCCCAGAAGGAAAAACGCCCCACCCTTAAAAGTTGGGTAAAATTTAACTCGATGGCGCCACGAGTACTACACACGATAAGACCATGTTCAGTGCATTCTTGCCCGTCAACAGAATGTTGCGCTCTACCAACAATAACAGATAATTTGCAATATTGTGCTATGGACAACCTAAGAAATTATTTGGTGAGTACATTGTATAATGTTTTTGTTGGAAACGTGATGAAACTTGGCAAAAATTAGGAGTACACACGAACTTATGATTCTTAACCTCTGACTCAGGCATGTTTTTGTTTCCGTGGCGGGAACATTTTTCTAATTTAAACACTGGGGCGTTTTTCACCCCCTGCTGGGAAAAACGCCCCAGTAAAAAAAGTGTAAAACGCCCCACCAAGCAAAGTGAATTTTTGGTAATGTTTTTTAAATCTGCTTAGAAAAATGGGGAAAACATATAAGAGAACGACGACCAGAGGCGAATGGGGAAGAGCAGCCCTCGAAGAAGCCATGGAGAAAGTAAATTCTAACGAGAGTGGAGTTAACAGAGCCAGCCGAGAATATGGGATTCCTTCCCGAACCCTCAGACGCCACTTACAATCCGGAAACACTGCAGTTCGGTTGGGTCGACTTCCAGAATTGGGACTTGAACATGAAAAGCGGCTGGTTGCCCACATAAAGGCAATGGAAAAGGTCGGATTTGCTCCTGACGCAACAGCGGTGAAGAAAATGGCTTACCGTTTCGCAGAGAAGCTTGGAATAGGCAACCGATTTTCAAAGGAACTTAAATCAGCAGGGAATGAATGGTTTAAGGGATTTTTAAGAAGAAATAGACAATTGAGTATCCGAAAATCAGAAGGCTTGTCACTGGCTAGGGCAAAAGGAATGAATCGACATGATGTCCAAAAGTTTTTTGATCTGCTTCATCAAATTCTTGAAGAAAACGATTTATTTGACAAACCTGGTCAGATATTCAATGTCGACGAGACAGGCATGCAAATTAATAACAAACCTGGAAAAGTGGTGGCAACAAAGGGTGCAAAAGATGTTTATTCACTTGCAGCTTTTTGGAAAACTTTTTTTTTCGTTATTTGAGTTTACAAATTACTAAATTTTAGTACTCTTACTGTAATACTATACTTTGTTCTTTATTATTATTAATTTTAATTTTGAAATAAATTGTTAGTTTCTCTTTGTCAATTTTAACCTCCCCAAACCCATCACAATTTTAAAAAAATGGGAGGTTACTGCAATCACTAAAATTTTCGAATTTGAGATAGCACCAGATCTCCACGTTTTGAGGTCTCAGGAACCCAGAAAAGTGGTTTTTAAAATGTGTCTGTGTGTATGTTCGTACGTACGTACGTACGTACGTACGTACGTTCGTACCTACGTACGTTTGTAAACACGCCACAGCCAAAACTACTGGGCCGATTTGGCTGCAATTTGGTACGTAGGCATCTCATAACCCAACTTAGATCTGAAAAGCTTTTGGAGCCAATCGTGCAACCGGAAATGCCATTTTGGCACATCAACTTTTAAATTTTAAATGCAAACCCCCATTTTTCACGTCACCATAAGAAAGACCTTCAAATTCTGCTTCTAAAAATGTATTCATTCTTAGTGTCCTTTTGACCAAAAATTAAAAAAAAATTGATTTTTATCAGACTTTAAAATCGCGGTACAGCCCAAGCCCCTGAATCGATTTGACTGAAATTTTGCACATAGGGATTGTATTACACCTCGAAAAGCTGAACAAATTTTGAATTCCATCGACTCACGGAAAGTGTCCTTTTGGCACACCAATTTCCAAATTTAAAATTACTCAATCATTTAACCATTAAAAACAAGTTTTTGAAAGATTTATTGTCACCATCAGAAGGGTCTTCAAATTTTGGTTTTAAATAGGACAAAATTAATTCGCATTTAGCGCTATTTGGTTCAAAAAATCGAAATTTTATAATAACAGTAAAAACACATTATAGCCCAAATTACTGAATCGATTTGGCTGAAATTTGGTACATGGAGATTAGGTGACCCGTTGAAGACCTGAAAGGCTTTTGGGAGCAATTGGCCCACGGGAACTGCCATTTAAGCATATCAACTTAAAATTTTAAATACAAGGCCTTTTTTATGTCGCCTTTAGAAAGACGATCAAATTCTGGTTCTAAAAATGTACTTACAATTTCTGCCATTTCAATGGAAAATAGAGAAAAAATTCTTTCTCATTAAAAGGGAGCAGGCTGACAGTGGATGACATAAAGTGGCAGTTATTGTCAAAAATTTGGCAAAAGATTAATCTTAAAAGGAACATATTGTCAAATGTGATGGGTGATGTACGAGGTGATGTCGGTATTTGTCAGAAAATTGCGAAATTACAGACGATAAGGATAAAAAAAATTCTGTTGAATTGACTACTATCTACACAGAATACAAAGATCCACGCGATGGGGAGGTTCCAGCCGCTTCTCTGCTGCATTTTTTCTTTAAAAAGTAGGACGTATTTCACCACTTTACCTATGTTAAATTCGATCATGCTCGTAAGGTTGTATTTCCGTGTAAAATCGATTAATAATTAAAATAGCCCAGGCATTTTAGTCTCAAAAATAGGCAAAACCTCGGAAAAAATAATGTAAATCTGAAACTTGGCAGATCAGCTCTATTTGAAGTGCTTAACAACATACTAAAACTCCCAAAACGTCCGGTGCCGGCTTCATGGAATTCCAGCTTGCTGGAACTTCTGGAACACTGAAGAAGTGCAGGTTTGCGCTGGAAAAAAATAATGTAAATCTGAAACTTGGTAGTTCCGCTCTATTTGAACTGCTTAACAACATATTAAAACTCCCAAAACCTCCGGTGCCGGCTTCATGGAATTCCAGCCGCTGGAACATCTGGAACTCAGAAGAAGTGCAGGTTTGCGCTGGAACTGACGCTGCGGTCAAACGGTTAGTCCTATCGGCTTCCAATCGATCTTAAACGACTGTATGAGAAATGGGCTATCTTTCTTGGTGCTTTTCAATCATTTTAAGCTGTATCCCGGCCTCCCGAAAGTGGCAAAAGCCCACGAAATAAGTAAAGAAGAAAATTATTCTTTTCAATTTGAAATTAGACGGTATTCTGTGAGAGATATCGCAAAAATACGCGAAATAAACCTTGTAGAGGATAAAAAAAGCTTTCAAACGACACCTTCAAAATAGTTCTACGACCAATAGGAACGTAGCGGCCGGCTCAAACGGCGCTCGCATTTCGGCTTGCGGCAACCAGTGTGGCAGTGTTCAAGGTCGTGAATCTCCGTTCCTATTGGTCGTAGAAATATTTTGAAGGTGTCATTCGAAAGCTTTTTTTATCCTCTACAATGTCGATTTCACGCATTTTTGCGATATCTCTCACAGAAAACCGTCGAATTTCAAATTGAAATAAAATGATTTTTTTCTTTATTTCGCGGGCTTTTGCCACTTTCGGGTGGCCCGGATACAGTTTAAAATCATTGAAAAGCACTAAGAAAGATAGTCCGTTTCTCATACAGTCGTTTAAGATCGATTGGAAGCCGATAGGACTAACCGTTTGGCCGTAGCGTCAGTTCCAGTGCAAACCTGCACTTCTTCTGAGTTCCAGATGTTCCAGAGGCTGGAATTCCATGAAGCCGACACCGGAGATTTTGGGAGTTTTAATATGTTGTTAATCAGTTCAAATTGAGCTGAACTGGCAAGTTTTAGATTTACATTATTTTTTTCCAGCGCAAACCTGCACTTCTTCAGTGTTCCAAAAGTTCCAGCGGCTGAAATTCCATGAAGCCGGCACCGGAGGTTTTGGGAGTTTTAGTATGTTGTTAAGCACTTCAAAAAGAGCTGATCTGCCAAGTTTCAGATTTACATTATTTTTTCCGAGGTCAAAATCTAAAACGCCTGGGCTAAAACAGAAAAGTCGTCAGAAAGTAGTCACGCTTTTTGACGATTGTGTAAACTGTTATTGTTACAGAATGGACGATTATTGGGCGCACATAGAATAATAATAATAAAAAAGAGCCAATGTTCCAGTATCCTTTTTTGAAAATCACAAGGAGATCAAGAAACTAGAACTACATAAAACCTATTACGCGTTTTGGAGTCCAGTCGAAGATGAGACTCCAGAAATGGTAAGCGAACGAGAAAAGAAGATTTTGAAAATAGAAAAATGTATTTCATAATAGGTAATTAGGGCTGAGCAACAAATTCTATGTTTTAGGTGCATTTGACAGTCGTTTCACCATGAGTCCCTAGCGAACCCCAGACCCCTACTTCTGCGTTCGTGTTCACATAGCATCAGTTTTCATGGGAATGTTACCTGCAAAGCTGGAAAGCCAATGTAGGAATATCAACTTCTGCACCCACAGGCGGAAATGGTACACCCATAGCTGTAGGCATATGGTCATATCCACAACAGGACTCTGTACTGCCAAGAATGCACCCATGGGCAGAAATTGGCACACCCATGGTTAAATAACCCAAATAAACAAACACCCCAAATGCTGTCCAAGCTTGAAGATGTTTTGTTTAAACACAGATTCAATTGATGTATTTGACGATACAATTGAAGATTTTTTCTCGGTGGCGGACCAGTTGGGACCACTGATGTGGCTCGGATGTGGCCGAAATGTAGTTCAGATGCAATAATATCACGGCATTACCAATTGTCTGTGCCTGTGACATAACATAAGAAGCAGCGCCACAACAACTTTTGGCAGTTGTTTACGTTACTCTACGCGAAAAAACATCTACTAAGTTCAAAGTTTTATTTACATTCCCAAAATTTAAAAATATAGTTTCCCGGTTAAAACATCGGTGGAACAGGAAGTGAAAGAATGATGCAAATCGATTAATAATTAAAACGCTTTTTGACGATTATGTAAACTGTTATTGTACAGAATGGACGATTATTGGGCGCACATAGAATACATATGCGATAAAAAAAGAGCCAATGTTCCAGTATCCTTTTTTGAAAATCACAAGGAGATCAAGAAACTAGAACTACATAAAACCTATTACGCGTTTTGGAGTCCAGTCGAAGATGAGACTCCAGAAATGGTAAGCGAACGAGAAAAGAAGATTTTGAAAATAGAAAAATGTATTTCATAATAGGTAATTAGGGCTGAGCAACAAATTCTATGTTTTAGGTGCATTTGACAGTCGTTTCACCATGAGTCCCTAGCGAACCCCAGACCCCTACTTCTGCGTTCGTGTTCACATAGCATCAGTTTTCATGGGAATGTTACCTGCAAAGCTGGAAAGCCAATGTAGGAATATCAACTTCTGCACCCACAGGCGGAAATGGTACACCCATAGCTGTAGGCATATGGTCATATCCACAACAGGACTCTGTACTGCCAAGAATGCACCCATGGGCAGAAATTGGCACACCCATGGTTAAATAACCCAAATAAACAAACACCCCAAATGCTGTCCAAGCTTGAAGATGTTTTGTTTAAACACAGATTCAATTGATGTATTTGACGATACAATTGAAGATTTTTTCTCGGTGGCGGACCAGTTGGGACCACTGATGTGGCTCGGATGTGGCCGAAATGTAGTTCAGATGCAATAATATCACGGCATTACCAATTGTCTGTGCCTGTGACATAACATAAGAAGCAGCGCCACAACAACTTTTGGCAGTTGTTTACGTTACTCTACGCGAAAAAACATCTACTAAGTTCAAAGTTTTATTTACATTCCCAAAATTTAAAAATATAGTTTCCCGGTTAAAACATCGGTGGAACAGGAAGTGAAAGAATGATGCAAATCGATTAATAATTAAAACGCTTTTTGACGATTATGTAAACTGTTATTGTACAGAATGGACGATTATTGGGCGCACATAGAATACATATGCGATAAAAAAAGAGCCAATGTTCCAGTATCCTTTTTTGAAAATCACAAGGAGATCAAGGAACTAGAACTACATAAAACCTATTACGCGTTTTGGAGTCCAGTCGAAGATGAGACTCCAGAAATGGTAAACGAACGAGAAAAGAAGATTTTGAAAATAGAAAAATGTATTTCATAATAGGTAATTAGGTCTGAGCAACAAATTCTATGTTTTAGGTGCATTTGACAGTCATTTCACCATGAGTCCCTAGCGAACCCCAGACCCCGACTTCTGCGTTCGTGTTCCAATCATTCACATAGCATCAGTTTTCATGGGAATATTACCTGCAAAGCTGGAAAGCCCATAATGTAGGAATATCAACTTCTGCACCCACAGGCGGAAATGGTACACCCATAGCTGTAGGCATATGGTCATATCCACAACAGGACTCTATTGCCAAGAATGCACCCATGGGCAGAAATTGCCACACCCATGGTTGTCGGCACGTGGTCATATCACGAACATAATCACCATGAACCCGCACTATGCGCACCTATCGTGGGTACATCAGCATTCTCTGCACCCATGGGCAGAAATGGGCCACCCATTTTGTAGGAACGGGGTCATATCCCGAATATGCTTATGGGCACATCACCAGTTGCTGCACCCATGAGTAGATGTGGGACACCCATGGTAGTGGGAAAGTGGCCATACCCCCAACATGCCAATGGGCATCAACAGTGGGTACATCACCAGTCGCTGCACCAATGGGTAGAAATGGGACACCCATGGTTGTAGGAAAGTGGTCATAACCCCAACATGCCTATGGACACATCACCAGTCGCTGCACCCATGGGCAGAAATGGGACCGCTTCGGAGGAATCGAGCGAAAACACTACAGGTCCGTGGGACACTATGACCCAGATCACTGATGAAATTGATGAATTCCCAGATACTGGGGAGCTCCCTGGGAATGATGAAGAGCAAATCATTGTTGGAGATGAGTCACAGAAAAATACTGAGCCATCTGTGTCAGGAGAAGACCTAAGCTCACAAACTGTTGAAGTCCCAGTATTACATACTGAGGAAGTTCGTAATGGGAATGAAGAAAAGATTAATGGTTGTGATGATGATCAATTAAAGACCCTTCTGAATCAGATAAAAGAAAAACATTCTACACATCAAAATGGAACAATTCTCTTTAATATAATTCGCAGTGATATTTAAAAGTGCTTTGCTGACCATGCAGAGGGCAAATTTTATTCAATTGATTTTCAAAACACCAAAGGTCTTATTTAATGATGTCAATGGATATTCAGAGGGGGCTATAGATACAGGTGGTCCAAACAGAGAATTCTTTCGCTTGGCTATAAATGAGATTAGCAGTGGGTATTCGAGGGTAGGTGAATACTTACTGGTTAGTTACGGCCATACGTGCAGACTCAATATCTCAAGTAATAAAGGAGATATGACAATTTAAAAGTGGGACAATAATAAAAGAAGACCCTGTACATCAACAAAATTGCCCAAGCGTGGTCATGTCCTCAAAGAATGGTCATGTCCCCACAACCATGGGTGTCCCATTTCTGCCCATGGGTGTATAATTTTTGTGCGACCATGTGTACATTTCCACCCGGGTTATATGACACGTCAGCTTGATGAAACTGATGGAGAAGCTGAATTAGTAAATTTAAAATCAAGAAAGTGGTTAAATCACCCAAATAAAGAAACACACCAAATGCTGTCCAAGCTTGAAGATGTTTTGTTGAAACACAGATTCAATTGATGTATTTGACGATACAATTGAAGATTTTTTCTCAGTGGCGGACAATAAAAATCTATTTTTTCAATGCGACGTACATAAAGATGAAATTATATCGAAGGCGGTTTATTATTACATCTGCATGAGAGTTAAAACAATTTTATAGCCAACAAAAAGCTAAATTGGAAAAGAAAACGGCGGAGACTCGAAAGAAGGCAATCTTTCGAAATTACAGTTGTCATAAATTTTCCGTTTCTATGTAATTTTATTAATAAATTTATTGTTTAATTTCGAACATTGGGTTTCTTCTTATAACAATAATTCTCAATTATTTATAAGGATACGATAAGTAATAAAAATTAAAATAGAATGGAATATTGAAGTGAAACCTGAAGAAGTTGTCCCATTTTATTTTCAAATCCCGTCAAAAAGGTGGTTTAAAATGCTATTTAAAATTGGCGCCCTCGTTGGGCGGCCTCTGCTTTAGCGACATGTTATGACAAGTGCTAGTTTTTATCATTTTGATTTTCACTTTCAATATTTCAGTGTTTCAATGTGATTTCAGTCAGATTTCTGTTAAGTTTCAGTTCGGTTAGACAAGGGTTGATAATGGCAAGTGTCGGAGGTTTTCGAGAAGCAGTAAGTAGCAAATTGGACATAGTAGATTTTTTATTAAAATCCAAATTTAGCAGTCAGTCATACGATGACAAAGTGTTTATCAAACAACTAAATGTTCCTCATCCTCCTATGAAAAATTTGATACGGTCGAAATCGGGGCACAACAAATCATTTTCTAACTCTTGGTATAGTAAAATTTCGTTGATAACGGGCAGCGAGTTAAGGAATAAACTTTATTGTTGGTACTGTGTCTTGTTCAATGAAAATAAAATGAGTCCGTGGTGTGCTACGGGATTTGATAATTTAAGTAGTCTTTCACGTGCCATTAACAAGAATCAAGTTTCCAAAGAACACCTCCCCCCATTCGGCGTTAAAAAAATACAGAGCCGTAACTAGGGTGGTGCCATCGGTGCCGCTGCACCGGGGCGCCATCTTCAAGGGGCGCAACAACGGGACCGAACAATAGTAAAAAAAAATTATAAAAAAATGAAATCCAACACACCGCGAGAGCTTGTAGTTTGCTTTACAGTCAAATCCCACAAGTTGTTACTGCTTTAAAAGTTTTGACGTCGGGCATCTACAACGCAGAAACAATTGCAGCGGCAAAAGTTTTCTTAAAAAATATTGATTACAAATTTTTGTGCATGTTGGATTATGGAATCGAATATTAACCGCTTATAGACAGGGTAAATCCAAACCTACAATCCAAAGGTATCACCGTTGACATAGCAGCGAAGAAGATTAAAGGACTGGTTTTACAGATTCAAAGTATCAGGCAGGAAAACTTCGAGAACATTTTTCAACGAGCACGAGCATTAGCTGGAAAGCTAGAAATTGAAGATTGTTTTCCAAACAAAACTGCAGATACCGGCTACGAAACTACCTCTAAAGAAAAATTCAAACATCAGATATTTGAAGTACTAGATAGTTTAATCAGTCATTTTTCTTGGAGGTTTTAGAAGCTGAACAAAATTGCCGAAGATTTCAGTTTCTTGATGATATCCAGTTTAAAATACATTGAAATGGACAATTTAGCAAAGAAGCCACCGACTTAGCCCTCAAATACCCAGGCGACATAAATAGTGTGGAATTCATAAGTGAACTAGAAGCATTGAAATTTCAACTCGATCAGGTGAATCGTGTATGGTGAGCGGGTTAAGCGGGTAATCCCAGCCCAGTTATTCCTGAAAAGGAAATGCTAACAGGTGCTAAAAAGAGTAATGGTCGTGCATGGTGGTGTACAATACAATTTTATCTAAAAACTCCAGAAATATGTGTACAATTGTGCAATGGCATTGCTGAATCATAAAAAGTCACTACATTGGAAATATTTTGACGTCTCTCGGGACGATAGCCGATATGCCGAATGCCTGCTGCGCAATCGGCTGCAACCGCTGAACGCCGAGAAACTACTTTTTAAATCCATCATAATTTGCCCCTATTAAATTTCAAATATTAAACTTGTAAAATTAATAGTATATTATTTAACGAGCAACTAATGATAGCTATAATTACACGAGGATGAAAGTTACTACACGAGCCGTAGGCGAGTGTTGTAATTCATACGAGTGTAATTATAGCCATTAGTTGCGAGTCAAATACGATATTTTATTTACGACTATTTGAAATTTTTGATAGACAGGACTCCAGGAGTAATAACCTTAAATAAATATATTCAACTATGAATTACAAAAAATATTAGAGCTAGAAACAATAAATATAAATCAACATAACTGCAACCGCAGAAATAATTATTTTGGATTAAAAACTTTTTGAAAATTGAGAAAAAACTTTGTTGTTGTTGTGTGCGATGGACGCAGTTTCGTGTATTTCTTCACAATTTCATAATACGGTCCACTAATTGAAAATTGTCTTGATACTTATTGGTTTTTGTGTCGGGCACATTCACAAGATACGCAGAGTTGTGGTCCTGAAAATGTTCTACTTCCATTTTGTACAGTTCAATAGCACGGCAGCAACCCTTCACTCCCATTATCAATACGACCTTTAAGTTACACAAAAATTTGGAATTAACTTTAGTATAGTATACTAGAAAACTTATACCTTCGTTGCAAGATATTTATCATCAGGAGCCGTGTTCATAAATTGGCGAACTTGGTCTGGACTAAACACTGTTACGTACTTAATTTCTACAAAATATTGACGACTGAAACATATCCCATTACACCCAACTCGCCCCTAATTCTCCGAACACTTGACCAACCTTTCTTGTCCTCACATGTGTTTCCTATTCACTTATTCCTTTTCAACATAATTTTAAACTTTAGTCAGTCGCATTGTAGCCGTACTCAGTAAGAGTCTAATTTTTTCGCTTTTTTATCGTAACTAACCCCCGTCGAGAGACTCTTAATTTAAATTCAATTAATAACTATCATTTCGTATTCGTGTACTCTTTCATCATTCGGTTCAATATAGATGTAATTAAGCACATTACATGTGTATCATTTCAACAACAATATCAAAAAATACTCGCATTACATGAGAGTGCAGTGCGGGAGTTCACGACAGTGGACAAACACTGCTGCTTTTTTGGCCTTGTAGCCATCGGCTTGCCTCTTCAAAAAGAAGCGTAGTTTAGAATATCTTTCAATGTTTATGTCGTGGTGAATATTCAATGTAGATTTTAACATTGAATAAGTCGTCCATAAAGAAGACGATTTGTACTTTCTAGAAAGCTCCATAAAATATGCCAATAAATTGTCTTCTGAAAACGAATTGCTCTTCTTTTGAGTCTTCCAATCCATAAAGGAAGCGAAGCTAGCTCGTAGGTTTTTCTGGATTTTTCTGGCAGTAGGTTTAAAGTAGCAGCTTGCGCGGCCTCTCGAATTTCGGGTGGAGAGCACACTATTTCGTCGGAATCGCTTTCCGCCATCACTGTTGCCTATATTTCAGCAGAAACACAAATTTTCTCGCGAAGATCACACAAGATATCGAATTTTGTTTGCAAAAACACACAAATAATGCCCGCGCTGTCAAATTTTGTTTGTATCTGTTGTCTCTGGTATCTGTCGTCGCGTTACCGTTTCTATAGTTACCAATGCCGGCCGCCTAGACAATGCAATTATGGTTTGTATATAATGAATTTATGATTTATACATAATTAAATTATGATTTATACAGGGTGAGTCTAGTTGGACAAATCAGTCGCCTAGCGTTTAAGATATTGAAATTGGAAATTCAATTTTTGGATATGTTGTAGCTGATATGGTCCCCTACACATGGGACCCATAAAGAAAGCTCCAGTTTTATTCAAACCGAAATTATTAAATAAAAACGAAGGCTTAAAAATTTTTTTTTCGATATTGTTGAATTTTTTAAGGTTATTTAGTTAGAGAATCATTTTCTCTTTATGGAAACATAATTTTTTGTAGAAATAAGTTAATAATCTCAGAGAGACAAATTATTTAAATAATAAAGAATTTTAATTATTTCCTAAAGAAAGCCACGCATGCCGTGATTTGAACAACTGAAAGGCAGTCTAGCTTATACCGCAGACTGTACCCAGAACGACAAGTGTCAGTTGGAAATGTCATTTGAGGTCGTTTGTGAAAAAATAATGCAAAACTAC
This sequence comes from Pycnomerus fuliginosus, assembly GCA_963924575.1. NCBI lineage: Eukaryota > Metazoa > Arthropoda > Insecta > Coleoptera > Zopheridae > Pycnomerus > Pycnomerus fuliginosus. Next base: position 18,131,782 of record OZ004619.1, on the reverse strand, counting down.
GGGATTTTGCCCTTTTCTTTACAGATAATTAGGTAATTTTTATTGCTTGATGGATGTTTTGCTAAATTCGTCGAATACAAGTGTCTCGGGTTCTCACACTGGAGGGGCCCGATTAGGACAAGTTAAAGTTTACACCCTTCGAGTTGAATTTTCTTGGTTTCGCTTGGCTCACCGCTTCTTTGTCTTTGTTCATTATATCAACACGTTGAGTGTCTTCAACATCCGATGATAAATCTTCATTTCGTAAGTGTGAAAAAATTGTCAGCAGAAATATTAAATTTTTAATAAAACAACAAAATCACCATATTTGACAGCATGACAGCAATGTAAACTATTGCCAATAATGAAAACTATTGCCAATTGCTTTCTGGCTGACGAGAATAGCTTTTCTTGGTCGAACCATTCGACTCCAAAAAACATCAATCGGGTGACAACCCGAGACACTTGTATTCGGCGAATTTAGCAAAACATCCATCAAGCAATAAACATTACCTAATTATCTGTAAAGTAAAGGGCAAAAACTCGTAGTTTTGCATTATTTTTCCTTTGATTTTTCCACAAACGAAAGCAAATGACATTTCCAACTGACGCACTTGTCATTCCGGGTACAGTCTGCAGTATAAGCTAGACTGCCTTTCAGTTGTTCAAATCACGGCATGCGTGGCTTTCTTTAGGACATAATTAAAAATCTTTATTATTTAAATAATTTATCTCTCGGTTATTATTAACTTTTTTCTGCAAAAAATTATGTTTCCATAAAGAGAAAATGATTCTCTAACGAAATAACCTTAAAAAATTCAACAATATCGAAAAAGAATTTTTTAGGCCTTCGTTTTTATTTAATAATTTCGGTTTGAATAAAACTGGAGCTTTCTTTATGGGTCCCATGCGTAGGGGACCATCTCAGCTACAACATATCCAAAAATTGAATTTCAAATTTGAGTATCTTAAGCGCTAGAGCGACTGATTTGTCCAACTAGACTCACCCTGTATATAATGCATTTATGATCTCGTACATAGCAAAATGCATACAATTAATATGTCTCTAATTTAATAGTCGTAAATAAAAATAAAAATTTGATTTTGAAGCCTTCCTTATGTTTGAAGTAAGTATCCGGCTTCGACCGGATAGTTTAAAAGGGGCCGGATAGGCCGGATACCGGATAGTAACCGGATATCCGTTTCATCTCTACTTATTATAAACGAAAAATGTTTTTTGAAAATCTTATAGTTAGTCCAAAAGAAATATTTTTAGGCCAAACATACGAACAACAATGGAACCGTTCTGTTGCGTCCCGACAATAAAATGTCTAGGCAACACTTAATTCATTCCTCACCACCTTGTCGAATTGCCACCAAACCATCCGCGCATGCTCCCGCATTTTAAGTAGAGGGACCACGATACCGCATGATGCGCAGCATCGCCAGTGTTGCCAGTATGGGCGATTTATCGCCAATTGGGCGATTAAAAAACATAAAATGCGGTGAAAATGTTCATTTTGCGATGGGCTCTCAATTGGGCGATTAGACAAGGGGATGGGCTCTCAATTGGGCGATAGGTTTGAATTATATACATTACCTAATTAAAATCTTTAAACTGGATGAATGAAATCACTATTTTCTTGGCTTGGGTCAATCAGATTACCTGTACATCTTCTACCTTGGCTAACGCATACACGACGCAAGCCACACTTTTCGTAAGCACAGCCTCTCGCCTCATCTCTCTCTCTCTCTCGTACGTGTCTCGTCTTGTCTTATCTTATCTTATGTCATGTGTGTACGCTGGTCGAGTCGCTGTACTTGTACGTTACGTGTTACGTGTTGTGTACGATGTGCAGGCATCAGTACCGTCATCCGGGGTGAATTCGGACAGTATGGCTGAATTCGGACGGCGCCGTTTTTTAGGCTATTTGGGTTATGGTTCGGGGCGGTGTGCTATTTTTAGCACAGAACAAGTTGATTCGTGTCGGGGGATGGTTGTTGCCAGACGTAGCGGAATTCCGCTACACGTGACGGAATTTTGGTCAAAGAGCGGCGTAGCGGCGTTAGATCAAAATACCTAAAAATGTAGCGGATATTTCCATAGCTGATGGCTTGTAAATATTTTCTTAATCCCTTTCGCAAAAATTTAATTTTTTTGTCCAGATCATTCAATGAGATGTCCCTGTATGAGTTGTATGACCAAAAGCAATTTCTTTTGGGCTGAGCTTTGTTAAAAATTGAAAATTGCGCCATGCGAAGTCCATGAAAGCCATCTGGTAGAGCGTAACAGTACTACGTACATTACGTGAAAGGAAATTGGGTAGCTTCAAGTGACGGAGTTCAAATTTGTAAGGTTCTGTATTTCAATTGCAGCTGATAGTTATGGAAATCCCCGAAAGCAATTATTAAGGTCATTATGGTTGTAGGTTAGATACATAAACCTAAGTTAAGTTAAGTTATATAGATCTTGTATCCAGTCGTAACAGTCGTATATTTATGGTATGTATCCTTGATTACATCTCTCCGAATGGGTAAGTGTAAGTTTCTATTAATTAATTAAACAATGGTGCAGGTAAATTCAAAATTTTAAATTAAAAAATATTTTTTAAGTAGAGAGTAGAGATTATCTAATATTTTCATCATGTTACTCTGTTTATTCAAGCTGCCTATTTATTAATGAGAGGGGTTTTCCTTTTAATTACAGAAAATGAAAAAGCAACAGACAATTTCCCATTTCTTTAAACCTTCTACTTCTGGTCAGGCACCATCTGATGCTGATGAATCGTCTACTTCTGAAATAACGGAGTTAACTTCAAGTCAACGACCACGAAAGTCTCGAAACATTGCAACAATAACTGGTCCAACTCAGTCTGGGAATCCCACAGATTCAGATTCCGACGAAAACGAGGAAGACGAATTATTGACGGGCAAATCGAGTGGAACTGAGATACCTCAAAAAAAAAGTAGGAAACAACTATTTTCGTTGCCGTGGCTTGAGAACCCGACATTTAAAGGTTGGTTGGAACCTGTAGAAAAATCAAAGGCCAAAGCGAAATGTAAGGCCTGTGATCTTATACTAGGTACTGTAACATATGCCAGTTAATGCCAATCCTGGGTAAATCCACATTAAATTGTTGTATAAAATTTGTCGTTGAGGCGCGAGAATATTAACTGTAAGTTAGAACTATTTATTGCCAAAAGTCATAAAACGTGCACATCTTTTCGTCACGGGCATTGTATATCCGGCCGGTCCGGAGCCTTGTAGAAACCTTTGCTTTCAATTGCCCGTTTCCAAGAACCTCCCTCGCTGTAAACTTTATGACCGAATTCCTTCGCATACAATTTTTAGAAAGTTTTTCCCACAGTAGAGATTTCCGAGAAATGGATTTAATAACGTAAATGTCTTATTCATTACAATTTGTTACTAAATTTGATTCAGTAAATGCATGAACCCCAAAGGTAGAGTAGCCAAGATACACTAATTTTGCATGACGTGAATCAAACATTACTCCTGCTAAAATTGCCTCGACAACCCGTTAAACACCGTATGAACCTCATGTGTGTAGGCATAACCGACGCATATGTAACCAATCAGATCTCTTCGGCGTAAACGCTGTAATTTAAATTAAAGTTCACTGCAAGAATAGAACTGGTGTCGCCATCTAGGCTAGACGACCGAAACCTCAAGCCAGATTCCTGTTTAATACCCTATTGTTCATATGTAGAACATACCTATCAAATTAGATTGCTTTTAAAATTGCATGACTGTCGAATGCATTAAATAACCCCCACTACCCTGCACATGCTCGAAAAGCTTCAAAGACCCACCGGACGGCTTGGAATTTTGTTAGGTAATTCATTAGATTTGCATAAAATAACTAAACTGTTTCATTGATAGGATATGTGAATCTGTGATTAGCTTTTAAGAGCAGGATTGTATCGTAAGGCTGGTCGAATCGCGTAGCTTCTCAATTAATTATAAATTGTTATAAAATGTGGAGATGAACTTGGAAGGGAGGCCGACCGGAGATAGTAGAGGGGGGTGGTTTTAGGTTCGCCGGATCGAAGAAGACGCCGGAGGGAAAAACTTGTGCTCAGGCTTCTGACGAAGAGACTCGTATTTTCCAAAGCTCTCGAATTTGCGATATTTTCCAAATATTTTAAAATAGTTATTTGTTGTTTGGGTTTTGTGTAGTTAAAGTTCGTGCTTGTGTAGTATTGAAGTTAGTGTAACCACGCCGTATGGGGATAGTGTTCAGCTAACTTGTTAGAATTCCACGTTTCAGGATACTTCAAACCAGCAGCTTTGGCATAGTCAAATGCTAACTGCCGAATGTTTTTGTAAGTTAAGCCGAATTGTATTCGTGATGCTTCTTTTATATAATTGACAAGCATATTTTCCTGATCAGAAGAGAATATTTGTCGGCTGGCATATTTTGATTTATTGACTACCACTTCCAAGTTTTCTGATTCATTTCCAGAATCCGAGACTGCTTCCACGTTTTCTCCTCTTTCCAGTCGACGTCTTTTTATTTTCTTGATCCGGTGTTGTAATGTTGACCTTTTAATTTCATAGGTCAAGGCAGCAGCCCTTAGTGAAAGTCTTTCTTTGATAACGTCATCAATTGCTTGATTAATTCGTTGTTCTGATAAAGCAGCCCTTTCGGTTTTCCGCACGTACGTTCGCACCATGATCTGCACAGCCTGCAAAAATATTTTTTTCTGAAATACCTATAAGCAATAATAGTCATGAGGTACTTTGGGCCGGACCAAAGTGCCCCAAACCTTATAGGCCCAAACTACCCCAGGTGACGTTTATAGTAAAATATTCTTCGACACAAAAACGTGTAGCTTTGAGGTTATATTCGCCTTACACAATAATTTTGCAATATTTCAAACTAACATCAACATATTTAATCACAAGTATATTCTAAATCCAAAAGACACCAGACGCATGTTTGTACCGTGGTATTTTACAACAGGTAGTTGAAAAATCGATATTTTTCCATAACTTACCTTGGATATCACACAGGCACGAACTTTACCGCACAAATACTTAGCATGAGGACGACCTCTCGTGAGAATTATTTGAGAATTTTAGCGCGAAATTGAAAGGAAAATTTTAAGGTGGCCCAATCTGCCCCCCTCTCCCCTATTCAAAAATTGGAACCTCAAGACAGACACTAGGCTTTTTGCAGCGAGGTACCAGGTCGTCAACGGTCTGTTAATCTGAGAGACCCGGTGCATTGCCGCGGCGAACGGTGAGACAATTGTTCTCCGGAATGTACTTCAACGGTCCGTGAAATCGTGAACCGGGTAGTCGGAGGTGTTCCCATCGACCGGTTCCCATCAACCCACAGATTACCGAAGGCGCTCCGCCTGTGGGTTGACTTATTTGACAGGTTTGACATTTCGTGATCTGGCGCTCAAATATCAAGTAAGTTCTTTCATTTTCTGTTTGTGCTTAAAATAACACATTTTACGTTTCTGCGTTTTAGCTCTGATTGCCGGTTTTGTGTAAAATGCAGACCCCGGGGATGGAAAATCCAGAATTAGTGGAAATATCTATTAATTATATGGGCAATGACCTAATTGCAGTAGTTCCGTTGCAGCAGGCACAAATTTTGGTCAATGGTTTGTGAATTGAATAGGAAATAGGAGGGTAATCTTAAATTTATTCCACAGATGAAGCTCAGGCTGCTTTATATGCCCAGCAACTGCTACAAAAGCAAGGTCGAGAGCAAGATTTATATCTAACCGAAGATTCACAATCTGGACATGAAAGTTTTCCTCTAGCAGGTAATTCAGCAGGAAACAACAAGAAAGCCAATAGTGGTGATGGGGAGATTAAGCAGGATGGAGTTTTTTCTTCACTAGAAGCTACGACTCTGTTTTTAAAGCTGAGAAAAAAATATAATGGAAAGTTTGACGACAGAAAAACAGTTAAAACAACTCTTTGGCAAAGAATTGCCAGTGAGTTGAAGGAAAATGGTTTTGACGTGGGGGAGGGGAAAGAAGGAGCCGAAAGATGTCGGCAAAAGTTCGCCAACTTGCAGAGAAACTACTTAAAATATATAAAACATATGAAAACTACAGGCTCAGAAAAGAGAGATCCTCCAGCTTTTTTTGACGATATGCATGAATTGTTGGGGCACAAGGATAAAACTTCGCCTCCATATTTGGAGGATTCACTTATTGATGAGGCTTCAACTAGCAGCCAGAATAATGATGAAGAAGGTGCAATTTGCAAAAAGGGAGAAATAAGTGATTCAAATCAAATAAAAAACAGGTGAATTATGTTCCTTAATTATTGCAGTTTCTAAACCTTTATTTCAGGTTTCAATCAGCTCGCACCTCATGTCGTCCAACAAGAAATTTTGATAAGGTATTGGACTTGTTAAAGGCACAGCACGAAGAAACACGAGCAGACAAACAAAAACATATCGAATTACTGCATGAGGCAATCAAGTCTCAAACGAAGCAGCAAAGCAGATTTCTCAACTTTTTGGAAAAAAACTCTAAACGTAAGAGGGAACAAGAATCAGATTCTGATGAGTAGTTATACTTCAGGAAGAAGTTTATTCTGTTATTTTGTAATGGGTACGGATGTTCCAGACTCAGGTGTTGTCCCGGCTAGCTTATGTGATCTGAAATTAGCCCTTAAAAGATGGTAAGGGGCGCCACCTACTTAAGAACCTACACCCTGCAGTAGGTGCATTGAGTCTGGGACCTCTCAAAAAGGATTTGGATCAGCTGTGAGGGTTGCTAAATAAACTCTCCGGATTAAAACCTTATTTACAATATTTATTGATTATTGAAACTGCGTGCGAGCGCAACCCCAACCCTGAAAATCTCCTTCTAAGAGCACAACTGCTCGAGTGATCCCTAGTTAACCGCTTGATCAAGATAGCTATCTGATTCCTTCGTCGATTAACGCATTTACTCTTAACGAGACTTCACGAAGGGTATTGATCCGACACTAGACAATAACATTCATAGTATAATAATGACGTCACTAAAATTAATCCGAAATAGTCTTACTTATAACACGTGGTATAACAAAGGGGTAGCTAACGTAGTTACCCACTCGCTGACTTGATCCCGAAGGATAAAATGAATTATCGTGCAAATCAGACTTGATCTTAAAATTATGAATAATAAATCTGGCCTGGCTAGTTGGTTCCTCCTTATCCGATGGTCAACGTCAGGTCCTCCTAACCGAGTCCTTTGGGAGTCTTTTCAGGAACCCGAGAGCCTTGAAGAAATCGAGAAACACTACCCTGGGGTACTTCGTGGACTGGAATTATGACGTGGTGATGATAGTGGAATCGAGGGGTTGAATCACGTTCTCTCAATTAGCTAGATAACGCTCCTAGACAACGATCCTAGACAACGACCCTTGAAAATATAGCTGAAGCATGCTTTTCGATATAACCTCAAAATTTACCTTAATCATCGTAAGGGTAACGATTCCAACAATCCCTGACCATGCAGCCAACTTATTATCTTCGCCGATTACTTCGATGAACATGGATTACTTCGATGAATGTGGATTTAACAAATTTAGCCCCACATTTAATTAAATCGGACGCACGCCATTCAACGAACAAAATGGGAGAGACTGTCAACTGTCAACTTAAAACCTGAAACGCCCACCGCGCAGAAGCTAGCGGGGTGTAAAGTGTGTTGCCTACGTCGCTTCCCATGAAGAAGTGTTTAGCGTCAAAAGTGACCATTACAATTTAAGTGTTCACTGATTTTTGTGTTAAAGCAATAATTATTTGTTCCTATTAGGTACCTATAGTCTGTCCGGGATCTAGGCGACTTTTGCTCCCCGGGAAATTTGAAATCCACGTCGCCGATTGGTTAAAATTCAGCCATAATTAATCGCAACAAAAATGTGGCTTGCAGGAATTAAGAATGTAGGTTTAAAAATCAAATTTACCTCGCAGGTCGATGTAAGTTACATTTTAAACCGTTTGCGCTGCATTACTTTTATAATATTGCAAAATTATTGATTTGCCGAGTAAAAATTTTGCACTCATGACAGATATCCTGCTGTCTGTCACATAATTCCTGCGATACGTAATGGCCAATGGGTGCGATAAAAGCGGCTATTCGATTGGCTTATTTAAAGTTACCGCTATGAAAGCCGCCATCTTTCCGGCTGCTTCAATAAAAATAAACAGATGAAACATGGCGGCAATGGGTCCAACATTGTTACCGTTTCGGAAAGGGGCATTTAACGTTGAATGAAAAGAAGATAATATTAAATGTCTATAAAAGTGTCTGTACAAATTTCCCTAAGTTGAACAAGGTGTAGCTTCTGGATAAAACCGCTAAGTTTACAGGTAATGTCAAACACATTCCTCTTTCATGATAACGGTACCACACGTTATCTTTCAGGGGCCCTATCCCTGACTTCGGCGGATCTCATCCGAATGCACATCCGCACGAAATCGAAATCCGCACGGGCGACTCTCGGATCACCAAACGGTATTCTCGAGTTCCGCTCCGCCTGTTCGCATTTCGATCGGACCTTCCGCACGAGAAACGTATGGCGTAGCGTAACGGCATCCGAAAACCAATGAGAGCACCGGTTTCGCACGGCGCGGCGGTCAAGTTTGAATTTATTTGATAAATCGCAACATGTCGCAACCCAAATAAATGCAAATATTGTAATTTTACAGTAGATGATTGAGTGAAATTTTTAAAAGGAGACATTTTATGTTCAATATTGCTATTTACCTTTATAGTTCATATAGCAGGTAAAAATTAAATAAGAAAAAATTCTGAAAATTTGCAGTTATGGCGTTATTGAAGGGGGGGTGCGAAATATTTCCCCCCATTGGCTGCAAATTTTGAGGGCGGGTTTCCATCCTAATGGTCAGTAATGAGGTTATTTAAAGCTTGTAACTGATTTGACTTGTTTAGTCTATCGCAACATTGAGAAAAGAACGGCAAATTTAAGTGAAGAACAGAAACGGGCGTTGGTTGAGTTTTTGGAAAAACATCCTAATTTAAAAAACGGAAAGTTCAGTGCCGATTTTTCGAAAAAGCAGGGTCAACAGCAGTGGCTAGAACTCGCAGACATTTTGAACTCAATGCCAGGCGCACGAAAAAGCTGGAGTCAATGGCGAAAAGTAAGTAAAAAGTTTTTTTGTTAAATCTTACTAGTTGCATGAGATAATTTTTATCTCAGTGGCTTATTATAAGTTAATTGATGTAAAAGGTATAAACGTATCTGTTAAAAACCATTATTTTTACCATTATGATTTGTTGTTATAGACATGGCACGATCAACGGGGAAAAGTGATTCAGAAGGCTTCGATGATCAAGAAAGCCAACGGAATGACAGGGAACCCTGACATTGAAGTGCCCATTCTGACTCAAGAAGATAAGGGAATTCTTGGATTAATTTCCGAAAATCTCATATCAGGAGATCCCGAAATTCGCGAGTCTTCAGCAAAGTTTGATTTTGAGGTTCCTGCTAAAAATCCGATCGGGGAAGTTGGGGCATCGCCATCGCCTCCATCAAATCAAGAGACGACATTGAAAGCATCGCCTCCAAGCCTAGAAGTGTCATTGCCTCTCAGTTTTTCGCCGAAACCATTAGTTCAGCAGAAGAAGAAAACTGCAGACCGTAAGCGTTGTTTTTCGGAAACGTCAACACGGACATCCGCATCATCTTCATCCTTGGAAGATATTTGCCAGAAGAAACTCGATTTGAAAAGGGAGTACTATGCCCAGAAGATAGCACTTCTTACGAGACAAGTAGAAGCACAAGAAAAGGAGGCTTCAGTGCAAGAAAGAATAGCCAGTGCCCTCGAAAAATTAAGTAGTGGGGCTAAATTAAAATTGTAATGCCTTATTGAATTTACCTATTAATAAATATTTTAGAAAGTTACGGCCTACAATTTATTTAAAAATACAGGTTTTCCTAAGAAAAATAAACTAAAAACCGAGTACCTACAGTAAAATTTATTTAAAAAAATGCAGGTTTTTCTAGAGGTACAATAATAAACTAGCCTTCTAATTCTAGTTTGCAAAATGTCCACGAATTAACGTTTGCTGTACCCGTCTTCCTTCAGCTAAGTCTGGATTGACCCTCCGGTTAGCATTATATACCTCATAATCTGCAATTTGCACACCTCCCAAGTCAATGTCAATATCATCGTCATCATTCTCATCTTCGAACGGCAAGTTGTGATTAATGCAAATATTATGTAAAATTGCGCAGGAATTTACAATTTTACCGGCCATTTCAGGAGTGTAGTGAAGCATTCTATGCTTCAGCAAACATCTGAATCTCGTCTTTAAAACCCCGTTGCACCGTTCAATAATGGAACGGGTGTGCTTATGGCAGTTATTGTAGCGAAGTTCCCCAGGAAGATTTGGAATTCCAGGCAGCGGAGTGAGCAGCCATGGCCTAAGAGGATACCCTGAATCTCCTAAAAAATAATTAAGGTTAAGATATTGTAAGACCATGATTAAGTATTACCTAATAAGTAATAGCCCTGTCGTCCATTTCTGTATATATTTTCCATAATGGGATTAATGTTACTGTTGGACCAAATTCTAGCATCGTGTGTACTGCCAGGAAAACGTGCATTCACAGACAGAATTTTTAATTTTGCATCGCAAATCTGAAATAATTAAAATTTGTCAATTATACTCGTATATAGACACAACTTGTCCTAAAGGAAAACGAGCGTAGAAGTTAAAATATTAAGACTATAAGAAAACCTGTTGAAAACGTATTCTTACCAACTGCACGTTAAGGGAATGGTATCCTTTTCGGTTGACATATGTATGTTCCGGTCTGTTTGGATCATTGTTTGGTGGTGCCACAATGGCCACATGCGTGCAGTCAATGCATCCAACTACTCCCGGAAAATTAAAGTCAGAGAAAAACCTACAATTCAAAATTGTAGGAAACAAAACATTTCGCAAATTCTACTAGATTTACCCTCTTCGAACCGCATCCAGTTCTTCAAAGTTTTCTGGAAAACGTATATACCTTTCTATAATTTCTGGTCTATTCAAAATTGTAGTCACTTCCGTTATGGCTCTTGAAATCGAACTTTGGCTCACATTCAGAAATAAATTGTCTGCAACTTCTTGCTGGTAACTTCCCCGACCAAAAAATCGAAGTGCACATAGTACCTATATTCATTTAAGTAAATTTGAATTAAGTTTAAATAGAGATATAAAAAATTATCTACTCATACCCTTGTTGGAATATCAAGTGCAGAGATTCTGCTGGGTGGTACCATATGGGGGGCACAAATATTTATTACTTCTTCGGCGGCGATTTTGGACAGTCTGAAGCTCCTGATAAACTCCCTTTCAGTCATGACGTCAAAGGCGTTGTCACGATTATTATATTCTTTTCGTTGAAAAATATCCTCTTCTCCAATTGCGTTTAGCAAAATTAATTCCTCCATTTTGAGCACTAAGTTGTCAGGGAATTAGGGACTTCAATTTTAAAATAATGCTAACAATTATTACCTTAGTTTTCCTTAAGAAGTATGCTCTGTAGGTTGTAGGTGGTTTATAATAAATGTTAAACGTAGAAGAATCGAACTAAACTCTAGGACGAATCACAAATTACTGGACAAATAATTATAAGTGGTGGTATTTGATATTGAACAAGTTATTAATGCTGATTACCTGTGTTTATTTACTTAATGAAACTCAGGTAGTTTTAGCTAGAAGCCATTATGTGGGGATTAAATCAGGAATTTATAGATTGAAAACATTTTCCTAATCGCCCCATTAAGCATAAACAATAAGTACTAGCAAAATAATCCAACGGTAATGATTTTTGATATAAAAATTGAAAACCGACTTGAGCAAGCAGCATCTACTTTCGTGCAAATGCCTCGATCCGCCTGGAATTATCATGCGATGCTGACGGTCGTACGAAAAGTTCCACATCGCCCGAGATTCGAATGGTACGGATCTCGAGAATACCAAAGTTGGAGGTTCGTGCGCAAACCGCATCACTTTCGCACGAAACGAGATCCGCCGAAGTCAGGGATAGGGCCCCAGGCCGATGTTCAACAACAATTAAAGGAAGAGCGTAGTACAAATACTCTATCACAGCCCAAAGTAGGTCGAAGGTATCAGCAGATTGTATTGGATGAACATGAAAAATATCTGTTGCGAAGGATAGTGCATTCATTCTTTTTGAAAAACGAACCTCCGAGGTTATGAACTATTCTTGCTGAAGTTGCAAAAAATGAGGAATTAAGCAGGAAAGAATTTGGTAAAACAAAATTGCATGAGATTTTAACGAAGGAACTGAACTTCAGGTAATTGTTATAAAACATGTGTCAATCAGTGCTATTCAGGTATTTCTTGAAATTTGTCAAGATTGAAATCAATTGAGAGAACGGGATTGGTCAATGTGACTGTTGCTTACGTTGTCTGCGATATATGTTTTATTGAAATTTGTCAACATTTTCAGAAAGTGATGGTTGGGTCTTACTTAATGTCAATTGACTTGTGAAGAATATTGATGTCAAAACTGATATATCCCGTGATATCCCAGACAACAACGTAAAGAATAACCACATTCGGCCAATCCAGTTCCCTCAATTGATGTCAATATTGACAAAATTTCAAGAAATACCACATTATATGGATAATATCCAGCATTGATGTAAGTAATAGGTCTTTATAAATTTTAACAAGTGTATTTTCAGGTTATCTGGCCATAGCTACTGTAAAATAGGTTGCATGCAATGGTCGCCCCTCACGGAAAGTCGTGAAAATGTCAGAAATGTGGGGGAAATATCGGAAATGCCCTCGGAAATGTTAGAAAGAAGTGAGGGAAAATGTCCGAATGAAATGTTAGAAACCTCTCGGAGATAAAAATTCATCAAAAATGGCACTTTCTGGTCCAAAACTTGATCAGGGCCCATTAAAAATGTAACGTCATGTAAGCATTTTCATACACCTTCCCACGAAAAATCACTATTCAGTGTTTGATTTAAATTTTTTCTTGGGCCGATGTCGTATAGGATTCTTTATAAATGTTAGGAAATAATCCATTTTATGGCTAATTGCCATTTTGAGTGTCCTGATTTGTAAATGCACAATTATATTACTAAAATTGTCTGTGTATCAGGGAATGGGACGGGAAACTTCAATGATACACAGACAATTTTAGATTACGATGGACGAAGAATTGAATCACAATTATATTACTTTCTCTTTATTGATGTGCTGATTTCTTTGTTTTTCGATAATGTAGAAAGTAATAAATCGTTTTATTTGTCAGCTGACTATTTTGTATTTATTCAAAACCCCAAATCGTTTAAACTGAAAGAAGATTTACTTTGAATTTTATGAGCCCCAAGGATTACTTTAAATTACCCGCCTAATTTCAATTTAAAGTTCCCGCGTTAAGCAAGCCAATCAGATTTAGCATATTTGAATTTGACATTTATCAGAAAATCCTGCTGGCGAAAAAACGCCTAGAGAAGTTTTCCCATCATTCCCCATTGTGAAGCGGGCCGGTCGCCTGCAGGACGGACAGACTATAGTTTGTGTGATTTCAATGGTTACTATTATTATAAGCAATTATTTGTTCCTATTTTTAGGTAGTTGTGTAATCACAATGGTTACCTACTAGTATTCTTGAATTGTTTGGCAACTTCGAATTGTTTAACCAATGTTACAGATTTATAATTGAGTGTGTATTTTTGTATTTTTTTAATAAAACTTACATTATGGCACATAAAAAACAATATATTAGTTCAGTAAGTCTCGGGCTATACCATCTCGTTTTCTTGTCCCCAAATTGGTTTCTGCTCTCGGATCATAATGTACCTCCTCATCTTCTTCATCATGAAACATTGCTCCATCCCACTCATCATTATTAAGATAACAGAAGTTATGAAGAACACATGCTGAAGCAACAATTTATATAGCTTTTGATATAGAATATGTATTGATATACTGAAGCTTCCTCCATCTTCCTTTTAATATACCAAAACAGTGTTCTATACACACACGATCTGCACTTAACTGGACGTTATGGTGTCTCTGCATGCGATTTGCAGCATTCCTATAGGGTTTCATAAGCCAGCTGCTTATAGGGAAGGCACTGTCCCCAATTAAATGGTAGTTTTCATTGGGAAAATATCTTCTTTTGCCAAATCTTTCAATATTTTGAACCAACATAGAATTGGAAAATACCTAGAATTGGAATTTGTATTAAGAAAACTTACGATTAAATATAATCTATTACTCTAGAATCATGTGCGCTTCCGGGGAAACCAATGAAGACATTGGTAAAAATTTTCTTAGCACTGCAGATGGCCATTAGATTTATAGACTGGGACATGTATCTGTCAGTATAACTATCATTCTGATTATTGGGCACTTTAATCTTTATGTGGCACCCATCAATTGCTCCAACAACACCTAGGGCAAACAAAACAGATTATAAAAATATTTACAATTATGTAATTAAGTACATACCTGGATAATGGGGAAATCCTCTTGTAATCTCTTCAAACTCTTCATTATTTTGCGGCCAAAATATATACCTTGCTTTTAAACTCTTTACAACAAACAGAAAATTATTTGTTATTCTCATGACTGTAGAGGGTAATACCCTAAATTGTTCGGCAATGGAACTAAGGGTGTCAGGTTTTGAAAGGAACCATAAAAACATCAACAACCCTTTTTCAGGTGTTACAGGGTCGTGTCCACCTCTGTATCTTCTCCTAATAATGCCATATGTATCATTTTCCAGAACAACATTTAAGAGGTTGTGGAATGTGTCCTTTTTAACTCTATATATTTGAAAAAACACCATTTCATTATATCGGTCGAGCCAATTATCATTTTCTATTATAATTAGCTGATGATAAGGTTGCCGAGCCACAAACAAAAGGGGCAATAAATTCTGGATGTTCAATCCGTCCTCAGTTGTGTAGGACATTGTCAAGTCAATCAATCAAATATTAAATGCCATTAAGTCATTTAGAAGACTATATTCGATCATCTTGTCCATTCTCAATCTAAAAATAATAAAAATGCAAATACATGTATTTAAACACGATTTAAAACAAACGTGATTACCTAACCTTAAAATAGATTGACAGATCTGACAGGTGATTGGACGGACCGCTTCGTTTTCGCGGATGTAAGTTCTAGAAAAAGACAAAAGTCGAATAGAAAGGGATAGACTGCTGTACCGCCATAACCGACCGTTGACGACCTGGTACCTCGCTGCAAAAAGCCTACTGTCTGTTACTGTTCGACGAAATGTCATTACAACCATCAATATTTTATGATAAGGGTGAGGAGTGTTTTGTGGGATTAGAAAATCATGGGAGAGGCAGGGAACAATTGAAAATAGCAGACCACGTCATGACTTTTATGTTGAGAGGATTGAGGAAGACATGGAAACAGCCCCTTTCATATTATTTCTCACAAAATGGAATGAGTAATGTCAATGTAGCCAAACATTTGAAGATTGTTATTTCGGAGCTCCTTAAAATTGGATTTGTTGTTGAAGGAACTGTATGTGATCAGTACAATAAAGCAGCCATAAACTCTCTCGTAGAAGAGACAAAAAGAACTGCAATAAGAATTGGCCAAACGCATGAAACTTATTCTTTCCTAGTTGACGGAAAAGAAATTCTACCCCTATTTGACTTCCCCCACCTTCTTAAGGGAATAAGAAACAATATGCTCAACTACGACCTTAAGTTTCAGTGGAAAAATGGTCCTGAAGTGGCATCTTGGAAGCATATTGAAGACGCATATCACCTTGATGACAATGTTGATGAAGACTGAATTGACTGAAGAGCACGTCAATAGAACGAAGATAAAAAAAATGAAGGTGAAAATGGCGGCCCAAGTATTTTCAAACCGCGTCCAGGCTACAATGAGGGTCCTCGTCAAACATGGTAAGATCAGTAAATGTGCACATAATATGATTCAAAGTACCAAATTTACAGGTCATGGCATTTTACCTTCAACGGCACTGGGAACTGCAAATTTCATATTGTTTATGAACAAGTTATTTGACTCCGTAAATGGTTCAGCAATTGTACCAAAGGATGAAAATCCATTAAGACGTGCCGTGACAAACAGTACATCTCATCATGCTTTCTGGAAGGAGGCAATCACGGTTCTACGCTCCATAAAATTCATTAGAAATGGTCAGGACTACGTACCCCCGACCGTCACCAATTGGATAATATCCATAGCAAATTTGAAGGCATTGTGGGATAAATTAAAAATAGCTGGTTTTGAATTTCTGCTCACAAGATCTTGCAATCAGGACTCGGTGGAAAACTTGTACGATTGCATAAGAAGCCATGGAGTCAGGGATATCAACCCGACATGCAAGGGATTCACCTCCAGCTTTAAGACCTTAATAATAAACAATTTCATGGCCCATCATTCGCCTTCTGCAAACTGTGAGGAAGATGAGAGTGAAGGTGCTTTGGATACCTTAAAAACATTCATACATGCAAGAGGACAAATTCATGAGGAGGTACCCCTCACGTATGGAGAGGGAAAAATTGCACAACTAGGAGGAGCTATTAAAGACACTTTGATAATCAACTTGTATGGTTATCTCACAGGTTATGTTGCAAAAAATATTTTAAAGGAAGTGTTGGGTTGTGAAGTGTGTAAAGGACAACTAATCTCTCCAGTTGAGGCAGAGGAGCATGCTCTAATTCAAGAGAGGGCTTACAGTTACGAGGCCTTAATACGACCACGTACTAAATTCATAACTTTATTTGGCCTATGTGTCCAAGTGTGTCGCCAGTGGTTGCCGAAAATTGCCACCGAAAAACAATTGAAAACAAAATTAATCCTCATAATTATGCAGAACGTTAATGCGAACATATTCTGCCTGTGTAATCAACACAACTTGTTCAAGTTGTTTATTAATATTTTTGTGAACTTTTATCTTTTTTCATATGCGAATAATGTAAATAGTATAATTAAGGGTAAATCTAGGGTAGATAAATTAGAATTTGAAGATCCTATTAAAAAACAGGCCCTACAACTGTGTAGGAAATATAAAATTAAATCAAAAAAAATTCATGACGTGAAGAAACTTCAACTGTGAAATTTGTTAATTTTTGCTTTTTAAATGAAACCGTTTTTTTAAGCTACAATGTTTTTTAATCATGAAAGGTTTACTTATATAGTGCCGATTTCATAATCAAAATTAAAGTGCCCTTGAAATATTTGCTTACCAACATTTCGAAAGGCTGCTTCTGATTGGTCAAGATGCCCCTTAAAGTCGACATTAACTTTAAAGGTCCTTTATCTTTCATGATGAAATCAGCCCTTAGGATTACATTTTACATACTGTTTTTGCTGATATTGGTTGACAGCAGAGGGAAATGGATTTTATTTTTGTTCTGTTCAAAAATCAAAGATCAGGTTTACATTTAGCAGCCAATAGGTCTTGAGGTGAAAACCTGCAAGTAATTTTTTTCTTTTTTACAAATTTACAGGGTGTGTAAAGTGTCATGCAAAAGTGAAATTTAAATCGTCGATTTTTACTTTTAAATTCTGTTGGCTACTAAATCTGATTTTATTGATCTTAGAACTAGACAGAAATAATATTTATTTTGCTAAGCTGTCGGCTAAATAGTAAGCAAAAAGTATATTATTGGTTTTTAAAAAAAATTCAAATTTTCCCGCGTTTACGAAAAGAGCGCATGCAGCGCCTCGGTGATGAGTGGTAAAACTGTTTCCTAAGCTCACGTTTGGGAGGGGAGTGACGTTTCTATATAAGGGGAACCCAAGAGCAGTCTTTGTTCTGTGGGGCAGTGCAACTTGAGCTCTTGCCGCAGAAAGATCGCAGTAAGATCCTTCATCCTTCCATTGTTCTTCGTTGCATCGTTGCATTCTAATACCGACCTCGAGGTGCGGGCATCGTATTATGAACTCTGGCCGTTTTATCGTCGTCACCGCATGATCTACCCCCAGCTGCCATAACCATAACCATTGAGCTGTGCCCCCAGTCAACGAGACTCCACTAATGGATGGGTAAGGCATTTTTCGATTCCCGTGTTCCTCGTCCATCCAATTATTAGATATTTATTTTGTTTGTCTTGAACAGTGCCGCCCCGCGCTAAACTTCTGTCTGTCTACTTTAATTTTGTAATATTTTCATACGTCTTGCCGATTGAAATTTATTGTAAATAAAACCTAAGTTTTCAATGTTCTCTTGTTCTTTCTCTGTCCCCAATCAACCAGCCAACGTTGTTTGAGTATCGTAAGATACACGTTCACTTTGTGCTCATAGAAGTGCCCCAGTTTCTTCTAAATTGGTTTATATTCCTATATTAGAAACTTTAAAATCTCTGCTCAGTAATCTCTTATAAAAATTTTGTTCGAATGAACACGCCAAACGAAGACTCGTCACCTTATTCATGTAACAGCACCATTGTATAAGATCCAATCGAGAAAAACAGTAACAAGATAAATGGATGAAAAGTATGAAAATCTTGCCATGACTGTTAAGGAAAAACTGTGTCAAGTAAAAGAGATTGCTATAACAACTGATGTATGGACTGGAACTTTAAATACAAAGAGCTTTCTAGGCATAACATGGCACTTCTCTTATAACAATAAAAAGCACTATATTACAATTGAAGGGCTTGGGGCTACAAGGCTACATGCCACAATTTTGAAAAAACCGCGTTACGATAACCTTCAAGTTGCTTACAAAGGGTTCAAGCCACAGAGTAAGTATTGTAGCTATTAAGCAGCAGATGGCGCCACAAAAAGCAAGTGTTGTTGTTCGCTATTTAAACTTTTACATTTTCTTTGCATATTAGGGGTGCAAGCCACAGTTGGTTTCAAAATGGAGGACAGAGGTGCACGCGGAACTAAAAGGAAATTAATGTTTTATGACGATTATAATGAAGAAAACAACCAGGATTTTGACTCAGATGATAGTGTGAAAGACAAAGACTACCACCACAGTGATAGTGAGGATGAATCTTCTAGCACTGCGTCGGATGAGGTAAGAGACAAAAATATGTGGCTTATATCCTTGTTCCCAAAATAATTAAGTTATCAAACAAGTGCTTCAGGGTTCATAATATTTTCTTATAACAATTATTATCTGCGTATAATGTACGGTATGTTAACAAGAAAGTTTAATATTGTGAGTAATTTTACGAAAATAAATAGTACGACCTTTCGTCTAATATACCTCGTCATAGGTATGCCTTTCTTGATACAAAATGTTAATCCTATGCATTTTTTAAAATTCTAGAACCAAGCTGAAGGCCAACTAGAAGGGATAGACACGCCAACGACAAGTAGAGGTACTTTAGAAACTCCAGAGAAGGCCCCTCCGTCAAGATGGAGGAAATCGAATTCAAATAGGAGAAAAAAGAACAAACGCAAGATTAGGAGAAACCTTGGACACTCCTATACTAACAGAATGGGTAAAGAGGTAGCCTCCAAAGAAATAGGTCCTCCTTGTAAATGTAAAAAAAAGTGCCGGCAATCTCTAATGAATAATGAGAATGAAATATTTAAAACATTTTGGGATATGGGAAACTACGACAAGCAGAATACTTATTTATTTTCTTCTATGAAATCTGTTCCGAAAAAAAGGTCCTATCCCAAGAAAACCAAAAAGCAAGAATCTTCGCGTAAGGTGACTATTCAGTATTTCATAAAAATTAACGGTATTCATATTAAAGTGTGTAAACAAGAGTTTTTAGCCGTTCATGGTTTGCAGAAATGCCAAAAACGAATACAGTTACTATGTCAGCAGATTTCAAAAGGTGTGATAACGCCTCGGTCAGACAAGCGTGGCACACATCTCAATCGGCCAAATAAAATAAATGAGCAGGCATGCCAAAGTGTCAGGGATCACATTAGTGCTATCCCAAAATACAGAAGTCACTACAGTCGTATGAACAATCCTAAAAAAGTTTATATCGACCATAACTTGTCAATATCGTCTTTATACAAAGATTATTATGTGGAATGGTGTAGAAATAAAAATATTCAGCCGGTGTCTGAGGACAAATACAGGCGAATATTTTGTGAAGAATATAATATTGGGTTTAAATTGCCCAAAAGTGACACATGCAAAACTTGTGACCTCTTAAACATACAAATAGAAAGCAATAAGGATAACCCAGAAAATCTTCAGGCGTTAAATCTGAAACTTCAGTTACATCAAAGGAGAGCCGAAGCAATGCAAAAAGAGCTGAAGGATGAAGCTAAAAAGGCTAAGGCAACAGGACGCGCATGCGTTATTTCTTTCGATTTGCAACAGGCACTTCCAGTGCCTAATCTTTCGGTTGGTCCGGCCTTTTATTTAAGAAAGGCTTGGACATACAACTTAGGGTTACATGACTGTGTTGAAGATAAGGGCTACATGTATATGTGGCCAGAAAATGTAGCTAAACGGGGGAGCGACGAAATCGCCAGTATTCTGTACAAGCACTTTAGAGAAAATAAGCCTACTGCTGAGAGGCTTGTCGTCTTTACAGATAACTGCGGCGGCCAGAACAAAAACTGGTCTCTTATTTGCTTATGGCAACAACTTGTTAAAGAGGGAATATTCAAAACAATCGAACATAAATTTCTAACAGTAGGCCACACACATCTGCCATCAGATCGTGATTTTGCTCTAATAGAGAAGTACAAAAGGAAATATCTGAAGCAAGTCTATGTTCCAGAAGACTGGTATGAAGCTGTTAGAAAATCCAAAAGAGTGAACCCATTTGAGGTGATTGTCTTAACGCAGGAAGACATTTTTTCGTTTAAAGAATTACAAAAACAAATAGTCAAGAAAAACATGACAGAAGATAGAGAGAAACTCAGATTCAGTAAGATTTGCTGCTTCAGATTCAGCCACGAGAATATAAACATTTTGCAAGTGAAACACCTGCTGAACGAACAGTATAAAAATGTTAACATTGGAAGAAAGGGTGTAAGAAAATCTATGTTGCTATCGAGAGACCTCAAAAAGAAGTACAGTGAGTCAGTTGCCCTGAACAGAAAGAAAATAGAAAACTTGTCCAAATTAATACAGTACATATACCTAATGGAAATGAAACTTTTGTCTTACGCACAGATGAAAAAATTCCCCCGTTGTCGTATTTTGAATTTTGAGTTCAATGTGAATACCTTCAAAAATAGTTTGAAAAATTACCTTTCGGATAGCCCTTACTGGTAACAGCTGGTATTAATTGTATTAGCGGTAGCAATTGTTTTAGTTGTGACGTAGGACAAAAGTTTCATTTCCATTAAGTATACCACCTATTTACTTAAACTATTATGAACAAATTGGTGCCATTACCCAACTTCAACAGGGAATAGAGGAAATGGAAGAGGACAAAGTAGAAAATTTGGATAACTACAGCGAAATTGAAAGTGATGAAGAGGCTTAAGTTCATATTATTCCTAAACAAGAAAATTTTTATGTGTCGGCAATAGGGGTACAAGCCACAATTTTTTAATTAATAAATTTTTTGCAAGCTTGGTAATGACTTTAAATTATCCTATGTATGTTTTACTTTTACAGGTATCACCTGAATATATTACGCTTATAACACCAATTAAATAATAATTATTGTGATTTCAGGATTTCAACAAACTATTAAAAGCTGTTTATCTCAAAACTAACAGTTTGTGGCAAGTAGCCTTGTAGCCCCAAGCCCTTCAATTGGAGTGAAAGAATTAGGTATAAGAGGAAGTCATACGGGTGACTAGGTACTTGCAAAATTGTTTGGAGGATGTTTTCGAAGAATGGCAAATCGATCACAATAAAATTGTGGCAATTATTACAGACAATGGGGCCAATATAATCAATGCTGTGAATAAGTGTGTGAGCAAAAATAAACATATTTCGTCTTTTGCCCACACACTAAACTGCTATGAAGTTAATCGAAGAACCTAAGTCGAAAATAATAATAGCCAAAGACAAAAGTATCATCACCTTCTTTAAGCATTGTGTATCAGCAGCAGATGCATTGAGAGATTCTCAAAGAGGCCAAAATGTTATAAACCTGATTCAGTCTGTTCCTACGAGCTGGAACTCTACTTTTTATATGCTGGAAAGATTCGTCAAATTGGCGCAGTTAGTATAGTTCCAATACTTTTAAGGTTTCCAAAAAGTCCATCAATGTTAGATGCAGTGGTGCTGGGAGCAACGAGTGAGCTGCTAGAAATATTAAGGCCCTTTGAATATTGCATTCCGATTGTGAACTAACTGCCTTATGAAAAAAGTCACTAAAATGAATACAGAAACACAGGAAAATGCAGAGATGAAAAAGATTGCAATGAATGAGTTGAAGAAACGGTTTGGATCCATAGAATTGGTCAGAACTTTGGCAGTATGCACAATGCTAGATCCGAGATTAAAAAAATTGCATTTTACAAATATTCTTGCATCTTCTCAGACAATCAATTTTATTAATGATGCCATAAGTGAAATAAATGGTAATGATGCTTTGCAATTTCAGCCTGAACCTGAAATCAGTCAACATTCTCAAGTTGGAACAATCCCAGAGGAAGAATCAGGATTTTGGACATATCATGACTACATTAATAACGTTTGCGAATTTATAATTAACGATGAAATTACGACAGTGCATAGAAGAGGCCGATATGGAATAAAACTTTCAATTTTCTTACTAGTGAGAGCAATATAAAAGACAAAGGATTAAGGGTGTGCTTCAAATCATCAAAGAACAGGAGCTAACTGAAACTAAGTTTGTCAGCAATTTTTCACCCATGTTCACGTCATGAGTGTATTTGAAAAATGTTTCTTTTTTCTAATATGGAATAAATTAATATACAGGGTGGTTAATTTACGATGCCCTTTTTCAAGGTGATTGAGAATCTGTAAAAAATTCTCCTTGATAAATTCAAATTCGTTCTTAAGTTATTCTGAAAAACCTGAAAATTGCGATAGAAATAGGTAAACTATAAGGGGAGGCGTTCTTTCAACTCTGCAATTTGTTCCCTTGCCTTTTGGGCTTCACTGAGCCCCAGGAGCCGGTAGATAAATTGAAATTTTGGAGAAGGTCCTAAAGAAGCTACTTGAAGCTGGGTTGACACTGAAATCGAAGTCTGAGTTTTGCAAATCGGAACTTAGATACTTGGGTCACGTTGTAAATAGGGACGGTTTAAACTTTGACCCAGAAAAAGTTAAGGCCATCATAGATATACCCCGCCCTAAAGGTGCTAGGGAAATTAGACGAGTAGTGGGATGTTCAACTGGTATAGGAAATTTGTGCCAAATTTCTCATCAATAGCTGAACCTCTGACGAGGCTTAATAGGAAAAATAACAAAGGACCCTATCTGATATGCCCGGTTTTTGGGCCCCTTTTAGCTAGCAGCCTTAACTTTTTTCATAAACGAGTGTTTGAAACACTAGTAGGTACATATGAAATAGCCTCATGAATTAATGTAACCCTAGTGTTAGGTGAGAATCGCAAAATATATGATGTTTTAAGTTTTGGCATAATTTAAGGAAAATAGTTTTGTAATAAATGGATACGTTAAAGGCTTAAAGAACAATAGTAGCTGGCATGACTGATTCAAAAAAGGTCCCTCAACCGAAAGCTTCGTTCTTCCTGAGTTTGTGAGCAAAAAATTAGGAAACAGTCATGCCAGCTACGGCCAGCTACAAGCGGCCCAAATATGGGGCATATCCGATAGGGTCCTTTAAGTGGGATGCCCAATGCAACAGTTCTTAGTCAGTAAAAATTCATTAATACCCGCGCCAATTTTAAGCTCCCCCGATTTTAATGTGCCTTTTGTTCTCGAGACAGATGCCTCAAATTTTGGCATGGGGGCGACCTTAACTCAGTTCATCGATGGAACAGCTCTCAAGAACTTTTAGACGGGAGTCAGTCCATGCACCGAAGGTGTGTGCTTGACCATTTTTGATTTTCTTTATATTTGGTGAGAAATTACCCTCATATTGATATTTTAGTTGTCTCAGTCACACCCGTTTTCAATTCACGGCCAACTTTTGCAATAGGTGGCGTGCAATTTTAAATGTTTCAAACATTGCTGAATATTTCGATGATGCTTTTAAGTAAAGTATGAACTTTATACTACCGGGCATTGAGCTTGGCAGACGAATTACGGCATATTAAAAAGCGGCACCTGCCAATAAGGGTGACCTTCCAGTGCACAAGCTGTCAGAAGCCGTATACAGTCCAAGCATGCAGCTCTATGCCATTTGCCCAAGTGCACTGGGCCTGCACCACCACCCGCACACGGCAACGCAGTCCATCAGTGTGAAGTGTGCGAGCAGGTTTGCACGAGTCTGGGTTGACCCAACACACCCGACATAAACACCCTGCTGTTCGAAATGAGCAGAGAGCAGCGTCGGAACTTGACAGAGCCGAGAGGGCGGTGGGCACACGAGGACGTTCACCGATGAAGAGGTCACTTTAATGTTTGAGCTGGAAGTCAGGTTCCGGGACAGCAGGTGCGTTGCCAAACAGATGCACCCATTCCTCCCTGGCAAAACTTTGAAACAAGTCAGGGACAAAAGGAATGCGGTGGCATAGACACGGAATGGAGGGAGAGATGTGTAAACGCTGCTCTCGAACACACTACCCAACAAGGCTATCTCTCAGCAGCTGTAGTCGCGCACTCGACGAGGTAGCCCGGAACGGCTCTATCCCTCAGGCTAACCTCGATAAGAGTTTACGACAGAGTCGTAAAACTCCTCACAGACCAAGTGGGCCCAAGGCCCAAGCGTCAGAGGAACCGGGGTCGCGGAAGACGTGCCATTCGGCGGTACAGCTACGCAAGAACCCAGGACCCGTTCAAGAAAAATCCAGGACAGTTGGCTCAACATGTCAGGGAAGACGTGCGTTGGCTGGAGGACAGTAGAGTAGAACCCCAGCGCGAAGACGTCGAAAGGTTGTACAGATCGCTGCGGGGAGCAAGGCCGGAGATACAACA
Source organism: Pycnomerus fuliginosus (assembly GCA_963924575.1). Lineage (NCBI taxonomy): Eukaryota > Metazoa > Arthropoda > Insecta > Coleoptera > Zopheridae > Pycnomerus > Pycnomerus fuliginosus. Next base: position 18,106,842 of record OZ004619.1, on the reverse strand, counting down.
CCCTGACTGGGAGTACCCTGAACCCCTGGACGCTGCCGACGTCCTAACTCACATTACTGTAGGGGAAATCAAAGCAAGGATCTCCCGAACAAAAGTTGATTCGGCTGCAGGCCTAGATGGCATCCAGAAGAAGTACCTGGTGCATTGGGCGGTACACGAAGTCCTCCACTTATTATTCAACCTGATGATGTGTTGTACGATGCAGCCAACACAATGGAGGATGAACCGCACTACCCTATTGCCCAAACAGGGTAAAGACCTTGCGCTGGCCGATGGTTATCGTTCGATAACGATAGGGTCCATGCTCGGTCGGTCATACTGGGTCATAATCGACCAAAAACTTCGAGAGCATGTGCGGTTTCACCCCCGCCAAAAGGGGTTCGTGTCGGAGGCGGGGTGCCTCAATAATGTGCAGATCCTAAATGAGTTGCTGAGACACTCGAAGAACCAACAACAGAGTGGGGGGCTATCCACTCGGAATTTTTTCGTACACCACGTTGGAATTGATGGAATTTTTGTGGAACTTTTGGAATTTTTTGGAACTTTTGGAATTTTTTGAAATTCCTTGGAATTTTTGGAATTTTTTGGAACTTTTGGAATTATCTCATACAGTGCGCATGCTCATAAGACTATGTCATCTTTCGATCATCTTCGTTAATAAATTCGGAATTATTCGGAACTCGGAACCGACATTTGACAGCAGACAGGTGACATTGGTGACACTGATGACAGGTCCTTGCCAGTGCGTGTGACCTGTGATGTGACAGTAATCAGCTGTTGTTAGTGGGGTTAGTAATCGTGGGAGTAATAAAATAATCAGAGAGACAGCAATAAAAATAATGGCTCTTGCGGAAGAAGTCGAATAAAGTTAGTACTGACAGACTGTACAGATACAAACAATAAATAAAAGTTCAATTTTTTCACAATAAATAAATAAAATATATATATATTTTTATGTTCCCCAAAACCAGAATTAGGTACAGGAAAAATTACTCCTAACTTTCCTTCAAAAGTCCGGAAGCTTGTAAAGTAATTTTTTCAGGTACCTATCTATCTTACAGGAAATTCGACCCTGAACTTCTTGAGCCTCCTAGATACCGAACAATCTAATCTACTAACTAGCACCCTCTTCTTAACACAGAGGTCTTATTAATACTCCCCAAATAACTAGGATTCCGTTCCAATCGAATTGGACGAATGTACACTGAATCGCGCCTTTTGACAGTTATTTGACAAATCAGCTGTCAACTTCTATGCAATTTTTAATGCGCATGCGTGAATGCATTGAATTGTCAGATTTCAAGGTTAAAGTCTTGGAATTTTTGGAACTTTTTTGCACTGTCGTGGAATTTTTGGAATTTTTTTGGAATTTTTGGAATTCTCGGAACTTTTGGAAGTTTTTGGAATTTTTGGAATTAATGAGCTGTTTTCTGGAACTTTTTGGAATTGGAATTTTTTCGTACGCTAAAATGTCTAGTGGATAGCCCCCCACAACAGAGCCTGGTCGCAGTGTGCCTGGACATGTCTAAAGCCTTTGACACCATACCCTACCAAATAATTGGGCCCGCATTGCGAATGAAAGGTCTTCCAGAGGCTGTGGTACGTCTTGTGGAAGACCAATATAAGGATCTGCGCACGGTCATCAAACTGGGCACAGGGGAAGTGCCCATAGAACTCCGGCGAGGGGTGAAGCAAGGCGACCCCCTCAGTCCCTTTATATTTAACGCAGAAAATTCTGGAAGTTTGGGATAACATTGATCAGGAGCATGCCTTCCAGGTTGGAGGTAGTAATTAGGAATAATGGGGGCTGGACGCACTATTACCTAATATTCTTAGAATTGAAGTGGTTTCTCTTTAAGAAAGGGGTGGAAACCCTGGCGAATTGTGCGTCGCTGTATTTGAGGTGACAGCACGGAGATGCAAATATTCACATTTTCGTCCATTCAATTAGCCTGAATATGTTTTTAAATCTAATTTAGTTTATAGGTACTTGGGGGGAAATTATTGTCCCGTCCGTTATGTACCGTCCATTAGTGATATAAAAATTCTTGAAACCTTTATCTCGTGTAAGATTTTATCTTCCACTATGCGTCTAGAATTGGTATGCAGATTGTTCATGTGGCATCAACATTCGCACAAATTTCGATTTTTACCAAATGACAATCGAATGTCATATTTTTGTTGTCCCGTCCGTTAACACGCTTTGAACTCAGATCACTAAAATATAAATAAAGTATTTTACTATATCACTGTATTCTAAGATACCCTCTTCAATATCAATTATTTTGATAGCAGTGATACACATTTAAGTTATTATTATGATGCCTCTTTAAAGGATCAATCATTTGTTAAAAAACGTCCCGTCCGTTACTTTGGAATGGCTGTTAAAACAGAAAAACGAACAAAAAAACGGGCTTTAACTTGTAGGTATGTATTATATTTTAGACTCGTCGGCGCTTGCCATAAAGATTATAATCTTTGTAAATTTCGGATGAAGATGTAAACGTGAAAATCTCGGGTGTTTTTCACAGCGGTGGGTACTGCGGTTGCAGAATTTCGACTTCGAGATAATTCACAGGGCCGGAAAAGAGAACTAGTGGCAGATTGTTTAAGTGGAGCCATACCAGAAGTCGCAGAGCTGAAAATCATTGATGGACAAGCCAAACCAGATGCTTGGCTTGACCGTTTAAGGAGGCGAGTTACAACCGACCCTTTGCGATACCCGAACTTTAGAGTAGAGGGTGATAGGGTTTTTGAGAAAATAGTCAGTAAAACGTCGATAGATGGTGACCTCCCATACTAGAAATTAGTAAGTAGTGCCAACTCGGGAAAGACGCGCCATCCTACGTAAGAATCATGACGAGCCTAGTACCGGGGGTCATTTTGGGATGTATACAATAAGGTCAAATGTTTAAATATATGGCCAATGTTAAAACATGATGTAGTTAGGTGCGTGAAGGGATGCAAAACATGATTAAACCGGAACAAAAGTTACCCGCCGGAAAAATGGGTGACAGACGTTTTTGCCGCCAGTTTTCGGACAAGGAAAGGAGCAGTCTGTCTCTAAAGACTACGCATCAATTTTCTGGAATTGCAAGCAGTATTCCTTGCATTGAAATGTTTTGCTAAAGATTGCAGAAACACTGGAATTCTATTAAGAATCGCTAATACAACAGCAGTGGCATATAACGGGTGAACACAAGCTTTTCCCATCTAGTAGCTCTTGCCGTGAGAGACGTAACGCGCAGACTGCTACATTCAAAGCGAAATCAGTGACGTTATCATATAACTTCCGCAGTCCTACGCCCTACGTCTCTCACGTCAAGGGCTACTAGATCGGAAGTTTTTGATCACTCTTTATTAATAAAATGAGGGGAATCCAGCACCAAAATCTAAGCAAACCGGCATGAAGTGTGGTGCGAGGAGAGGAAACTATGACATTTTGCCTGTAAAAATTCCCTCCAAGGAAAACAACATTGCAGATTTTGAATTTCGCACAACATAATGTAGATATTGAATGGAAATTATATCCACCCTTTCAAATAAAATACGAAGATTTTAGATATGGTAGTGAGGAACAATTTTTTACAACTGGAGGCTCATCTTTCTAATGCTCGTTCCACCTGCCGTACTTTTGATATTGTACGGATTCCTAAGAAGGAATATGGAATATACATCTAGAGCAAAAATAATTATATTTCCCGCATTTTCTTGTAATAAATAGGAATAAGGCCGTTGAGCCCGAGGCTGAGCCTGAGCCTAGCACTTCCAGTGAACAAGATGAAGATGCTTCAATAAACTTTGAAACATCCTTCAGTAAGAAAAGAAAGGTAAAACAGTCTGTAGCGGACATTCGACACAAAGAAAAAATGCAGAGATTTGATCGATTTAATGACATTTTGGACAAAAATTTAGTTCTGTTGCCTCAAGCTCATAATACTGAATATTTGTGAAAATCGAGTAGGTATGATTATTAATTTGACAAGCAAAGGAAACAAAATTGTTTACTGAAAAAAGTCAGAGTAAAAGTGCAAAAATGTTCGACGAAAGCGGAAACTGCGGAAGATCTACACCTCCAGATTTAAGGGAAGAGGCACAGGATGTGCTAGACACTGCAAAAGTCGAAAACTGTGTACATGAAGACATATGATGGGTACAAAGTTTGGTGTCGGCAGAAGAACGTTTTGCAGACTTCGGAGAACGTGCATCTGGTATATTTCAAGGAGCAGGCTCATACAAAGAAAGCCTCTAGTTTGTCGATGCTCAAATCGACGCTTGGGCTGAAGGAAAACGTAGATATTTCAAAATATTATAAGCTAATAGCATTTTTAAAGCGGCAGAACTCATCATACAAACCAAAGAAGTTCAACGTATTCTCAAAAGAAGAAAAAACAGACGCGCCTTTCTTTCAACAAAGGTAAGTTTCTTCTATTGTAGTGGTGAACTTCTAAAAGCTAAATGTTATACTATAGGCTATTTTAATCATTGGATTGGCTGGAGCCTGCAGAACTGATGAGCTATGTACTATGCAAATGGGAGATTTCACCGCTCGAGATGACTACATTGTTATAAATATCCCGAATACATAGTAAGAATGGATCGTCAGGGAAATTTGTCCTGATAGATAGACTTTGGATTGAAATTGTAACGAAATATCTAGGCAACAGTTGCACTCCCGACATGCCAAAAGTCTTTATTGGTTTTCGACAAGGCAATACCTACAATACAATTAGTAAGGTGCCAAAAGTAATTGCCACATTTTTGAAGTTGCAAAATCCAGAAAGTTATACTCACAGATTAGAGATTTATGTCTTTATATAGATACGCAACTCCCACTATTTCTGTGAAACCTCATTTTACTTTTCACACACGTCGCTGGAGGCACTATAGTCAGCCGTCGCCCGGGTTTTCAAACAATTTGAAATTGAGTGATTATTTTCTTTGTTGTTAACGTCTTTTGTGTCATCGTCATTATCTTCGTGTAAACGTGTTTTCTTCGTTTTGCTGTGATTTGGTTCTCTAGTTTGGTGTAGTTTTCCTTCTGTTCATCGTCGTGGGTGTGTTTCGGCGTTGAAGCATAGTGTAATAATATCGGCCGTCAGGCTCTTCTTCAGAAAGACTACAAAATCATTCGAAAGTCTTATCGTGTTTGTGATCAGCATTTCTCGGAAGAAAACAAATTCGAGGCACATCACAATGGAACAAATTTAAAAGTAGGAAGCATCCCAGCTTTAAATTTTCCAGGTTTGTTACTACTTAAATGACAAACCGCAGCTTTATTGAGACGAGTGTTTCATAATTGAGACAGCAGGCCGTTTGTGTGATAGATAATAAATGTTATTTTTCTTACAGAAGTGGTTCATGATGGTATGGACTTTCCCGCCGGTCCAAGCCATCTGAAAGCAGGAGCCTTATATGAACAAAATATGGACGTTGATCCGCCGTCAATTACCAAATACCTACGTGTGATAATAAACTTTAGTTATATTTTTAAAACGTATTTTTATTAGATTTTTTGAGAGTATTCCAAGGCAATTTCAAACTATTTGAAAACCCGGGCAACGGCTGACTATAGTGCCTCCAGCGACGTGTGTGAAAACTAAAATGAGGTTTCACAGAAATAGTGAGAGTCGCGTATCTATAGGTAAAACTATAACGACATAATTCCCTAATCTATGGTTATACTGGACATTCATTGCGACGTATACCTACGCTACATTTTTGGCAGAAAGTGGTGGAGATATATTATCACTGAAGCGACATGCGGTGTGGAAATCATCCTCAGTCGCAGAAACGGGTATACAGATTCCATTGCCGATAAGAAAAGAATTGCAGATATAAAAAATGTCGTTTTGAACTGGCTTGAGGCTGACATGACATTAGGTCATTCATTACATTAGGCTTCAGAACGGAACCCTGTGTGGTAAGGGTGGTAGGAACGCACGCTGATGTCCGTGTCAATTAATCGCATTTGATTGGTTTCCTGTTCCCGCCAAAATCCCTGCATGGCATGGCTTACGTGACTACTGACGACTACTGACTCAGTGACTCGTGGCCACCCACCCCTCCGCACTCACCCTTGCTCCCATTGTCCATCCATCCATATTGTTGTGATTTGTGAATTGTAGGTATCGAACAACTAACCAGAAGAATAATGAAGTTTCTAATAAATAACCAATCAACTGGAAAGGGAGAGACAAAATTTCGTTCGAAAAAACCCAAATAATGGATGTTATTTACGGTAAAGCAGGTTATTTACGGTAAAGATCTCTCGCAAGACCTCGCGAGAACTCGTACGAGAATTTTCAAATTAGAACTGCATCTATTTTCCATACGAGTTTCTGTACGATTTGAGCTTTGAGCATGCGCAGTTAATTTTGTGTGACAGCTGATGGAGTTTCTGGTCGGCTCCTTGTAGATTAGGTTCTTGATCTTTTCACGTTCTTGTGGATATTGGGCAGTATGAGCTCCAATTAAAAGGTAAGTTACTTGACTTTATAAAATGACTTCTAAAAGTAATGCAAAAGTAAGTTGTACAGCAGTCACCATGCAAGGGTGCAGGCCCTGTAAAAAATTCGGGACAATTTGCGAAATTCGACTGTCTCGTATTGCTGTATGTAAAGAGGATCATATTTTACCTACGATTTCACATCGTACGAGTGTGCGTACGATCGCTCGAATTGCAAAATCGTACGAGGACTCGCATAATGTAATACCTGCTTAAGTTGTAAGTTGTTTTTTTTAACTTTTTCGTTTAAATTGAACTGCAGTATCAACCTTCAATTCTAATCCAATAAGAACTAGCAATAATTCAACAGGTCCACTTTTATTTACGAATTGAATTAATTATGTAGTGTTAATTAGGTTATTGTCAAACAAAGACCACCACTTAAAATTTTTGATCTACAAATTCTAAACTGCAGTTTAGCTTATATTCAATAGGTATTTTTTAATTCTTAACTTTTGGTGTTGCAGAGGCAGCAAAGTTAAACTTCGGTCAAATCGAGCAAAGCGATAAGCTCATCGCCAGTGCAGTAGCAGCGTGGCTGAAGTTGTCAAAAAATAGGTCGACACCAGGAACCCGACGAAATAAGTGATGTATTTTTGTTGACTGTTAAATTTTAATTTTTATATTTTTTAATAAGTTTAGTACCTATTTTATTTTAGGAAGTGCCGATTGTTCATTTCTTCGTCACGTTAACCCGGTTCAATGTCTATTAAAATCATTGTGTCGATGTTAAACTACCACAGTTAAAGTTAAGGCTGGGCCTTGAATGGTTTAAAAATGACATTTTCGCGGCTCGGGAATTCCTAGTCACAGGAGGCTACCAGTAGCCTAACGAAGTGGTTGAAAGTGCATTTTGTAGACGAAGGATCAGACTACAGGATGACATTAATTTAAGACTCATATTTTGAAAAAAAATTTATCCGTATAAATTTGACGTTTCAGCGATAAAATAATGTTTTAACTATAAATTAGTGGGTGCTTTATTTGTGCACATACCTATTTATTTAATTTATGTTCCACTATTTGGCAATGCTATTCAAATTATTTTTAAAGGGGGAGGTTAACAAAACCTATTGAACTTACAATAAATGGGTACTGAGGATCCCCGACCTTCAGTACCCAGTAGGTAATAAATGTAGGTACTTAACACTATTAATAAATAATTTAGAGGGCTAAACTTGGGGTAGGTTAAGGTTGTTGCCATGGCAATGAAGCTAAACAAAGCGAGAATTTCCTTGTGTAGATTCAATTATTTCAGCACAAAGCTCATTGTGGACATAATGTAACGACTTAATCTATAGAAATTCTTCAACTTGTCAATATTAAGGTCTTAAAACGAAACACAGTACTATAAGTAAAGAATTAGACGAAAAATGCAGTTTTCTGGAATTTGCACATTGAAATCTCGCTTTGTTTGGCTTCAGTGGGAGGCGTTGACTATGACCATACACATCAAAGATGGCGGTTCCACGTCATCGCTAATATCGCGTATTGGTGGTGACTTACAGAACAGTAAACTTAAAAATATTAATTTTTCAAAAATTAGTCTAATTATAACATTTTATAAACGTTGTCGTAAATAAAATTGCCCCAGAGAACTTAACAATTCGTTGCTAGAATCGGTTTGATGCCCGGTTTCTGAAAGCACATTTATGAGACCGATAAAGTTGTTGGACCGATAAGCGTCCAATAAGTCCAAGAATCGTTTCCGAAACGTATAATACCAGTTAACGGTTCCATAAATCTCCTGCTAACTTATCGGACCAACGCACAAGTCAAGTCGCACTCGTCACTCGCACAACCGATCAGCTGTCATTAAACACGTTTTTTTTTGGAGGTTAGTTCCACGTTAGTTAAAAACAATCGTCTTGTTCGAAATATTCAAGTTTAAAGGAAGTGAACCTCCCTTTTTAATGGAAATGTTATTAATAATTGAGTTTTTAGTATGGATTTGGATTATTTGGAAAGTTCGTCAAGTTCTTCAGACGATGAAGTTCTAGACCTTGTTGTAGAAGGGGGCCGGGTTTTTAGAGAACGACAAAACCCATTTGAAAAGTACAGTAATTCTGAATTCAGGGAAAGATATCGTCTAAACAAGGGCACAGTACAAATTTTAATTGATACCTTGGGTGAAGATTTGTCCCCAGAGACCATGAGAAATCAATCACTCACAGCAGCACAACTGACAACAAGACAACTGTTTGCAGGATTGTTCAAAAGATTACCCAGACAATTGCCGAATTAAGACCTCATTTCATAAATATGCCAGAAAATGACGAAAGGGGTAGAGTTATAGGAGGATTTCATCAGATATCAGGATTTCCAAATGTGATTGGATGCATCGATGGCAGTCACATTCCAATTTTGTCTACTAGTGGAGATAATGCAGAGTTGTTTCGCAACCGTAAAGGTTATTTCTCCATTAATGTCCAGGCTATATGCGACTCGAATTTGCTGATTAGGGACATTGATGCACGTTGGCCTGGATCTACCCATGATAGCACAATGTTCCAATCCTCATTAATATGTGCCCGGTTTGAAAATGGGGAGTTTGGTGTTCCCTTTCTGTTAGGTGATAGTGCATATGCTGTCACAGAACATATGATGACCCCACTTCTAAATGTAAATACGGAAGCAGAGAATCGGTATAACACATCACATATACGTACTCGCAATTGTGTTGAAAGGTGTTTTGGTGTCTGGAAGAGGAGATTTGCTTGTCTGTCTTTGGGGCTGAGAACAAAATTGGACACTACTTTGACAATAATTATTGCAACAGCTGTGCTGCATAACATAGCAGTGCTTCAAAACGACCCTGATGATTTTGACGATGTGGAATTGAATGAGGATATTGAACAAGACATTGCAAACAACAATAGAGCTGGTGGCAATGCTTTAAGAAGATCCATTATTGAAACTTATTTTGGTTAAAATAAATCGTAGGTACCTACTCTCGCCATTACAGGTGCCTTGCGAACTACTCCCACTTCAGCATTGGAGACCGCCCTGAACTTGGCACCTCTTGACATCCATGTACAAGAGGTTGCCATCAGAACGGCCCTACGACTGAAGGCAGTAGGAATGTGGGGACGGGCGAGGATGGGAAGTCGTCACTCTGGCATACTCCAGGAGGTAATAAAGGACCTTCCGCTTCTGGAGGCGCCCGTGGACCGACGACTACCTACGTTTGGTTTTAACAAACCCTTCACCGTCCTTGATACAGCACCTCCGCCTGAAACGTTCTCAGCTCATTATGATGCTGTGATCTACACGGACGGAGCAAAAACAAAGTTCGGATCAGGAGCAGGGATCTACTCCGATAGTCTCGACTTAAATATAACTGCACCACTGGGAAAGTACGCCACGGTCTTCCAAGCAGAAACTGTGGCGGTCACCATTGGAGCAAAAGAAGCTATAAGGAAAGGTACCACAAATAAGAACCTGCTGTTTCTCACCGACAGCAGGGCCACCCTTCAGGCTCTGAGATGTAATAGGAACACCTCTAGCCTACTCCAAGATGCCCTCGATTCCTTGACGGACCTGGCCCAATTGAATAGGGTTAGTCTGGCATGGATTAAGGGGCATGAGAATACAGAAGGCAATGCGGTTGCCGATGGGCTGGCGCGGCAGGCGTCTCGAGAGCCCCTTGGCCCCGAGCCCGCTGTCCCGCTGGCCCTCACTACCGCATATGCCCTTATTTCTAACAGAAGCTACAAGATGGCTGCGGACAGGTGGATAAACTCACCTGGTTGTCGCCATTCGAAAATGCTAATGCCAGTGGTCCAACAGAAAACCACAAAATATCTTCTCAACCTACCCAGAGGTAAACTGCGCTTAGCCGTAGGTATACTTACTGGCCACTGCGGCTTGAATCAGCACCTTCACCGGATGGGCATTGCACAAAGCCCCATCTGCAGAGGATGCGAACTAGAAGACGAGTCTATGGAACACGTGCTCACACAGTGTCCTGTACTCGCCCAATTACGTGGCTCTCTCCTAGGGGAAGAATGGCCAAGTTCCAGCTTTTGCAGGAGGTTGGCTGGCTCTAGAGTTAGAGTGCGCTAGCGGGGTTGGGAGGCAGCACAATGGGCCAACTGTGGCCTGAGTGCAGCAGTCTGCTTTGGCAGGCCGCCCTCCCCCCCAGAATCCAGAATCCAGAATCCAGGTACCTACTTTGTGTAATTATTTATATTAATTTTTGTACATGCATGGTCAATTAATGCACTAACGTATTATAAACTTAATAAAACATTAATATTAACATTAAAAATAAAAATGAAGTTTACTTTAATATCCCTCCCTAACTCTATATTGCTTACAATTCTTTTTTCTTAATTAATAAGTTCATTTCAAACAACTTTTGGTCCTGTAACATTTTTTCTTCAATAGCTTGTCGTCTTAACTTGAAGATTTCTAATTCTTCACTCATTCTTTGGTCAACTTCCTCGATCTGTTTTCTCTTCAGCTTCTCTTCCAAGTTTAAAATTTCTAATTTTTTCGCCTTAACTTCATCGTCTCTTTGGTCCTTGAAATTTTTCCGGTCACAAATACGGCCAGTCAGTATTTCTATATTTCTTTTTTCTTGTGATTTCCGGATTCCGTTGCCGCACCCCTTTTGTTGGAGGTTTTTGGAGGGACTGCATCTTTATTTTGAGGCCGTTTCTGTGACGATAAAGTTGCTTGCATTGTTGCAACTTTTTCATTATTTACGACAACCTCGGGACTTGCTTGTGGTTCGAATGAAGTACTTGAAGAGTATTCTTCAGGAGGAGGAATTTTACTTAAATCAAAATCTAGCAAGTCATCGCAAGTCTGGGAAACTGCAGGGAAGGCAGAACTTGAATCATACGGATTTTTCAATGGTTCAAACTGCGGACGTAGTATGCAAACGATTTTTTCGTCTAGTGGTCCACTTTTTGGAGCAAATGTTCCCCCGCCGGTTTTATATATGTTCCTCTGTAAATAAAAGTAGGTAGGTAGGTATAGGTACATTATGCTATATGTAAAATAGGTATATTAGGAAGGTAATGAAATCTCATTGGAGTGTTTTTTTAAGTAGTTTTTTGGTATCCATATGTATACCTACGTTAGATTAATGTGCAATTAAATTTTCTTACCTTATCAGAATTTAAATTCGTTCGTGCACTTTTCTTTAATGTATCGTATAATGAATGAAGTTGTTTAGTACTTCTGGTCCCCGTTTGAGCTTGGCTGTTGTATACCGTCGTGATGTCCTTCCAGGCGGCTTCCTTTTTAGCCGAAGTGGTTCCATCAGTTTTTTTATTTTCTATCACTGCCAGAAATTGTCCTCCCACAATGTCGAACAAAAGATTCTTTTCGAAGTCCGTAAAATTCCGCGAACGTTTTTTTTTCCGCGGTTTTCTCACTCTGCATTTTTGAACTTTTGAACACCAACTACCTAACACTTCAACGCTAAGTAGTGTAGAAAACAAATGAGTTCAAATGGGATTTCAAACTCAAGTCTACAGGAAACGCAATTTCCCACCCCATAGCATCCCCCATTCCTATACCATTGTTTGCAACAAATCTTTCCGCGAATATTCGGCACTAAGCAGGAAATGGGTCATTAGCGCCGGTGTAAATTCTTACCTACCTACTTAAATGAATAATTTCGTTTTCCCCAACATCTATAATACCGAGGTACATTGTAAGCGCTGTTTGTAAAACATATCATTTGCAAGTGTTGACAATGTCGCTATTTTTAAAGGGATGAAATTTAGATTTCCCTCGTTAAACTTGTAGGATGAAGTCAGCCGCGAACACTCCGACATCTGTTGGTATGCATATAGTAACTGCTTAATCAGCCTTTAGCTATGCGACTAATAAGTTATGGAACGATATCTTTCAGAAACGATTTCATAGGTTATCGGCTCAATAACTTTATCTGTCGGTTAACTATGGAACCAATAAGAGGACATTTCAGAAACCGGGCAAGTGAGGCGCGTGACGTCATTTGCGATAAAGTTGCCCGCTGGCGCTTGCCAGCCTGCAGTGATCTTATGGATACCGCGCTGTAGACTGTAACTTTTGAACGAATGGATGGATTTCAAAAATTGTTGTATTGGTTTACAGAAGATTTCGTACTCTCTAAAATGATGCATCACAAAAGGTCCAACTACAAGGGGTAAAGGGGAATCCTTGTCCGAAAATTACACATAAATTACAATTTTTCAAGTGTTACATTGAAATGTAATTTTCCAACCCTAATTGCAGCTACCCTTGAAGACACTAGAAAAAAGGAAAAAAAGAAATTCGAAAATGACTCAACTTCTGAGGACGAGGTTAACAAAAAGCGCAAAAAGAAAATGAATCCAAAATACGATGAAGTGCCGGATGATGATCTCAATCTCAGGCTTTTTTTCTGTTGGTGTGTAAACGGGATTTCACATCCGTCAAAACTCCCGTCACTCACTGTCAGTGTCAATAAACAGTAACAATGGAGGTTGAAAGGGTTCTTTGTTATTAATTATTGTCCATGACAGGAATTTTGACAGAACTGAAATCCCGTTTACAAACCAACAGAAAAAAAGCCTGAGACACAACCCCCACTTTCGTTAATATGCGACGGGACTTTAGGTAACTATTTATGGGTAAAACTTAATGTAGCAAGCAATACGTGACTGTGATGTTATCTTTTAATGCTTAAAAAAAGGCAGCAGAGAAGCGGCTGGAACCTCCCCAACGTGGGTTGATATGCCTAAATGGCAACTTCCCGTGAACCAATTGCTCCCAAAAGCCTTTCAGCTCTTCAACGGGTCACCCCACCTCCTTGTACCAAATTTCGGACAAATCGTTTCGGTAATTTGGGCTATAACGTGGTTTCAGTGTTATTACAAAATTTCCATTTTTCTACCCAAAGGGTATTAAATGCTAATAAATTTTGTCTCATTTAAAACCAGAATGATGGTGACAATAAATCTTTCAAAAATTTGTTTTGGATGGGTAAATGAGAGAATAACTTTAAATTTGGAAATTGGAGTGCCAAAACGGCACTTTCCGTGGGCCGATTGAATCCAAAATTAGTTCACCTCTTCGACGTGTAATGCAATCCCCATCTGCAAAATTTCAGCCAAATCGGTTCAGGGGCTTGGGCTGTACCGCGATTTTGAAGTTCGATAAAAATCTCGATATTTTTAGTTTTTGGTCAAAAGGGCACTAACGGTGAATACACCTTTGGAAGCAGAATTTGAAGGCCTTTCATATCGTGACGTGAAAAATGGGGGTTTGCATTTGAAATTTAAAAGTTGATGTGCCAAAATTGGGTTGTCATATGCACACGTACCAAATTTCAGCCAAATCGGTCCAGTAGTTGGGGCTGTGGCGTGTTTACGAACGTACGTACATACATACAGACACATTTTAAAAACCACTTTTTTGGGGTTCCTGAAAATTTTATAATGATTGCAGTAACCTCCCTTTTTTTTAAATGGTGAAGTGGAGTGGGGAGGTTAAAAAAAGGAGTTTATAGAAATCAGGTCAAAATTCGAAATTAAGATAGCACCAAATCTTTACGTTTTGAGTAGGGCTTCGAGAACCGAAAGGCTTTAGGGACTAATAGCCTCATGGGAATGGCTTTTTTGGCAAAGCAACTTCAAATTTAACATAAACATTCAATTTTTATTTCTCGATTCGAGAAAACTTCGAATTCTCGTTATACCTAATGGAAATGAAACTTTCGTCTAACGCACAGATGAAAAAATTCCCCCGTTGCCGTATTTTGAATTTTGAGTTCAATGTGAATGTCCATAAAAATAGTTTGAAAAATTACCTTTCGGAGTGCATCCTAACAACGTATTAATCGGCCCGAGTGGAACACGAGGGCCCGATTACGTTGTTCGGATGCACGACTAAAATTTCCAGGAAATGAATTAATGCTCGAATGCAGATTCGGTAAGAAAATAGCAACGATACAGCCATAGAAATTGAATCGAAATGATTTTGTTCAACGTGTATCAAGTTGTAAGAGCAAATATCCATGGCGACGTCTATAAACAAATTGGCAAAATTCGAGAAAAATGTCTCGTTTTGGCACAGATTCTTTAGAAAGCATCGATAAAGCGGTAGAATGTGGGGTGCCCAAGAATACGAAAAGAAGTAAGTCTTCGGTATGGAGCCAGTTCCTCAGATTTTGCGAAGAAAGAAATTACAAGCTGGAAGAATCAACTCCGAAAGAAAGATTAGCGGACATACTCAAGGATTGGGGCTTCAACATGAAGCGTGTTTCTGGTGAGGATTACAAGGAGGTAGTGGTCAAAGTAATGTGGAATTCGACAGCAAAACAATTACAAGAAATGTACTATAAAGAGTTTTGCCGCAAGTTTGATCCTTTTCGCGACGCAGAATTTCTCGGCGCTAGAGCTGCGCGGGATGCCAAAAGAAGAAATTTGCAGACGGATCCAGATAAAAGAAAAAGAAGTTCAACAGCTCTAACAATTGAAGAATTACACAAAATGATGAAAGCATGGGATGAAAACACACCTGTCGGCTTACAGCGGAAGTTTTTTCTTATTGCTGGGTATGAATTGGCATGGCGTGGCGGAGAAGCGGGTACATGCTGCATTCACCACTTTTCTGAAGTTAAAACTAACGAAGGTGGCGATACTGGGCGCGTAGAATACAATCCTGTATTTACCAAAACAACCCAAGGAGGTGACAAAAAATTGGCAGACAGTAAATGGTTGGTTGCTAATACGAAAAACCAAGATATTTGTCCAGTTAGGTAGGTAAACTATTGTTGTAGTGCATTAATGACAAAAATCGATTTTTAGATTATTGGGAAAACTTTTGGAAAAAAGGACCAGATTCATTACAACCCCTAAATTGTTTTTGACACCAAACCCTAACTGGAAAAATGGGAATTCAAAGGGATGGTACAAAAATATGCCAGTTGGACGAAATATGGTATCTTCCTGGATGTTTGAATCTGCTAAAATGATTGGAATTGACCCGAAAAAGGTTAAAGCCACCAACCACTCACTTAGAGCAAGTGCGGTCTCAAACTTGGCGAAACAGGGAGTCGACGAAACACAACTAATCAAAATCACAGGCCACAGCAGTACGCATTCAATTCGACCTTATCTGCAAATAGACGCAGATCATCACAAGAAAATTGTAGAGAGCATGCGGAATGAAGGTGTATCTGCAAATGGTACAGCTAGCTCGAGTACCAGCACTTCAGGAAATATTACCTACACCAATTGTGTGTTTAACTTTAAATGAATGTTCCATCTATTTAAATAAAATTGTGATTTTTGACATTTAATTTGACATAAAAATTTCCACTTATTAATTTCGCTTAGGTTGGTCTAGGTATCAAAAATTTCCAGGAAATCCTCGAGTTGCCATGGTAAACACACAGAAATCAATTTTTCTATTGGCTAATGATTAGTATCGTGCGATTTTTACTGATAAATTCCAGAATTTGGATGGGATAAGATTTTCAATTCCGATTATAACGATAGATTTCAATCAGGATATTTTTTAAGAATTAAAAGGTACCAACCTTAGTTGTCTACTAGGCTCTAAACTTTGAATTTTAATGCCGATGTCAGAAAGACGTAAGTAGTTACCTACCTTTGTTAAGGGTACTTTCTTCGAATCAAGATTTAAAAAATTGACAACTCGGATACCGTAAAAATACGAAATTTTATTAAATTAGAAAAAAGTTGTGTTTTTCAGTGTAGATTAAGAATCTGGAAAGAAATTGAAGGTATCTGGTTTGGTTCGTGAAATATACTCAAAAAACTGAAAAATGTCATATTTTAATCTAGAAGGCCTAGAAAAGTTTTCGTCTCCTCATTTTATTCTTCGTGCAAGGCAATGTAATTGAAGCAAATTTCATAATGATCTGCCGATTAGTAAACAAGTTATAACACATTTTCAATTTTCAGTCTTTTGAGTGTATTTACACTGAAAAATACAACTTTATTCTAATTTAATAAAATTTCGTATTTGTTACCGCTTTCGAGATGTCAATTTTTGAAAAATTAAAATGGCCGCCATTAGCCACTGTCCCACAAGATTTATTACCTACTTCCGTTTCAGTAATCTCCAGCATAAAAATACCAATAAAAGTGTTAAACCAAACTCGCTGAAATGACATATCAAAAATGCTCACTGCCTCCCGGGCTAATTGTATTGCTATTTCGTAAACCAATTCTTTTTTTTTGCAGATTTACAATGTAGTAAAGGGGCCGCAGAAGAAATTTTATCTTGTAAGAACATAAGCTTACTTTAAAAATAATATACATATATTCTTTTTACGAATATTTTAATTTTTAGTGCTTAAATGCTTAATGGAAAGAGTGGAGGAAATTGATGTGACATTGGAAATAACAAATCACAGGCTTACGGACATCGAGAAATTATTACAAGCGGATCATGTCATGATAGAAAATAATGCAACTGTGTCCGATTTACCACTGAGTTCCTTGGATAAATTAATAGATGTAGAACAACGCATTCCGAATGGTGAAGAGGTGGAAACTACATTGCTTGACATTTTTTGAATATAGCTGAATCTGTGGGAAAGAGAGAGAAATAGAGACAGAAAATAGCAGAAAAAAAAACATGTAAAAATAGAGAACATGCAAAAAAAATAGAGAACAATAATACTCACCCTATTATTATTTCAGATCAGAGCTGATGTGAACTAAAGAAAGCTCAACTGGAACTGACACTGTTACAGCTCCCTTCCAGTCATTTTATAGAGTTAAATTTAAAAATTATTTACATTTGATGGCATGTTTTTCTGTTGATTGCACATATTCAGCAGTTTTTTCAGGTTTTCTTAAAAATCATTCACCTTTGACCTCGTGTTATTTTGCTAATTTTACGTACTCAGCAGTTTTCAATAAATTGACTACGCAAGCCCGACGTCACAGTCACGTGATTTTGCGGTAGGTCAGGAGAACGCGTTCCAATCGTCAGGCCCTGCGCACTCTGTATTAAACCTCATATGCCATGAAATTGACCTTGGAGGAGCTTATTACCACTCTCGTCACTTAGAAGGCGCTGCGACCGCTTTAATT
This sequence comes from Pycnomerus fuliginosus, assembly GCA_963924575.1. Taxonomy (NCBI): domain Eukaryota; kingdom Metazoa; phylum Arthropoda; class Insecta; order Coleoptera; family Zopheridae; genus Pycnomerus; species Pycnomerus fuliginosus. The sequence continues at coordinate 18,089,283 of OZ004619.1, read as the reverse complement.
TGGTAATTTTTTCCGTCTGTCAGGGTGGCTTCTAGGGTCCCTAAATTATCGGTCGTGGTCGTGGAAAAAGACGTTGACGTCGTTGACGTTGACGTTGATTCAAAGTACCAAATTTACAGGTCATGGCATTTTACCTTCAACGGCACTGGGAACTGCAAATTTCATATTGTTTATGAACAAGTTATTTGACTCCGTAAATGGTTCAGCAATTGTACCAAAGGATGAAAATCCATTAAGACGTGCCGTGACAAACAGTACATCTCATCATGCTTTCTGGAAGGAGGCAATCACGGTTCTACGCTCCATAAAATTCATTAGAAATGGTCAGGACTACGTACCCCCGACCGTCACCAATTGGATAATATCCATAGCAAATTTGAAGGCATTGTGGGATAAATTAAAAATAGCTGGTTTTGAATTTCTGCTCACAAGATCTTGCAATCAGGACTCGGTGGAAAACTTGTATGGTTGCATAAGAAGCCATGGAGTCAGGGATATCAACCCGACATGCAAGGGATTCACCTCCAGCTTTAAGACCTTAATAATAAACAATTTCATGGCCCATCATTCGCCTTCTGCAAACTGTGAGGAAGATGAGAGTGAAGGTGCTTTGGATACCTTAAAAACATTCATACATGCAAGAGGACAAATTCATGAGGAGGTACCCCTCACGTATGGAGAGGGAAAAATTGCACAACTAGGAGGAGCTATTAAAGACACTTTGATAATCAACTTGTATGGTTATGTCACAGGTTATGTTGCAAAAAATATTTTAAAGGAAGTGTTGGGTTGTGAAGTGTGTAAAGGACAACTAATCTCTCCAGTTGAGGCAGAGGAGCATGCTCTAATTCAAGAGAGGGCTTATTTGGCCTATGTGTCCAAGTGTGTCGTCAGTGGTTGCTGAAAATTGCCACCGAAAAACAATTGAAAACAAAATTAATCCTCATAATTATGCAGAACGTTAATGCGAACATATTCTGCCTGTGTAATCAACACAACTTGTTCAAGTTGTTTATTAATATTTTTGTGAACTTTTATCTTTTTTCATATGCGAATAATGTAAATAGTATAATTAAGGGTAAATCTAGGGTAGATAAATTAGAATTTGAAGATTCTATTAAAAAACAGGCCCTACAACTGTGTAGGAAATATAAAATTAAATCAAAAAAAATTCATGACATGAAGAAACTTCAACTGTGAGATTTGTTAATTTTTGCTTTTTAAATGAAACCGTTTTTTTAAGCTACAATGTTTTTTAATCATAAAAGGTTTACTTATATAGTGCCGATTTCATAATCAAAATTAAAGTGCCCTTGAAATATTTGCTTACCAACATTTCGAAAGGCTGCTTCTGATTGGTCAAGATGCCCCTTAAAGTCGACATTAACTTTAAAGGTCCTTTATCTTTCATGATGAAATCAGCCCTTAGGATTACATTTTACATACTGTTTTTGCTGATATTGGTTGACAGCAGAGGGAAATGGATTTTATTTTTGTTCTGTTCAAAAATCAAAGATCAGGTTTACATTTAGCAGCCAATAGGTCTTGAGGTGAAAACCTGTAAGTAATTTTTTTCTTTTTTACAAATTTACAGGGTGTGTAAAGTGTCATGCAAAAGTGAAATTTAAATCGTCGATTTTTACTTTTAAATTCTGTTGGCTACTAAATCTGATTTTATTGATCTTAGAACTAGACAGAAATAATATTTATTTTGCTAAGCTGTCGGCTAAATAGTAAGCAAAAAGTATATTATTGGTTTTTAAAAAAAATTCAAATTTTCCCGCGTTTACGAAAAGAGCGCATGCAGCGTCTCGGTGATGAGTGGTAAAACTGTTTCCTAAGCTCACGTTTGGGAGGGGAGTGACGTTTCTATATAAGGGGAACCCAAGAGCAGTCTTTGTTCTGTGCCAATCGTTATCTGACGTCCATATTGTTTACACAGTATCGATTTCTCTAAGCGTTTTTAATATCTGTTTCTCAATTGTTTACTTCTCCAACGGTAAGTGTTATTCCTTTTAATGTATATTTTATGTTGAAATAAAATAATTTTCAAAAAATGCTGGATTTGTTTAAGAACAACAGCTTTATAAAAGTGAGGTTAGATATCTCTCGTGTTTTCGATTAAAATAATGCTGCATTTAGGTTTTGTACAACAAGATTTGCTTTTTATTATTTTATTTCGATTGTATGAAACAACTATTACCTTGCTCATAACAGGAATTTTATATTAATCAATAATTTCAGGCAAGAATGTCTCAAATGAAGCATGTTTTAAAGTTCACCACGATTGTGGATTTTTTCACCCAAGCCGATGAAAAGCGGTTAATTGGTCGAGGGGAAAATGCTGTGGAGTCAGGGCATATCAAATCGATGAGGTTTGATGCAAGCCTGGGCTTAATACAAGGCCAGGTTTTTGCCAGTATGCGTAAGCATGCCTACGATGTGGAGGTAAACATAAAAAGCGTAGAAAACAGTAATCAAGACTCTTGTTTGTTACAGGTTAATCTTGATGGGGCTGGAACCATCCAGAGCACGTTGTGCAGCTGTCCCCGAGGCCAATTATGTCGTCGCCTCTCTCCAAGATCATTAACATGTAGTATCCCTTCTTCTGGCTACTAGGTGTCGCCCTACTACCAAAATAAAGCAAGCCAGCCCCCCGCCCGCGGGAGCTAATCCATATCAATCACTCTTTCTTTTGGCGCCGTACTGTGTGTGTCGTGTCCGCTACGATTTCATCACCGCGTGTGTAGTTTTTCACGTGAACATGCCACATGTGCACCGGCAGCATCGCCGGTCCCGAAGTGGGGTTTCTAGCACAAGCTCCAGGGTGTTGGGGCTGTTATCTTCGCTGGATGAAAGACTGAAGAAACTCGAAGAAGGGGAATCGGGCTCCCACCGTTCACGGTCACGATCGCCACGCAGAGACCGCCGTTCGACGCTGTCCCGTTCCAACACCAGCTGTTCTCATTGTTCATCGCGTCCCGAGAGCGCCGATCATTCTGAAGGTATTTGTTTTTACCCTATTATACCTATTGTGTTGCAGTTTCTACGCCGTTTGGTGATAACGTATGTTATCAGGAGTTTTTTCTTTTTATCACGGACGTAGTTCCGTTGTCCCATTTGCCCTTGTGTGGAACGTAGTTTCCTATTTTCTGGGACGTAGTTTCCTATTTCCTGGAACGTAGTTTCCAGTCACCTGGCACTGTACAATGGTATTTCATCCCTTTGCTGACATGCTGCGTTTTTTCTGCCCCCAGGTGGGACTGATGAGGAACAGGATGAGGTCAAATCTTTGGATCCCTCAATCCGCTCACTGATAGGGGAAATGGATTCGAGTACCGCGAATCAGGGCCCCAAGATACACCTGGAGCTGGTCGCTGTTTGGCAAAGCATCATTACCAGTGGCTTATCTAACGAAACACGGCAGGATTTGCTGAAGAAATATGTTATCCCCGAGAACTGTCAGTCGTTAGCAGCCCCGCTTTTGAATGTGGAAGTGGCAAAAGCGGCGAAGAAGTTAACCAGCGACCGTGACCAGCGTATTCGACTACTGCAGCATCAAGTGGGGGTAGCCCTTACGGCTCTATCGGGGCCGCTGCATTCCTTGATAACCGATGAGGAGAATAAAGAGAAGAATTTGTCTATGATTGAGGCGCTAGGCGATGCCGCTCGTCTTTTGGCAGACGTCCATCATTGCGATTCCGAAACCCGCAGAAACCTTATTTTTCTCGACCTAAATAAGGAGTTGAAGGACAGTCTATGTAGCGCTCCGATTGATAGTCACCTGTTCGGACAAGATTTGGTTTCCCGACTGAAGGAAGCTAAAGAACTGGAGAAATCGAGCGCCCTTTTGAAGACACCACTGCAGCCAGCACGGCGTAAGCCGTCTTTAAACTCGACAGGCCTGTCTCGGAGCTCGAAAGTCAACCACCAAGGCAGGCCTTACCAGAATCGAGCCTCTCAGCCTTCTCAACATCGGCAACGCTCCCCTCAACGTCAGCACCGAACGCTTCAACAGCAGCAATCACGCCGCCGAGCCACTTATCAGCCATCTCCTCGCTCCCAGCACCAGAGACACTCCGGGAAGTTTTATCGCCGCAATTAAAAGTAGGTGACCTCCACGCTGGAAGACTATTCCGTTTCCTGGAACGTTGGTTGTGTATCACCAATGAACCCAGCGTGCTGACTTGTATCAAGGGCTACCGCATACCTTTTATTAAAATTCCTTCCCAGAAACTTGCTCCTAAACCAAAGATTTGGTCCTCTCAGGAAAAGCGGCAAATTTCACAGGCCATAGATGATCTTAAGGCTTTGGGGGCTGTGCAGGAGTGCAAACCTTCCAAAAATCAATTTATTTCAAAAATATTTTTAACTCCTAAGAAAGATGGCTCGAGTAGAATGATCCTTAATTTGAAATCTTTGAACCATTATGTTCACTGTCCCCATTTTGGAAATTCCTACGCTTTCAATTTAACGGCACTCTGTACGAGTATACTTGTTTACCTTTTGGCCTCTGTTCAGCGCCCTTGACTTTCACAAAATTAATTAAACCAGTGGTGACACATCTCCGGCAATCTGGTTTGCTTTCTGTAGTGTACTTGGATGACTTCCTTTTGTTTGGAGGTTCTCGAAACGAGTGCGAAATAAATGTCCGAAAGACTTGTGCCTTGCTCGAAGACCTTGGATTCATAATAAACTATGATAAAAGCGTTGTATTTCCCTCTCAGTCATGTAAATACTTAGGGTTTGTTTATGACTCTCGAGAGATGAAGCTTACCTTGTCCGATGAGAGAAAATGCGCCATCAGTAAGGCGATCAGTAAACTGCTCAGGGCAGAGTCGTGTACTATTAGATCGTTTGCTCAGCTGGTTGGTTCACTCATATCAATTTGTCCCTCTGTTAGGTACGGCTGGGCTTATACTAAGGAATTAGAACGGTTCAAGTTTTTGGCGCTTCTTTCGCATGACCAGAACTATGATTCGCGTGTTACTATCCCCAAATCAGTTAAAGAATCCTTCCGTTGGTGGTTGCAAAACATTCCACATGCTGAGAACCCTATTAGAATAGATTCGTTTGACTTAGTTATTTTTTCCGACGCCAGTAATATAGGGTGGGGGGCGTCTTGCAATGAACAGGTTGCCAACGGTCGTTGGGCAGACTCTGAGGTTTCCCTCCACATTAATGCTCTCGAGCTGATAGCTGCGTTCTTTGGCCTCAAGTGTTTCGCTGGGGACAAATCCAACATTAGTGTTCTGTGTCGCATAGATAATACCTCAGCAATTTCCTACATTAATCGTATGGGTGGAGTTCGGTTTCCAAGGCTCAACTCTATCGCCAGGGATATTTGGCGTTGGTGTGAGGAGCGTAGCATATTTATTTTCGCGTCATATATTCGCTCGAAGGACAACACGATTGCTGATTATGCGTCTCGGAATATGTCTGACCAGACGGAATGGGAACTTGCTGACTCAGCCTTCAAATTAATTATTGATGCGTTTGGTCGTCCGGAGATAGATTTATTCGCGAGTAGATTCAACCACAAATGCCTGAAGTTTGTCTCTTGGCATAGAGATCCGGATGCGGTGGCCATAGACGCCTTTACTATCTCCTGGAAGGGCCTTAAATTTTACGCCTTTCCTCCATTTGCCCTGATCCCCAGGGTTCTTAGAAAAATCCAGACGGATAAGGCAGAAGGGATTGTTGTTGTCCCCAGATGGGTTTCCCAACCATGGTTTCCTCTTTTCGAGTCCCTTCTCGCTGAAGATCCTGTAGTTCTCCTGCCATCTACTAATCTATTACTCTCTCCCGACAGGCGTCCTCATCCGCTGGCGGGTCACCTTACCCTGGTATCAGGAAAATTGTTAGCCAAGGCTTAGCAGTATTTTCTTCGCCTGTGAGGGAGGTCATGCTTTCGTCGTTATCACAGGCTACGCTTAATCAGTACAATTCGGAGTTAAGAAAGTGGTGGGCCTTCTGCCAAAAGTCTGGGACTGCTGTGACGAATGCCCCAATCCCCAGGATTCTGGAGTTTCTTTCGGCCGAATTTCAGAATGGAGCCTCTTATGGCTCCTTGAACACAGCTCGGTCAGCAATTGCCCTGGTTAATGGTCCACAAGTAGGGGAGGATTATAGAATCAGACGTTTCTTCAAGGGAGCCTTCAATTTACGTCCCACCAAGCCCAGGTATAATGCCACATGGGACCCTGCGATTGTCCTGGAACATGTTAAGACCTTGGGAGACAACGCGACTCTCCCGCTGCCAATTCTGACGAAAAAACTGGCAACTTTAATAGCTTTAGTCACAGCCCACAGAGTGCAGACTCTATCTCTCATTGATGTTCGAAACGTCGTGGTTTCTAGTTCGAGTGTAGACATATTGATTCCGGCCAGGATAAAGACATCGGGCCCCAACAGAACTCAACCTATCCTTCATCTCCCAGTTTTTACCGTGCATCCTGCGGTATGCCCTGCGTCAGCATTAACCGCCTATTTGAGACGTACTGCGAAGCTTCGCCCCCCAGATGTCACTTCCCTTTTTCTCTCCTGCCGGCCCCCATACGGCAGGGCGTCTGCTCAGACAATAAGCCGGTGGATTAAGGAGTTCCTAAAGGAAAGTGGATTGAATACAGACTTATATAGTGCCCATAGCACCCGCCACGCATCTACTTCGGCCGCGGCTAGACAGAATGTTAGTTTGGATGTTATACGCAGCACGGCGGGATGGTCCTCCCAGTCGTCTACTTTTGCTACTTTCTATAACAGGCCGTTGGCACAGAAGGATGATTTCGCCCAGGCGGTACTCAATTGTAACTCTAAGTTAACTTAGTTAAATCTTTACGTTTTTGTTTTGTAATGGCTGCTTGCCGAGTATTTTAGTTTTTTCCTTGTACCTTATTGTTCTTTATTCTTTGTTTTGCACTGTCCTAAGGGCTATTACAGTGCTTCCTGTATAATTGTTGCTGTGTTCTTTGAACATCTACATGTTAATGATCTTGGAGAGAGGCGACGACATAATTAAATAATTAAACGAACTTACCTGAAGTGAAGTTCAATTATAATTATGTCCTCGCCTCTCGGAGAGATCATTCCCTCCCGGCCCTTCAAGGGGACTTCGTAGCCACCCTTGGTTCCTTTTCCCGAATGGCAACAATTATACCCGGCTTTGAAGAAGTGATTGATATGGATTAGCTCCCGCGGGCGGGGGGCTGGCTTGCTTTATTTTGGTAGTAGGGCGACACCTAGTAGCCAGAAGAAGGGATACTACATGTTAATGATCTTGGAGAGAGGCGAGGACATAATTATAATTGAACTTCACTTCAGGTAAGTTCGTTTAATTATTTAATTTTTGTGCCACCATGTTGCTGCAATGTGCATTTATGCACACTACAATATTTCGGTGACTGATGTGGAATGCCAATGGGCAATTCGTAAACCGAAGGAAGAACCAGCAAAGCCCATAGAAGAAATTTATGTCGGGCAATCACATCAAAGCACAGAATCTGATTTGAGTGAGAGCGAAATTAAAAAATTTCGGGAGCAACTTCAGGATATCGGCACTCCAGTTGGATTTACTTGGTTGCTTGCCGATGAACCGGCCGTTGAACCAGATTTTATACTGGACATTGAAAAGTTCCTATTTTCGGAGGAATATCTGAATGCGGAGGATAAAGAGAGTTCCTTATTAGAATCTCTGCGTGTCAGCCAGGATGAAATTCGAAGGATTTCAGTTGAAACGTTGGGGCAAAATAAAAATGAAAAGTGGCTAATGGCCAGGAAAAATAGGCTCACGGCCAGCAATTTTGGGCCAGTTTTGGCTGCCATAGGGCGAAACAAATACCCTCCGTCATTATTTAAACGTTTAATAGGTAAGATGAATATCATTGCATATGGAATAAAAACTATAATTTTCTTTCTAGGCTATTATAACTTGGAAGGCGTTAAAGCCATTCAGTGGGGTGTTCAGCATGAAGCTGTCGCCATCCAGACCTTTTCTGAGGCAAGTGGGTTAACCGTTGAGCCAACAGGCTTATGTTTGGATGAGTGTGGGTTCCTTGGTGGGAGTCCTGATGGCCTTGTTGGAGAAAATGCGACCTTGGAGGTCAAGTGCCCTTTCAAGTACAGGGAGAAAAATTTGCAAGATGAGCTGAAGGGGAACTCCACATACATCATATCTTTTGATGAAAATGGGGATTTGGTTAACAAAAATCATGATTATTACCATCAAATCCAGGGTTGCCTGGAAATAACCCAAAGGCAATCCTGTCACTTAGTAATCTGGACCCCTGGAGAAACGATCATTGTTGAAACTATGAAGGATGAACAGTGGAAATCCAACATGGACCATTTAAGAACATTTTATTTAGAAAAATATGTGCCCTATCTGTTAGGAAATGCAGATTAAAAAATGATTATCATGTTAAAAAAGGTGCTTTTATTCAACTACCTATTGTCTTATAAAATTTCACATTATTTACTTAACTATTTACAAAAAATTATTTAATTTCTGAAAAGCCTAGACTATTTAAAAGTTATACAAATGTTCAACTTCTTTAATTAGGGGGAATTGCAGATTAGTCAGTGCACCACAAACTTGAAATATAACAGAAGAATGTGGGATAAGTGGGGCTGCAATGTTTGTTAAAATCTTGTATCCTTTTATTCTTCTTATAGCGCGCTCCACATGAATTCGAGCTCTTGAAATGCTTCTGGTCATAATAACTTCTTCTTTTGAAAATTGAGCAGACCTAGTTAAAAATGGTGGTATATTAAGAGATACTCCTTCTGGTAGTATGTCAGAAATTAAAAAGCCTTTATCAGCAAGGACCAGGTCTCCAGGTACAAGTTTGTCACTAATACCGCAGTGCTCTGTCAGCTTTTTGTCTGAAATGGAACCTGGGTACAAACTACTTAAAAATGTCACAATGCCATTTGGTGCTACTCCAACTAAACCCTTCAAGGTGTTATTATGTTTGTAAGAGCTGTATGTAATTCTTTGCTTCTGCATGTCTTGAGGATGAATAGTTCCCATTTCAGTGCAGTCTATAATTATTCTACAGCCAGTGAAAGTGCAAAAAACTGTGGGCATACATCTTTTGTTCTTTTGGCGAGAAGGAATATCCTTCATCAATTGCTTAAATAATATTTCATGAAGGGCAAAGAGCCATGTTTTAAAAATATTAGCAACAGTCTCTCGACTGACATTAAACCTTACTGCCAAATCATCATTAAGTGCACCTAATCTTAATTTCATTAGAGTCATTAAAAGCTGGTCGATCTTTGGGATTTTACCAACTTGCCACCCTCTAAAATAATTCAATTTCCTATTTTCAAACAATGAAAAGAGTATTAAAAAAATGTCATTAGTAGGAAGTCCTGTATATACTGATGCCAAGTGGTCCTCATGTTTTATGCGGTCAAAAGAAAATGCAGTTCTTAAATACTCAAGTCTAGCATGCAATTCTGCATTCTCTTGCTTCAGGAAATAGTTCTCAGCTTCAACAACTGCAGGAAGTTGTGGAAATTGAAGTGTTTGGGCCTCTTCAACGATTGGAATATTTTGATCACCTAACTCTGCTGTTGGAGGGTTTATTAAAATCTCAGCAAGTTCTGCTGTGGAAGTACTAGGTTGTGGTTGCCACGAGGTCGTGGGTCCTGCTTCATCGTACACACTTCTTATCGGTTGTGTTTCGGAAAAGGTTTGTGAGGTGCTAGGTTGTGGTTCCCCCAGATCATCGATTTTTTTCCTATAAATTGCAAAATTAGTAAAATTTGCAACAACACCCACCTATTTTTCTAGCCTTTTCTTCGATTTCTTCGCACTAACCTCTAGATCTGTAAATCTCTTTCCAATGTTGTAATCGAAGATTGTTGGGCCATTTTTACGGTCACCGTTAAGAAAATGGCAGGAGCAAATCCTGGAATGCTTGCTTGGCGCACGATCTTGACGTCTGCAGAATATATTAGAAAAAATAAATGCCTAATACCCTAGCAAATAAGGGTAAATTACCTTATCAGTTTCAACCACTTTTTTTGTTCATTTTCATCTTTTGGTAAAGAAGGTACATCCATCTCTTTCACTGTAGTGCTTACACGTGGGGGCAAAACACATCACGATTTCTGAAATTAACCCAAAATATTAAGTTTAAAACAGAGCAACATAACCTCAACTTATAAACACAGTTATAAACAGTCATTCTGACAAACAGTTTAAGCATTTATGCAGTTTCCTTTAATTTCCCCGTTAAACACATGTTATAGAAAATAATACTTACTGTTCTTAAACCAAGATTTCTACCACAAATAGTAGAAAACGTTTCAAAAGTCAAACACTGCACACAAATGTAATGGCCGTCAGATGTTGTTTGGAACGCGTCGTCCTGACCTACCGCAAAATCACGTGACTTGTGACGTCAGGTCTTGTGGAGTTAATTGCAAGACATGCTGCAACATATACCAAGTAATCATTCACCTTTGACCTCGTGTTATTTTGCTAATTTTACGTAGTCAGCAGTTTCTATAATTTGCAAAACATGCTGCAACATCATGAAAAAAACATCAACTTCAGCACTTTTGGACTGTGAAATCACAGCAAAACAAGGCGCGCAAGATAACGAAAAACTTTTAGAGGGCAAATGATCTGTTTTTCCGCTGATTTTGCTGGCACAAGTACAAATTTTTTTCAAATATTTTGTATAAAATCTCTTCAAAGATTCTACTGAATTCAGTTCGAAGCAACAACAACCACAACAACACAACATGTCACTAGCTCTCAGTACACCGTGCACTATCGTAATCTTCACCGAAGATTCGATAAATTTCCCCATCAAGCTAGCCTTGTTGGTAATGAAGCAACTGTTTCTGTAAGTCAAATCTTAACTTCTTTTTTATTTTCCTTTAATTTTTACCTTTTTCTTTTTTGTACAGATTTGGTGTAAAAGAAATGAAGGCAAAAAAAGACAAGATTGTATAGTCTTGCAAGAGCTAGATTGTTTTTATGACCCCCAAAATAATCCTAATGGGTCGTTACCTGCTGTTTACTCACTCAGCGGGTCCCCACTGTAAATCATTTCTTTACCTGCACCAGGCGAATTTAACCAGGCCCGGCATTAAACATTCGTCCAAGAAATACTAACAGAATACGAAAATAAGTTTATTTTATTTTCTGTACTATATTAGCAAAAACAATAAAAATAAATATTATAAATAATACAATGATAATTCTAACTGTCACTGTCGCATTCACTGATGTCTTCACTGTTGTCGTCTGGCTCACTTTCTTCTAATGAGATTATCATTTCTTGGATCGAGGGAGACAAATAAGTATTTTATATTTCTATTACATGCCGAACACAGTTCTGCCACTCGTTAACACGCATATTTTCGAGTTCTTTTCTAACCATACCTACTACAGCAGTCCTTCTTGGATGTTGCGAATCATTCCCTTCTCACCAGGAGATAAACGGTGATAGTGACGTATTTTAACACAAGCTTCCTCGTCATCATCACTTTTTGTTAGATCAACTTGATCAATCACCATTGAAGCTTCATTTTCGGGTAAATCCGTATTTTCCCACGGGCGAAACATTTTTATATAGGCACTCTAAACAAATAGCACTGTGAATTGGTAATGGCAAATTCGCAAACACAAATGAGGAAAATATACATTGTTGGGAATATTTATACTGCGCCCTAATCAGGTACCTACCTATTACCTAAGATCCTACTAGGAATTTTAAAGTAACACATTCCAAGAAATACCAATTTAATAAGTACTGGTTCTGTTTTTACCTGATATTCAACGTACGTGAATATTTTAAAGCCCGGGCCTGGAAAAGGTCTTAACAGGTCGCTTGTGTTTGTTTACACTACTGATTGGGTCCCCATTGTTAGTTCATTTAACTTTCGGACAATGCCTCAGATTTATGACTGCCATAAAAACAATCTAGCTTTTGCAAGACTATAATTAGCTTGTCTTATTATTCGCCTAAAGACCTTTCCCTCAAAAAAAAATTTGGTAACTTGCCTGTTCGGTATATGCGAATAAAGATCAGTGATGATCATTTTGAGGAGGAATTTAGCCAATTAGAGCAAATCGTTCGCAAGTACCGATTTAATTTATTAGACGAAGAAGTCGATGAGAAAGGAAACATGAGATCTCCAACGACAATTATCAGGAAAAAGAGATCACTTATGCTCACTCCCCCGACGATGCCTGCAATTGAGCAGATCGAAATTGAAAGTGGAAGTGAGGAAGAGAAGGTGGACGAGGAAGAACAGAACGATTCAGGCACTGAAAGTGTTATCAAGAATAGCAATAAAAAAAATAAAAAAAATAAACCCAGTACAATAACTTCACAATCAGCAGCTTCAGCTTCAGCAGCAGCTTCCACATCAACCTCATCACCAGCAAAGAAAAAAAGCGAAGAAATGAAGATCTGCTAGTTGTGGAACTTGACAAGCAGATCGAAGAATTTTCCCAAAGGTATAATATTTCAGATTAGTAAGACAAAAATGATATGTAGTCATCTGCAGAATAAGTTTTATTTTAACAGTTTTGTTTTTCTTTTTCTTTTAGTTACCTCAATACCAAACATGGTGATAACCATCTTAATTTTAACAATTTCGAAAATTTTTACAAACAAGAGTTAAACCTTTCAGAAAAAATTTTAATAGGTAAATATCAAAATTTATTTACAGTGACTGAAGAGTACAGTCTAGCTCACTGTGTGGCTACAGACTTTGCGATGGGTGCAGGCGAATAATAAGTTTATGGGGGATGAATACAACCCAGACAAACCTCCAGTATTTATAATGTATTACGATGTCAACAATTGTAATTGGACTTCGGTGATTTTCAGTGGGTTGACGATGTAGATATTTACGCGGAAAATTTCATGAACCTTTCCGATACTAGTGACCATGGTTATATTTTTGAAGTCGATCTTCATTACCCCAAAGAACTTTATGACACGCACAAAGATTTACCACTTTGCCCTGAACATTTGGTGCCACCAATTTCAGATTCCAATTGCCCAAAATTACTAACTACGCTGTATGATAAGAAAAAATATGTCATACATTACAAAAATTTACAGCAGGCCATAAATTTGGGGTTAAAACTTAAAAAAATTCATCGCTGCCTCAAATTCAGAGTCACCTTGGTTAAAAAAATTTATTAATTTAAACACCGATTTAAGGAAAAAAAGCACCAATGAATTTCAAAAGAACTTTTACAAGGGGATCAACAATGCTGTTTTTGGGAAAACTATCGAAAATGTAAAGAAATATAGGGATGTAAAATTGGTGGGCAAATGGGCGGGGAAGTACGGAGCACGGTACTATATTTCTCAGCCAAATTTTGTCGATTGTACAATTTTTGATAATGAAATGGTCATAATAGAAATGAAGAGACTCAAGGTGAAATTTAACAAACCCATTTATATAGGGATGTCAATTCTGGATATTTCGAAAACAATCGTCTATGATTTTCATTATTGTTACGTAAAGGCAAAATTTGGCAGCAATGCTATATTACTGTACACGGATACAGACAGTCTAATTTATATTTTCTTGGTTGATGACATTTACCAGCACATTAAAAATGATATTGAAAAATTTGATACCTCCGATTACCCTCCCGACAATGTTTATGGTATACCCCTAAAAAATAAGAAAGTTCTGGGGCTAATGAAGGATGAAAATAAAGGCGCGATCATGACGCATTTTATTGGATTGCGCTCAAAAATGTGGACTCAAAAGCTGTTAAAAAATTTCGAGGAGAAATTAGCCGAAATTAAAAAATTGGAAATAAAACGGATTAGTAAGGAAGAAATCGATGAGATCATTACAAATTTTGAGGTAACTAAACGTGCTAAAGGTGTGCAAAGAGCTGCACTGAAAAAAATTACATTTGACGATTACTTTAACTGTTTATTTTATTATCAAAAAAATAATGTAGAACAAAACTTAATTCAGTCAAACCACCACGAGGTTTATACTGTTCAACAAACAAAATTGGCGTTAAATCCCAACGATGACAAAAGAATTGTGAATCCTCAGTGTACAGAAACTTTACCCTGGGGTTACTTTGATTGAAGATATCATACTATTCTTTTCAGTGATGTGAGCCGGTCATATGACCGTGTCATGACGGTCATGACCGTCACGTCACAATACAAAATGACCGTGACCAATAATAATAATAATATTAATAATAAATTTTATTCTTTATAACTAAATATGTAATTGCATTAAACGCAACCCTTTGGCATGTTAATAAGAATAGGCGAATTTCCGCGACATACTTTTCGCCCTTAGGTATGTGGAGTATGTGATAAACCGTCGTTTTCGCGATAAAAGTATGAGAGGGGAAGTGATCTGAAGTTGGATACTCGAATCGCGTTTAACTGTCAAACAACATACTTTGGTCTCGAGCAGGGTAAGCGGCGGTGTATGTCACGGAAGGACGGAAGTGTGTGTCAGTTTCAATTTCAAAAGGTCAGAATTAACCTCAAAAGCAACTCAAGCAAGCTTGAAAATCGTCTTGAAAATGGAACGTGAGCTTGTAAAAATTTTTATTAATTATGAAGGGATTGATTACCCGCTACATGCGGATTTAGCAACAGTCAATTCTTTATTAAATGGTGAGTTGGATTTGACCCTGATGAAAGCAAACAACAATTTTGTTTTTCTAGATCAAGAAAAGGCGGAGGAATACTTAAAACGTGCGTATCCTCTTCTTAATGTATCTAATGATGATGGTGAGGGTGAAGGCACAGGTGAAGGTCCAAGCTCCGGCGAACCATTAAAAACCGTATGGACATCGAAGGGTCGACCCACCAAAGATGATGAAGAAGCAAATGAAACCTTTTTAAACCTGCGACAGCAGTTCGATGCACTGTTTAGTGATCAAAAAACAAAAAAAAAACAGTATTTGGAATAGAATTGCCGATGAGATGAAGAAATTGGGGTTTGATGTTGATGCTTTGAAGTGTAAACAAAAGTTTGCGAATATGGAAAAGGGATATAAAAGTCATTTGCAACACATCAGGAGTACGGGGGAAAGCAAAAAAGACCCTCCACCTTATTTTGACCTGCTACACGGAATTTTAGGTAATGTTGCCTTCTCGTTTGTTGATCCTTATTTATGATTATCATTTTTCACTGTTACAGGCTCAAAGGATAAAATAAATCCTCCCCATTTAATCGACACTGAAAATGATTCATCCGACATAGAAATTGTCAGCACAGAGTCTCCAGACCCAAGCTCATCCATTTCTAAGACTGAAGCCATCAAAAATAGATTTAAAAATGGGGAAAGAAAGCTGAAACCAAAATCAAACACAGAATTCGTAATTGACGAATTGAAACGTCAGTATGAAGTTGAGAGACAAGACAAAAAAAATACTATCAGACAATGCACCAGTATTTGCAGAAACAAACTGAACAAAAAGCAGAAATGTTAACAATTATGAAGGAATTCTTTGGAGGAAAGAAAAGAAAACGTTCATCATCAGATTCCGATTAGGCTACTCCAGGGAATAATAAATGTTGGAGATTTAGAAGTAGTGTTATAATAGTTTAAGAATTTTTTTTTTATTTGTAAGACATGAAATGTTACTTATAAAATCACAACATGTTATTACTGCATTATACATTTAATTTCTTCTGTTAACAAATAAATCACGTGCAATAACATTTCGTTTTTCTTTAGCTCTTCTAACTTCTTCAGCATTATTAACATGATTTTCCACTTGCACAGGTAAATGTCTGTTATCTTCATACAGTTCTAGCCATTCATCATTATTTCTATAACAGAAATTATGCAGAATGCAAGCAACACTTGTAATTTCCACAGCTTTTGACACTGTATAGGTATTTATAAAAATGGTTCTCCTCCACCGTCCTTTTACAAGTCCAAAAATATTTTCTATAACCACTCGGTCACTACTTAATACTTTGTTATGATGCTTCTCTACTTGGTTCTCCCTCCTGGTAAATGGCTTCATCAACCAGGGCTTCAAGGGGAAGGCAGAGTCTCCAATAATGTGATATTCTTCCAAGGGAAAATAATAAATGGAACCATAGTTTGTAATGTTATGTACAAAAGAAGAGTTTGAAAAAACCTTAAATATATCTAGAATTATAATATGTAGGTGGTTTGAATAAAATAAAATACTCGAGAGTCATGAGCAGAACCAGGGAAGCCAACAAAAATATAGGTAAATAGCTTGTCGTGACTACATATTGCCATTAAATTTATAGAATGGCTTTGGTATCTGTTACTGTAACTATCTTGTTGATTTTCTGGCACCTTTAAATCAACATGACAGCCATCGACTGCACCAATGGCACCTACAACAAATAAATTAAGTAAGTAGGTACTGAAATTAGTTTGCATTTTACCTGGGTATTTCTGAAAACCATCTCTTATGGCTGCGAACTCTTCCTGAGATGATGGCCAAAAAATATACATTTTTTTGAGGGTCAGAAAAATGTACAGAAATACATTTATTAATTTGTGGACAGTGCTGGAAGCAACTCTAAAGGTGTGCCCTATTGACGATAGAGTATCCTGGGTTGCCATAAACCACAGAAAAATAAGCAAAGCCCTTTCTGGTTGGATGGGGAAGTTACCACCTCGGTACTGCTTCCTTATCAAATTGTGTCTGTCATTTTGTAATACAACTTCCAATAAGGTGTGAAATGTCACCTTATGCATTCTGAAGAATCGAAAGAAAATTGTATCATTATATTCATCTAGCCAACGATTTTCCTCAAGTCTGGCCACTCTGATACCCATAAATTCGTTTCTAATTTTCGTGGCCAAGTAATAAAGTAAACGTCGACGTGTGCCTGCATCCTCTAGTTGAAGATCAGTAATACCTTCATTGAAGAATTCATCAATAATCAAAAAACACTGTCTCCTGTGATCCATATTCAAATTCAAAACTTTGGGTGGACGAGTTGACGTGATGGATGTCAATTGACAGCACTCCACGGCTCCGAGCACTGGAAAGTGCTAGGGAAAATTGAGTAATGATCGACATACTTTTTAAATTTTCGCGAGCGGGTTCGACTGTCCAAAGGTACTGGTAGGGGGGGTACATAATCGAAGTAAGTCTTCATACTCTTGTGTAAGTCGCGGAAATTCGCCTTAATTCTGCACCGCATTTTGGTTTACATCTTCTTATTTTATATGTGAAATTTATCTGGTTTTTCTATACATTAATAAGGATGACGAAATCCAACGATGATGTCTCTACCATGTTCTCTACTAACGAAGAAATGGATGCCTTCGAACCCGGCGATAATACGATGTAAGTGTGTAATTTCATTTTACAAGTGGCGTCCATATTGTATTGTTTTGTTGTTTCATTGTGTTAAAACTCGGTTATTCAGCTTATAGTAAGTACCAAACTTCTGTAGCTTGGTGCAAGAAAGACCAATGTCACATTTTCACGATTTTTTGTTTTTCATGCAAAACGACTTATTTAGAACTAAAGTATTAGAAAATAGCATCAAAATTTGTCTGAGTCGTTCTAATATTATTTTTTGAAGGGCCAATGTATCATTACGGCACATTTTTCTATAGTAGTAAAAAGGCCAATGTAACAATTTTATAAGAATTTCGCAATCAAGTCTGCTTGATGTTGGATGAAGAGAAGCAGCAACTTTTTCTCGCTTAAGAGCTTATTCACAACCACTTTACGTACGTAACGTAACAAACTTTAACAATGGTCAACAATTGTTCATGACAGCTTCTGACTTTTCTAGTAATTGTTGACGATTGTTAAACTTTGTTATGTCACGTACGTAAAGTGGTTGTGAATGAGGTTTAAGGCTGGCCCAATAATAGAAAATCTGCAACTTTTTCCCCCTCCGCGAATTGCTCAAGCCCCTTAAAATTAAATTAATTATGCAACTTCTTTTTCACGTTCTGGATGAGTCATCTCAGATCGGAGTTCCGCTACTTCGGAGCCGCAGCCGTGTCGAACGTTATCGCTTTATTATTGAAACGTAATATGAAGGCTCATGATCCTGATAAATAACATCACATACCTGTTTATTATTTTTACTGCCGTATTTTGCGTATACATAATTAGGTACATATTGAGAACGAATAAATTAATAATTTTTGGCAGCGCACCTGGGGCATGGCCCTTCTAGCCGTATCATCACCGGAATTTGTTTACTGCGCTTATTCCCGGATTCCTATTTTTTCCGTGTGACAGGTAATATTGTGCAAACTTTGAGTGCAGATATATAGGTAGTAGGTACTTCGGTAGGTATACGAATAGCGACTAGGTAAGTACCCATACATTTCAACCATTCATAAATAAATTAGACCATGCTGATGACTCCAGACGTAATAAAAATCTAAACCGTTTCCTTGTGAAGTCTTGTAAACTGTTCTCAGAATCATAAATCACATATTTTATAAGTACCTTTTTTGTGATCTAAATTCTGAAGTTTACGTAAATACTCTTGACTTCTCACCACTAGTCCTATTAGTCGAATATCACCCTTTGAAAAGTCGCCACGTCTTTTATTAATAATTCAGCAATGAGTCCGAATAAAATTCCTTTGTCAAGAACTCGCAAACGCACCAAAAGATCAAAAACCATGCGATTAGTGCATAAAAAAAGAAGATCGATTGATCATAATGAAACTGACCCATTCTGTGAAAAAAAAAGTGATAAAATTGACCAAACTGAGGGTAACAGCAATGATTTGATTTTGACAATGAAAAATTAAAAATTCTTCACTGCCAAAATCAAAACGAAAGCGGCTGGTTTGAGCTCATGGTCTCAAACAGGGAACGACAGACAGCTGTTTCGATCTCTTGGATCTCATCAGTGTCGTGCACCCCGAATGAAACCACAAACTCAAACCAGCCAACCTTTAAACAGAAAATGCGACGAACTAAGAGTGTTGTGTCGAAAACCGCGACCTCTGTGAGAGGTGGGGACTACTAGCTTCCATGATGTCAAAGACATCGAAAGAAAACTAGCGGCTGACAAAGTCAGCTCCGCCCCGGGCTAGTTTTCTTTCGATGTCTTTGACATCATGGAAGCTAGTAGTCCCCACCTCTCACAGAGGTCGCGGTTTTCGACACAACACTCTTAGTTCGTCGCATTTTCTGTTTAAAGGTTGGCTGGTTTGAGTTTGTGGTTTCATTCGGGGTGCACGACACTGATGAGATCCAAGAGATCGAAACAGCTGTCTGTCGTTCCCTGTTTGAGACCATGAGCTCAAACCAGCCGCTTTCGTTTTGATTTTGGCAGTGAAGAATTTTTAATTTTTCATTGTCAAAATCAAATCATTGCATTCACGCCACCTGTTGCTAAACAGGAGTAGTGTCGAAGCCCGGGGCGGAGCTGACTTTGTCAGCCGCTAGTTTTCTTTCGATGTCTTTGACATCATGGAAGCTAGTAGTCCCCACCTCTCACAGAGGTCGCGGTTTTCGACACAACACTCTTAGTTCGTCGCATTTTCTGTTTAAAGGTTGGCTGGTTTGAGTTTGTGGTTTCATTCGGGGTGCACGACACTGATGAGATCCAAGAGATCGAAACAGCTGTCTGTCGTTCCCTGTTTGAGACCATGAGCTCAAACCAGCCGCTTTCGTTTTGATTTTGGCAGTGAAGAATTTTTAATTTTTCATTGTCAAAATCAAATCATTGCTGTTACCCTCAGTTTGGTCAATTTTATCACTTTTTTTTTCACAGAATGGGTCAGTTTCATTATGATCAATCGATCTTCTCTTTTTATGCACTAATCGCATGGTTTTTGATCTTTTGGTGCGTTTGCGAGTTCTTGACAAAGGAATTTTATTCGGACTCATTGCTGAATTATTAATAAAAGACGTGGCGACTTTTCAAAGGGTGATATTCGACTAATAGGACTAGTGGTGAGAAGTCAAGAGTATTTACGTAAACTTCAGAATTCAGATCACAAAAAAGGTACTTATAAAATATGTGATTTATGATTCTGAGAACAGTTTACAAGACTTCACAAGGAAACGGTTTAGATTTTTATTACGTCTGGAGTCATCAGCATGGTCTAATTTATTTATGAATGGTTGAAATGTATGGGTACTTACCTAGTCGCTATTCGTATACCTACATAGATATTACCTACCGAAGTACCTACTACCTATATATCTGCACTCAAAGTTTGCACAATATTACCTGTCACACGGAAAAAATAGGAATCCGGGAATAAGCGCAGTAAACAAATTCCGGTGATGATACGGCTAGAAGGGCCATGCCCCAGGTGCGCTGCCAAAAAATATTAATTTATTCGTTCTCAATATGTACCTAATTATGTATACGTAAAATACGGCAGTAAAAATAATAAACAGGTATGTGATGTTATTTATCAGGATCATGAGCCTTCATATTACGTTTCAATAATAAAGCGATAACGTTCGACACGGCTGCGGCTCCGAAGTAGCGGAACTCCGATCTGAGATGACTCATCCAGAACGTGAAAAAGAAGTTGCATAATTAATTTAATTTTAAGGGGCTTGAGCAATTCGCGGAGGGGGAAAAAGTTGCAGATTTTCTATTATTGGGCCAGCCTTAAACCTCATTCACAACCACTTTACGTACGTGACATAACAAAGTTTAACAATCGTCAACAATTACTAGAAAAGTCAGAAGCTGTCATGAACAATAGGCATCTTGCACATTTCCTAATTTCGGGATATTTTAATGTAAATGCGTCAATGAAGATACAAGGAATCGTCCGCGAACATCAATTTTATTTAAAAAACGTTTGCTTATTTGTAAACAAATAAATAATTCAGAAACGCCGTTGTACGACTTGTGACGTCATAAATCGTACAGCCGAGGCAATCTGACAACAGTTTATTTGAGGGTGACGTTTAATAATTAATTTGAAAAGTCAACCTTGGCAGTTGACAATAAGAGGGGTCAAAAGTAACCTCTAACGTTGAAAAAGGAGGTAAGTAGAATGTTATTAGTTGTTTGGGTTAACATCTTGTACCTTTGTATCCACTGGCAGAGTACTGGTGACTACTATAAAATATTTAAGATTTATGGGTCATTTACGGGTCAGGTTAGACAGCGACGTTGTCACATGTAAGAAAATTTAGTTCGAATGGCTGTGGGGGTTTTTTGGCGCGAAGTCTGAAAATGCTACTTTCTCATTTTTTTTTGAGCTCCACGGACAAGATATTGGAACTTAAAGTATCTGGAAGGATTAAATATATCCCGAACTTTAATTTAACATCAAAAACAAAATTGATGCAAGATGCCTATTGTTGACCATTGTTAAAGTTTGTTACGTTACGTACGTAAAGTGGTTGTGAATAAGCTCTTAAGCGAGAAAAAGTTGCTGCTTCTCTTCATCCAACATCAAGCAGACTTGATTGCGAAATTCTTATAAAATTGTTACATTGGCCTTTTTACTACTATAGAAAAATGTGCCGTAATGATACATTGGCCCTTCAAAAAATAATATTAGAACGACTCAGACAAATTTTGATGCTATTTTCTAATACTTTAGTTCTAAATAAGTCGTCTTTGACATCATGGAAGCTAGTAGTCCCCACCTCTCACAGAGGTCGCGGTTTTCGACACAACACTCTTAGTTTGAGGGTAACAGGAAAATGTGCATAGAAAGTGTTCCTCCATCTCCCATTGCCCAAGGTAAGTAGAATTTTTAAATTTATTGTTGAAACGGACATCGGTTAAAAATCCACTATAAAACATTCACAGGCCGTGCTGATGTTGATGATTTTCATCTCATTGATGAGGCCACTTCCAATAATGACGTGCCTCAAGACAACAGTTTATCATATGTCGAAGATTTATTAGAAAGATATGGATTGTCCAAAGAAGAATATGAAAGGCAAGTACCGACGATTTCAACTTCTTCGTTGATTTCTGACAAAGAAAAACTCGAACAAGCCAATTTTTTTTTTCAATATCGATCACTTCCTTTGATGTTAATACCTGCATGGTTTTTGAATGTTTTAAATTCAAATTTTGTAATCCGCCCCATTTTTTGGAGCCCCGCCCGACACTACTAAAATCGCTCTTTCAAGCACTCGTTTGCGCGATTGAAATGGATATAATAAATGGAACTAAACAATTGCTAGGCTATTTTACAGACTATCTCTTGTAAATTCTTACAAAGTATCATACTTAAACGACCACCCCAAATTTTCAAAAACAACGCAAAATAAGTGAGAAATTTAAGATTTTTGGAAAATAATAAACCCAGGCATATTTGTTTTTTTTAATGATTAAACAACTCAAGAATTTTAAAGCAATCAAATGTCAGAATTTATAGACAGTGGACCAATCACCATGGTTTTGAACTGAAAAACACCACGAGTGTAAAGCTGGACGGTTTTCCAGCGATTAAACAAGTCAAGAATTTTAAACCAATAAAACGTCAGAATTTATAGACAGTCGACCAATCACCATGGTTTTGAACCGAAAAACACCACGAGTGAAAAGCAGGACGGTTTTCCAGCGAAAAAATTTCTGTCAAACGAAATGTCATGACAACGAGCATGGCAACCTTATTGTTTCCATTGAAATTTCTTTTGTTGTTTAATCATCCGAATATAATTCGTGGTCTGATTTTTTCTGCAAAATTTGCTTACAAATACATTAGTAGTTTTTGCTTTTGGAAAATCGCCACTCGCGCTAAAGCGCGCTCATTACGATTTTAGTTGCAAAAGCTACTCATTTATTTGTTTCGCAAATTTTGCCGGAAAAAATCAATACCACTCGTTATACATATTAGATACGAAAATTCAACTAGGTATAGGTAATTACATTTTTATATTTTCCTACAATTTTGAAAAATCGTGAAAATTAAAAGCATTCGAAATACCCAAGTAGGTACCAGGCACCTAATATCGTATTTACGGAGTTGATTTTCCATCAAAAAAGGTTGAAATGTTTTAATTCTAATATAAAAAAATAAAAACTGTTTTTCTTTGTGGCTACAAATGTTCAAGTTCAAGTAAGTAAATGAAAATTGGTATGGTCATTGTAAGGCATATTATAATAACATAAAAAATTATAGATTCTGAATTACTTGGAAAAAATAGAAGGTTTCTATTTGAAAAATGAAAAACAAGGTTCTCTTAGCGGTTAAATTGGAAGTGCCAATAATAACTATCTGAGTGACTGATACACTATCAATGAGCTTCTAAAAAATATAGTTGGCTTATCCGAGAATTTTTTTGTATTTATTCTTTATGTTATATTTTTGTAGTATTGAAGCAGAAGACGTTGTTTATGAGAACGTATTCACATCAGTTTTGCCGGGCAATCGTATAGTTGACCTGGGCTATGTTCTTAAATGGGCAACGTCACTTCAGTTTGAACATTCCAAAAATTGCAGCGGAATTCTTTTTCCCTATAAGAAAGTTTCAAAGGGCCTTGGTTTGGTGCGTGAAATTGAGTTTAAATGTAGCCAATGTAAAGAAGTACTCAGATTTCGTACGGAGAACCCAAACCATAAAAGGTCCCTAATAAACACCGGCGCTGTTTGGGGCACTCTTGCAATTGGTAGCACTCATGGTCAATTGGAGGAATTATTGTCCGCAATGGACATTCCTCCAATGAACAACACTATATTTTTACAGATAGAAAATGAACTAGAAGATGTAAGTGCTTTTTATAATCTAACTTTGATGCAATGTATACAATGTTTTTGCAATACCTGTATTCTAAGTTCCCCATTGGGATCAAAATTCTAAAATGGCAAGCAGTGCCTATTATTTTTCTTCCTACACTGAAAATGAGATTTTGAGAGAGATTTTTTGAGAAGGGCGTTGAAAGAACCGCTTCCCACGGCTAGTCGTGTAAAAATTATACTAACGAGCGTGTAAAATGGACAATATTACGACGGCGATTGGCGTATGACGGCACGCGCGATTTTGCCAAATTTAAATTGTAGGACTTGACGTCTAGATCTTCTTGATCTGTCATTTGGGTTCTCAAGTTTCAAAATTAATTAATTATTTTCTTTTAACTGGTGTAGGAAGAAAAATGTTGTATAAATCACAGCGAAAAAGTGGTTTTACGCTTTGGGTTATAAACTACTATTTATAACACTACTACAGGTCTTTCAAAAATGATTGCTCTTCGTACCCTGAAATGTAAGCCTGAAACTCTTCTTGTTGAAGTCCCCAACTGCAAACGTAACAATTACATTTCTTGGTGCCTATACACCTACCTAATATACCTATGTGCTTAACTAGGTTATTATTGTTTTACCTAGGTTTGGCACGATCAGTTGATTAAAGAATTTGAAAATAATGCCAGGGAAGAGGCTGAAATGGCTAAAGAGAAAGGTCACGTGGACCCAGACGGAGTACCATACACAACTGTGTATTGTGATTGCGGTTGGTGCAAGCGTTCATGGGGACATAGCTATGATGCCTCTTCTGGCGTGGTAAGTTTGACAAAAAGACATAGGTATATATTGAATTCTTTTCTTTCATTTTTCTTTGACCCCATAAATTATACTTGCTGTTTATTAAAAATTGCAAAGGCCGTAATAGTTGGATCTTATACCTTGGAGTGCGAAATAAATATTGCTCGATTTGTGCCAGAGCCACAAATAAAAAAGAAACCCCAAAAGAACATAGATGCTATTTAAATTGGAAAGGTGCCTCCACCGCAATGGAAGCTGACATTATTGTGGAAGGATTTTGTTTTGCGGAGACAGAATTCAATCTCAGATTTAAGACTTTCGTTGCCGATGGAGATAGCAGTGTTTTTGCCAAAATTGTCGAAAGGGTTCCTTATGGTAGAGAAGTGAGAAAAATTGAGTGCGCAAACCATTGTGTCAAAAATTATGGCAAAAATCTTCACAATATTAAAAAGGATACAAAAGTTAATTCATCTGCGCGTAAGCAACTCACCAAAAAAATTATTGATGAACTGCAAAAAGTTGCACAAAAAGCCATATATCATCGAGCACAAACCAATGATGAACAAATTTTAAGGGAAGACTTACGTAATGGACCTTTACATGTATTTGGCCATCACAAAATCTGCAAAGATTATTACTGTAAGGAAGTTGGCCAAGAAGATAATGAGAATATTAAAGCAATTAAGCAGTCAGGTTTATACAATCATATATATAGTATGTTTCACGAAGAAAAACACATTACCATTATCGCTAAATTATTATTTTTTAGCTGCACTAGAAACCTTGTTAAGAAAAGCTCCACAATTAGTAGGAAACGTTACTACGAATTGTGTAGAAACGTTTATGAGTACAGCCGCTCGATTTATAGCAGGTAAACGAGTAAATTTATCAACTAGAGGATCGTATACAAGAAGAATGTATCTGGCTGGTCTACGATATAACAAGAGTTTTGAATGGCATCGTGATCCTTGGAAGATAGCGACTGAAATTAGTCCAGGGAAGACTTTTAAAAGGAACATTCGTCGCAAAATGCGACAGAAGGAGATGAAATCAAAGCGATCATTACAATACACTAATCCAATAAAATCCAATAAAAATACATCTGAGAAAACTAAAAAGAAGCATGATAAGGATTATGGACCACACGCTATACAACCAGAGCCGTCAGAAGATGTTATCGAAGAAGAATGTAGAAGAATCAAACAAAAATTACAAGTAGGTGTTGCCTTATTGATTTAGGTTCGGATTGCGATGTAAGACTTATGAAACGTAAGACTCGAGCCACTTGCACAGTTGCTAAGAAGCAATCAATCAGAGCTCTTTTGTTGCAAAGTAGTTACACCAAAATGCAAATGGCTCTGGGTTTTCCCAATTGATATAAAAAATATAAATTCTTTTAGGTAACTTTGGAGGAACGTGATCTTATAGAAAAAAACTCTAAACAGCAATTTTTTTCTGATGTGTTTATTTGGGAACGCAAAGAAAGATTAACAGCTTCCTTCTTTGGAAGAGTTATCAAAAGACTCCCCCATACATTATGTAATGCTTTAGTCTATGACTTGCTATATCGCAAACCATTTTACAGTCCTAGTACTAGCTACGGAAAACATAACGAAAAAGTTGCCATAAAAAGATTTGAACAGCAGTATAACGTTGTTGTGGAACAATCAGGCTTCTTTATTTGTTTGGAAGATGGATGCTTAGGTGCTTCCCCAGACGGTGCGTATAGGTATACCTACAAGACAAAGAATGTAAAACAACAAAGGTTGATCTACATATTTAGAGTATATTTGGCATTTTAGCAAATAGATCAGTTTTTGGGGCTAGCAAGAGTGTAAAGTCAAAGAAACATTTTTGAACGAGAAACTTTCGAACTGTAAATTAACAGCATCATTATTTGCAGGACTTGTAGGTGATAACTTTTTGGTCGAAGTTAAATGTTTATACTCCATAAATAAGCTGGGAATTTCGGTTGATGAAGCTATCCAAAGGAAGATGGATATATGCCTAGAAAAAGACATCAACAATTCATTTCGATTAAAGAGAAATCACAATTATTATTTCCAAGTACAAGGGCAATTGAATATAACCGGACGCCAATTCTGTTATTTTGTTGTATATATAAATGATCAGACAGATCTTATCGTTGAAATAATAGAAAAAGATGTAGAGAAATGGAAAAGTATTTGGTATCCCGCTCTCAAACTTTTTTATGATCAATGTGTCCTTCAAGAAATTGTTAGACGTAGGATTTTAAGAGACGAAGAGGTCTATAATCCACCGCATATTTTGAAAGCCGTTGAGGAAAAAAATGCGAAGAAGCTTTTAAAAAAAAATAAAACAGGCGAAAAGAAGAAACAAGAGCAGAAAACCAATAAAGACCCACATATTACGTAAGCAAATCCATTAATAATGTGATTCTCTTAATTAAAAATATATTTTTTTAGACCTACTTCATCGGTTTCAAGTAGTCTTCCCCAACAACTAAAAACTGTGGTTGTTCCTCAATTGTTGCAGTCTCGTTTCAAAAATATTTCTACTGCAAATACTCTGAATAATATTGAGACATGTGGAGTTTTGCTTGGAAAACTCGTAAGTAAAAAAATAATTGCTCTCGGCTCCTCTACTGTTTGTATATTAATAATTCTTGCTACAATATTTTATACATAATAATATATAATATCCTCGATAATTTATTTAGCCTACCTACATCTAGAAGAAAAAATGAAGGTAGATTTGCATAACAGCAAAGAAAACAAATACGCAAGATTATTTTTTTGCAAATAGTAGAATCATGTAAATTATTATATTAAAGAAAATTTTTTGTAAGGAGGAGGGGAAATACATAATAGAGTTTTTAATGATCCCGAAGCAGATCGGAACAGCAAACACGTGCGAATCCACAAATGAGGACGAAATATTAAATTTTTGTCTTAAAAAAGATTTAATAACTATTGGTTGGATACACGTAAGAAATTTATATCTATGTATTTCATAAATCGAATACAAATAACAGAGTATTTAGCCATTTACCTATAAGGTAGATTAGATATATAGGTATACAGGGTGGGTAATTTTTCAATGCTCACCATTGGGATCTCCTAAACGGTAAAAGATACGGTGTCGGTTAAATTACGGAAAAGTTGCGTTATTTGCTAATGATTAAGAACCTGAAGAGAATTTCCCGATATTTTGATTCGTTCTCGAGTTATCACAAAAAATCTGAAAATTGCCAATTTAAAGAAAAATTAATATCTTCCTATAACGATTGATGTTGTTTAAATGAAACTTGGTACTTTTATATTTTTGACAGCTGTCAATTGAATAGTATCGACAGAAATTTTCTAGGTCCTCTAAATTTTGAATGACGATAGTCAACTTTTGATTCTTTTATAGCCGCCATATTGAATTTTGACACCATCAAATGTACACAAAAATTGGCTTTTCAAAAATTTACTCAACATGAACTTTTTTGACAGATGTCAGAGTTTGAAAATTGGTAGGAATAATTTTCAAAATCTGCCTAAACTTACGATGAAAAACAATTGCAAAAAAGTTCGCCAACTTCTTCAATCTCTTATAGCATATGAAAAGAATCGAATTCAGCAGTAATAAAATACGTCTTGCGGTCGTGTGACTCGAGCTTTCACATATTTTTTGAAAAACGTCCATGTTGGTTACATTTTTGAGAAGCTATTGACTGTCTTTACTCAAAATCCAGAAAATTTCTGTCGATACTATTCAATTGACAGCTGTCAAGAATATAAAAGTACCAAGTTTCATTCAAACAACATCAATCGTTAGGAAGATATTAATTTTTCTTTAAATTGGCAATTTTCAGATTTTTTGTGATAACTCGAGAACGAATCAAAATATCGGGAAATTCTCTTCAGGTTCTTAATCATTAGCAAATAACCCAACTTTTCCGTAATTTAACCGACACCGTATCTTTTACTGTTTAGGAGATCCCAATGGTGAGCATCGAAAAATTACCCACACTGTATGAGACTTAGGGTGCTAACCATTTATTCACTGTATATTTTGGCGTCTGTTTTGTATGTTAAGAAAAATATGTACAGCTATACGGGATTGTATGAGGACAGAAATATCAGCTATAACTTACGTAACCAAAAAAATATATTACTTCCCCAACATAAGTTGTCTACAACTGCTAATAGTCCAGTCATCATGCCTGTTAAACTTTACAATAAGTTGCCAGAACATATTAAATCTATTGACGATATCAAACCTTTCAAACATGCAGTTAAGGAATTATTGATTAACGGTAGCTTCTACAGTGTCAATGATTATTTGTGTAAATAGTATTGTGTAAAGTCTATGTAAAACATTGTTCTTATACATCTGTAATTTTGTGTATTTATTATGACGTCCTTAATGTACATGTAATTGTACCACACAGAAGGTAAAATATATATTATTATTATTATTATTATTATAAGTGGTAACATTGCAAGAATGCAATACTTATTACACGATACTGTTTTTCCCAAGAAGGCTTTTATGTCTTACTTACTTTTTAGACACACCCGACTCAAGGTGCCTTTTTATCAAGTGTTGATATCCATTCTCAACTCTCTTACCAACGACATTTACCGGAAGCAATTGCGATAGTATATGCGGCTTCTATTGATACGTAAGTAATTTTAGGATTTTAGCTCCTAACTTATCTAAGTTAGGACCTAAACATATCCATATCGGCTATTTTTACCATGCCCAATTTATGCTACAACCGATGAGACCGTCAATGTCGTGACAACCAACCTTGAATTTTCATAACTCGGACATGGTAAAAGTGGCCCTAAGACGAGAACTCCCTATAAACATTGTATATCTATTTCAGATTTAAATGCTTCTCACTAACACCTGAGGCTATAACATATCTTAGCACATGTTATCGAACAGGGTTTCATGACCACGATGTCAATTTTAGACTATTTGAGGTAAGTTGATTTGGAAAAGCAAACGTGCGATTGTTAAGAAACACAATTCCAAGTATTTCTAATTTCAGGAGGCAAGCCATATCGAGAGGAGTAAATGTATACTTTCCATTTGTGATTTGCGAACGCGAACCTCGAGTACAAACTGACCTCGAAAATAATTTTATGAGGTATTCATAAAAAACCTCTAAGATAAGCCATATCGAGAGGAGTAAATGTATACTTTCCATTTGTGATTTGCGAACGCGAACCTCGAGTACAAACTGACCTCGAAAATAATTTTATGAGGTATTCATAAAAAACCTCTAAGATCATCACCGGTGGGTGGGCCTTAGAAGAACTGAAAATCACATCTTCGATTGCCTACCTATTTCTAATAAATCTAATAAAATAAACCTACAGTTACCTAATATTTTTTTTGCCATTGTCACTACCGTTAGAAATAGAAAAAACGAGAAGCTTTTATTTTATCACTTGTACTGGAGTAACAAAATCCTTATAATGGCACGCATATCGATAGCGGCTTTTGTATGACGGTTGCAGCGCCTCTGACGAGAAAACCCCTGAAGCTTTCTTGGTATGGGAATGGTACTATTGCATTTATGGTTGTATAAAATCCGGCGGACACAAGGTGATTGTCAGTTTGGACATGCAATGACTGCCCCAGCAGCACCAAATATGGGGCCAACGTAGAGCCTACATTGGGCCAATATATTAATCGTGGCCCAATATTTCAGACTTTTAGCCAATATTGGCTGTGCATTGGTGGAAAAATGTTTGCCAATATATATAATCCATGTTTGACCAATGTAGGACCCATAGTATCTTTGCATGTTGAAATCATAAACATGCCCCCAATATGGGTAGAATGTGGTAGAATATTATTTCATAAATAGTAATTAATGCACTAATTTAATTACTCAGAAAATAAGTAGGTACCATAATATATGCACATGAAAATTACCAAATGTAATACCTACATATTATATATTTATTAAAATTTTATTTGATAATAAAGATGAATTACGGATATGGAGATCGGGAGGTTAGAAGCAGGATGCAGTTTATTAATAAAATTCGTTCGGTACCTATGTGCAATAAATATTTGATTTCATTAATCAAACAGCACATACCTAAATTATAAAATATTTGTTAGGGCCTGCATTGGCCATTCTTGGACGATGCACGCAGACTGGCCAGTGGCCACAGCTGTGTGCGCAGTCGCAGAAGGTGTAGGTGTACGTGACCTCCTGGTCGGACACTCCAGTCCAGTCCAGACAGGAAAAAATTGCGCTAACCTAAAAGCCGGGGTGTGCATTAAGTGCATTTGTCTGGTTTTAGTGTTTGTGGTGTTGAATCTTTTGTGGGGTAAGTAACTCTTAAATAACGATGTTTTAAGCCAGGCAGCATGTAATTTTGTTGGGTTAGAGTTGTGCCAGTTATCAACTATTTAAAGGCTATTTTGCCATTCAGTGCTTTAAATATTGTGAAGCTGTTTTATTAGGATATCTAATTACTGTATGTACATAAAAGTACATGCCATTTACGTACTTTTTGATTACTCTTTTATATACAGGGTGATTTTGAACGGGTTCGTTGGAAACTGTTGACTTCCTAACAGATGACGTGATGAGGATCTTCGAATTTGGTATGCGACCATAATCGATCATGACGAATCGAAGTCAAATATTTTCAAGATGGCGGCAGAAAAGATGAATACATTGGTAACGATGAGATATTGTTTTGCAAAATTCTTCAATAATGTGTTTTCAGGTGAATCATCTTTACCTTTGTGGAGATGACACTGTCCATAAGGCTGTCTTTTACCAAATGAGAAAAATCTTGCAGAAAAGTGTGTCATCATTGTATTCCGGGCAAGGTAAAAAAAGTGGGAAGTTGCCATTCAAAAATTTGCTATGCCGGGGGGCCATACTACGTAAGTTAATTTTTTGCAAATCTACTTGACCGTTGGTGATTTTTCGTTCTAGGTGCCGTTAGAACGAGGTGCCCGGAGGCTACAGAGGTCCAGGTGCAACGATCAATTTCCCTGTACTTACCTGGCGGGATCTAAAGACCGTGAAGGAGGAATGGAGGAGCGATAAAAATAAAATATTTGTAATGTTTTTTTATACAAATTAATAATAGTAATTAGTAATATATTTCTATTGATTTCCTACATTGCTCCTATGAAAGAAACCAATCTGGGGCGAATATTTAAAAGAAATATTGGCCAATGATTATTAAGCAATGTTTTCCCTATAAAACAAATGCATGTTGGGCCAATATTCCTTTAAATATAGGGCCGATAAAAAAAATCTGACGTTTACATGTTGCCCCAATATTTGAGAAATATGTTGGGCCAATAAAAGTGTGCTGCTGGGGTGATTCTTAGTCTTCTGAAAAACTGTAAACCGGGGAAACATTTTCTTTTCAGAAATGGATCCCCAATAAAATTGCCTACAGGTTGATTATAATATTATCTCGATTTAAACTGATATTCTTAGTATAACAAGACCCGAATATGATCAACTTTAAAGGGCTCTACACAAATTACTATAAAAAAGTTTGCTTTGAAATTGGTTTCATCCTAAAATTTCGTCTTTCATCAATTATTTAAGACCCCGGGCACTTCTCCATCTTGTCTGTGGCCTTCTAGGACTAAGAATTAGTATGGCTCCACGCCGGCGTTTTCAGAACGAAGATTGGGCCAGCCTTAATTTTTTAAAATACCAAATACCTACCTACTGTTTGTTGTTAATTTTCTTTTTATAGAATCATCATAAGTAAATTTCTTTCTTGTATAATAAATCCTTTATCTTTATTCTGCAATCTGCATGACTCAAAGGTGGCTATTGGTCGCTTTATTATCCCAATACCACGTGAAATTCCAATAATAAAATCTTAAATAATTGGTGGGATAATGAAAATTAATTGATTAAATTTATTCGTAAACAGGAAATCGGTACCTGCATCAACAAAATTTTTAAATTAAGACCAACAAAAATGTGGAGATGGCTTAAAATACCTTTTCTCTGGCAATGAAATTTAACATGATGTTGTAATCTGTAAAGTGAATAGAAACCTTTAAGCTCAGATTTAAATTACCACTATTCGTAGTTTTGAAAACGGCCAATGTCTCAATGATTCGAATAAATGTCGTTAAAAAAAAAGGCTAATGTATTCAATTTTTTTCGAAATCGAATTTTTTTTTAAGTAATTAACTTAAGATGCTCCACTCTAAATCTAATTGACAAAATTCAATTTCAATTACTGCTCAATAATGCCAAAACAACAAAAGTTTCGTACCAGAAATTTTAAATCATAGGTTTTCTGGATATGTCACTTTTTCACATTGACCCTTCTTGCACCAAGCCACAGATCCTGTGTTTCTGCGTTAAATTAATATTTCAAAATAATGTTTTTTTTTATAGTGAAGTTACTGGATTTGTTGACGGGGTAGAAGGAACGAAATATGTCGGTGGCGGCAACAACCGAAAAGCGCTATTCAAATTCATTTTAAATAATAATGCAGGAAGAAGATTCAGGGTATTGCTTTGGGAAGACAATGCGCGCACCTACGAACATAAAATTTTTAACCGCATGGTAAATACAAAACTGTATTAATAATATTTATAAGGGTTTATTTCTTATTACAAAATAATAATGCTAGCATTTTTGTATATTTATAGATTGTACATATTCAAAGAGGAATTTTCTTGCCGGTAAATCTAAAGTACTTCCGTAAAGAAGACGGCGTTATGCCGTTTGAAATATCAATTTCTAAATATTCTTCAATAGAATTGCGGGAAAAATTCGAACCGGAAGAAACCAAGACTTCCAAGATCATTACGACTACGATTGAAGATTGTGCAAATGTCGAGGGTAAAATCTGTAAGTAAATATGGTAGTACATAATATATGTATATGTAGGTATATGAAATCTGTAGTGACATCTAGAATTTTAATTTTGTTTCAATTGATCTTCATGGCCTTCATACTTTTATGTACAATCTACCATTTCTTTTTAGGTCTTCATGGATTTATCAAAGTCCCATTTACGCGAGTGACGACCGCCTATAGTTCTTATGGTAGTGGGGCTGTGATGAAAGATAAGTACAAATTAAGAGTTCACATCAATGATTTCAAGGATGACGAAATGTTTTCGTTGGGAAGCCATATCAAATTAATCGGACAAATTAAAAAAGATAAATGTGAGTCATTTACCAATATTTTAAATGTTCTAATTTAAATTGCATTTCAGATGATTCCATATATCTTCATGTTGAGAGTACGACTGACATCCACATTGTCGACGATAAAACCTTAACTCCCCAGGAGGTGAGAGGGGGAATTTATGCGCCCAAAAAACGTAAAGGGGAAATCAGTAGTGAAGTAGGCGAAGGTTTGTTAATGTTCATAAAGTTGCCCCATAACTCGGAATGCAAAGAAAAGTGTAAAATATAAACTCCATTCTTTTTCTATGTGATTTCAGATACACAAAATCCATGACAACCTATTGTTACAACAATGAGTTACTATGGATATCTTGCACCTTTAGTCACATAGAAAAAGAATGGAGTATAGGTCAACCGAATCACAATCTGTCAGTTGTTCATTTGTTATATTTTGCAATTTAAATTGGCTTAACTTGATGAAAAAGTCTGCCAGTTTACATTATGAATATAAACAAACGAAGACCCTGACAAATTGTGACTCGACTGACCTACACTTTACACTCTCCCTCCCTTGTGTGCCAAGTTATGGGGCAATCTTATGAACATTAACAAACCTTATACGTTATAAACACAACTAAACTTGAAAGTAGGTAGCAGCCCTGCCAAAAAAACTCATGATGACATTGATGACTCAGATGACATTGATTTGAATAATTCGAGATTATTCTCAAAGGTAAGTAAAATTAGAAATTCATTCAATTTTTATGTCTTATTTTTTAGCATCTGAATTTGTCATAAACGGCAATTTTTCCATTTATTTTTTTTCTATATGAAAAGATTCTTAAATTCTTTTGAAGTTCGTTCTCTGCATTAGGCAAGTAAAATTCAAAAACCACTACCTATGTAAGTACAAATAATTACATTCCCATTCACAATAAATGTCTTTCAGGAATTAAAAAAAAGAAAATTTAAGTTACTTACTTTTTTGTTTTTATTTTGTACTTAATAAATTTATGTTTGATACCCAATAGTTTCATTTGAAGTTAGTATGTATTGAAATTTGACTATAAACTAATTAAAATGAAAAGTACTATATGTAGTACGATGCACGGATTTCGTAATCTTAAAGATTTTTAAATTTTTCAGGCGCGTTTACGCGCCTTCATGACCTAGTTAACGTAAAATAAAGCAATAAATATTCACTTCACTATCACTAGAAACACTCCACAACACCGAAAGAAGTTTATCAAACAGCTACAAAGAGTTTCGAACACAACGCGCTCGTTATCAAAGCCAAAATTTTGTTTTGAACTGAAATTGTCAATTGCTTTTCGAGTTTCATGAGCTTGACACTGACATTTGCTGACATTACTAGTTTTCACTCGCCTCGTTTGTGAGTGTGCCGTGATCTTCCACCAATGACGTCAAAAACGATCACGTGACCGCGCTGACAGCCCCATAAGCTTTAGCATACCTAGTAAACTCCACCTTCAAATATTTTAAAAGAAATGACAAGATTACGCATGCCGATTTTACGAAAAATTTGGCGTATCAAATGATAACACACAATTGGGACGATGATATACCTCAACAACAACCAGCAACGGTACACCCTACTAATCAAGCTCGCCAAGGTCAACATAACCTGGTAGCCCTGAGTAGCACATCTGAAAGGCAAAGAGTTCAAAGAAAGTGTATTGTTTGCTCCAGGGTGAAGAAAGTGCAACGAAAAGCCAGTTACTTCTGCGAATTGTGTGGGTATGTACTGTGTGCCCCCACTACTGGTCGAGATTGTTTCAGTTATCACATATTAAACCAAGTGCCAAGAATACAAAAGTGTATAGGTATCTGTTAGATTTATCCTGAGAAATATATGCAAAAAGGAATCGATATTTTAGGATAAGTCACGGAGGGATAAGTCAAGTATTTAAAAGCGTTCAGGCGTTTGTTTACGTTATGACGATAAGACTGTCCTCTCGCTTTTCAGCCCTTAATTATCTGTGTGTGAAATCTTACGATGTGTTCCAATGTTAGGGAACTTATTAGTTTCTCACAATATTCGAGTTAGTTGATTTTATGTAACTGAAGGATACAGATGTGTCTCATTTAAGTGGTGGAATAAAAGGATTGAACGGAATTTGAAATCTTTTATTTCGCCCAAATCCCAACAGGTTATGGGCCCAGATCGCGATTGTAATTAGAATTAAAACAGTGGCAGTTTTTGTGGTGAACTTTCGAGTAATTAAAACTGTTATAGTTTTGTGTGCGTTCTGTGGTTGGTTTGAGTGCTAGAAATGCTAGAATGGATAAGCAAAAATTTAAGAAAAACATTGTACCATTCGATGGACAACGATACAGCATTTGGAAACGAAGAATTCGTGCATTGTTGGACGAATTGGAAGTATTAAGTGTCGTTGATAATGATCCACCAGAGCCGGTGACCGAGGCATGGATAAAAGCCGAAAAAGTTGCGAAAAATCAAATAACGCAATACTTGAGCGATTCTTTTCTAAATTTTGTGCAAGAAAATGAATCTGTTAAAAACATTATCAAGCAATTGGATTCAATTTATGAAAGAAAAAGCCTCCCATCTCAACTAGCCATAAGAAAACAACTTCTTGAAATGAAGCTACAGGGTGATACTTCACTAATCAATCATTTCACCACATTCGATGATTTTATGATTGAGTTATTAGCCGCTGGGGCAGAGATGACTGAAACAGACAAAATTGCTCATTTACTCTTGACATTACCATCGAGTTACAATGGAGTGGTAACAGCTTTGGAGACTTTGTCCGCAGAGAATCTCACTTTGGCTTTTGTAAAAACCAGATTATTGGACCATGAGATAAAGTTGAAAAGCACAAATAACACGAGTTTGAAAGTGTTACAAATTGAAAAATTCAAACCACAATATCGTAAGAGGCAGAAAAATAATTTTAAAAACAGTCATCAGCAATTTAACCGAAACTACAATAAGACTCAATTTCGAAAGGGCCAAAATAATAAGAACAGGAAATGTTATCACTGTGGCAGAGCAAGTCATTTCAAAAGGGACTGTTACTATTATCAAGAAATGATTAAAAATCAGGGTGGTCGGCAAGACAATCGAGAAAGAACATTTCAAACAATTCAGACGACTCCAGACGAGACTTAAGCCACCGCCAGTACCAGTGGGGGCGGTTTTGCTTATATGGCTGGAAAGGGTGATACTTCACTAATCAATCATTTCACCACATTCGATGATTTTATGATTGAGTTATTAGCCGCTGGGGCAGAGATGACTGAAACAGACAAAATTGCTCATTTACTCTTGACATTACCATCGAGTTACAATGGAGTGGTAACAGCTTTGGAGACTTTGTCCGCAGAGAATCTCACTTTGGCTTTTGTAAAAACCAGATTATTGGACCATGAGATAAAGTTGAAAAGCACAAATAACACGAGTTTGAAAGTGTTACAAATTGAAAAATTCAAACCACAATATCGTAAGAGGCAGAAAAATAATTTTAAAAACAGTCATCAGCAATTTAACCGAAACTACAATAAGACTCAATTTCGAAAGGGCCAAAATAATAAGAACAGGAAATGTTATCACTGTGGCAGAGCAAGTCATTTCAAAAGGGACTGTTACTATTATCAAGAAATGATTAAAAATCAGGGTGGTCGGCAAGACAATCGAGAAAGAACATTTCAAACAATTCAGACGACTCCAGACGAGACTTAAGCCACCGCCAGTACCAGTGGGGGCGGTTTTGCTTATATGGCTGGAAATTTTCACAAAAAATTCTCGAAGAATGAAATTACTTTCGTAATGGATAGCGGTGCTTCCGATCATGTGGTCAATCGAGAAGATGTGTACAGCCACGTTGCTGTATTATCCACACCTGTAAAAATTTCAATTGCCAAGAATGATGTCTTCATCACAGCAACAAAAATTGGAATGGTTCCAGTCAGAACGCATCTAGGAGTGGATGGAGTTTTAGAAAATGTGCTATATTGTCCTGAAGTTCCATATAACCTGCTGTCTGTCCGCCGAATCCAGGAAGCTGGAATGTCCGTTGTATTTCATGAGACTGGTGAGGTTGAAATTAAAAGGGGCGGTAAGAGCATCTTATCAGGTAAGCCTCTAAATAATTTAATAGGTGTGAATCTTATAATAAATAAAAATGCCTACAATAATCAAACTCTTCAGGCACAGGCACATGTAAACATTCCTTTATTGTCTTATAAAATTTGGCACGAACGATTAGGCCACATTGGAAGAGATAAATTTCTCGAAATTAAAAATAAGCAATTGGCGGAGGATTTAGAACAAATTAATAAGGTCTACCCAAACAATGATATTTGTGAAGCTTGTATTTATGAAAAACAAGCAAGATTACCATTTGCTAAAGCGAAGGATAAAAGTTTTGTAAAAAGGCCTTCATTTATAATCCATTCGGATCTTTGTGGGCCAATAACACCACCTACTTATGATAACAAAAATTATTTTGTTGTATTTATTGATAACTATACTCACTATACTGTTTCTTACCTGCTAACTTATAAATCTGAAGTGTTCAAAGCATTTCAGGATTTTGTTGCTAAAAGTCAGGCAAATTTTAGTCAGAAAATTGCAAATTTATATTGCGATAATGGGTGTGAGTATCTCTCAAATGAGTTTAAAAAACTTCTGTGTGAAAGAAGGGATTAGTTATCATTTAACAGTACCTTATACTCCACAACAAAATGGTGTATCAGAGCGAATGATTAGAACAATTACTGAAAAAGGTCGAGCGATGATCAGTGGGGCTGATCTGAATAAAAACTTTTGGGGTGAAGCAGTCTTAACTGCTACGTATTTAATTAATCGTACTCCTACTAAAGCTCTGCATCAAAATAAAACACCATATGAACTGTGGCATCATAAAAAGCCCAGGTTAAGCCATTTAAAAGTTTTTGGTTCTACAGTTTATGTTCATAATAAAACAAGAAAAACTAAGTTCGAAGAAAAATCGTTCAAAGGTATTCTGATTGGTTATGAACCTAACGGCTATAAAATTTGGAATGTGGAGACAGAACAATGTATTATTGCCCGTGATGTAATTGTTGATGAAATTAATTTCAAGCTAAGCAGGCAATCGAAGTCTGGAGAGCATAATGTCAGAAAATCCATTGTTAAAGTTAAGAAAATGGATAATAATGGCTTCAGTGGTATAAAAACTGATGAAATAAAATCAGTAATTGGCTCAAGTAATAAAACTGATGAAATAAAATCAGTAATTGACTCAAGTGGTAATGAAACTGATGAAATAAAATCAGTGGTTGAGTCAAGTGGTTATAAAACTGATGAAGTGAAATCAGGAGATGAGTTAAAAGACTCATGTGGTAAAAAAGCTGATGAAATAAAATCAGTAAGAGAGCCAAGGGTTAAAGAAACTGATAAGGTGAAGTCAGTAGGTAAAATAAATGCTGAAGGTAGTAGATCTGTCAGAGGGACAGATAACGAACAGCATGGATCAACAATTACTTCACGGAGTAGTTCAAGTGAGCGTTTAGTACGCAGAAGTGAGAGAATTAAAAATCTTCCTAAAAGTCATTATAGGGAAAATGACGATGAATTTTATTTACTAGCTGCTCAATCCCTTGTTTATACCCTACCTAAAACTTATCAAGAAATAAGTGATAGGGATGATAGGAAGCAGTGGGAGCAGGCGATAAATGACGAATTAAATTCGCTGTATATAAACAAGACGTTTATATTAGTACCTAGACCATTGAATAAAAATATTGTTGATTGCAAGTGGGTATTTACAATAAAGTTGGATGAGCACGGAAATCCAACAAAGTATAAGGCACGTTTAGTTGCTAGAGGTTTTAGTCAAAAATATTTAGAAGACTATAATGAAACATTCGCCCCAGTTGCAAGAATGTCAACTTTTAGAATTGTATTAGCCATTGCAAATCAGTTTAACTTGCTTATTCATCATATGGATGTTAAAACAGCATTTTTAAACGGTGAATTAAAGGAAGAAATTTACATGAGAGTTCCCGATGGAATAAATGCTGAAAAAGGTCAGGTGTGTAAATTACAAAAAGCTTTGTATGGTCTTAAACAAAGCTCAAGGTGCTGGTTTCAATTATTTGATGAATCCTTGAAACAAAGAGGTTTTAAAAATTCCTCAGTTGATCGATGCCTTTATATATTAGATAGGGGCAATGTAAACAAAAGCATCTACCTAGTGTTATATGTTGATGACATAGTAATTGCCACTTCGAATAGGGAAACAATGAGAAACTTTAAACATTACTTAATGGGTCAATTTAAAATGACCGATTTAAATGAGATTAAATTCTTCTTGGGAATTAAAATTGAGAGGTATGAAGACACTATAGCGATTGATCAAAGCACATATTTAAGAAATGTGTTAAGTAAATTTAATATGACTGATTGTAAAAGTGTCAGTACGCCTTTGCCAATAAAATTAGACTATGAAAGTCTAAATTCTGATGAATACTATGATGCACCTTCTAGACAATTAATTGGTTGTCTTATGTATGCAATGTTATGTACCAGACCAGATTTATGTACTGCCGTTAACATTCTAAGCAGGTATCAAAGTAAGAGTAATAAAGAAGTTTGGCAAAATCTCAAAAGAGTCCTCAGGTATGTTAAAAGTTCAATTGACCTTAAATTAGCTTATGTTCGAAACATGTATAACAATATTATAGTTGGATTTGTTGACTCTGATTGGGGAAGTGATGAGACTGACCGTAAGAGTACAACATCATATGTATTTAAACTGTTTGAAAGTTGTACTGTATGTTGGAATACAAAAAGGCAAAATTCAGTAGCTGTCTCTTCAACAGAAGCTGAGTATATGGCACTATTTGAAGGGGTCAAAGAAGCTCTTTGGCTTAAGTCTGTTTTATCCAACATTTCATTTAATATTTCAGAACCCATAGTAATATATGAGGACAATAATGGTTGCATTAGTATTGCTAATAATCCCACATGTCATAAAAGGTCAAAACACATTGATATAAAATATCATTTTTCTAGAGAAAAGATTGAACAGAAACTAATCACTGTTAAATATATGTCAACAGGAGACCAACTGGCAGATGTGTTTACGAAGACCTTACCAGGACCCAGATTTATAAAATTAAGATTAAATCTAGGATTAAAATAATTAGAAAAATTCGAGGAAAAATTATTGTAATTAAGTTCGTAACTGTATGATGAGTACACCTAGATATGTGTAAGTTAATATGTTTGATGTTTATGTTAAGATTATATTTTCGGTCTGATTGGGTTTTTGCTGGGTTTTCCCCAATCCTTGCAACGAATGTTGGACCTGGTTGTTAACCCCCAGCTATAACAATCAACACCACATTAGAGACAATTAGATAAGGACAATAAGTTAGAATACTGTTTTTAATTGTAACCCGATTCATTTTTGAGTGGGAGTGTTAGATTTATCCTGAGAAATATATGCAAAAAGGAATCGATATTTTAGGATAAGTCACGGAGGGATAAGTCAAGTATTTAAAAGCGTTCAGGCGTTTGTTTACGTTATGACGATAAGACTGTCCTCTCGCTTTTCAGCCCTTAATTATCTGTGTGTGAAATCTTACGATGTGTTCCAATGTTAGGGAACTTATTAGTTTCTCACAATATTCGAGTTAGTTGATTTTATGTAACTAAAGGATACAGATGTGTCTCATTTAAGTGGTGGAATAAAAGGATTGAACGGAATTTGAAATCTTTTATTTCGCCCAAATCCCAACAGTATCCTATCCTTTAACCTCGTCTTTAACTACGTGTAGTTTGAAACAACTTAATGGCTTCTTTCAAGCAATAATTATTATTTTTACATGTATTTCCTAATTTTTGTCCCTGTTTAGTTAGCAAATCCATATTTTCATATTTACCTAGACATCTAACTATTCAATTGATTTTTTTCACTTTTTGTATTTTTATATTTAATGCAAATAAGTAAATATTCTTAATAAACTGTTCGAATAACATAAACGCTATTTGTTTATTATCCCGTTTGTTAAAATAAAACTCCTACGCCCATGGAAAGGCTGACAGTACTTCCGGAAGGCAGAGCGTCCTGCCAGAAGGACCAGTCCTATTTAAACTTAACGTCCTTCTAGCAGGACCGATGGCAATGTCCAGCTGTCCTGCCGGAAGGAGCTTCCGGCAGGACGAACAGCTGGACGTTCTATCATTAAGTGAAAATCTGAGTTTCGGCTGTATATTCGAGTGAAAAAGACGAAATACATTCAAAATTATGTCGAGAGGAGCATTAATGGTGAAGAAAGCTCTGGAACAAGGAACATCAATGGAAATTGAAAGAAAATCCAGTAATGATTCAGGAATTCGGACACATAACCTCAAACTTTTCGAAATTTACGAGAAAAATACTTTACAACCATATGGGGGTGCTGGTTGCAATAAGCTAGGTATGAATACATATAAGGAGAATTGTAGGACATTTTTGTTATATTAATGTGCCGCAGAATGTCGACTAGACTGTGATTATTT
This sequence comes from Pycnomerus fuliginosus, assembly GCA_963924575.1. NCBI lineage: Eukaryota > Metazoa > Arthropoda > Insecta > Coleoptera > Zopheridae > Pycnomerus > Pycnomerus fuliginosus. Next base: position 18,047,188 of record OZ004619.1, on the reverse strand, counting down.
ATTATTTTGATCGGTAATAATGTGTGGTATATTTCAGAATCTGTTGTTTGCAACGGCAAAGACTTGAAGAAAAAACGTTTCCTGACTGCAAACGCAGATAATGATGGTAACTATTGTGTTGTCTTACATTTTAACAAGCAATAAACCTTTAGAAATAACATTAAGTGAAGATGAGCCTTATCCTGCATCTGACACGAGCGATGATTATGTTCCTTCGGATATTAGGACGCCATCGTCATCATCTGACTCGGATTCAGAACACAGCAATTTTTTGGGAAGAGCATCGTTGTGGCATCATTCAAAGAAGAACAATAAGAGAAGATTAAGCGATCTTGAAACAGACCAAGAAGAATCTGAACATAGTGGAATAGAGCAGCAGCGAAAACAAGTAAAGAAAACATTATTTGGAGAATCAGAGCAACCCGGTACATCATCTGCCACTATTTTAAGTGATAAAGCAGTCAATAATGAATCTGCATCATCTGATGGTAACCAACAGGCTACAGATGAAATAGACCAACAGAGTGAAAGGGCACCAAAGAGGAAAGAAAAGATATTTCCTGTTGTTGAAAAAAAATCTAGAAAGAGACCGGCGAATCCAAATAATTGGAAAAGACGAAGTGCAGCTATCGCAAGACAAAAAGGTGAAGGATATATAAATCAAAAAGGGGTTGAGATCCCAAAGAAATTGGTGAATTCTGGCATGTTATGTGAATGCAAGAGAAAATGCAGCGAAAAAATTCACCTTGAACAAAGAAAGAAATTATTTTCATGTTACTATAAGCTTGATAAGAACTCCCAAAATGTGTTTCTATTTAAGAGCATGTCAAAAAAAAGCCCAGCACGACCAAGAAAAAATGCAACCCATAATAAGTCCGCAACTTTTTCGTATTCCGTAATAGACGACAACAGAAAATCTGTTCTTATTTGTAAGAAAGCGTTCTGTAGCATTTTCCAGATAGGAAAGAAAAAAGTAGAATATATTCAAGAAAGCCTAAAGATTGGGGCGGCGGCGCCTTCCCCAGATAAAAGAGGCAAGCATAGAAATAGGCCACATAAACTGAGTGATCATGTGAAACAATATGTTAAAGATCACATTAACCAGTTTCCTGCGGAACTTTCGCATTATTCGAGAAATAACAACCTTTACAAAAAATATCTTTCGCCAACGCTAAACATTACAAAAATGTATCAGCTTTACCGGGAGAAATGCCAAGAAGACAATATGCCTGAATCGTACCTCGTTAAATACTGCTCGTATGCAAGAATCTTTTCGACTGAGTTTAATCTATCATTTGGGCATCCCCGAAGTGATACTTGCAGCACTTGCGATAGTGGTAACAGTAATGAAGAACATAAGCTAAACTACCAAGCAGCGTTCTCTTCCCAGCGCGCAGATAGACAATATGCAAAAGGTAACGACGGAGTGGTTTATGTGACTATGGATTTGCAACAGACATTACCCCTCCCCAGGCTTGCTACATCGAAAGCATTTTATCTTAGACAAATGTGGATGTATAACCTGGGAATACATGCAATATCCAAAGATAAAGAAAAGGCACATTTTCATACATGGACTGAAGACGTAGCCCATAGAGGAAGTTCGGAAGTAAGTAGTTCTTTACTGACATTCATAGAATATAACTACTTAATTCCCCAAAATAACCCCCTTTCTCATCTAATCATGTGGACAGACTCGTGCGCTGGCCAAAACAAGAACTTCCTTATAATATGCCTATACCAATATTTGATTTTGAAAGGAATAGTGAAAACAATAGATCATAAATTTCCGGAGGTCGGCCACAGCTATCTAGACTCTGATCGAGACTTCGGAAGAATCGAGAAAAGATTGAGAAAACATGAAACAATATTCTTACCTGAAGATTACCGTGAAATAATCGGGAAATCCTGCAAAATGAATCATGTCACAGATATGGCTTTGCATTTTAGAAATTTTAATGACCTGCCCGCAAATCTGAATCTCATCAACAGAAAAAAAAAATTATTAAATGAGACAGTTCCATTTAGAGATGGAATTAAATGGATAAGAGTCACTGAATATGGTTCTTATCTATATAAGGAAAACTATGACCCGAACACTCCATTCAAAAAAGTTAATATCATACGAAATAGCCGAACTGCTGCACCAAATAATGTTGAAATAGCAAGGCTTGGGAGGAAAACTGGCGAACTTTCACAGGAAAAAATCAACAACCTTCGTGCTCAGCTCCAATTCATCCGAGAAGAATGTCAATGGTACTATGAAGAAATAATTACTGAGCAACAAAAATAGCTTTTAGATTAAGTTAGGTAAATGTTATACTGTTTTGTATTTTCGCTAATAAAAAACCAATTTCTTGCACACTTGCCTCCCTTCTTCAAATATATTTACAGTATATATGTATCATTTTACAATGGATAAAGGAGGTAAGTACATTTTAACCTCCCCAACCCCATCACAATTTTAAAAAAATGGGAGGTTACTGCAATCACTAAAATTTTCGAATTTGAGATAGCACCAGATCTCCACGTTTTGAGGTCTCAGGAACCCAGAAAAGTGGTTTATAAAATGTGTCTGTGTGTATGTTCGTACGTACGTTCGTACGTACGTACGTACGTTTGTAAACACGCCACAGCCAAAACTACTGGGCCGATTTGGCTGCAATTTGGTACGTAGGCATCTCATAACCCAACTTAGATCTGAAAAGCTTTTGGAGCCAATCGTGCAACCGGAAATGCCATTTTGGCACATCAACTTTTAAATTTTAAATGCAAACCCCCATTTTTCACGTCACCATAAGAAAGACCTTCAAATTCTGCTTCTAAAAATGTATTCATTCTTAGTGCCCTTTTGACCAAAAATTTAAAAAAAAATTGATTTTTATCAAACTTTAAAATCGCGGTACAGCCCAAGCCCCTGAATCGATTTGGCTGAAATTTTGCACATAGGGATTGTATTACACCTCGAAAAGCTGAACAAATTTTGAATTCCATCGACTCACGGAAAGTGTCCTTTTGGCACACCAATTTCCAAATTTAAAATTATTCAATCATTAAACCATTAAAAACAAGTTTTTGAAAGATTTATTGTCACCATCAGAAGGGTCTTCAAATCTTGGTTTTAAATAGGACAAAATTAATTCGCATTTAGCGCTGTTTGGTTCAAAAAATCGAAATTTTATAATAACAGTAAAAACACATTATAGCCCAAATTACTGAATCGATTTGGCTGAAATTTGGTACATGGAGATTAGGTGACCCGTTGAAGACCTGAAAGGCTTTTGGGAGCAATTGGCCCACGCGAACTGCCATTTAAGCATATCAACTTAAAATTTTAAATACAAGGCCTCTTTTTTATGTCGCCATTAGAAAGACGATCAAATTCTGGTTCTAAAAATGTATTCACAGTTTCTGCCATTTCAGTGGAAAATATTGAAAAAATTCTTTCTCATTAAAAGGGAGCAGGCTGACAGTGGATGACATAAAGTGGCAGTTATTGTCAAAAAGTTGGCAAAAGATTAACCTTAAAAGGAACATATTGTCAAATGTGATGGGTGATGTACGAGGTGATGTCGGTATTTGTCAGAAAATTGCGAAATTAGTCACAGACGTCAGACGATAAGGATAAAAAAAAATCTGTTGAATTGACTACTATCTACACAGAATACAAAGATCCACGCGATGGGGAGGTTCCAGCCGCTTCTCTGCTGCATTTTTTTTTTCAAAATTTGGAGTTATGCTTAATGTTTTTTGGGATATTCATTCACCGGAATGACTCCATCTTAGCAATTGTTAAAATGTAGTATGCAGTCTTAGCGACATTTACATAGTTACTTTTCTCTAAAAAAAAATTTTTAAAGCTCATTTTCTCAAGAAGCTGAAAATGTTACTTGCCTCCTTCATCCACTCGACCCTTCAAATTTAAAAAGCGGCCTTTTTGCCACTAAAACGACATTTTTTGAAAAAATATTAGTAATCAAATCCGGTAAGTATACTTAATAAAAATATATATATATATGCATAGGTTTTTTTCACGGCACCGTTTTTTGGCCAAAAGGGCACCAATTGTAAATACATTTTTAGAAGCAGATTTCGAAGAGCATTCCTATGGTCATCAAGCAATAAAAATTAAATAATAATTATCAGTAAAGAAAGGTCAAAAACCTGTGGTTTTACATAATGTCATTCCGGGTACAGCCTGTGCAGTATAAGCTAGTCTGTGTTTCATATGTTAAAAAATCTTTATTATTTAAATAATTTATCTCTCGGACATTATGAACTTTTTTCTACAAAAAATTATGTTTCCACAAAGAGAAAATGATTCTCTAACGAAATAACCTTAAAAAATGAAACAATATCGAAAAAAAATTTTTTGGCCTTTGTTTTTATTTAATAATTTCGGTTCGAATAAAACTGGAGTTTTCTATCTGGGTCCCATGCGTGGGGACCATTTCAGCTACAACATATCCAAAAATAGAATTTCCAATGCAGTTTTTTGCGTTCAATTAGGCTCTCCCGGTAACAGGTGCTCCAAAGATTAAATTTCCTCCAAGTCAAAAATTTGTATTTTGGGTGTTGAAGGGGGTGAGTTTTGGTGGTGCAATTTTCAGCGTTCAATTATATAGTATCCTCCAGTAGCAGGTGGTCAACGGGTTAGATTTTCTCCAAGTCAATTGTTTGTGTTTCGGGGTCGAAAGGGGTGAGTTTAGGGGGTGCAATTATTTGCGCTCAGTTAGTGTCCTTCGGTTGTAGACAGTTCAAGGGTTAAATTTCCTCCAAGTCAATTTTTTATATTTGGGGGTTGAAGCGGGTGAGTTTTGGGGTTGAAATTTTTTGCGTTCAAATAGTATCTTTCAGTAACAGGTGGTTCAAGGGTTGAATTTGCTTCAAGTCAATTTTTCATGTTAGGGGGTTGAAAGGGGTGGGTATTGAAGGTGTAATTTTTTGCGTTAAATTAGTCTCTCCTGGTAACAGGTGGTTCAATGATCAAATTTCCTCCAAGTCAACTGCTTGCGTTTGGGGGTGGGTTTTGAGGGTGCAATTATTTACTCTCTATTAGTGTCATTCGGTTGTAGACAATTCAATGGTTAAATTAACTCCAAGTAAAATATTTGTATCTGGGGGTTGAAGGGGGTGAGTTTCGGGGGTACAATTTTCAGCATTTAATTAGTATCCTCCAGTAACAGGTGGCCCACGGGTTAAATTTACTCTAAGTCGATTTTACAAGTTCGGGGGTTGAAGAGCGTGAGTTTCGGGGGGGCAATTATTAACGTTCAATTAGTGTTATTCGGTTGTATTTAGTTCAAGGGTTAATTTTCTTCCAAGTCAATTTTTCGTATTTGCGGGGTTGAAGGGGTTTTGGAAGCAAATTATTGACAGCTAAAAAATTTAAATCAAATTAATTTTTTTTTATAGGTAGGTACCTACCTACATAGGTACTTTCATAAATTATTTTATCAACTTGTACAGGGTCTTTTTTTATTATTGTCCCACATTTAAATTGTCATATCTCCTTTATTAGTTGAGATATTCGCCTGAAATAAAAACAGGATGGTAGACCGTACTCCCAAGTTTTGTTCTGGACCTTACTCCCAGCGATCACCGTTGGATCTTAAGCGCTGTGGATGCAACTTGCTTTTTTTTAAATGGGACACCCGGTATATTCTTACACGGATCGATAGAGAATTTTCTTCTGATTTTATTTATATAGGGTAGTTGATATCTGGGGTTGATAGTTTTCGAGAAAAAAATTAGTGAAATAAATTGTTTTTATAACTTATGGCTATGTAGTGAAGGCCTGAGTATTCTAAGAAAATTGTAACCTTCTTTAGTATCATAGTAACAAAGTAGGTAACTGATTTATTCACCTTAAAACATAACAAATTAAGAATTTCAAAATGATTGCCATTTTCATTTACACATTCTCGTAGATTCTAATGGTCCGATTATTTCAAATTTAATTTTTTTTCTCGAAAACTATCAACCCCAGATATCAACTACCCTATATCAATGAAATCAGAAGAAAATTCTCTATCGATCCATGCAAGAATATACCGGGTGGCCCATTAAAAAAAAAGCAAGTGTATCCACAACGCTTAAGATCCGACGGTGAACGCTGAGAGTAAGCTCCAGAACAAAACTTGAGAGTACGGTCTACCATCCTGTTTTTATTTCATGCGAATATCTCAAGTAATCCAGGAGATATTCCAATTTAAAAGTGGGACAATAATAAAAAAAGACCCTGTACAACTGAAATTTACGCTTAATCTAAGGTTTGAACTACATACAACCCGAAGAGAATAATAATTGTCTATACCATCTGTATATTAACAGTATACCTAGTAGATACATTTTCACCTTTTCTCAGTGATAAACATCTTCAGGAATACGCATACTCGCATAGGATTTATAAACATCTTCAGGTATACCGGGTGATTCAGTTTGGTATTCGCCCCCCTGTAACTTTTTTATCTCAAAAGATAAACATATAAATCTATACAGGATGTTATTTTTAAAACTTCCCACCTTGAATAACTTTGGATGTAATAAAGATATTGAATTGAAATAAACGCTGGCCAATTTCTCATGGAGGGGGTATATTGAGGAAATTTTTTCCACTTCCGGTTTAACCGGAAATGACCTTAACTTTGTTTTTTCAGATGGAATGACACCTTTTTCTCAACGAATTCGGAATCTACGATTTTTTCTGAGTTTGAAACATGTATCATACTTGACCGGAAGTGCAGTCACGGCCACCCTAGATTTTCAAAAACATCGAAGAAATCGGTGAAATATTGAGATTTTCGAAAAACGCAAAAACACGTCACTTTAATTTTTGGATGCAAATTCATCTGCCCATTGACATTTTCTTTTTATTTCCTTTTGAGATTTTGACAGATTGTGTGGTAAGAGAAAATTTGATCATAAGAGAAATCAAAAAATGAAATATTGCTCAGGTAAATTTGCATCAAAAAAACTAACTTGACGTGTTTTTGCGTTTTTCGAAAATCTCAATATTTCACCGATTTCTTCGATGTTTTTGAAAATCTAGGGTGGCCGTGACTGCACTTCCGGTCAAGTAAGTATGATACATGTTTCTAATTCAGAAAAAATCGTAGATTCCGAATTCGTTGAGAAAATGGTGTCATTCCATTTGAAAAAACAAAGTTATGGTCATTTCCGGTTAAACCGGAAGTGGAAATTTTTTTCTCAATATCCGCGCAAGTGTCCCACTCCGTGAGAAATTGGCCAGCGTTTATTTCAATTCAATATCTTTATTACATCCAAAGATATTCAAGGTGGGAATAAGTTTTTAAAATAACACCCTGTATATATTTAGAAATCCCATGACAAACTCCATTAAATGGCGTCATTAAATCGTCCATAAGTTATTGACATGTGTCAAAATGGCAATAGTCAAATTTTTTTTTTCAAATAACAAGTTGTGCATTTCTTAGCGGATTCTTGTTTTTCTACATTCAGTTATAAATAAAAAAGTTTACACTTTCACTACAAAAATTTCGAGAAAAAAATTAATGTAGAAAAATTATTTTGGTAGTTTTGTTGTCAATAAACGCAGTTAGCCATGATAAAAATTGATCTGTGGTGTTGACTATTTGTCACCCTCGCTCCGACGGTGGTGTTATTCAAAAATTTTCCCTTAAAATCGTTGATATGTAATATTATTGTTATTAACGTGTATAAGGCAAATGGGGTATTATTGTTATTAATGAATAAAACGACAAATAATAATAATTTTTTGTTAAACTATGGTCCTTAGGATGTGAGTGACGTTATATTACAGCATCCAGTCCGAAGATATCAATTATAATAACCACGTAGTCCGCCCCTGTCGTACTACTACGCACACGTTTTAAAGACTTTTACCCCCTCTTCCTCCGGCTACCCAGCTCTGCCAAGCGCTCACAAACCACCGATTTCTATAGAGATTTCAGTCTTATGGGAGCAAAGTGGCGTGGTCACGTGATTTGCTTTTGTTTTTCTAACAATCAATAGATGGCGCTACCGCTCCCTAAAAAATGCTTAAAACAAATATTTTACATAATGTGACGTAATAAATTACATATGTTCATGCTATGTGATTAAATTATGGCAGTCTTACACGACAGAATTAATTTAAGCTCATCAATTAAAAGAAAACTTTATGTTGGTGAGAACACCCCATAATTTCTTGCGGTTGGCAGTTGTGGTTGGGAGTTGTAGTTGGCAGCACTTTTTTCACTTAAATGTCAATGGATTGTCAGCGACTGTTTGAATTCGTGGTTTGAATTTAGTTTTTCGAGTTAATTTTTTGATTTGCCAAGTGCTTGTTGTTATTGCTTATTTATTATTGTTATAAATAACAGTTAATGCAACACAACATCAAACAAAATGTACATTAAGTGTTGTGTGCTGAGTTGTGGCGACAGAGTGTCAATCAGACATCGGTTTCCAAAACCAGATTCTGATAGATGGAAAAATTGGATGGAAGCCCTTCAAAACGAACATCTTCTTTCTTTGGATCCATGTGAAGTCCAAAAGAATAAAAGAGTGTGTCGTCGACATTTTGAGGGGCAATATTATTCTGAAGGTTCAAATCGGCTTCATGCAAATGCTATACCAACATTATTTTTACCGCAGAGGACTTTGAAGGGGCAGAGGAGCACTGGTATTCATAATTAAATAATTGAGTATAATAAAGAATAATACTTATCTGTTGTAGGTATAATTTTAGAAAAAGCTGAAACAATTACATTGCCGTCACTTCTAAATAATTGTTTTGAAAATAATATCAACACGATAATTCATTATGAAGAAGAGCATAAAGGTTTGTACAGCATGCAATGATAATTTTATTGTTGTTTATTCCTTCAATTAATGTATTTTAATTTTTACAGATCCTTCTGCTAGTAAATTCGCAGAGACATCAGTGATTTATCCAGTGCCGAGTTCAATTACGTTAAAAACAATCGATGCAAATATTGAGATAGAGAACTCAGGTGATGGTGAAGTATATAATACTTGATAAACTTTATAACAATAAGCTTTGTAGGGGATCTTTCCACCAGTAAATGTTCGGATGAAAAAAATGATGCAGTGTGCAGTTCATCTACAGCTATTGCTATGAAAACAGTGGAAACTAGCACTCAACGAGTAGTAAAAAAACAGGTAAGATAGGTACTGAAATGATATTTTCTTATAGTAGCTAAGTTGTTAACGAGTTTAAATTTGATTTGATTTTTCCTAGAATTGGCACTATTGGCCAAATTAACTGCAAGTGACGACAAGAAACAAATTCATTTAACAGGCATATTTTTTTTATTTACAGAAGCCACAAAGAATAGACAAGGCATGGATACTCCACACAATTATTTGAAAATGGCTGGTATCAACACAAGGCAGGATATGACACCTAGGAAAAGTAAATTGTACATGACTGTTAAACAAATGTTCAGAAAGCTACAGCGATCAAGATCTTCGAATCAGAGTTTTAGGAAAAGACTCTTTCAGGCTGAAAAATTTTCAAAACAACGTGGATTCACCATGAATTTGGCAAGTTTAAATAAAATTGCTCGACAGTTTATTGAGTGTCAAGTAAGAGAATCCGGGAAAAAACCACAGCAACACAGATTCACCACCGATGAAAAACTTATGGCTTTGTCCCTTTATAAGCAAAGTCCCAAAGCTTACAGATTTTTGGCTAAAATTTTTACGTTACCAAGCAGGACAACTTTGAGTAATTTTTTAAACTCAATTAAATTTGATGCTGGCATCAATAAGAATATTTTCGATTCCTTGAAAGCTGTTACCGAAGGATTTCAGCCTGCTGATAAATATGTGTCGGTGATATGGGATGAGATGTCTATAATGCCAGCTTTGAATTTCAATGAAAGAAAGGGTTATATAGATGGTTTTGGGGATATGGGAGCTGGTAAGAGAAAATCTGAAATTGCCGATCATGTATTGGTATTCATGGTGAGAGGAATAAGGAAAAGCTTTAAGCAACCTCTTTGTTACACATTTTCTACTAAAGGAGGTGCGAAATCTAACGAAATAAAATATCTGTTGAAAGAAGTTGTTTCTGAGCTTAAGAAAGCTGGATTGAAGCCAATAATGACAATTTGCGACCAGGCATCTACAAATGTTGCTGTTATTAATTCTTTAATGAGGGAAACCAAAGCCGATTGCTTGAGAAAAGGAGTTGAATACCATGACGGATACTTCGAAGTCAGTGATTGCAAGCTTTATCCAATATTTGATCCGCCCCACTTACTGAAAGGTATCCGAAACAACTTTATAGACAAAAGAATACGATTTGGTGCAGAACACAATAGAAAAGAAGCTAACTGGAAACATATCAAAAATCTATATGAGGCTGATAATGCACCAAATGTGATTGAGGGATTGCGAGCCTTACCTCACTTCACAGATCAACATATTTATAAATGTAAAATTAAGAAGATGAAGGTAAAATATGCCACTCAAATTTTTAGCCAAAGACTGTCCGCCACTCTCAATCTTGCCAGTAAATTGGGTATAAAATGCTTTTGTATGGTGTAATTCATAAAATTAATTATTTTTTTTGCAGATGTTCACCACACATTAGGAGAAAACGTTGAAGACACTGCAGAACTTTTATTTTTCTTTGATAAGCTTTTTGATTCAATAAATGGCAGCCACAAACTGCCTATACATGGTAAAAATTTAAGATGCGGCATAAGTGATGTCAGTGCCCATATCAAATTTTGGAAGGAAGAAGCAATTCCAATGTTGCAGTCCATCGAATTTGTTAAAGAAGGTCCTAATGATCAGGTAAAAACCCCATCCCTGAAAAATTGGATATTTACCATTAAAAATATAATGAGGGTATGGGACGTTTTGAAGCACGAAGGATTTGAATATATTTTGGGCAGACACTTGAATCAGGACCCGCTAGAAAATTTTTTTGGAAAAATTCGAAGCAATGGAATACATTACACTAATCCAACTCCTTCTGCATTTATTGGGGCTTTTAAATCTGTTGTCGTAAATAATAGTTTAAATTTATATAAACCATCATTTAGTTGTGAAGATGACCAAAGTGAAAACCTTTTTGCTGCTTTGCAGTGTTTTTATGGCGATGTTCAAGAGGATGTTGATTTACTTCCAGACTTAGAAGATGGTATAGAACCCATTTCCAGTTCTGCACACTTAGCTGCTATAAGAACCAGTCTTGCAGAACAAACATTGCAGCTGGAGCTTTCTGAGCTTGCCAATAATTATGTTGCAGGCTTTATTTTGAAGAAAATAAAAAAAAAAGTTCTCTATTGCGTTTCTTGCAAAAATTCTCTATTCTCAAGCAGAAAAGTTGAGCAACACGCTCTAATTGAAGCCCGAGAATATCTTGGTGGATGGCAAAAGCGCTTATGTTATCCGAGCACTCTGTTTGCAAATTATTTTTACAATATACACAAGTGTATTACAAACGTTTTGAAAACAAAACCCCACAACATTTTGCTTGTCAATGAAGCCAAAATCCAAATGAATCGATTGGATTTTTTATTTCTGGAGTGTGAAATTCATAGAATTGAAGTAAAAAACTTTATTGAAAAAATCAGTTTTCGTATGAGCGCCCATGCCTGGTGTAAGAACATAAATAAAACTTTAACAGGCAGGGATACCCGGCCCTACGTAGGAAACGACATTGTTAAAATTAACGCACTAGAAATTTATAAGAAGAGAAGCAAAAGACTTGCAAAAGGTCAAAAAATATTATAAACTGTTCATTCATATCAAGTTGGAAAATGTACCTATTTTGTTGCAAAATGTATTCATTTTGAGTAATAATTATTAAAATGTTATTGTATGATGGCTTTTATTTCAGGTATAATTATTAATCGTCTATTTTTTTAAATTATTTTAAATTTGAACTGCCTCATTTTCCCGCGCGCGCGCTCGAATTTCTTCTTCCAAACACGAGATGGCGCTGCTCTTCAGGTCCAACCTACTTATGTGGCTGTTGTGTATCTATAGGAGTAAGTCATGATACTATGACTTGAAGAGATAAACCCACGCGCATGCTGTTCTCTGTCTCTCTCTGAGGTCTGACGTCACCGGGTGACAAAACCGTCTCGGAATGCTACGCGATGCATGGCGATGCCGCTATTCCCGCACAAAATGGTGATCAAATTGTGCCAAATGTGCTTCGCTTCGGTTTGTGCAGTGTGCGATCATTAAAAACAAATAATAATCTAATGGTGTTTTGTGCAGTAATGGGCTGTTCAAGTAACAGCAACAAAAAAAGCAAAGATTTTTGCTCGGATTGTCAGTTTTTTCGATTCCCAAAGGACAAACAAGTTTGTGAAGTTTGGATCCAAAAATGCTATCAACGGGATAGATTCAATATTACAACGGCCAGAATATGTTCAAAACATTTTTCAGAAAATGATTATAGGATGAAAGAAAAGCTTCTCAAATTACCTCTAAAGAAATGGAAGTTAAAGCCAAATGCTCTTCCCTCAGTTAACCTAATAAAATCTACTGCTTTAACCTCTTCGCAAGAAAATCGTATGAAGAGGATGCAAAAAAGAGGATTGAGAAAAGATATTAATAGATTAGTTTTATACATTTTATAATAATACTTAATAATTAACATATTTTAGCCATGTACATGCTGAGGTTGAGGTGGATAAAGGTAAAGTGGGAGGGAGTGAATCTGGAGAAGCGAGTTCTTTAGACATTTTTGAGGAAACTAAGTGTGTTGCCACTCAAACTACAAGGTAGAGAATTCATTCTCATTTTCATTGCCTTATTACAATCTCTAACATTTTAGCCCACCCGAGGAATTTTTAGACCAACTGACAGCTCTTCAGAATGAGAATACTAAATTAAAGGAGCTACTTGTAAAAGGAAGAGAAGAATTTAATGCAGTGGAAAATATATTCACTGAAGGCCAACTTCGGAAATTAAAAACTGGAAAACTGATTCAATGGTCAATTGAGGACGTTGCTTCTGCAATTTCTCTATACGCAGGAGGTCCAAGGTCTTACAAATTGTTGAGAAAAAGAGGATACCCTCTTCCAGCAGTTTCAACCTTGAGAAGATGGGCTTCTAAAATAAATTTACAGCCAGGTTTGTCTGCTTTTGTTAAACTAAATAGGCACTTTTTCTACTGAAACCTTTTAGGTATTCTTAATGTAGTCTTAACTCTGATGAAGAATAACTTCCTGTCAGAAATGGAAAGAGCTTGTGTTCTTCTATTTGATGAGATGAAAATTCAGGCTTCTTATGAATATGATAAAAAAAACGATACAACATTAGGACCGTCCAAATATGTTCAAGTCATCATGGCTAGGGGTATCTGTGGAAAGTGGAAACAGCCAATCTTTTATGACTACGATCGTAAACTCACGAAAAATTTGCTGTTTCAAATTATTTGTAAATTAGAAAATATTGGATACCCAGTTTACGCTATTAATTGTGATTTAGGAGGAGGCAACAGAGGGCTATGGAAAACCCTGAACATTTCTGAAGAAAAAACATATTTTGAAAATCCAGTAAGCCATAAAAGAGTACATGTATTTGCAGATACACCTCACATGATAAAACTGCTGAGAAATCATTTCTTAGACACTGGGTTCTGTCTAAATGGCAAAATATTAAATTCAAAACCTATTGTGGAGTTACTGCAAAAAACCAATCATTTAGACCTAAATATTGCTCATAAAATTAACGAGCATTTCTTAGCTGTAAAAGGGGCTCAACGACAAAAAGTTAAATATGCAACAAAACTCTTCTCACACACAATTTCAAGAGCTATTTCAAGATTGGGCGTGCTGGGTATATATAAAAATGACAATAATTGGTTAGAATGTTCAGAATTTTTTAAAACTGTAAATGACTGGTTTGACGTCTTCAATTCCAGAGTCCCAGAAAGTGATTCCAGAGGTCGTATTAAAGCTTACGGATTAGCCTTATCACAACAAAATCAAATTTTGGAAGTTATGGAGAAAACAACGTATGGGTTAAGAAAAGTTGGTTCCAATGCTTTATTGCCTTTTCAGCGGGGAATCATTATTAGTATCAGATCTTTAAAGCAACTTTTTCTTGACATGAAGTCGGACTATAATGTAACGTATATACTAACTTATAATTTAAATCAAGATCCTCTGGAAGGTTTATTTTCTATCATACGATCAATCGGGGGTTTATATGATCATCCCACTGCCTTACAATTTAAGTACAGACTAAGGAATTACCTTATGGGGCGCAATGATGAAATAATTTCAGAAAGTTCAAATGTGGGACACCTGAGTGACACTCCCAATATTACAACTGAAAGCATGAGTGGTGTTGTGAATGAAGATTGTAGTGTTGTGAATGAAGATTGTAATATTTCATATGATAATGATAAGGATGACTCGGAAGTTGTTGTTGGACAAATGCTTAGTGTCTTAAATTCGTCAGATACGAATCAAAGTCTTGCCACATTTGAAGAAGTAGTGGAGGATGAAATAGAAGAATTACGATGGGATGGCTTGGAAAATCTAGCGGGATTTATTGCTTTTAAGTTACGCCATAAAGAAAAGCTTGGTTATATTCCAAATTCTACTGAAGTTTCATTGTCTTGGGTGAATCATTTGTCTGAAGGTGGCTTACAGAAGCCTAATGTGGACTTTGTAACGAAATGCAATGAATTGGATCAAATTTTCAGAAAGTACAATAGCGATTCACTGAAAATAACAAAAAATTTTCTGAAGAATTTAATGCTGTCTGCTGAACAAGTTGAATTAAGTGAAGATGTCAAGAATCTTTTTTTTAGGTGTAAAATGTATTTCCAAATTAGATTGTTAAATAAAAAGCTAAAAGAAGAGTCTAACATTAGAAAACGAAAAATGATAAAAATAGTGAAGTAGGTAAACTTGTAATTTTTTGTAATAACAATTTTGCCATTTCATATAAATTATTGTAAGCTTCCAAATAAAAAAGTATTTAAGATCGGCTATAAATTGTTTTTGGGGTTCTACCTCACAATGTATTTATTTATTTACCTAATCATTAAATACCATCTTTATCAACTACCTACCTTTAATGCATTTAATGAATAATTTATAATTATACTTGAAATATTAACGATATAAAACAAAATGCACCATTTATAAAGTGCCAATCAAAGCGTAGCGACAGTGATTTTGTCACCGCGTGACGTCATGCGCAGTAATGTTACAAATCGGTAGCGCAAGTGGGTTTATCTTTTCAAGTCATAGTATCATGGGAGTAAGTTATTTGTGCAAGCGCTCATTCGTCTTTGTGTGCTTCTACGCGTTGGATGTTTGCGAATTAAGACTTCGGTTAGGTGTTAGGTGATACATTAAAAACAGTAAGTAAATGGAATAACATTTACAGCTTTTCCAGCAATGGGAAGAAACAAAAAACGTCACCGTAGCAGCAGTGATTCTTCCGACAGCTCGCAGCGGAAGAAAATCCACAAATTGGAGCGTGCATTGCAACGGGAGCGAAAACGGGAAAGGAAACACAGCCCAAGGTCAAGGTCTAGGCGACAACGTGTTAATTATCCCAGCCGCTCACGTGATCGACATTATTCCCAGGGTGATAATCGTCATTATCCCCGGGGCGATGATCGTACCCCCCGCGGGTCGGCATCGTTAAGCAGAAGCTGCGCTAGCAGAGTTGTTTATCGTAACAGGGGTGAGCCATCTAATTCCCGCGCGCACAGCTCTGATGTAGATCACAGCCTGCACGGCTTGGCCACACATCGACCTTCGGTTTCCCCTCAAAGCAGTGTCTATCACAGCCCTCGCGGCTTGGAGATAGCTGCCAGGGCCGATGACGGAGCAGATGTAGAACCAGAACGAGTGGTGGACCCACCAGTGGCTGCACAAGTGGGGGGGGCACCACCAGTTCTGGACTATAATGTCGAGGAGGAGATGTTAGAGGAGCCGCTCGTTATTCATAATGACGTCGAGCTACCTGAGGATATAATGGCAATTTTGGGAGCAGATCCCGACCAGACTGGGGCTATTGCATTTTCCCTTCATCCCGCGCTCTATGCCAGGTGGGGGCATGTAATAAAAAACGGTCTACCCCAGATTGACAGGGAGAGTTTAAGCCAGACGCACGTAGTACCCACTAGTTGCTCAGCTTTAAAGGCACCGAGTATTAATCCTGAAATAGGAGCAATACTCTCGGGCCCTAATAAAACTAGGGACTCGGCGTACGCTTCCTTCCAGAATCAGATGGGTACAGGACTAATAGCTTTAGGCAAAGCTGCAAATCTCCTACTGGCGGACCAAAATGGAATTCCCCATGAAATTAAAACCCAGTTGCTCTCTCAGGTCTCGGATTCTGCACGCCTTTTCGCACACATTTTCCACGAAATGTCGCTCACCCGCAGGAATCTAATCTCTCCCCTGCTTAGCAAGAGCATGAAACCATTAACTGAGAACACGACTCCTTCAGAATGGCTTTTTGGTCCCGATTTGGGAGAGAAGATAAAAACCATAAAAGCGGTAGAAAACGTTGGGAAAGATCTAAGACCTACTCCGCAACTCAGTACCTCCAAACAAGTGCTTCATAGGTTCTCCAAGGGAGGAGGGGGAGGACGCCAACCACAGACCACGCCTGCTTTAAACAGGCAACGCGGGGTCCGTCGCCCCAGGGAAACGAGACCTCAAAGCGGGCAACCCTGGAGGAAGGACGGAAGGGACAGGCCGAAGCTTCGTTGCTAGCTACAGTAAGTTCTCATTTTGCCGGACGGCTACAACATTTTTATGAGCAGTGGAAAGTGATAACTTCCAACAAAGTAATTTTGCAATGGATAAAGGGCTATAAGCTACCACTTGTAAATAACCCTTACCAATCTCGCCCTCCTATTAACCGAATTATTTCACTTAAGGAAAGTGAAGATATGACTAAGGCCATTGCTCAATTGTTACAGTTGGGTGCCATAGTTCATTGTAAGCCGGTTAAAAACCAGTTTGTGTCTAACACTTTTCTCGCGGATAAATCAAATGGCACGAAACGATTTATCCTAAATTTGAAAAAGCTGAACGAGTTTATCGAGGCCCCCCATTTTAAGATGGAGGACTTCCGAACAGTTGCTAGATTAATCCAAAAGAATTTCTTTTTAGCGTCTATTGACCTAAAAGATGCGTACTTTTTATTGCCAGTACATCAACAAAGTAGGAAATTCCTTCGGTTTCTAGTTAACGACTGCTTATATGAATTTACGTGCTTACCATTTGGCCTTGCATCTGCACCTTTTACCTTTACAAAGCTGATGAAACCTATAGTTGTAAATCTAAGGCTGCAGGGAATTTTATGCGTCAATTATTTAGACGACTTCCTGATAATGGGCGAAAATTTATCAGCAACCACTAGAAATGTGAATATCGCCGTTTCGCTGTTAAAATCTTTGGGCTTCGTAATAAATGAGGAAAAAAGCGCCTTATTGCCAAAAACGCGGTGCAAGTTCTTGGGTTTTATCTTCGATTCGCAAAAGCTTACAATGGAACTAACTGTCGAAAAACGTCTAAAAATAAAGAAATGGGTCACATACTTTCAGAAACGGAAGATCTGCAAAATTCGAACGTTCGCTCAATTCATTGGCCTCCTAATATCAGCGTGCCCCGCTATTAAGTACGGGTGGCTCTATTCGAAGTCTCTTGAGCGAGCAAAATACTTAGCTCTCAAGGAAAACGGCATGAACTTTAATGCAAAAATGCAATTACCTCAATCAATTCTTCCTGATTTGAACTGGTGGCAGCGGAATATAGACAGAGGGGATAATCCGATCAAACAAGATTGCTTTGTTTTGGAAATTTGCACAGGCGCTTCCCTCACCGGGTGGGGCGCATGTGCGAATGGGGTGCGCACCCATGGCTGGTGGTCCAAAGCTGAATTGGAAAATCATATCAATTTTCTTGAGCTGAAAGCAATCGGCCATGGTTTGGAATATTTTGCATTCAATATGAAAAATTGCAATATACTCGTCAGGACAGATAATACAACGGCCTTAGCTTACATTAACCGAATGGGCAGAGTAAAGCACCCAACTCTGAATTCATTGACTAAAATAATCTGGCAATGGTGTGAAACCAGAGGCTTATGGCTATTTGCTTCCTATATCAGCTCGACTGAGAACTGGGAAGCAGATAGGGAGTCACGAGTTTTACGTTCCGAAACAGAGTGGTGCTTAGCACATTACGCTTTCGAACTAATTTTAAAAAATTTTGGATCACCGGAAATAGACTTATTCGCTTCAAGCGATAACCATAAATGCAAAACATACGTATCTTGGCAAAGGGATCCTTCTGCTTGGGCTGTAGATGCATTTACAATTCACTGGGGAAAGTTAAAATTTTATGCTTTCCCTCCCTTTGCCCTTATATTGAGAACAATTCAGAAAATTATTCAAGATAGGGCCGAAGGCATTTTAGTAGTTCCCCACTGGCCTTCCCAGCCCTGGTATCCATTGCTTAAGAACTTAACGGTTGGAAGTCCTACAATTCTAGTACCAAATAAGGACTTGCTTTATTCTCCTTTCAGAACTGGCCCCCACCCGCTAGCGGAAGAGCTTACCCTGGTGGCCTTCAAGTTATCAGGGAAGCTTTCATATTAAAGGAAATTCCTGCTGCAGCAGTCAATACATTTATTTCTTCCTTATCAAATGCTACAATCAAGCAATACGAATCTTCTTACAAAGTGTGGTGGGCATTCTGTCAGCGGACGGAAATTCACCCCTACAAGGCGGAGGTGCGCAATGTTATCACCTTTCTCCAAGAGCTACTAGATTCTGGGCAGAAACTATATGGAACATTTAACTCTCATAGGTCGGCGTTATCGTTAATACTTCCCGGAAACCTAGGCGGCAGCCCACTACTAAAGAGATTCATGAAGGGGGTGCTTAAATTGAGACCACCTGGTTACCCCCAACCGGTTTTGGAATATTTTGAAAATTCAAATGATAGGACCCTGAAACACTTATCACAGAAGCTGGTGACTTTATTGGCACTAATTACGGGTCAGCGCCTGCAGACCATCTCATTAATAAGAATCTCTAACATAAAAGAAGAGCCTACTGGATTAAGAATTTTTATCACGGATCCCATCAAATCCTCGGGGCTCAATAGGCCACAACCATGTTTGTGGATACCTTTTTTCTACGAGAGACCTGGGCTATGCGTCGCAAACATACTGAAGGAATATCTACAAGCTACGAAGGACTTCAGACAAAACACAAACCTACTTTTTTTATCGTACGTAAAACCCCACGGGGAGGCCACTAAACAAACAATTAGTCGCTGGGTGAAGGAAGCTTTGACTTCAGCGGGAGTCAACACCCTATATTTCAAGCCTCACTCCACGAGGCATGCGTCAACATCTGCGGCTCTCCGAAATGGCCTTTCGGTGGACGCTATTCGTGAAGCGGCAGGTTGGACAGCGGGCTCGGCAACGTTTGCCAACTTTTATAATAGACCGTTGGCCAATAACGACGCTTTCGCCAAATCGTTAATACGTTAAGACAATGTTTTGATTATGTTCTTGTTCTAATAAATTTAAGTTTGAGTTTTGTTCAAGACAAGTCTTTGTAAATCGCAACGTCACTTTAAACATCTACGTGGTTATTATAATTGATATCTTCGGACTGGATGCTGTAATATAATTATACGATCAAAAGAACTTACCTGAAGTTCGATCGTAATTATATGTAGGCATCCAGTCCGAAGATATCAAGACCCGACCCCCCCTACCCGGGTTGCGATTACCTTTTAAACGAAATGAGCGCTTGGCAGAGCTGGGTAGCCGGAGGAAGAGGGGGTAAAAGTCTTTAAAACGTGTGCGTAGTAGTACGACAGGGGCGGACTACGTGGTTATTATAATTGATATCTTCGGACTGGATGCCTACATATAATTACGATCGAACTTCAGGAAAGTTCTTTTGATCGTATAATTAGACTACACAACAATTCATTTATTTTTCAGAGCTAACTACGTTTATTGACTAGAAACTTTAAAATTATGCCTAGTCAAATTAATTTTTTTCTCGAAATTTTTGTAGTGCAAGTGTAAACTTTTTTTTCATTATACTTCACCGAAAACATCATGTTTCCGTGACTACTTAGACTACCGAAAACTCATCTTTCCCGTGCACCGTAATTCTTGCAACGCTTAGCAACGATTGTTGGCCATTGCTTTTGACTTTTACTTGTCACTCATGAACCAATAATTTTTTGTGTTTAATAAGGTATAATGAAAACCGTCGTTCATTACACGTCCATAAACTGCTTTTCCCGCGCTTGCACGATTCCCGTGTTCGGCTTCGCCTCCCACGGGAACTTCTCGTGCTCGCACGGGAAAAGCTTAGTTTCTGGACTGGTAATGAAATATACTATTACATAACTGAATGTAGAAAAAATATCAAGAAAATGAAAGGATTGGTGATCAGGTGATCCAGTTGCCTTGCCCTCCAGTCCAGACAGAGATGGACCGGTTTCGGCGTTGCCTGGAAGGCAACTAGACCACCAAAACAACCCGGTTATAAAGCCGGAAAGCGAGGAATGAATAGCAAAAAGATGGCTTAACGCCATCTAGGAAGTCATAACCACAACACTAAAAGGAATCTTCGCCGACAAAGTCAGCATCAGAACCAAGTGTAGGCAGACCACCCGTGTTAAGCACACGGAGCAACCTCTTTTTGCTAGAAAAAATATGTCTACAAGAATCCGCTCAGGAATGCACATATTGTCATTTAAAAAAAAAAGTTGACTAGTGTCATTTTGTCACATGTCAGCTTATGGACGATTTAATGACGCCATTTAATGGAGTTTTTTCATGCGATTTTCAAATATATATAGTTTCATAATATGTTTATCTTTTGAAATAAAAAAGTTACAGGGGGGCGAATACCAAACTGAATCACCCGGTATACCACGGCATTATGAGAAGCACTACCACTAGGTGCAGACTCATAAAATCTGCACCCGATTTCACCAGTAAATTCATCTGACCCCTACATACGCATCAACTTGATAAACATCTACAGGGGTACAAATCGCATTGATGTACATCTTCCGCTGGCTTTTGAGTTACAACCCCTAATTTTGAAAGTTTCATTGCGACCGTTTCCCGGATTTTTTGCGACATCGAGGGTAGAAAGCTAAAATAGAGGGGGGAACGCTTAGAACAGCAGGTGTTTCAAGGTACATTTTCCCGCATTCGAAAATACATTTTTCTCGGTCGCCAACATTGAAAAAATTAAAACAAAATAATTGTCATCCTTTGTCCCTCCGCAAACCATCCCCACTACTTTTTGTTACTTTCCAGAGCTTTCGGATGCTTTCGGTTCTGGATCGCATTCCGCATTTCCCTAGTTCTCTTCTCATTCTTACTTCGTTTACCTAAGCTAAGCTTAAGCGAGCGATGCCTGCGTACTCTGCCTGCGTAGTTACAAGTGAAGTTTTATGTGCTGTTAGTGTTTTGATTTGTTCATTGGAATAGACATTAATCTTGTGTATATTGAGGCAATTATCTTTTGTTTTTTTTTATTAATTGTGACAGTAGGTACACCTACGTTTTTGTTGGAGCAAGAAGCAGTGAAGTTCTATGCGCTGTAGTGTTTTGATTTGTTCACTGGAATAGACATTTTATTGACTGACATTTATCTTTTGTTTTCTTTTGTTAATTGTGTGACAGTTTGTTGGAGCAAGAAGCAGTGTCGCTGACGCTTTTAAGTTTTAAAGAAGGCGGTAAGTTTTTAACAGATAGATAACACCATAGGGGAGAACGGGGTTAGTTGCAACACGGGTAGGTTGCAACACTTTAATTTTTTGGAAGAAGGAAGCTGCGAACAGTTCACAAATTACAGATTCATTGAAGCATTAGTATAACCACCGCTGCTTAAGTATTAGGTCAAATACTCTTCTTTCATCTGATTTGAAGTCCCATTGTGCTTGATGAATCTAAAGGGCAAATTTTAGGTTAAACTTATCAGATTTCACGACTGGGGTTAATTGCAACAACTCGACTGGGGTAAATTGCAACAACTGTTGCAACTTACCCCACATTTGTTGCAATGTTGCAACTTAGCCCATAGATATATTTTTTAATTTAGTTCCTGAATTTTATTCCAGAATGCGAACATACAAGAGAAAAACGGAAAAGGGGTAATACACCTCCCGATGTAATGATGCGAGCGGCGAATCTCGTTCTTCATAATGGAGGTAATAAGGATTATTCAATTAGGAAAGTATCGGCAGATTTTAATATTCACTACTCAACACTATCCCGGTACATTTCAAAAATAAATCGACAACGTGACATCCCTCTTGAAAATGGATCTGAGGCACAAATGCCCTCATACACTGGATATTCGAAAATGAAAATATTCACTGAAGAGCAAGAAAATGCTTTAATGGAATACATTACACGAAGCAGCGACATCATGTTTGGGTTAGTTCCTGCTGATGTTCGAAAACTTGCTTACCAATCTGCTCTGCTGTACAATATCAAGATACCCAATTCTTGGTCTGAAAAAGAAGAAGCTGGAGTTGAGTGGTTTGCCCTGTTTCTTAAACGTCATCAAGGTATTCGTCAACCAGAAGCCACAAGTTTAGCGAGAGCTACAAGCTTCAATCAAGCAAACGTTTCACTATTTTACGACAAATTATCAGAAGTTTTGTCCCGCTATCCATTCGAACCCTCTCACATTTGGAACATGGACGAGACTGGAATATCTACTGTTCTAAGGCCTAACAAAATAGTTGCAAAAAAAGGCACGAAGCAGGTGGGCGCTGTGACATCAGGAGAACGCGGGGAAATGATTACCGCTGCTGCAGCGGTGAATGCACAGGGAAATTCAATTCCGTTAATGTTCATTTTCCCGAGGAAAAAATTTAAAGATCACTTCATCAGGGAAGGACCACCAGGATGCATTGGTGTAGCAAATGGATCGGGCTGGATGCAAGAAGAGTCATTCTTGATTTTTCTTGAACACTTCATCAAGCATGCAAAACCGACCAAAGAGTCTCCCATTTTATTGCTGCTTGATAACCACTCCTCACATTTAAGCTGTAACGCTCTGAATTTATGCAAGAATAATGGAATCATATTGCTCTCTTTCCCCCCGCACTGCTCTCACAGATTGCAACCTCTGGACCTGGCGGTTTTTGGACCATTCAAGAGGTTTTGCAGTGCAGGCATCAGTTCCTGCTTTTAAATAACCCAGGAAAAACGCTAACTATTTGCGATCTACCCGGGATTATTAAAAATGCATTTTTGACTGCTGCAATCCCAAAAAACGTGGTTTCAGGTTTTTCAAAGCCCATTTAATCGGGATAATTTTACGGAAACTGACTTTGCACCTGCCTTTGTAACAGACAGGCCAAATCCTTTTCAACCTAGGGAAATATCCATTGCAGGTTGCAGCACAGATCAGGTGGATCCATCAATTGCTAAGGATTCATGTATTGCAGGTTGTTCTGCAGATCAGGATGGCCCATCAGGTGCTAGGGACCCATCTGTTGCAGGTTGTTCTACAGATCAGGTGGGTCCAAGTGCTATCTAAGACCTATCTGTTGCAGGTTGCTCTGCAGATCAGATGAGTTCAGCTAAAAAGGCAAATACATTCTCTCCAGAGGCGGTCCGTCCATTCCCGAAAGCTCAGGCACGCCAGGCATCTTCCAATAGGGGACGAAAAAGAAAACAGACGGCTATTCTAACCGACACCCCGGAAAAATTCGCAATCGAAGAAGAAAAGAGATTGAGGGATCAAAAGAAACGACTTAAAGAAGAAAGAATTTCAAAAAGGAAGGGAAAATGTCAGGAGAATCGGAGACTCTTTTCTAATTCATCTGAGGATTAGGGTTTCGCACAATACCAAGACTAGTCTTGGTCTTGTCTTGGTCTTGGTCTCGAATTCAAGACAATACCAAGACCAAGATGCTTTCACTTAAGTCAAGACCGAGACCAAGATTGACCTCTCAAGACCAAGAGTCTTGTACCAAGAGTCTTGTTAAAGTCTTGGTCTTGGGGGTCAATTTTTGAAAAAATGGCTCTAAAATTGAAGAGCGGCAACGATGGGTGTCGAGTGACATTTCTCACCACTGGAAGGTAGTACCTACTGAAATGACATTGCACAACACATCAGCACATCCCCATATTCATCTTAAAATTAAATGAATTATCTTCTAAATTTTGACATTAGGTATAATTTTAATAAGGGCTATTTTTTCAAAAAAACATTACGAGCCGTCATTGAAATTAACACGAGATAAATGCAATAATAACTTATTGGTTTAAAGTTCTTTATTTTGTTTTCAAATTACAAATTCAACTTTCTAAAAAAGTCCAAGATCTGACAAGAAGCAACATTTCGATGGATTGAGGTAGCAGTCTATTTCGATTGGGTTGGACGGTAAGCGAAGCCTGTGAGAACAACCTCTCAACAGGCACTGAAGTGGCGGTCCGAGTCAGTAAAATATACTATTAGGTAATTGTTTGTTATGAATTAGAAATATTAATAAGGGCCGATATTTTCACCTCCAGATAAATCTATCTCTCGGATAATTCCCATACTTTCAATGAGAATTAACCGGCAGATAGGTTTATCTGGAGGTGAAAATAACGGCCCATAAGTAATAAAAATTAATTAGAAATTAAGACTTACTTGGTTTCTTTGGATCCCATTACAGTTACAAATAACAGTACTGCAATCACAAAAGCTGGCTAACTGATAACTACCTACCAACTACTAAACTGAACTGAAGACAAAACAGCATAGAGCACGTGGCTTTCCAGATTTTCATGTTACAATACCACAATGCCTTTGTTTTCTTTCTTAGAATTCGGTTCATACACAAGACTTTCGAGACCAAGACCAATATTGGTCTAATCTTGTCTTGGTCTTGGCCATTCAAGACCAAGACAAGACCGGTCTCCTCAAGACTCGTTCAAGACCAAGACCAAGATAGGCTCTAGTCTTGTCTTGTCTTGGTCTCGCGAAACCCTACTGAGGATGAAGCTGAACCTTCAACTAAGGGAAAAATGAAAGTTAAAAACTTGCGAGGACGGAAAGTGCAACAAAAAAAGGCGCAGGAAAGTTCAACTGATACAGAGGAAGAAGAAGACAATGAAATATGCCTAATTTGCGGCAGAACCTATAAAGGGAAAGAAGAAAAAGAAGACTGGTTGCAATGCAGACACTGCAAAAAGTGGGCACACGCTTCTTGTGCAGGCAATGACGTCTATTTTGTTTGCATAAATTGTAATTCGGAATATTCAGACGAGTCTTCTTAAAATCTTTTGTATTATGGCATGTTTATTGTGTTAGAGAATGATGATGCAATGTGCCCCAAATAATGATGCAAATTGCCCCTAGCACGGGGCAACTTGCAACGCGCGAACGCGCTATTGTTTTTCTTTATAATTATAGTAATTCGTTTAATATGTTATTTTTAACCTCCCCACTCCACTTCACCATTTAAAAAAAAGGGAGGTTACTGCAATCACTAAAATTTTCGAATTCGAGATAAGACCGGATCTATACGTTTTGAGGTCTCAGGAGCCCAAAAAAGTGGTTTTTAAAATGTGTCTGTATGTATGTACGTACGTTCGTACGTTCGTACGTACGTTCGTAAACACGCCACAGCCCAAACTACTCGACAGATTTAGCTGAAATTTGGTACGTGTGCATGTGATAACCCAACTTAGATCTGAAAAGCTTTTGGAGCCAATCGTGAAACTAGAAATGCCATTTTGGCACATCAACTTTTAAATTTTAAATGCAAACCCCCATTTTTCACCTCACGATAGAAAAGGCCTTCAAATTCTGCTTCTAAAAATGTATTAATTTTTAGTGCCCTTTTGATCAAAAATTGAAAAAAAAATTATTTTTATCCGACTTTAAAATCGCGGTACAGCCCAAGCCCCTGAATCGATTTCGCTGAAATTTTGCACATGGGGATTGTATTGCACGTCGAAGAGCTGAACAAATTTTGGAATCAATCGGCCCACGGAAACTGCCGTTTTGGCACACCAATTTGTAACTTTAAAATTATTCACTCATTTAACCATCCAAAACAAGTTTTTGAAACATTTATTGTCACCATCAGAAAGGTCTTCAAATTCTGGTTTTAAGTAAGACAAAATTCGTTCGCATTTAGTGCTCTTTGGGTCAAAAAATCGAAATTTCATAATAACACTAAAAATACATTATAGCCCAAATTAGCGAATCGATTTGGCTGAAATTTGGTACATGGAGATTGGGTGACCCGTTGAAGACCTGAAAGGCTTTTGGAAGCAATTGGTCCACGGGAAGTGCCATTTAGGCAAATCAACTTTAAATTTTAAATACAAAGGTCTCCTTTTTATGTCGCCATTAGAAAGACGATCAAACTCTCGTTCTAAAAATGTATTCACAGTTTCTGCTATTTCAGTGGAAAATAGAGAAAAAAATATTTTTCATTAAAAGGGAGCAGGCTGACAGTGGATGACATAAAGTATCAGTTATTGTCAAAAGGGTGGCAAACTGTTAACCTTAAAAGGAACATATTGTCAAATGTGATGGGTGATGTCGGTATTTGTCAGAAAATTGCGAAATTAGTCACAGACAATAAGCATGAAAAAAATTCTGTGGAATTGACTACTATCTATACAGAATACAAAGATCCACGCGATGGGGAGGTTCCAGCCGCTTCTCTGCTGCATTTTTTTTGTTCTAAGTATGTTCCTAAAACATTAAACTTTTCAAAAAAAGCTTCTTGAATCATTTCTCTACTTTGATATAATTTATAAAAAATATAATGTAAAATTTGTTGCAACCTACCCCGGTCTCCCCTACCTATATCTGTTACGGTTAACCGACTAAAAAAAACTAAGAAACTGTATAGGTACTTAAGTGTAAGTTTAGTTTTAGGCAGAGCTGGGAGTAACTTTAGAAAAAAGTTACTTTCATGTAACTAGTTACAAAAAGTAACTAAGTTACTTAGTAACTAGTTACTTTTTTTCTCCCTGCGAAAAGTAACTATATCTAGTTACTATACTGAAGTAACTTGTAACTAGTTACTTTTGGTAAGTATCTAAAGACATAAAAAAGTAACTAGTTACTTTTCATGTATCTAGTAACTTTTAATGTATTTAGTTACTTTCCAAAGTAACTAGTTACTTTTTATGCAATTAGATACTTTTCCAACAATGTCAACAATTTTCAGAAAAGTTGCAGGTGTAGGCAATATCCGTCAGTTTTAATTATATTTTACGACATTATTCTCCGTATTTCTATAGGCTGAGTAAAACAGAATTTTTTGATGCAAATTCATCTGCCCATTGACATTTTCTTTTTATTTACTTTTGAAATTTTGACAGAGTGTGAGGTAAGAGAAAATTTGATAGAAATAAGAGAAATCAAAAAATGAAATTGCTCAGGTAAATTTTCATCAAAACAACTAACTTGTTGTGTTTTTGCGTTTTTCGCAAATCTCAATGTTTCACCGATTTCTTCGATATTTTTGAAAAAATAGGGTGGTCGTGACTGTACTTCCGGTCAAGTATGATACATGTTTCTATCTTAGAAAAAAATCGTACAGCGTACAAAGTTAAGATCATTTCCGGTTGAACCGGAAGTGGAAAAAATTCCCTTAATATACGCGCAAGTGTCCCCCTCCGTGCGGGATTGGCCAACTTTTATTTCAATTCAATATCTTTATTACATCCAAAGATATTCAAGGTGGGAAGTTTTAAAAATAAACCTTGTATGTACATAACCATGATCATCAAGATTTATAATTTTATTATAATTATAATTATTATAAATCTAGATGAACCTATTCTATTGGTATAAAAGAATTTTAATGGTACAACATACAAAGCGCAAAATATGAGTAGCTACTAGCTAGCTAGAGATTTTAAAAAATTATCCTTCGCCGAAATTGTCGAGGTATTTACTAAAATTTAAACCCAATCCCAACCATTTCTGTAACATTAATGAAAGTAACTAAATTACGCCAAAAGTAACTAAAATACTGTATCTAGTTACTTACAGAAGTATTTAGTTACTTTTTAAAAGTATCTAGATACCAAAAGTAACTAAGTTACTTCAAAAGTAACTAGATACTATATCTAGTTATTTTTCATAAGTAACTTGTAACTAAGTTCTTTTTTCAGTAAAGTATCTAGTTACTTCAGTAACTTAAGTTACTTTTATGAAAAGTAACTTGAAAAGTATCTAGTTACTATTTCAAAGTAACTTTCCCAGCTCTGGTTTTAGGTATTCTAAAATGGTTTTCAAAAAAGAGGACCAGAAAGAGTTATCGAAGGAAATAAATAATTTAGTTCGTTTTACGGGATACCCCTTGCCTTTAAATGCTAAGAATATTAACAGATCTGACTGGGAATTTTCTCGGAAAATAGCTTCTTTTGATATTGACAATATTGACAACGTTGCGGAGGGTTCCTGTGACATTAAAAGGGAATTATTTGTTTATTTGCGAGAAACACATCGTAACGCCTTAAATATACTATATTATAAACATATCGTTACTTACTTAATGTCACAAATCAATAATGTCTGTATACCAATATTTAAGCACAATAGGTATTGTAAAAAGGATGACGAAATGATAATTTATTTGCATTGTAAGGCTAAATGTTGTAAAAAGTTTGTAATCAAAATTACTGAATTCAAAAATAGTGATGCCGAAATGCACAAGCTGTTATTGATGAGCCAAACTTTAGATTACAATCATGACACTGGCGAACAATATACTCGATACGTAAATTCCTTTGAAAGACTCGCGTTGCAAAATTTAGCCTTGTCCAAAAAGGCTCACAGCTTACGTAGGGAAGCAGTTAAGGCCGCGCCACCTTCCCTCGTGATTGCCGGTAATTTAGGGGATATTAAGTCGGAAAGTACCTTAAGGAAAATTAGATCGGAGGCCCTCCAACGAAACGGCAGAGACACGGACGACTTGTTTGATATGATAAAAATGCGCAGGCATAATACGGCATACATAAGATGTGTTAGCGAGCCATTTACAGTATATATCTACAGCAAGCAGCAACTGGAATTGGTGAAGTCGCAAAAAAATTGGCCGGTTATTCATATTGATGCCACCCGTAGTATAATTAGAAGAGTTTTGGTAGACGACAAATTCAAAAAAACTCTTTATTACGCTGGGGTAATTCAATCGTCTTTCAATGAACGTCTTTGTCCCAATTTTGAGATGATCACTGCCGTACATGACACCGAATCGATTGCTATCTGGTTAATGAAGTTTAAAATGTACGTTATACAGAATTTAAATACTTGGCCTATTTTTCCAAAAGCCATTGTAGATTTTTGTTTTGCTGAACTTAACGCAATCGCCTTATTTTGGAACAATATGTTTCTTCTTGATTACGTCAATTTAATGTTTAAAGTAATTTTTAATGGAGTTAAACTCGATGAGAACTTAACAACGATACACATTTGTTGTTCACACTTCGTCAAAATAATTTGCAATGACGTAGATAAAGCCTACGGGAAATCCTCAGAATCCACGAAATTAAAAGAAATTTTAGTAACGCCGATATCGTTAAATAATTTCGAAGCCGTCACTCAGTGGTTTATATGTTTAGCTACCGTGTTGACGTCTGAGAACGAAGATGAAAATTTCAAGTCGTCATATACCGATCTTTTGAAGGTATGCTGCGGAGGTGAAGCCATCTTAAGCGATGTTTTAGACAAGCCGGTTTCGAACGAAACAAAATTGAAAGCCTCAAAAGATGAACCTCAATTCAAAAAGAGTTTGTTCTATAAACATTTTTGTGAGCATTGGGAGGTGCACAGTAAAAAATATTGGAATATTTCAATGTAATTTTACCAATAAATTAGTAAAATTCGCATTTACGTATTCGTAAAATCACCAACTGTTTAAGTAATTTCTCACTAAACTGGAACTATTACCGTTACTGTGATGGAAACGTACGTTTAACGTAGTACTTTTACAAAGTTGTATGTAGATTTACCACTATATTGAGTGGATTGGGAAATTTGCCATGGTAAATTTACCTGCATCATAGTAATAGTTCGTACCAAGATGGTAATTTTCCTATCAACTAATGGTAAAATTCCTCTAAAATACGCCGGGTCAACCCTGCTCGTCTGAACCAGTCAGTACGAACAGACTAAAGGCCAATTTATAACTCGATCGTAATCGGAATCGCAATTTTAGTCGTAATTTTAAGAAACTTCAAACATACGATTTGCGTTGTTGCATTTATAACTCGATCGCAATCGCATGGGCGGCCGTATAACATCGTATACGATTTTAAGAAGATGGGCAACTTTCATCTCTTACGATAAGATCCTTACGACCGGCCAATCAACGTGAGGATCCAAGCCCATGCCTGCGCGAGGTAATTTCAAATAAGGTGGGGATCAGCTGATCGGTCGAGAAACACACATCGGTCCATTTTTCGTTTTCGTCTGCTCTCCAACACGGCAAGTTTGTTTTGTTTATTCGTTTGTGGTTAGGACGCTACACGTGAACTTTTTCTCTTTCGAATTGTTCCGTGTGATTACTTCATTATATGGATGAGGGGTTGTTGATAACCTTAGTTGAGGGGCACCCAAATCTATATGATAAAAACCGGCCGGATTTTAAAAATGCGGTGAAGCGAGAAAATTCCTGGGACGAGGTAGCCAATGCCATGGGGCAATCACGTAAGTAAAATGTTTTATTTAAATTCACATACGTTTATTTAATATTTGTAGAAGAAGACTGCCAACGGGTGTGGCTGAACTTAAGGACGAGGTTTGGCAAGGAGCTTCGCAAGAAAAAGGTAGTCCCTTCAGGTTCTTCGGCCCAGGAAGAGGAGTGGGCTCTGTTCAATTCTTTAAAGTTCCTCGAAACACATATTCGACCGAGAAAGTAAGTTAACTCTATAAAATAATTTCCTTGCATGCACGTTTGATCAACTTTTTAACCTCTCCGCTCCACTTCACCATTTTGTTTATTGATATTTATCTATATTCTTCTTTCTTCAGGACAACATCTAATGTCCGGCCCGCAAGCAGGAGCAGCAGCAGTATGAGTGGATGGGACAGCTACTCGGAAATAACTTCCCCTCAGTTGGTCGTTGATGAGGAGCAAAGAGACTCTCAAATTATCAAGTAATTTCAAAATCAGCTGATGCGCTGTCGCCTGGCATTTTATACGCCTAGCCTTTAGTACAATTTTTACACGTCAAGCCGTGAGAAACGGTACTTTCACAGCCCTCCTGAATCCCGAAAATCTCATTTTCAAATAGTGTAGGAAGAAAAGTAATTTATTGTTAGGCGCAAAATTCCCTTGGTAACAAGATAACTATCAATGAAAATTTAATGTTGTATCTTGTTATTCTACCTAGGAAATAGTGCGCCTTACAATAAATTACCTTATGAAGCAATTCAAAGCTGAAATCTGATTGGTCCTCTTAAATCTCTTATAACACGAGAACTATTGGACCCTGGAAATTTTCAAAAACACGAATCGACTCAAAATTGAATGCTTAATATTCCATTAAAAGGTGGTGCCTGCGTTCTGGGGCAGCCTGTATGTACTGCCCGTCCGCTCTAAGCTGGAGCACTAAGTTTCAGTGGCGGCGTGTGTCAGACATTTCTGATGGCCATCAATACAATTTGTGGTTTTGTTTTGTGCAGCGCGCCACTGGCACTGTCATAATCTAGGGAAAACGACAAAATACCCACACTTTAGTGCTTCAGCTTAAAGCGGACGGGCAGTACTAATTTGCAGCTTTATTAGGAAGCTCGTTTAGCCAGAAAATAGTATATTGTTTTATTAGGAGTAAAACGGTCACTTTTTGTGATGAGACCGGAGTTTGTTCATGGCCGTCTCTGTTCCGGGCGAATCACGAAAAATTCGTTTTACTCCGAATGAAACATGCAAAAAGTAAAGAAAATGAATTAAAATCGCTTGCAAACTTGACACGTAGTTTTCACTGACGTTTGATGATTTTATTAAGAATTTGAGGATTTGAAGTTTCCTAACACTCAAAAATGTCGGGTTACAAATCTGAGTGTACAAACGTTGAAAGAAGCAAAATTTTGGTGTTGATAAATTAAAAAGTAAAATAGTATATTAAAAAACAAGTTTCATAAGGCCAATTAATATCGCACGAGGATGTTTGGACAACGAGGGCGAAAAGCCCGAGTTTTATAAAATCCGAGTGCGATAAGAGCCTTATGAAACACGTTTTTTATACAATTTTTTCTATTTCGGATACCCAACTTCTTAGAAATAAAAAAATATTGATTTTCAAAGACAGGAGTCAATGTTCGCTTGACAGTTGGCGATTGTTGGACACAATCGTTGTCTAGGTTACAATGTAAACAAAAGCCGTGCTCTAATAGAGCTCATTAGAGAACGCGTTTGCGTGATATAAAGTGTTTATTAGGAAACCGAAATAGAAAAAGATTTTTAACTCTGCCCGTCAGGGGATCACAAAATCTTTGTACTCCGCCCAGTTATTTCTGTTACTAAGAAGACAACTTTTTAGTGTCAAATACATACATATGTATGTACCTATGTATAAAAAAGATAACTTCTACATCGCATGGACTCTTGAAAAATGTCATGTTTCTATAACATCCGAAGAAAAAAAAACACTCGGCACCTATTAAATAAAAAGTGGCTAAATTTGTTTAATTTATTATACGTAGAAAGAACAAACTGATTTGAGGGCAAACAGTTTGATAATTTCTTACTGATAAATTTGCCCATAATAAAAAGAACTGATTTTGAATGACTTTTTTCACGGAATGTACCGTCAAAATGACATTTTTCCGACTGTACCACAACTCCCTTAAGTAAGTGTAAAGTGACAAATTTTGATTGTAGGTCTAGAGAAAGTCATTTTTTAGAAAATTATTTTCAAATTCGAACGAGATTATAGCTTGAATGATTTCTATTTTCATTTCATTTAATTTTTGATAATTTTTGAATAGGTTCGTTTTTTTAAAAATGGTTATCGATTTATCTTTCCAGTTGCCGTGCGACGCTATATGTTCCATCTGCAGCAGCAAAGCATTCACGAATTTGAGGAGGGGTTAAGTACCGGGGGGGTACTTAAATTACTGAAGGCATTCCCGGAAGATTCCATTTTACTGCTAACACAAAAAGGGCAAAAAGTTACCAGCACCGACATTAACAATTTGTTTGTGGTGAATTATTCTTGCATTGCGTCGAACCGAAGACTTCTGGAAACAAAACTGATAACATATTTTAAGGATTTTGTTCAGAATTGTGAGGGTAAGTTTTGCACACAAGGATTGTAAAATAATAATACTTGTCATATTTCCATACATTTACATTTACATGGTACTGGGTGGAACGGAGTTTCCTTTGCAAAAACTGCGTGAGGTGATGAAAAATTGACTTCCCAAGTGCGTACATTTGAGGGGGCTTAGCTTCTCTAGGAGTCATTTAAATGCAAATCGTTACTTTCACGTTTTGTCTTAACTTAATTTCCAAACCACCTGCCGCAGTTTTTGTACAGTGTTCTGTATCATCCTGTATAAATACAACTTCCAATTTTAGTTGTCACTTTATGTTCAAAATAAATTTTCAAAATTTGAGAACTGAAGTTGCTTTTCTCAACTTTTTCAAATGGAACACCCTGTACATTTTTAGCTAGTGTAATGTACAATTCATAGACGAACATTTTTTGTCCGACTAACACATTAGTTATTTTCATCCGTTTTCGAGTTATTCCCAAATATTACAAATTTTCTTGCTTGCAGTCAAGTGTTCTTTATAAAATTATAAACTAAGCACCCAAACCAAAATGTAAATGTTTAAAATGTTCTCTATTTTGATTCATGAACAATTTAATTGGTTCTTGAAAAGACATTTCTACTATTTTTAACATTTAGTATAAATAATAATGTGCCTACTCCTACAAACAAAAATACCAAAATTTCAATGAAGTTGTTAAGAACGGGTAGTGGAAATGTCTCGATGAACAAATTAAATGTTCATAGTGCTATACAGTGTTAGTCTGAGTGCTTATGTTACAATTTTAGAAGTTAAAATTGTCTGCATACAAGAAAACTTGTAATTTCGGATGAAAATAACCGACATGTTTGCATTACAAAAAATATTCGCTTATAAATTTTACATTAGACAAGCTAAAAATATACAGGGTGTTCCATTTGAAAAAGTTGAGAAAGTCCAAGAAAGTGTTTGTTTTTTGGCATATTAAAATAAAAAAACCACAGTTTCTGATATTATCATTAGAAGGGTCCTGATTTGTCTTTGCTTTGTCTTTGTCTTCTGTTGAATTACTATAAATAAAATAAAAATTGATTTTTTGTAGAAGGCACAACAGGGGTCACTTTAGAAGAGGTACTGGCGTTTGTGACTGGCTCCAACCGATTGAGTTTCTCCATGATAGTCCGGGAAAACTGCCACAATCAAAAACGTGCACGAACACCCTATTTTTGCCAACTTTGGACTGCGATAGCTTCGAAGACTTTTGCAAAAATATGAAACTAGGGATCGGCAGTTCAATTGATTTTTTCGGAAATATTTAATGTTTATGCTTGTTTTCGATCGCCAAAATGCGAGCCAAAATGGGACCTCGTAAAAAAATGCAGTGTTTTTTTTATTTTCTACTTATTTACATTCATTTGTATTGATGTAACGTTTTGCATGGAAAAGTCAGTTACGAAGTCGTGCCTTTTGGGTCGTTATTATTTCTTATCTGGTACTCCCATATGAATTTTGAGGGTACAGATACTGTTTATCTTTTGTTTAACTATTGTCGTTTAATGTTTCTGCTTGTTTTCCATATCTGAATTGGAGGACATCTTAACTGAATTTTCCAAGCAAAATGATATTTTAATGTGACGCAAAAAATTTGTTGTTTTAAAATGCAGTATTTTTCTCATTTATACTATTAGTCCAGGGGCTCATAACAGAATTTTCGGGTATCATAGTATTCTGCTGCAGACCCCTATTACTTTACATTTCCAGTCTTGGAGATAGCGTAGGACCAATTGGCATGCATGTACAGTGGATGTACTTGTTAGGAGGAATTTTTAAAATCATCATTTTTTACAAGAAAAAAATATTACAGTATTCTGTCTGAAAGTTGTACCGATCTCTGAATAAGAAGAAATCATCCGACAGATTTAATTGGCATTAACTTCACAAACCACGTATATTTAGACCTGAAAGTTAATCGTACGACCTTGATCTAACATGTGGCACAACTTTCCGCTACATCCGCTGGGTGACGCCACTACTGTCTCAATAATTGCAGCTGCCTGCGGCACCTGCGGCCAAAAGTAGTTGATAAAGTAGTAAGCTGTAGTCTGTAGTAAACATAAACACGTGGTGCAAAACAAAACCAGCGGAAAAACTGTTAAATGTGGTGAAATTTTAACTTTTTTTTATTGTCGTCGCAAATTGTGGTGATGGAGAATTCAATCTCTTACAGAAATAAGTGTTGTGTACCCGGGTGTGAGGACAAAATCAGTAAGAGACATCGGTTTCCCCGGGATTCAAAACGAATGCAAGAATGGCTGGGTAACATCAATAGTGAAAAATTAAAGCTTGAATCACCAACAAATCTTTATAGAAAAAACTTTGTTTGTGACAGACACTTTCAAGCGGATTATCTAGTTCCTGGGACTAAAAGGGGACTACGTCAAGATGCAGTTCCTACTTTGTTTTTAGCAGGTATACTTACTTAAATAATATTTGTATTTGTTCAATAGATCAGTATTTTTGTAGATAAAATAATTATTGCTAAATCTGCCAATAAATCATCCACCGTGGAGAATGGTTCAATATTGACGCTAGAGTCGATACAGCCTTGTAATATATTGGAACATGATCACAACAGAGTTGATATATTTGCACAAAAGGAGCAGTCCCCGGAGGCAAGCATTTCCCAGTCACAGCAACCGATTTCAAGAAGCTGTGATGGGCATCAAAATCTGGAGTCGGCTGAGACAAGCACTTCCCAGGCACAACAACAATCAATTTCAAGAAATTGTGATGAACATACGAAGAATTTATGTCGTCCAAAAACACCAAGTAAGCTTATTTTCCTGCCTATAAGTTGTTATAAAATAAAGTACCTACCAATTATTATTGGGCAGAATGAATAAAATGTTTACAAGATGCTTTTAATTGCATTAACGAAGGATGCAAATATAAGTATCCTTGCACGAATAAAGGATCGAACTATGAGCAAAAGCCTTGTAACCGTTTATTATCAAAATTAGGAAGCGACTTCGACCTACAAATTTTTCTACCAATTCTCACCATTTTTAATGGGGAATCTCAGGTTCAAATAATGCCAAGCATTATCGGGACACCTGTATTGACAATGTGAGAAAAAAAATTGATCATCCCAAAAGGTGGGCCTAAATTTACCATTCAACTTTTATTTGAACAATTTTTTGATAAAATGGATAGTTTTAGAAATAATTCGTCAGGTCTATCTGATAACATTGGGATTGCTTCATTTTGAAACACCTATACTTCCTAATTTGTCATCATGTGTATTAATAAATTGGTCTTCGGCTACTTGGTCTAAACTGAAAATAAGTAGTTTTTTCTGAAAATGTCATAGATAACTTTGGCATTTTATTACAGTTCGTTGTTCCTTACCATCAAGAAGAAGGGGAATTTTAAAGTCTGTGGATGTGAGCAGACAGAAACATTTAACACCTCGCTGCAAAAAATTCTACAAACAGTTTATTGAGTGGGGACGTAAAACAACAAAAATGCAGCAACGTATTAAAAATTTAAAAGAAAGACTGAATAATGCTGAAAAAGTGGCCAATTCTCCAAATTTTTCAGGACTTCTTGAAAAAGTAAATGAAAGCACATATAAGTTTATCATGTTGCAAATAAGGATACAGCAACTCAAACCAAAAAGTAGACGGTTCACTATTGATGAGAAAATTTTAGCACTAACACTATTAAAGACAGGGCTCAAAGCCTATAGGCTATTATCAAGAATTTTTTGCCTCCCTACTGTGAGAACGCTTAGCACATTGCTAGAAAAAGTGCCATTCTATCCAGGAATAAATAGAATGATTTTTGACAATTTAAAAGCGACAGTGCAGAATTTTAAGACCCCTGAAGAAAGATTGTGTGCCATTGTTTTTGACGAGGTCGCTTTGGAAGGTTTATTGTCCTATAATTCAAAACGGGACTGCATTGATGGAGTAGAAGACTTGGGTGACAAGAGAACAAATAATATCGCAAACCATGCAAATGTGTTTATGGCCAAAGGCGTTTATCGCCAGTGGAAGCAACCCTTGGCGTTTTCTTTTAGTCATGGTCCCATAAAAAGTGTACAATTGAAAAAAATGATCAGGAATATCATTTCTCAATGCCAGAAAATTAACCTAGAAATTGTCGCAACAATTTCCGACCAAGGATCCAATAATGTGGCAGCTATAAATTCTTTACTGAGAGATACTAGGGAGTATTGTGAACGACGTGGAATTGAGAACCGTTACAGTGGATATTTGATAAATGGCCAAGAAATTGTTCACTTATTTGACGTTCCACATTTATTCAAAGGCATGAGGAACAACTTGTTAACAAAGGATCTCCATTATATTCAGGACAATGTCCCAAAATATGCCAAATGGAGTCACATAATTCAATTTTATGAGTTGGACACCATGGAAGACACACGATTAGCCCCAAAATTAACGGATAGCCACATTTATGTCAGCAGAATGAACAAAATGAAAGTTTCCATAATGGCTCAAGTTTTTAGTCATAAAGTAGGATCTTTAATTAAACGAATTTCACAGTGGGGTATGTAAAAATGAGAGTATTTCATGTTTTTAAGATATTTTTCTTGCAGATGTCCAGTCTGAAAATAAACTTACAAAAGAAGCCAGTGATACAGGAGATTTGCTTATTTTTTTGGATACACTTTTTGATAGTGTGAATGGAAATAATAAAATTGCTTCCTCAGCTAAGCCCTTAAAAGGTGGAGTGACCAGTACGTCAGGACACGAAGATTTTTGGAATTCGGCCATTGTAGTGCTCAAATCAATGCGATTTTGGGATAAGAAAAAGAAGGAATATGTGAACGTACCGTCCCTGAATAATTTAATCAAAACCCTTAAAGGTTTTTTGTACATAAAAAAAAAATTGGTAGACGGGCACAGGGTGAAGTATTTTCTACCAAGGGCTTTTAACCAAGACTGTTTGGAAAATTTTTTTGCTGCCATAAGAAGCCATGGTCGTAGATATAACAACCCTGATGTCGCGCATTTTGTGTCATCGTTCAAATCACTAATAATGAATAATTTTATGTCCCACCATTCAGCTGGGGCAAATTGTCAAAAAGACTTCACTGTTGGTGCTTTAGACAATATGAGAACTTTTTTTGCTGGGGAGTATGTTGCCGGTATTAGCCCACTAGAAGAAAAAGTAATGGAAAGTACACCATATACTATTTCCTCTAGAAAAAAAAGTAGAGTTGCAAAGGCAACAATAGCATATTTTGCGGGATTTATCAAAAAGAAAGTGCTAAAGATTAATAAACAATGTGTAAGCTGCAAACAAAATTTAGAGCACACAGATGGGGATGTACCGTTGGATGTCATAGAAGCCTCCCAATATCAATCTGCAGTGCTGCAAAAGCCAGGCAGTTTTTTATATTTTTTATGCAGCCAATCGTTGTCTCGGTTAATGTACTTAATTCCTAGGTATTGCGCCTTAAAAGGCATTTTAGTTTCCCTAAGAAAAGCGCTGTTGAAAGACTTAAATTTTACACCCTTAAATTGTCCCAAACATTCCAACACAGGCGAATTAGTGGCCAATAGTTTAATTAAGCATACAATATATTTTTGGTCAAAACAAGTAAATAGAATAACCATGGGGAAGGATGAGCGATTTAGCAAACATTTGGCCAAAATTGAAGACACTTCTTTGGTTGATCCCGTTAAATTACAGGCACAAAAACTATGTGATAATAGGCGTAAGCGTAAGAAAACAATTAGGAATTAGTCTTACATATTATTATAACTTTATCTTTGTATTTTTAATTCTCGTTAATTATGTTTTTATTTTTTTTTAATGTAATATTGAATTTTCTTTATTAAGTAAGTATATGCCTACATTCTAGTTTTTTTTCAACACAAGCATGCAAATTTAAGCCAGTATTTACTACTTTCTTCCTAAAAAAAGATTTAGCCCATTAACGTAACGCCTTATAACCGCTTATTACCCAGCTTATCTTTCTTAACATTAATGCAAATTCCTTTCACGTAATCAATGTTGATCTAATTTATGTCTCGTAGAAATAAAAAATTAAAACTAGATAAACAAAGCGATAAATGAGCGAATAAGTTTTAACCGTTGAGCCCAGTTTTCAGTAACTCGAAGTTCGCAGATTTTACGCGAATTAAAATGGCCGACGCACAGAAAAGCCATTGTTGTGTACCCCGGCCATGTAATTCGCAGAAAATCTGTGAAATTCGCCTTACTGCAAACGGGCCTTAAAACAACCTACCTACAGGCGATTTGCGTAGTTTGAAACACCCGCTTTTACATATTAGTTGCCCCCACAACCACTCGTGTCGCCACAAATGCTCACCCTGCCTATACTTAGGAGCTTTAGCGTCTAAATATACGTGGTTTGTGATTAACTTCGAGTGGATGGAAGGGGTCGGCAGCGTGGGGTGAAATGAGCTCATTTAAAGCATAGTGGGGTATCATAGTATTCCTGCTGCCATTTGGCAAACAACCTTATTTTAGCCTACATTAATAGAATTAATAGAATATTGGCATTCACCTAGGGCGGATGAAAAGCTCGCTAACTTGATTTAAAGATAGGCGTCACCACGATGACTTGGGTATAATAGTATTCCAGCTCAGGTTTTGAGAATAAGTAGATATGGGAGCATTAGAAGTGATTATGACATTGGCATTCAAATGGAGTGGATGTAACCCGATATACAGTGAGGACCAAAAGTCCGCCCCCAACACCCTGCATCTCTGGAACCACTTAAGTTAGAGCTTTCAAATTTGAAACGGGAGCATTAGTCGAGAAACTAAACCGATTTCCGTTGACATAATGCGCTGTGACCTTGAAATTTCGAAGTTATGAAATAAAGGTCAAAAATGTATATGGCACGAGAGGTCATGTGACCGCTCATTAGAAAGGTAATTTAATCTGCATACGATGTGAAAGTTGATTCTAAAAAAGTCTAAGTTAAAATAATTTTTTTCTTGCTGGAAATTGATTTTAAAAGGAACTTGCCGTTTTACGCTTTTTTGCGTAAAATAAATGAAAGTAAGTAATCACAGGCAACACACTCTTGCATCGCGTGCATTAAGGCGCGCAAATAAAAATATCTGGAATACGAAGAAGG
The DNA here is from genome assembly GCA_963924575.1 of Pycnomerus fuliginosus. Classification (NCBI taxonomy): domain Eukaryota; kingdom Metazoa; phylum Arthropoda; class Insecta; order Coleoptera; family Zopheridae; genus Pycnomerus; species Pycnomerus fuliginosus. Next base: position 18,006,795 of record OZ004619.1, on the reverse strand, counting down.
TTTGGGGGGCCGGACCCCCCTCCCCTTGGCGTCCGCCGCCGAGCTACTGTACCTTTTATGCATTTTTATCACATCTGAAATATCGAAATTCTTATCGACCTTGACAATGGCGGTACAGCCCAAGCCCCTGAACCGATTTGGCTGAAATTTTGCACATTAGCATTGTATTACACGCCGAAGAGCTGAACAAATTTTGGATTCAATCGGCCCACGGAAAGTGCCGTTTTGGCACAATTTCCAAATTTAAAATTATTCTCTCATTTAACCACCTAAAACAAGATTTTGAAACATTTATTGTCACCATCATCAGAAAGGTCTTTAAATTCTGGTTTTAAATAAGACAAAATTTATTAGCAATTAGAACCCTTTGGGTAGAAAAATCGAAATTTTGTAATAACACTGAAACCACGTTATAGCCCAAACTACTGGATCGATTTGCCCGAAATTTGGTACATGGAGGTTAGGTAACCCGTTGAAGAGCTGAAAGGCTGTTGGGGGCAATTTGTCCATGGGAAGCTTCTCTGCTGCCATTTTTTTAGTATTGAATTTGATAGCTGATAATTTATCGGGTGGAAAACCTTTGTGCCATTTTTTTCAAAAAATGTCTTAGTGGTAAAAGGCCCCGGTGTTTGAATTTCTCTTAGCAAGAGAGCATTTTCTTACTACTGGATTCTATAGCTGTTGCTTTGACGGATCAAAAACCTAAATGCCATTTCTTGGAAATTTACGTTTCACTTTTTGAATTTTTATTAGCAAACTTATTATTAGCATACTTATTATTATTATTATCGAATTTGATAGGTGTTGCATTGCCGGATCGAAAACCTTAGTGCATTTTTTCAAAAAATGTCATTTTAGGGATGAAAAACATTTTTAAACTTAAATAATGACGGCGCCTCGTGTACCGTATGGACGGTGTACAAACGGCACAAAACCGTTGCGAAGTGATTTGATGCTTGGATTCGACGCACAGGTTGTCAATTTTTTATACAATCCGCCTTAAAACTTACTTCAATAAAAAAAATTTTTTTCGAGCATGCCAGCGTATGCATCCTATGAATTTGCATGCCAATTATATTTTTGTGTTGTACACAGACTAAATAACCTAAAAATCAAAGGGCATGCGAAATACTATTATACCCAATACCCAATATTATATTCTATTAATGTAGGCTAAAATAAGGTTGGTTGCCAAATGGCAGCAGGAATACTATGATACCCCACTATGCTTTAAATGAGCTCATTTCACCCCACGCTGCCGACCCCTTCCATCCACTCGAAGTTAATGCCAATTAAATCTGTTGGATGATTTCTTCTTATTCAAAGATCGGTACAACTTTCAGACAGAATACTGTAATATTTTTTTGTTGTTAAAAATGATGATTTTAAAAATTCCTCCTAACAAGTACATCCACTGTACATGCATGCCAATTGGTCCTATGCTATCTCCAAGACTGGAAATGTAAAGTACAGTTCATTTCAAGGGTTTAGTCCGGTCAGTCCGGTTCAGGTACAACGCTCTAGGTTAGCTCCGTCTTTTTCTACACAACATCTGGCAATTCACCCACGTTGTAACGTACAGTCCTAAGAGTGTCTACTATCGCGTCTCTGTTTAACACATATAAATGGAAGAGACGGATATATCACCCGTTAAAGTATTCTCTAGGACTCGATCGGGGCGCGAAACTATTCCACCACTCATAAACTCATTGATTCCGTAGAAACACAATTCTTTTTAAAAGTAGGTACTTTGTGTTGACTGTGGTGGAATAACCAGGTTTCACTGTTACTTACGACGGTCAGGTCGAGGATGAGCGGAACTCATTTGCATTTTACGATCTAACGGACTAAACCCTTGAAATGAACTGTAATAGGGGTCTCCAGCAGAATACTATGATACCCGAAAATTCTGTTATGAGCCCCTGGACTATATATACTACTTACTCAAATGGGTATCCCCTAAAGAATGGGACAGTATGTTTTTGGAATCAGTCGGCCATTTCTTATCTGATTTGAATGAACCTGGTCTTAAATTGAATTAAAGCTAAAGAATGAGACTTACGAGCCTCACAAGAAACTGCGGTAGATGGCGCTACCGTAGTATTCCTATTGATATTGTTATTAAGGCTTACTTTGAGGTGCGTGGGGATTTGATCAGACAATAATCAATCGTTATGAAATTCAAGTGGGCTTGAAGATTGTTCTTTTCTTTCTACAGATCTTTTTTCAGAAGTCGATTTTGTTTACGCATTAATTTTCTGGGATTTTTTTAAATTGTATCTTATTACGCCATAATGACTTATGAGTAAAGTTTGTGATTCACAAAGAGCCTAATTTTCGATTATAAGTTATTGTCGAATTTCATGAAAACAGACGACTGCTAGTGAGCAAATTAGAGTCACCTACTACTGAAAATTTCGCTGTTTGTGCATCACAAAATTTACTCATAAGTCATTATGGCGTAAAAAAATCACAGAAAATTAATGCGTAAACAAATCGACTTCTGAAAAAAGATCTGTAGAATGAAGAACAATCTTCAAGGCCACTTGAATTTCATAACGATTGATTTGTGTCTGATTAATCCCCGCGCACCTTAAAGAAAGCCTTAAAAACAAGTAGGTATCAATAGGTTCGTAAGTTTCAGTCTTTAGCTTTAATTTAATTTAAAACCAGGTTCATTCAAATCGGTTAAGAAATGGCTCCCAAAAACAGTTGTCCAATTTTGTATGGGACATCCGTTACTTCAATTTTTATTGATGTAACATTTTGCATGGAAAGGTCAGTTACGAGGTCGTGCCTTTTGGTTTTTTTAAATCTGGTTCTGCCATCATTAATTTACAGAAAACGTTCATTCTTTTGTTGGACAGTTTTAATTTTTTATTTTAAGTTTATACTACATAAAACGGATTTACTCTATTTAATTGCTTTATTTTCACAAAATGCCCTCACAAATACGTGGTAGGTAAGTATGCAGGATATTGCCCAATAAGGCAAGTGATAGATTCTGCCCTTTGCTCCACCATCAGTTCTGTAGTTAACTCCCCCATCGCACCCCACGAACCTATGGAATAGGATGCAATATCGCATTAATAAACTGATATAAAGAACAGCAAGGAAGTGGTACAGTCGGGGACTCTGAAAATGCCTACGCCACCGTGACGAATCAGTAGGCGCTTTCGATTTGCACATTTCCTCAGCAGGAACTCACCTCACCTCGGTCGCGTTCTATTTGCTGTTAATTAACTAAGGAGAATTTTGAAATGAGGAAACGTCACTTGTGATGTTTACTGGTGTTCTATGAGTTATCAAATGTCAGTGAAAAAAATTAGAAGAATGAAGCATCGCAGAAGGGCAAAGGGACAATGCATGATGGTACTGGGGATGTGCTGATCCAATGCGCTGGTTAGTCTTTCCTATTTCTTTGATTTGATGGCTTAACTTGATAATTTGCATTGACTTTGATTACGTTGACTGACACTGACAAATATCTGAGGTAAAATTAAAATTGCGTTCTTTTTGACAATGAGGACCAACTGAGGATTATCTGAGGTGAACTGAGCTGAGCACCTCACCTCAGTGCAAATCGAAAGCGGCTAGTATCGTTGCAACATGCTTAATATTTCCGCAACCTGGAGTCGATAAGTGAATCGTCGCGGTGGGGTGGGCATTTTTAAAGTCCCCGACCTACCTACCACAATAAGTACACATTCTGTTGGAAATATCTAATCAAATGTTACCAAAAGGGGGACGAAAAGTCAAAGAGGGTGAAAGTTAACAGAGGTTAAGTACAATTACTTACAGAAAATAACACATAGGCAATTATGCAATAGCCTTTGGAGAGTTGAAATAGTGCGAGGGGGAGTGAAAAAGGTCAATATTATCCAAAATTGCCCGAATTTGGCCAAATTAACGCTTGAGGGGTTGCAAAACTGTGAAGGGGGATGACAAAATGACTAGTAAAGTAAAACTATCGAAAATTACACGAAAAAGAAGCAGTCTGCGTAAATTTTGCTTTTTGAGGGTTCACATATCGTGAAAGGGGTTGAAAAATTGTGGATGGCTTAAAAATTTATTTATGAAAATACCGAGGTCGCCAAAATCGCGATTTTTCGGAATTTTTCTCCACAACATTCAGTTACACTTTTTGTTAGAGGCAATATTTAAAGTGTATAGGTACTAACTAGCTTGTCTTCGATTCTAAAGAGTACTAACTTAATATACCTACCTATTTTCCAGACTGAAAAAGTCGCTCGAAACGAGAATCCAGACTTTCACTTGTCATTTGTCATTGTCATTTTAAAGAAAAACTTGAACATAAAACCGAGTCCAAAATGTCGTTTAAAAAAATGTGTTGTCTAAAATTCTAAAGCTTCCCCTCGTTCACAAATTTTTATGCACAAAGATTGCGGTTGCTTCACTTTCTGCTCTCGAAATCTATGTTTACACAACCGTTGCTTTGACTCTATTCAACGACTAATGAGATATGTAATCATGTCTACTTTCGCATAAATTATTCAAGGGGTGCTGTGGAAAAATTCTGCAATCGAAAAGTCAAGTGTCGGGGGTTTAATATTCAATTTTTTCTATAAAAGAACATCCTGTATATTGACGTGAAGCGAAAGTCCTGGATTCCCATTCCGAGCGACTTTTTTAGTCCGGAAGATAGTACTATAGTCTGTCCGGGATCTAGGCGACTTTTGCTACCCGGGAAATTTGAAATCCACGTCGCCGATTGGTTAAAATTCAGCCATAATTAATCGCAACAAAAATGTGGCTTGCAGGAATTAAGAATGTAGGTTTAAAAATCAAATTTACCTCGCAGGTCGATGTAAGTTACATTTTAAACCGTTTGCGCTGCATTACTTTTATAATATTGCAAAATTATTGATTTGCCGAGTAAAAATTTTGCTATCATGACAGATATACTGCTGTCTGTCATATCATTCCTGCGAAACGTAATAGCCAATGAGTGCGATAAAAGCGGCTATTCTATTGGCTTATTTAAAGTTACCGCTATGAAAGCCGCCATCTTTCCGAATTCCGGCTCCTTCATTAATAAACAGATGAAACATGGCGGCCTTCGGTCCAACAAATAGTTATCGTTTCGGAAAGGGGCATTTAACGTTGAATGAAAAGAAGATAATATTAAATGTCTATAAAAGTGTCTGTACAAATTTCCCTAACTTGAACAAGGTGCAGCTTCTAGATAAAACCGCTGAATTTACAGGTAAGGTCAAACACATTCCTCTTTCATGATAACGGTACCACACGTTGTCTTTCAGGCCGATGTTCAACAACAATTAAAGCTATATTAAAGGAAGAGCGTAGTACAAATACTCTATCACAGCCCAAAGTAGGTCGAAGGGATAGTGCATCATAAGGAAATATCGGAAATGCCCTCGGGAATGTCAGAAAGAAGTGAGGGAAAATGTCCGAATGTCCTGGAAATGTTAGAAACCCCTCGGAGATAAAAAGAAAGAAGTGAGGGAAAATGTCCGAATGTCCTGGAAATGTTAGAGACCCCTCGGAGATCAAAATTCATCAAAAATGGCACTTTCTGGTCCAAAACTTGATCAGAGCCCATTAAAAATGTAACGTCATGTAAGCATTTTTATATTTCGGTGTTTAATCACCTGAGGACATTTTCATACACCTTCCCACGAAAAATCACTATTCAGTGTTTGATTTAAATTTTTTCCTGGGCCGATGTCGTATAGGATTCTTTATAAATGTTAGGAAATAATCCATTTTATGGCTAATTGCCATTTTGAGTGTCCTGATTTGTAAATGCACAATTATATTACTAAAATTGTCTGTGTATCAGGGAATGGGACGGGAAACTTCAATGATACACAGACAATTTTAGTAATATAATTGTCGAAGAATTAATTTCTTTGTTTTTCGATAATGTAGAAAGTAATAAATCGTTTTATTTGTCAGCTGACTATTTTGTATTTATTCAAAACCCCAAATCGTTTAAACTGAAAGAAGATTTACTTTGAATTTTATGAGCCCCAAGGATTACTTTAAATTACCCGCTTAATTTCAATTTAAAGTTCCCGCGTTAAGCAAGCCAATCAGATTTAGCATATTTGAATTTGACATTTATCAGAAAATCCTGTTGGCGAAAAAACGCCTAGAGAAGTTTTCCCATCATTCCCCATTGTGAAGTGGGCCGGTCGCCTGCAGGACGGACAGACTATAGGTGCTTATCTAAAAAAAAATGCGGCGCCCCTCCCGAACGAGTCACCCATGGGTCATGAAAATATCTTTAATTGACTCTTTAGAATCGAAGACAAGCTGATATACACTTTAAATATTGCCTCTAACAAAAAATATAACTGAATGTCGAGGAGATAAATATCGAAAAATCGCGATTTTGGCGACCTCTAACGGAAAAACTGGTCATAGGATATGGTTTGGCCTTAACATTTTTTGTTCAGAATTGAATGGGCTACAACATATCAAAAATTCAGCCAAATCCACCGAAACCACTTTTCCATTTAAATCGTGCGGGGTCCTTTCAAGTTTCAACCCTTAAATTTAATCCCCCTTGTTGGATGTCAGTGAAAATTTGTCCAACCCCCTTCAGTGTCACTGAAAATTACCACATCAAATTCTGCCTTGATACGATGAGTAGTTTTTGAGTTCTCGTATTTTTGTGTTTTTGCATATTAGGGGTTGCAGCGCCTTTAAGGGTGATTTTTCCCAAAGTATGAATAACACCTTTTTTTAATCATTAACGTAAAGCTATATCGAATGACACCAATTTCGACCAATAGGTACTTATTAAGAGGAATTTTGAGTTACAACCCTTTATTTCTACCCCGTTCCTCCGATTTTGCGGAAAAAACATCCGCCGGTTTCATCGAAATATATATGTGTGTACCTACCTACGTTGGGTTTCAAATAGCTGCGTTCAACCCTTGCGCAGTTTTCATATTTTTTATGGTTTTCATCCCCCGAATTTGACACCCCTTCACCTTCAACAGACTTGAAAGTCGAACGTGCGTACCAAATTTCAACAAGACACCTCCACTACTGCTCGAGTTACTGCAATTTATAATTTGTCGGTTTGCCACCCCTAACTCCCATCCCAATCCCCGCCGAGTATTTAATGATACGCTACCGAGTTTCAGCTCGATATCTCAATTCATTCTCAAGTTATCCGACGGACAGACTAGACGGGTGAACGAGCGAATAATCAAAGACGAGTAGAATCAAGCGTTCTGAATAACTAGCTTAGCAACCAAACCAAAAGTTAGGCTAAATAAGGCTCTAAGTGTACCTACTCATAAACTCATAGCACACACAGAAGTACTCATAGCGTTAGCGTTTTACTAGCTTGTACAGTTACCAATTTGATTGGTAACGTGAACTGGTCAACAAGTATTATTACGCTAATAATCTTCTATTGCCATACGTCACGCCGTTGCGCGGCGTTGCCATGTTGTGAACACTGGGCTGAGGTGAATAACCTTTTGCAGAAAAAAATATTTTAACTCTTATACAAAAATAATGATTTTACAAAAAATTAAGCAAGACATGGATTTGTCGATCAAAAATAAAAATAAAACATATTTTGTAGGATTTTATGGTTTGCACATAATATCTGAATGCTATAATTTTCCTTCGGACAAATATTTTGTGAAAAGGACCTCTATTTTGCATACACAATTTTGAAGCGTTTGGCGCCTCCTAGTTATCCAAGAATTACTACAAAATCAAGAAGAGAAGGAACTACTATTAATATTAATATTAAAATAGATTTGTAGGTATATCATTATTAAAAATTTTTGTAAAAAATAAACATTTAATTAATTTAATGTAGGTATAAATAAAAAATTTTACTATGCGTTCAGAAATATTCTTAGATATTAAATTTTTAAAACATAAGTATTTTAACAAATAAATAAAATTTTGTAAAATATTACGAGATATTTATAAAAAAATGTGTAATTTGTTTCACTTTGTCCTTTATGTCTTACTTAAATTTATATGGTAGATCAAATTTTAATATTACTTAAAAAAAAATAAACGTTTAATTAATTTAATGTAGGTATAAATTGAAAATTTCACTTTGCGTTCTGAATTATTCTTATTTTTTTTTAACATATAATAAAATTTTGTAAAATATTACGAGACATTTATTTACTCGGATTTAGCATAATACACGCTGGGAGTTAAAAAATTGTAAACTGGAATGAAATCAAAGTGTATGAAAATTAACCGCAGTTAAAGAGAATAACACGAAAATAAGCCAATTATGCAAATTTAGCTTGGGGCTTGAAATATTGCGAATGGAGTGGAAAAACTGAAAAAGGTAAACATAAGTTATTATGAGTTCAATTTATTGCCGAAAGAAAATGAAATTAGGCGAATTTAGCAAAATGGATGCTTAGGGGGTTGAAAAATTGTAAAGAGGGATGAAAAGTCAAAGTGGGTGAAAATTAACCGCCAGAATCATGATAATTACATTGCAAACATGTCGATGCAGACGCGTGGATGCTACCTTCTAAGTGTTCCTCCACATCGAACCTCATTATTCGAAAAGACTTCCTGACTTCCTTTTACAGAGCCGTCAAAACCTATAATGCACTTCCTCGGGAGCTTAAAGAAGTTGGAAATCTCAACACGTTTAAAAGACTGTTGAGGTCCTGGCTTATATCGAGTTGTTTCTACATTTATGACGCCTTTGTCTCAAGGGCTTAGTAAAATACTTGTTTTGTAAATTGTAAATTTTTATTGTACGTCTATACCTACATGTTTATTCATTATGCTATATCATTGTTTTGACGCAGCTGATGTTCTGTAAAAGAATTCGATAGCTAAATAAATATTATTATTATTATTATTATTAAGTAGAATTGTAGAAAAAAACACGAAAATAAGGCAACTATGCAAATTTGGTTTCTGGAGTATTGAAATATTGCGAGTGGGGTGGAAAAAGTGAAAAAGGTAAACATAAGCTATATGTATAAGTTCAACTTATGGCCAAAGAAAAACGAAATTAGGCGAATTTAGCAAAATGGGTGCTTAGAGGGTTGAAAATTTGTAAAGGGGAATGAAAAGTCAAAGGGGGTGAAAATTGACCGTAGTTAAGTAGAATTATAGAAAATAACACGAAAATAAGGCAATTATGCAAATTTAGCTTCTGTGGGGTTGAAATATTGCGATTTGGCTGGAAAAAGTGAAAAAGGAAAACATAAACTATATGAATTCAACTTATTGCCAAAGAAAAAAACTAAATTAGGCGAATTTAGTAAAATGGGTGCTTAGCGAGTTGAAAAATTGTAAAGAGGGATGAAAAGTCAAAGGGGTGAAAATTAACTGGAATTACAGAAAATACCACAAAAATAAGGCAACTATGCAAATTTAACCCTTAAAGGGTTGAAATATTGCGAGGTTGCGAGAGGGTTGAAAAAGTGAAAAATGTAAATATTATCCAAAAGAGTAAACTTTATTACTGAAGAAAGACAAAATTGCACGAATTTCGCCAATTTAACGTTCGAGGGGTTGCAAAATTGTGAAGGGGGATGAAAAGTTAAGGGGGTGAAAAATGACTGTACAGTGCGTTCGCGAGACTTAGCCCCATGAGCTAGAGGCTGCAGTTATCAACGATGTGACCGACGTCTGTAATAAGCGATGCTTGGTATTTCCACCAATGTTAGCGAAGCCAGTAAGAGCGCGTACAAAAATCAACCGTCGTCGTACATTGTGTGGTGGAGAGATCAACCGGTCCTCAGTGACGCTTCAACGAACGTCGAACGTTCAGTTTACTTTCTTCCTCAGATAAACGAGTCGGAGTGAGACATAGCGCACGACACGATCAGGGCGTTACGCTCAAACTTTCTCGGTCTACGTGCAACAACGCTGGAGAGAGATGGCTTTCAAAACGTAGGTGTATTATAACAGGGTACGATGGGGCTAAGTCTCGCGAACGCACTGTAGTAAAGTAGAACTTTCGAAAATTACACGAAAAAGAAGCGGTCTGCGTAAATTTTGCTTTTTGTGGGTTCACATATCAGGGTTAGGGGTTGTTAGTAGCCTAAGGGTTCGTTTTAAGTTAAAGACTCATAAGACCTTTTTTCAATGGTTAATGAAGTCTTTTGAACCCTGTGATTTAATACCAACATTTATCTTAAGAAATTTCCAGTTTCAACCTTTAAATTTCACCCCCTTTGTTAGATTGTAATGAGAATTTGCTCATCCACCTACAATGTCACTATAAATTAGAACACGAAATCCTGATGCATTGATACGTGGAACAGTTTTTAAGTTCTGGTATTTTTATGTTTCTTCTGGGGGGTTGAAATATTGCGAGTGGGGTGGAAAAAGTGAAAAAGGAAAACACAAGCTACTTATATAAATTCAACTTATGGCCAAAGAAAAAACTAAATTGGACGAATTTACTAAAATGGGTGCTTAGGGGGTTGAAAAATTGTAAAGGGGGATGAAAAGTCAAAGAGGGTGAAAATTAACCCAAGTTAAGTAGAATTACAGAAAATAATACAAAAATAAGACAATTATGCAAATTTAGCCCTTGGAGGGTTGAAATATTGCGAGGGGGTTGAAAAAGTGAAAAATGTAAATATTATCCAAAAGAGTAAAATTTATTACCGAAGAAAGACAAAATTGCACGAATTTGGCCAATTTAACGTTCGAGGGGTTGCAAAATTGTGAAGGGGGATGAAAAGTTAAGGGGGTGAAAAGTGACTGTAGTAAAGTAGAACTTTCGAAAATTACACTAAAAAGAAGCGGTCTGCGGAAATTTTGCTTTTGGTGGGTTCACATATCGAGATTAGGGGTGTTAGTAGCCTAAGGATTGGTTTTAGGTTGAAGACTCATAAGACCTTTTTTCAATTATTAACGAAGTCTTTTGAACCCTGTGATTTAATACAACACTTATCTGAAGAAATTTCCAGTTTCAACCCTTAAATTTAACCCCCTTTGTTAGATCGTAATGAAAATTTGCTCATCCATCTACAATGTCACTGTAGATTAGAACACCAAATCCTGCATTGATACGTCGAACAGTTTTTAAGTTCTGGTATTTTTGTGTTTCCGCATATTAGGGGTTGTAGCGCCTTTGAGGGTGCTTTTTTGCAAAGTATGAATAACACCTTTTTTAAATCATTAACGGTAAGCTATCGAATGACGCTAATTTCGACCAATACTCATAGATCGGAATTGTGGGTTACAACCCCTAATTTCCACCCCCTTGGTCCGATATGGCCCAAAAGCAATCCCCGCCTTACTTTTAGGGCACAAAGCCGTATAGTAAATTTGATCTCGACACCTCATTCAATGTTCTCAAGTTATCCGACGTTTTGTATTTCTGCATGTTAGGGGTTGTAGCGCCTTTAAGGGTGGTTTTTGGTAAAATATGATTAACACCTTTTTTGATTTTTTTTTATTTTTTTATTTTTTTATTATCCAGAGTCACTGAAAATTACCGCATCAAATTCTGCGTTGATACGCTGAGTGGTTGTTGAGTTCTCGTATTTTTGTATTTTTGCATGTTAGGGGTTGTAGCGCCTTTAAGGGTGGTTTTTCGTAAAATATGAGTAAGACCTTTTTTGAACCATTAACGAAAAGCTATCGAATAACGCCAATTTCGACCAATACTTATTAAGCAAAATTTTGAGTTACAACCCCAAATTTCCACACCCTCAATCCGAGTTTGCGGAAAAAACATCCCCCGTAAGGTTTCATCGAAATATATGTGTATGTTGAGTTTTAGATGGATGCGTGCAACCCTCGCGGAATTATCACATTTTTTGTGATTTTCATCCCCTAAATTTCATCCCCCGAAATTGGCACCCCTCTCACTTTCAACGGACTTGAAGGAAGAACATGCATACCAAGTTTCAGTAAGATAGCTCCAGTAGTTCTCGAGTTATTGCAATTAATAGTTTTTCGGTTTTTCACCCCTAACTCCCACCCCCTTGGTCCGATATGGCCCAAAAGCAATCCCCGCCTTACTTTTTGGGAGGCAAAGCCGTATACCAAGTTTCAGCTCGATATCTCAATCCGTTCTCAAGTTATCTGACGGACAGACTGAGGAGCGAGCGAGCGAGCGAATAAGCTAAGACAAGAGTACCTCCGCATTCTGCTACGGGGTTAATAGTCGAGGATATTAGGCGCTTTCCTTTTGCAGATTTATCTCAGTAACCTGACATAATCTCAGCAATTTGATTGGTTCATTTGAATTTTGACCAATCAGATTGCTGAGATTTACTCAGGTGTCTGAGATATGTAGGTATATGTTTAAAAGGAAATCGCCTATAGGCCTGTGCTTGTTATGTTAGTATAATGAATGACAAGTGATGTCCGGTTTTTTTTTGCTCGCTACTGTACATTATACCTATGTACAGTCGAGAAAATATGTCATGCACTCAACTCTTGAGCGTTACGCTCAGAATTTACTACACCAGCCTTCGATATTGGTGCATTTACGTGCCATTAGAACCGGCACCAGTTGGGGGTTGTACTGCAGCGTCAAAAAACCTAGGACTGTATGCCAGTTAAGAATTATTCGCTCAAGAAATTGGCATAAAGGGCATTATTTAGTTTTTCGACTGTACCTACTTAGGGGTAATTGGGGTAATCAGGAACATTAATTTAAAATCTTACTTTTGAAGCTAGACAAATGACAAATAGAAAAAGTCTGAAAAAGATTGTGTGCTCGTGCTGGAGTGTGGTAGATAAATCAGCCACTATATAATTTTTCAAAATTATTTAAGAAGATAATTTTCTACCTTTCACTTCATTTTGCACTTTTATAAATAAAAAACGTAAACATGAACATAAAGTACAATAAGGAATCAGTTAAAGCAGCTTATTATAGTCGACCGCTTTGAATAATAATTGCAGTACTAGAATGTGACGATTCTAGTACGGTCGACGAAATAAATACTTATTAGCCTCGTTCCCAATTACCCCTTATATTATTAAATTCGTGATATTGTTAGATCTCTATTATGATTTTAATTTCAGAGACAATGGTAACTTGAATGATGTGCAGCGGCGTCACAATACTAAGTTGAGTAAAACTCGTGTTGTTGTGGAACATACTTTTGGAATTCTCAAAAGTAGATGGCGCATACTACGTTATGTTAACGCAAATAGTATAAAGAAAATCGTTAAAATCATTGCTGCTTGCTGTGTACTCCACAATTTTTGCTATTTAAACATAGACTTTTGGGATAATTATATTCCGGAAAACTATGATGAGGAGGAATATATGGGCCAAGGTGGTGCAATAGAAGCAGTTAATAAGCGCTATCAAATAGCTCATTCATTGTAATTTTTGTAATTCTTAAAAATAAAAAACAATACATAGATAATAACAAAACAAAAAAAAATCTCTTAAGATACCTACCTATTAACAAAACATTTTTTCTAACAAAAAATAAGTTCTCTTACATAATTATTAACAAAACATTTTCTTCTATCAAACATAAATTCTAAATATTGGTTACATAGGCATAGGTACATATTTAACATGAAATCATTGTATTAATCTTCATCACTGCTATGGTGTGGCCTCTGGGTTGTTTAGCAGTGCTAACATTTGCTCATGACGCTGGTCATTTTGCCTATTTATCAACTCAATCATGGCCTTGAATTCTTCAGATTTTTTCTTTTGATTTTCTTTTTGCAAGTCGAGTAATTCTTGTAAAACTTGTGACCTTGATGGTCTCACGGAGCATTTAATGTTATTGAAACGGTTAGGTTTCTCTGGAGGATTTTCTTTAGAACCTGAATCAATTATTAGAACAGGTGACACCTTGTGTTTATCACCTAAAATGTTGTCTACCTCGTCATAATACGGAGGATTTTTCACTGCACCTTCTCCTGTTTTTTTGCGTCTATCATTAGTTGAAATATAAGATGATTGCAGATTGGCAAATTTTTGTCTACATTTTTCTGCTCCAGCATCGTGTGGTTCTCCAACAAAATAGCTACTTTCGTTCATTTGTTTGGCAATTTTTGCCCATAGCAACTTTTTTACACTTTTCTTGTCATTGAATTCTTCTTTAAATTTCTCCCTCAATTCTAACAACTTCAACGTTGCTTTGTGATCATCGCCAGTCGGGTTCTTGCTGAATTTCCACAGCGAGCACAATTTATTTCCAACTGCTAATGTGCTGCAACCTTTTGATGATGTTGAAGCCACCCCTACTCCTTCGTTTTTATTACGTTCATCCAACAGAAGTTCTCCTTTCAAAGTCCTGTAGTATGTTAAGGCATATTCTGCATCTGTAAAAAAATTTATGTTCGATCTAATGGAGGTAATGCAAACAAACCATTTTTCAATTCTTGGGCAGTTTCACAGTCTATCTCAATTAGTAGTTCTCCTAACTGGAGCTTTTCCATTTTGCAACAAATAAGAAAACGGCGGCAAAAACACAAGGTTAAGTCAATTTGAGGTTAGAGTGGGTTAGAGGTTAGGAATAGGTACACAAAAGTGAATTTCCCCAGAATGTCCCCACCACATGCATTTCAAACCACCCTTGGGTCTAGGTTCAAACCCGGTTGAAACTTTTGCCTCCATGACGTCATCGTTTCGACAATAAAATAGGAATATTTGAACCTGGTTCAACCTGGTGCGTCAATAAAAAACGACTTTAGTTTGACCAAGGGAGATTGAATCTCGTAGGTTTTCCGTAGCTCTATATGCACCTGAGAGCGGCGTGTTGCCTAAATCTCACCGGTGAGATGATCTCCCGGTTTCAAAGATAAGGGTCCAGTGGGGTGAGATCGCCATTTTGTGGTTTAGCAATGCCATCTATTAGCAGCTGATTTTCGCGAATAGATTATGGATTCGACAACCCAACATTACAATGCCAGGCCCGTATGAGTAATTTTCAGACCCTGACTAATTTGCTAGTGACAATGAAAAGCGTCATGAACGAGGAGCGTATCCAGTAAACCTGTTGAAAATGACTTAAAATTCCATGGTTTGAACAACAGTAATATTGAGTTACTGGGATCGTTTAAGACATCGACAGTTATTAATAATTTTGAACATGATGATTTGATGTTTTTCATTTTTCCTGTTTCTGCAATGAAATGCAGCTGTCTTTTAGGTAGGGATGTTTTATGTAGTGAAATCTTATTTTCAGTTAGTGTAGCTGCCTAAAGTCAAACGTTTCTGTATTTTACAGAAGCGGTAAAAGTCAAACGAAGTGACTTGTTTCACGAATGGAAGTCTTATCATAAGTCTACTGGAAACATTGATTCAATGATGCATTTTTTTGTTAAAAGGACACGGATTGAAGATGTTTCTGATGAAAATGTTGCCTATGTATGTGAAAAAATTCGCAATGCTTTAGAATTCTCATTGATTTAAAAACAACTTTAAAAACAACCTTATTTGATGAGCAAAAATTCTTCAACCATTTTTATTGCAATTTCCGCCCCCTGAAACTACCCCCTTGCATCAAAGGAATTTTTTTAATATTTTTCCGGTACTCAGCAAATAATTTTGAGCTAGTCTATGAATTTCATAGTTTTGGCCAAAAAAATGTAAATACATTCCACTGTGGGGTGCCGTGAATCACAAATGTTTCCGTCAGTTACAATGTATTCTGTGTGAGTTTCACGAAAAATTCAAGATCAAGAAATTTCAAGAATGTTGAGCATAAGACAAGAATTAAGTGTCAAGAGCATGGAATACAAGACAAGAAATAAAATATCGACTCCCGTCCAGTGGCGGATTTAGGGGGGGGGGGCGAGGGGGCGATCGCCCCCCCCGAGATCCGTGCCGAATCATAAACTTCGTACATTTCACAAAATTCGTCTGTCGTCCACTCAGGGCCCGTTCCACAAGGTGGGCTGTGTAGGCGGCCGCCTGGGGCGGCAAAATTTTAGGGCGGCAGTTTGGGTTTTCCAAAAAGTTTTTGGGGCGTCACAGTTACACAGTGTCCGTACCTACCAATTTGATTGAGCATTTCTTATAATAATTATTCAGAGATGAGGTTTTAAAATAAAATGTAGGTACTAGGTATACTTAAGCAAGGGCGGGACCTAGGACGTCCTAGGGAGAGTAGAGTTAGTCGCTATGATTCAAAAATTTCATGCAGAAATGTCCTATTTTACTCTTTTTGTAAGAAATGCGATCTCGATAAAAAATTCTCCCTATGGGACTTAAGTTTTTCAAATAATGTCACTAACATTCTGAAGTGCTTAGAAAACGCGTGACCTTGAAATTTTGTAAAATTTTCGCCTGCGGCGCATTTCCAAACCCCCCCTTCCATTACTGTCTAACAAATTATTCCCCCATTCAACGAGCCCCACTATTGGAGCGGCATAATTCTACTTTGCCTAGGGCGGCAAAACTTCCTAAGCGGCCCCTGCCCCTGCGTCCACTGGTTTAAAATCATGGTTTCCCATCAATTCGCCCCTCCCGAGATAGTCTTCTGGATCCGCCACTGCTCCCGTCGATACACAGTGAATTTATCCAGATCCTTTTTTAAATTCAAGACAATAAGATATTACATTTAAGACAAGAAAATCTTGTCTTTTGAAATCTTGTGTCAAGCTCTCAAGACAAGAAATCTTGTCCTGAAAATGGTCTACCTAGGTATAGGTATGCCGTATGTACCTATAATACCTATAAAAACTAGTTGAAAAATCATAAAAATTAGCGCTGTTGTTTGTTTGCGAATTAATGGGGCACTTAATCCGCTTGTATGTGAGCGACATAATGCACTCCTATTCTACAGTAGGTGATTCGTCAATTTTTCAGATTTTGCCAATTTGGCCAATCCATGAGCACAATTTTGTAAGTACACTGATTACACCTGGTGATTTCACCCTTTTTTTCTTGATCTCAAAAGGTTTTCCCTCGGGTTTTCCTTAATTTCACCTGATTTCACCACCATGATTTCACTTAGCTTGTACACTGATTTCACCCATAGAAAACAGCATGGAAACTAGGTATAGGTAATCCAAAGACGACTACCGCGACGCAGTTTAGAGTGCCTACCTCTCGGCCTACCTATTATTAACCCTAAAGAAATCTGAGGTGAAAATCAGGAGCTTGTCACATTTGAGCTAGCATTTGAGAGATTTTTATAGATCTGGTCTCTTTAATTAATTAACAATGAAAACTAAAAGTTACCACTCACCCTAGAGAGAATTTCATTATTTTTCCATTACCATCTCACGATCTGGTGGCACCGTGCGCGGTCCTGTAGTCCACAGAGAACAACACTACGACCGCACAGACGACACCATCTGTAAAGCATTTTTTTCACATTATTTATGCTAAAAAACAAGTCATTAATAAATAAATAATGCTTACACCTGGCTTACACTACACATTCACCGGGCCTCGCGACATTGTATACACCAAGACACTGTGCATTACTGCATATGACATTCGTGCGGCGCATTATCCTGCACATCGAAATCACATGTAACACAATCATGTTATTTTATTAGATAGGCAACCCGCTAGTTTCATAGTTTTAACCATATACAGTTTTAACAATTTAACCTCCCCACACCACACTTTTAAAAAGCGAACGGGAGATGTATATCAAAGCGATGTGTATCGGGTGTCCTAGTGTCCATAAATTGCGGAACGGAACAGAACAGCATGGGAATAGCCGGAGCGAGTAAAATACGGAAGGGAATAGAACATTTCGAAAATAAATTAAACAGCAGTTTTTTTAATAAATAAATTACGGAACAGCCTGCGAGCAGCTTTACATACCTAAGAAATGGGTGTTCCGTGGAATATGTTTCCTCTGCCCCAGAACAGCCCTTTTTAGTGTTGTAAAGCTGAAATGTTTCATTTGAAATATTTCAAATAAACATTGAAATATTTCACACCCCTTGAAATATTTCATGAAACTTATTTTAAAAAACGCGCGCAAAATGAGTCGACAAGACATGGGAATGACATTTCACCCACCACTGGAGAGTGCGTTCATAAACAACGCTCTGGATATACTCTGCGATTTATTTTATACTCGTTCATAAATGCAGGGTGTGTGGCAGCGGGTAAGTTTCGCACACTTTCGCACTCGTTCATCAACGGTCGTGGCATACACTCACACTTTTTAAGGTTTTACTTTGAAACTTTGTACCCAGGCACAATTAAATATAGAGAATTCAAAACTGTTTTTAAAAATTTTCTTGGGCTTCCGGTTAAACCGGAAGTGACCCTCAAAAGATTTCTTCGATGTTTTTGAAAATCCAGGATGGCCGCGACTTGACTTCTGGTCAAGTATCATACATGTTTTCAACTTTAAAAAATTCGTAGATTCCGAATCCGTTGAGAAAAAAGTACAATTCCATTTTTAAAAAACGATTTTAGGGACACTTCCGGTTTAATCGGAAATCCAAGAAAATTTTTAAAAACAGTTTAGAATGCCCTGTACTTAATTGTGCCTGGGTACCAAGTTTCAAAGTAGAATCTTAAGAAATAAGGGAGATAACTGTCCCGGGACTTTGTACTAACCCTGTATGTATAATTGATGCATACCTATATGGTTTTCTATTCGTCCTGCTTGTAATTTATGAACATTTTTGTTTTTGGATGTTGCCTTTTTCAAGAACTACGAGTACAAATTGATAAATAAAATATTATTGGGAGGTTGAACGCGGACCCCCCTGAACGCCGCGCCCGTGTTTCGCGGAACAATGCAATGGTAATTACCCCATTACGATTTACACCACTAACTTTAGCACAGACGCGAACCAATAATTAAGCCGTCGAGATTCAGTTTCTAGTGGTTCGGCTATTTGTCACTAGCTGGCAACACAATCGCAATCCCTCAAAACAGTCGCGATCACCATAATCGCGATACCTGTAAACCAAACTATTTTGAAACCGTTTTTTTCAACACACAACACAACACCAGAGACAACTGAACAGCTGTAGACCACGGCTGTAGATTGGTTAGGTTAATTTGTATTATTGGTTTTAGAGAATAATGACGATCGCTTTCTTATAGTACTTATTATGGAAAATCCAGATTTAAATTTTAAAAACGGCGACCCAGGAAGCGTACAATTCGGAAACTTCATCAATTATTACCAATTTCACCCCCCAGACAACCGTTTGAAATTACTTCCTACCAATATTTGGAATTCGGCAGTGGAACCATTCGCTGCGCTGGATTTAGGATGCAACGCAGGAGTATAAAACAGTTCTAAATTGAAGACGAACAGTAACACCTGTTTAATTTCAGGATCTAACTATTTCACTTTACCATTTCTTGAAAAAGGAAAGAACAGAATGTAAAATATTAGGTGTAGATATTGATCCCAATTTGATTAAAAGGGCTCAGGAAAGCGCAGTGGGTTTAGTGAAAGATGTCACTTTTGCCACTGTTGATTTTATGAATGTTGGTGACCGTATGTTCTTTCACGAATTCTTAAAGAGACACAATCTCAATATTTTCTCTGCTGTGTTTTGCTTTTCCATCTCGATGTGGATACATTTAAATCACGGAGATGATGGATTAAGGGAGTTTTTAAGAGAAATTAGCATTTTGGGGCGTTTACTAGTGATAGAACCACAACCATGGAAGTGTTATCGAAGTGCTGTGCGGCGAATGAAGAAAAACAATGCAGACTTCCCACTATTTAAAAACTTAGTTATTAAACAAAATGTGGAAGTGGAAATAGAAAATTTTCTTGTGCAGAACTGTGGATTGCATAAAGTATATGAAAGTGACCCTACTGAATGGGGTCGGAAAGTTATGATTTTTAAGCACAGTGACAATTGACTGTAACAAGCACGGAGAATAGGAAAATGTACTTCACTAAAATAATTTAATTAAAACTATTGTTTCAGAATAATTACATCAACTTTTGTTTTAAAACTAAAACTGTAATTTAATCTATGAGGAAACTTCCTCATTAGCCCCATCAAATTCCAACTTCACATCTTCATGCAAACCTTCCACATCAACTTCAGACTCGGCAGCATTGAGCATGTTTAAGGTAACTTCTGATTTTATAAGAGGTTGCTGCTGTACATTTTGGTGTTGACTTTGAACATTACTAATTTGACGAACCGGTAGACCGGCATCCTCAAATGCTTTCTTTTTCAAAGCTGTCCGAATCTGAGACCTGCAAACAAACTTGTTAAAAAAAAAAACTCCAAATGTGAAGAAATTGGGATGGGTCGACTTACACTGTGCGTCTTTTAATGTGTTCACTAATCTGGTTTAAACCCTCAGCAAATTGCTTTACGACTTGTCTTAGCATCTCAATTTCTTCGTCTGTCCATTTTCTAATTCACAAACAAGTTAGACGTGATCTTCACATATAGGTACATACCCCGATTGAGATTCCACATTTGGATGTAGTTGCATTGTAAGATCTCCTAACCTGTTAAAGGCTTGCCCTGCTGCTGTAAATATTTCTCCCACCTGTGTAGATTAGATTTTTATGCGGTAATAAACAGCATAACCTTACATTGTAACTTCTGTTGCGGTTTGAATTACTCACCTTGCTCGCCGAACTCATCACGGTGTTTTTTTTTATAATATACGTGCTTACTTTCGGAAGTTTAAAAAAAAGCCAAGAGATTGTTTTAACACAACTTCATGACTGCTTTACTGCTTACAGGATAATCTTCTGCCACTGCTTTTCAGTTTTCAACTTTTCAGGCGGTCCAGTGGCACGGCAAACAAAAAAATCTATGCAAAAAAGGGACGCCACATTCTACAACAACAATACCTACAATATTACTAAATGCTGAAAATGAATGAGAGTAAAAACCCTAAGAAAATTCCGGTGAAAACCATTTCATATTGGCAACATTGTCAAGAGAGGTACTTTTAGGGTTTATAGGATTGGCAACATCGTTCCACATTTCAGGGAAATTCAATGTTAAACAATAGCAAAAATGGGGAGCAGCTGAAAGCAGTGTTGCCAACCGTCAAAATTATCTTATTTTGCTATTCGATGCAAAAAAAACAAAGATTAAAAAACGTATTGAAGAAAGACGTAGGTTGATTTATTAGGACTGTTTTCTGTTTCAGGGGATGAAAAAGAGGAAAACTGAAATTTTAAGTGCGTAGCCCAGGGTTGGCAGAAGTTAAAACCCACTTGGGTTTTTGGGTGGGTTTTTGACACAAAAACCCAGACCTCAAAACACAAAAACCCACCCACACAAAAACCCAACCTTTTTAAATGAAAATCACAATCAGCCTAAAGCATCAGTAAAATCAAGAGAGAGAGAGTGATCAAAAACTTTTCCTATCTATTTAGTACCCCGTGAGACGTAGGGCGTAGACTGCTGAAATTATATGATAACGTCATTTTCAGATTTCGCTTTGTATACTAATTTCTGCATTCTACGTCCTAACGTCTCTCACGGCAAGGCAAATACGTTATAACAAGGCAAGGAATGCGGCAACGGATAGGTACAGGTCGGAAAAGTTTTTGTTGACAGAGGTTTACTATCATTTACCGTCAAAACAATTAATTTCTCCTAGTCTTCTTCGAGTAAAGACTTTACCGAATGAATAATGATTAAAAAAATTATAATAGAGCCCCTTAAATACTTACTTTATTCTTAATTAATTCTAAATAGCCAGTAAATATTGTTAGGTTAGGTGTTAGATGTGTTGTGTGTATGTCAAACATGTCATTACCGATTAAAAAAGTGTCAAAACTGTCAAAATTACAGCAAAAACCCAAAAACCCATACAAAAACCCAAAAACCCACACAAAAACACAAAAACCCATACACAAAAACACAAAAACCCATGAGGCTGACACAAAAACCCGGGTTTTTGCCAACCCTGGCGTAGCCCCATCATGACGTGGATTGTGGAACGGTCCGTGATGTGCAAAAGAAAAACAGCTTAAAATTTACACTCAGCTGATCATCCTTAGGCAATTACGTATTAATAAAACAGCCTTAAGGGGATTAAAAATAAAATTTTTAATAAATTAAATCACTCAAGCGTTGAGGGTTTGCAGTTGTCTCTGGTTACGCATAAATCGTCTAATAAAAGGCTTTGATTCCAAATTTAAATTTAAATCATTTTCGCGCATAAATCTTTTAAATTGTAGCGCATGGCACATCTAAAAGAAAAGGATAACAGGATGGCAGCGTCTTTAAGTATGAGAGCGAAGGCAATACCTGCTTGTCTGTGATATCTTTATCTTAGAGCCAAGCGTAACTTGAACCAGGCCCATCCATAGTATATTATAGATCAATATTCTACCACGACCAGTTAAAAAGAAAGAGATTTGACAAAGATTAATAAACCACCCCAGTTAAAATAGAGCAGCGATGTTAATCAAATTGACTCGAAATAATTTTCTTGCAGGTGCTCTTTTTTGAGAAGTGGGACAGTGGGGACAGTTATGGGAGAAGTTGAGTGCAAGAGTAATAATTGCCAATAAAATCTTGTTAAAATTAAAATAGAATCATCAGATAATAATTAACATTCGACCGCTTGACAGCCACTTGAATATGGCGCCATTTTTGGGCCACCAGCTGGCTTCAAGGCCGACGAAACCAATAAAAGAAAGCAAAATGTCGCATTCTGGTAGAAATACAATCCTTCCTTATTCTGTGCCGCCACCACGGCCAAGTATGCTTAATTACCCATTTCAGAAATTAATAGATCTTTCCTTACTATTGGCAACAATGTTGAGAGGCATATAACCATTGTTGGCCATCATGTACATTAGATGCATTATAGTGTTGGGAACACTGGTAAAGTTCAATGACCGTGATACGTCATTCTATTTTCAAACTATTGGCAACACTGAACATAGGGTATGGAAACCGAATAAGTACCAACCAAATACATCTACTTTTTAATTAAATTCAAAGTTACAGTTTTAATTATCACTACAACTTATCTTGACAAACTTAAAATGTATCCACAAACTAAAATAGGTCGAAGATTAACAAAAACTACCAACGCAGAATCCATTGCGCTCAGAAATTTATTTGTATAGATCACATATTTGTCCAATTACACAGCTCACTCAGCGGTGTCTGAACGCACTTTTTTGGCGTCTGGTCCTTCTGGATTATTAGAGTTAACATTTTTGTGCCTTATAATACGTTTTGCTTTAAGGTATGATAACGTGTCTTTATTACTTTTAGGCAATTCACTCACGTCGGGTTTTAACAACGTGGCATTAATCACTGTTTGTTCAACATTGTCCTTATTTTTCAAACTTTCACTAGAAGGTTTTATGGGGCTAACTGGTATTTTAACAGAACTGTCATTAACAGCAATCTCTACTATTTTCGTTTTTGTGCACACCCTTGATAACAGCGCCTCCTCTTCATCCTCCTCTTCTTCTTCTTCCTCCATTGTCTCATCTGGTTCATCTGGATCTGTAAAATTATCTTCTTTTTCCAACATAGCATTCTCTGTTAACTCCCCTAAAAAACGGTTATTATTTTGGAATATTTCAAACATCTTACCATTTAACGTTGGAAATACAACGTCCGGCAGTAAATTTAAATCTTTGCCACTTTCTTTCATCAGAGATTTTATCAGCAAGGAAATATCTTCTCTCTTCTTCGTAACAATTATTTCCTCAAACCAATTTTTTAGTTGATTTATTGGTATGTAGAAATCCTTAATTGGATCCTTAAAGCAAACAGAATATCAATACGGTCATTAGTTCCATTAAATTTACCTTAAAGAAGTGCTCAACATACTGCAGTAAATATAGACCACAGTCAGTGAAGTTCGTTTGCTGAGGAACTTTGGGACAAGCCCCTTTTATCACATCTTTTGTGAAAATTTTTTCGTTGCCCATTTTCGCCTTATATTCACATGTCAAATAATCTCGTAAGGTTGCTACAACACGACTTCTGCTTGCACCAGCCAAAGAATCGAATATTAAAATGCAGGGCCTGAAAAATACATAAACGATTTATTAATTATACATTTAATAATCTGTGTCAATAGGGTGATAAATAGTACTTTTAGAGACCTCGAATTAATTTTAAAGTAGTTTGTGGGCATTAAAAATATTTCGCGTTCGACTTGCACTACTTTTCCTACAACATGGAAAATGAAAATCCATGTTAAAAAAATATAAATAGCTTGAATTGTATTACACACGTTAAAAAAAATCACGCAATTTGAACACTACCGGCGTTGAAAAAATGTCATCTTTTTTAAATCCCATCAGGTAGATTTTTTCTGAATCTTTGCTGTAAAAATATAAATAAATTTTGAAGTGTGCCATAGGAAACCATATACTAATATTGTTTGAGCAATAATTTCACTTGATTTTTGAATTATTCAAATGAATAAAAAAGTTCAGGCGTTTTTCGCGTGACGCCCTGTATCGGCAACACTGAAATTACTCCATTAGTACTGTTGGCGACACTTATTATCACTTCGTTATTGTATTGGCAACACTGTGTTCTGAATGGGAGTGAGAGCCAGTTTATTGGCAACACTGTGTTCTGAATGGGAGTGAGACAGGCAGTTTATTGGCAACACTGTGTTCTGAATGGGAGTGAGACAGCCAGTTTACTGGCAACACTGTGTTCTGAATGGGAGTGAGACAGCCAGTTTATTGGCAACACTGATATTATTTTATCTTACAACAGTTGGCAACATTTGATCACCTGCCTATTCTATTGGCCACACTGGCATTATTTTACTTTACAGAAGTTGGCAACATCTAATCACTTAGTTATTCTACTGGCAACAATGATGTAACTTTCCTTTTAGGCTTTTACCTATATTTTATATTGAAGCTTTAACTTTTCATTCAAATTTCGATTTCGATTGTATGAACTTCCTCAGAATGTGATACCTTTGATGCACAACAGTTTATTATATTATCGTATCTTCACCCTGTGTAATTTAAGTGATATAGGTTTACGAAGCGCCATAAGTTATTTATGTAGCAAGAGTGGAAAGTGAAACTTTCTTGAAAGAGAAGAAAGTTTATTTCACGAGCCCCTCTGCGAATAATATTCTATTATAAATAAACTTCCAGGGAATTGCAAACAATAATTTGATAATCATTTATATTTCTTAATTTATTGATAAAAACACAAGTCATTCTACGAGCACGAGTAACAGCCTTAAGATTAAATAAAAACAACTTTAAAATAAGCATAAAACGATATTTTCCTAATGGAAATCGAACCCGGCGCGGTAACTGCATTTGCTAATGGCTAATTGATTTAATCATTTGAGGGAAATTAAACACGATTCAGATTCAGATTCAATATTCCATTCAAAATACACGACTTCACACTTTGACTTTTTGTCTTCTTTTGCACAAATCGACGACCCAAAATTTGGGCAAACATTATTTGTCGGTCCAATAATTTCGGGCGTAACAAACAGCCATTTTTCAAATGCCGCTTTTTTGGGGTCCTGGGGCTCCGGTAACTTAAAGACCTAATTTGGCGATCCGATTTTCTATTGTAATAGGTGACTTGTTGGGCTGCGCGTAGAAGTTACAAAAACCTGATCTATAAAAACTAAAAAGCAAAAACCTTTTAAAGGTGACAAGATAAGCATTTTGAATTACAATTTGCCTCTGTAATACAGACTCTGCCAGATCCACTTGCAAATCTGTCACATTATAACTGCCCTTCGACATAGAAATTTGAACTATAATCGTAACAGGGAAACTACAAATTTTCGGCAAAAAGAACGATGCAGGTATGTATTTTCAAAATTGAATTGTCCACAGATGTTAACCCACACGAAAATTTACTCCTAATTTTGTACATGTCACACTTTCGAAATCATAGGAGTAGAGATGGGTCGGCGGAAATTTTCCATTTTGAAAACTGGAAAGTTTCCAAAATGGCAATATTTTCGGGAAGAAATAAACAAGGTTCAGGCAATGTTTCCCAGGAAAAACCTTATTAATTCTTGTTGTGACCAACACGTCAGCAGCAGCAACAGTGTTAACACTTTTATCAAAATATGCTATCCAAATTTTTCAGCTTCTTATTGTATTTAATTTACTTTCTTTACACACTTTTGTCGAAAGAAATGATGTAAATATTTGATATTTTTGAGATGGTAACTCCGCCTAGAATTCATTTAAAGCAAAATCCGGAAAGTTTCGGAAACTTTCCGGGAATTTTCAATAAATGGGAATTTACCCATATCTGATTATACCTATGCTGTTTTGTTAAGAAAAATTCAAAAAGGGGCCTTTTTGCTGCCAAAATGGCACTAGTGTTCTCGTCCCGGTAAAATATCAACTATCAAATTCAATCATAAAAATATGTACATATACAGTTTATACATAGATTTTTTTCACAGCACCGATTTTTCGCCAAGTGTGAATGCATTTTTAGAAGCAGAATTGGAAGAGATTTCATCTCGTGATGTGAAAAATGGAAGTTTGCATTTGAATTTGTAAAGTTAATGTCCCAAAATGGCACTTTCTGTGGATCGATTTAGCCCAAGACCTATTCAGTTCGCGAAGCGTAAATTTTAATTTCTACTTCTAGCATATTATTATCGAATTAGATAGCTGTTGCATTGCCGGATGGAAAATCTTAGTGCAATTTTTTCGAAAAATGCCATTTTTAGGGGTGAAGAAGACTTCTGACTCGCAGATTCTGATTTTACTATTATGTTGAAAAGACCAGACAGCTCGATTTATGTTTTTAAGTCAATTTTTGTTCATAATTGTTATAATATAGTAGCTGGTTAAAAGTTAATTGCTACATTTCCAAATTCTGTGAAAAAGTAGAAGTTTCTACCGTCTCCGATACCGCCAATTTTTTTCAATATTCCTGGGTTTTTTATAAATGCTTTGGTTTCTTTAATTAACAATAAACAATACAATTAATTACTAGCAAGTAAACGAATAAGTAATCTCAAGGGCTGTGGCTTAGTCACTTCAAGAACTGGACCACGAATTGTAGATGGAGTTTTCCAGGCAGTATATCGAAATTTTACAAATAGTAAAAAAGCAAATGGGTAAATGAGCGATAAATGAAGGCCAAGTGAGTATGGTAAATGAGTAAATGGATTCTAAATGAGTAAATGGATGGTAAATAAGTAAATGAATAGTAGATGTTGTAAAAGGTAAATAAAAATTATCAAATTCGATAGCTGTTGCTGTTGGATTGCCGGATCGAAAATCTTACTGCAATTTCTTCGAAAAATGCCATTTTAGGGGTGAAACACATTTTTATTTAAATTAATTTTAGTAACGGAGCGCCGGCACCATGCGCACGACAGCACTAGCGATCGAGTGCGAGAGAGATGGCATTCCATATGCACACCCGGCCGACTTCTGACTCACAGACTCTGACTTTTATTTTAACTATTAGATTGAAAAGACCGGACACCTCGATTTATATTTTTGAATTAATTTTTGTTTATAATTGCCATAATAGCTGGTTAAAGTCAATTGCTAGATTTACATATTTTGTGGAAAAGTTTCTACCGTCTCTGAGACTGCCACTTTTGAAATCGTCATTAAAATACGAGAAACATGCAGTGAAGTGGTATATTTACCATTCGTTAGCTTATTTACGCGATATTTTCACAATTATCATCCATTGCTGCGCATCTACTTATTTACTCATGATTTAGTAATTTACTCCTCATTTATTCATTTGTAGGCCATTTGCTCACTTACTCGTTATTTACTCATTTACCATTCATTTACTTTCTATTTACCCATTTACCATTCATTTACCGGTCATTTGCTCATTTATTGGTCATTTACTCATTTACTCATTTACCCCTCGGTAATAACACACTGCCTGCAAATAAGAAAATACCTGTATTTACTTACTGTTTAATTGGTGGTCTCTTGCTATTGTTTTCAACAGATAACGTCGGAGGTTCGTCCGAGTCGTCTGAATCTAATTCACTCTCATCACCCTCAGCCTCATCTTTATCACTTAAATCTGGATCTTCGCAGGTAATAGTCTGCTCCAATTTCTTTTTTTCTTTAGCTGCAAAACACGTTACAAAACCTTGGAACCTTGCAATGATGAATACCCACCTTTTTTAGTTTGCCTCGGCTCAATTTTTATCGACTGCCCATCCATTGTGTGAGAGCCATTCATACTAGGAAAACATATTATAGCCAGAAACCAATGACAGTTTTCATTAATGGGAACGATAATGAAATCTTTTTCGAAAACATTAACGTTTTTTGTCCACGTTTTAACTCTGCTGTGCCTTTTTTCAGCAGGAGTCAGGTTAGGATCCAATTCCGTTGGTTGAGATTTTCTGAAAATAAATGTCAGCTCGTGGCCTCCAAACCTAATTTTCTTACCTCGAGGCTTTGACAGGTTTTGTCGTCAGTCTTTTATAAAAGAAATTGGAAAATATGTACACCTTCTCCTGTTGATCTTTAGTCATGTTGTTGAAAAGGTATTTCAGATAAAAATCGATTATTACGTCGTTTAAGAATTGGTCGGAACCTAAGCAAAGGTAATCCTCTGTGTTGATTGTAATCCTGCCGCGACCTTCTGGAGGATAGGACAAAACTTGTT
Organism: Pycnomerus fuliginosus; assembly: GCA_963924575.1. NCBI lineage: Eukaryota > Metazoa > Arthropoda > Insecta > Coleoptera > Zopheridae > Pycnomerus > Pycnomerus fuliginosus. The sequence goes on along the minus strand of OZ004619.1, from coordinate 17,978,330 downwards.
TTACATCTGCCAGGCCGCTATAACAGAATTTTTCAAAAAAGTTTAATAGGTACAGCTTGGAAGTCAAAACTTTAAAACTAGGAGGACTCAACTCAAGAAATCGATGTTGAGGTTATGGCTGATTCTAGTGAGAAAGGAGCGTCTGAGTTCAATGGTGTTATCAGAATTTAAAAATTCTTCACCGTTTTGAAGATATTCAGAAAAAACAGCGGGAAAGATGACGTCATCTTTCCACGATTTCTTGGCCACCTTGAGCATATTTCCAGACAAAAGCTATAATGAGCGGAAGGTTGACCTTACCAAAAATGGTTTAGTTTCCATAGAAACAAAAAATAACAGTGTAGTTATGAACCATAACGGCATACATGTGAGGTAAGTTAAACAAATGATACGTTTTAATTTCATAAGGCTTAGGTTTCCTGTGACTGCCGACTACCATTTTGCTTCAAATTTCTCCAAAAAGTTTGTCCAAGTTTGTAATTATGGCAGCCGTACAACACGACACCATACCGGTGAAAAACGCTCGATTAAAGTAACTCGAAATTAACACAAATAAAAGTAATTCATCGAACTAAGCACAGACAGATGATCAGTTGATATTTTTTGAGGCCTAATTTACTATTAAAACGAAGGAAAGAGTCACGGAGGGATAAATAAACCAAGCGAACGAGCGGCAAAACTGCATCGTTTATATGGGAGGCGCGCGTACATTACCTCGATGACGTCATCACGTTTACAACCTACAGTTCAAGCAGCTGTAGCTCAAAAACCATTTGTGATAAAAGAAATTGTCATAACCATTGTTCTTAGAATTTTCTACACTTTTTATTTAGGCAAAGTTGTTTGTTTGCTTAAGTGCACCTTTAAGTATTTCAAAAAGCTTTGCATGTAGTTGTTAATGGCTTACCCATAGGACGGTAAAACTGATTTCGTGAGCTCCTTGGGGCACGTTTTAATCAAAATATCGTTAGCTTCCTTGTAGGTTAGTTCCTCCATAATGCTATAATTTTTGGAGTAAATTTTCTGTAGGACGTGTTTGCTTTCTTCTGTAAGTATTTCTGGGAGTAGAGTGATTCTGCGGTGGGCTTCTTCGCACTCCGACAAGGGGTCGAAATATAAATCGGACCCGGGAGTCATGTCCAACATTGACCGAACGGTAATACCAACAGACGGCAGTAGATAATAAAATATTACCGGGAGCGATTTTTGGAAGCTCACCAACACTTTCACGATATCGGCGTTATCGATTTTAATTATCCTGATAATGTTTTCTTGTTTGGGATGTGGAGTTTTGATCATCAACCCGTTGGTGTCTACTCTTACCTAAACAACAATTATTAATTACAAACTACCTACTCATCTTTAGCGTTATTACCTCTTCAAGTGGAACAAATCTATAAGAGCCTATCCTGACGGTTCTGCAGCCAATGATTGTGCTACAAGTTGGCTCTCCTAGAGATTTCATCACAACTGCAAAAAATAAAAAATATGATCCAGGCAGATAACAAGGAACAATCACTTACTTCTTGTGGCCGCTTGAATGCCGTACTTTTGTATGTCAATTATAGATGGTTCCTTGGAAATTGGACTCAGGGTTACTGAATTTCCTAATTTTTCAAGCAGCTGTTCAGAAACCTACAAGGTATAATTTAATGAGTAAAATGAGCTGGTGGGAACAATATTTGGGAGACCCTAAAGGCCGCCTCATTACGAGGGTTGTAACTGTGACAATGACGCCCCGCTGCGTGGACAAACCCACACGTTTGGCTTACCTGAGGCTCGTGGATATTTTAACATTCCCAAGGTGAGCCGGATTTGCGAATTTTCATTATCTAACAAGCACAAATCGATTGATTATAGATAAATGAAATACTACTAAAATCATTGCAAAGGCAGCCAAGCAACTCATACAAGAATAAAGTTTTGACAAGTCAAGTAATTTGGAATTAGAATGAGTTTAAAATTTACGAGACATAAAACGTAGCGTGCGTTTAAAAAAGTACGCTGTTGGTAGATATGTAGGAGTACCTACCTACCTTCTAGGAAATAAGTTTGTTTCAGAATTCTTACTATTTCATTTCTTTTCGATTATTGTTGGCTAAATCGTTCTGTCTCTATGCTAATGAGAATGAGAATGAGGAATATTGTTCAAGATAGTGAAACTGATTACAACACCGATAGTTCTGATGATGAGATATAATAACAATCATTCTAGTGTAAATATATAACCTTATTGTCTTTAGCTTTGTTTTGTTTTAGCCACATAAAGCGTTAAATAAATAATTGTTTATCTTTCTAGTATGTTATCGAGTTTTTTAGTAATGTGTTGGTGGGCTTTAAAACTAAAATTGTCGAGTACGGCCCGTGGGAATAAATTTAAAATACCCACTCGTTAGTAGGTACACCAGACACCTGTGTTTGTCCAAGCAGCGGGGCAACATTGTCACAGTTACAACCCTAGTAATGAGGCGGCTTTTAGGTTCTCTCAAATATTGTTTCCCCCAGCTATATCAACGGTTCGAGATTATCGTCGGTTTCACTAGGCCCTAATAAGTTAAGCACTTAACCAGGGTTTGGGTAAACCGAAGATAACCTTGCATTATAACATGTGTTTCAAAATAAATGAGATGAAGTGCATGGCAATAGTAACTAGAGTCAAACACATGTTTTACAAAGCTCCATCATCTGACTTATTTTGAAACGTATGGTACAATCGCCCTGAGCATAATTAATATCTAATCACATTTTTAGCAGAAATCTTGGCCTCAGACTCTTCTTCATCGGAACTGACAACCACAGTTTCGCACTCCATTATTTTTGCTGGCTTAGGACTTCGCTTTTTATGTAGCAGATTCATTCGTGGAACGCCTAAAAACAATTTATGTTTATGAAATATTATCAGAATGCAATTTTTAGAGATGTAAAATAGCGGTCATTTTGTAATACAAAGGTTTTTAACATGATATACAGGGTGGTGAATTTTTCGTTGCCCACCATTGGGAACTAGGAAACCATAAGTGATTGATCAAGAGTAGGTTAAATTAGAGTCATGCCACCTCAAGCGAGCGATTTTTGGAAAATTGTTTTTCTAGAGGTTTTATATCTTGTAGGTTATTGAACATTGAAAATTGTAAAGTGTCCTAAATTAGCAGAAAAGGTCCTATTAAAAAATTATATCTTTTGAAATATTAATCGCACAGAAGTTAACCTAGGTTCATATTCAAGCCCTTAGGGCCAGAATTTCAATCGAAGGTTAACCAACAGACCTGTTAGTTAGCCAATCAAATCGTCTGAAAGTTTTAAAATGGATTTATTTGATTGGATAACCAACAAATCTGTTGGTTAACCATCGATTGAAATTCTGGCTCTTAGCTGGTAGGTATTGTTTTGAGTTCTCAAAAATTCATGTTTTTTTATAAACTGCATTACAATAGTCTATTTTTAAATATCTAGCCACCCATAAAAAAATCTGAATAAAATATATACTGTTCCCTGATTAGTGATTACCTAATACACCAAAAATTTTTATAAAGGAGAATTAACTGACCCAAACGGGCCCAAAAGCATAAAAACAATAAAAAAACAGTTGCCCAAAAGGTGGAATGACTCACGAGAGATAAGTTGCGCTTTCTCAAGGTGATTAAGACTCAGTAAAGAATTCTCCGATATCTTGATTCGTTCCTGAGTTATCCCGAAAAAACTGAAAATTTAGATTTTGAAGAAAAAATTATATGTTTCTAACGATTGGTGGTATTCAAACGAAACTTTTATATTTTTCACAGTGAACATACCCACCAATTTGAGATACATAGAACTTTCTATTCTATCACTTCCGGTTTCGCCAAAAATAGACTAGATCAGGATTTTTAGATGGTACACCAGGTACATTTTTATATTGTTGGAATCTAGAAGTCATTCTGCATATTGTAGTGTCATTTTATTAAGTTTTTTCCTTTTCTTTTCTTTTGTTTTGGAAAATTTGTTTGTGGATCTAGAGTGCGGTGGGACTCAATTTTTGTGGACATTTTTGGTAGTATCATTGTACGCAAAAAAATATCTGTTTTTATGGTTTATCTAGATCCACAACAGAATTTCTCCAATAACGAGAAATAGGTCACGAAAATGATACTACAATACTCAGAATGACCCCTAATTTCCAAGAATATAAAAATACACCGAGTGTCCCATTTAAAGATTTAAAATTAAAACCATTTAAGGCGCAACCGGAAGTCAAAAAATGTCAAAAAATGACGTCCGGTCAGCATGTTTAGTGGGAATTTTTTCTGATTTTTATCTTGATAATTCAAAAAATTATAGCGGTGTACATGGTCTCGTTGTCACCCGGTATGTATATCATTTTGATAAATAACTGACACTACAATTTTTCATTATTTTGCTTAACAAATAATTTAAATTCTGGTACAAATAGGTATTTACGTATAGGAACAATAAGAGGCTCTCAGATCTGGCCATAATCCCGAATATACGCCGTACACATTTTAAATTTCTTAAAGAGGGAAATGAAGTGGATTTAAAAATTTCGCCTCGCCCGGCGCCCTCTACCGGCAGAATGCTGCCCGGTCATGCAAAATTTGCTGTCGAGAATGTTTCAAAAAACAAAAAACATACATTTCTCCTTTTCAGTTTGTGGGACTGTCCCGGTGAATGATAAACCAGATATGCCTTTAAGGAGTGTAAGGGAATTTATTTTTTTTTCGATTTTTATGCGACAAAAGTTTTCTCGAATTGAATTTATAAATTTTATCTAAAATAGTCAAAATAAAGAATTATGTAAAGTCCGTTCATTTTCTATTGCAGAACTAAAATTTTTCTGGAACTGTACAACCCTAATTTGTAAGGGCCTGTACTTTTGACAATTTGATCGAAATTTAGCGGGAAAGCAAACCCAAATCTTCTAGGGTTTACTTTTATTGTTAACAGCAGTGTCACAGATAAATGTACACACTGTAAATTCATTGAAAGGCGTTCAAATGTTTGAGCGTCTTTCGATGAATTTACAGTTTTTCCGTTTTCCAGGCAACTGTTTTGTATTTTGTGTTAATTTCTCTTATAGCTGAAGATGGAGTAACACTCCGAAACGCGTCCTAAATAGTAACTAAATTTTGTGGAACAACACTCTGAAACTATCTTGTGTAATCATTAATAACACATTACATACAGCCCAAACTACTCGATCAATTGGGCTGAAAATTGGTATATGGGGAGTATGTGACCTTCTGAAGGGCCGAAAGACTTTTGGAAGTAATCAATTAAAGGAAAGTGTCATTTTGGCATATCAACTTTAAACTTTTAAATACAAGACACTGGAATCAAAAGCCCACGCGATGGGAAGGTTCCAGCCGCTTCTCTGTTGCCCATTTTATAAAAAAAAGAACTCTTGATGCGATGACTCAAAATACTGCCACAGGTGGCGCTAGTTGTATTTGTGCGCGGCGCCTATAAACCATCTATAAACACAGTTTAGTAAATTATACAGTTGCGACACTTCAATTACCGCGCCAGTGACATTTCATACCATCCCCAAGATAACGGTTGCATTTATAATAAAAATTTTGCTTATTTTTTTATGTTCATAATAAACTTATCCGTTTTACACTTTTAGGACTAAATTATTAAGTAAGTACCTACCTGAAAACAAACTGAAAAACCTTTTAGGCAACCCGAAAGATAAAGTAGGGAATAGCGAAAAATCTGGCAGATATGAAAAAATTGTCAAAACTGTGATGTAAAGTACGTAGGTCAAACACGAAGGTCTCTCAACACCAGATTTAAGGAGCACTTAGCCCACCTTAAATATGGCAGAACTGAGAAATCCAGTGTTGCCCTACATGCTTTACACAATGACCATAGAATAAGTGATAATATTAAGTTAGTTTGTAGGGTTAACTAGGTGCAGATGCTAGATGCGATGGAAAGCATCGTAATTTATAAGTCTAGAGATAGGCTTATGAACGCCGATACAGGCCCTATCGCATATTCATCTCTGTTTACGCTATTTTAGGGAGGACTCGTTATATTTATACGTGTTCACCCACGCGTGGCCATTTCTCGACCTGTGATTGTTCTAACTTTCACAGCCGAGGGGTGGAGCTACGCGGGTGGGCCTATAAATACTTCAGTTTTCCGGCAGGTAGGGTTGTTTTTAGCTTCGACTTTGATAATGAGTACATTGTGTTCGAAACGCGTCAGCAGTGAAAATCAAGTGTTTCGGTGTAGTGGGGGTTTCTAGTGACAGTGCATTTTTCCACCGAAGTTTGTACAATCCGCAAAATGGCCGGAAGTCACTGGCTCGGATGTTAAAAGAACAAAGGAATCACAAGAGCGTCGCAACTGTGTGATTTACTAAACTGTGCTATAAATACGAGACTTGGCAACAGAATGCAAAAGACGCTGATTTCATTGTAATTAAATTAATAATTGTTCAAAATTGGGTAAAGCTGGTGACCGCTGCTGCTGAAAAAGTGAATCCAAGCCGAGGTCCTAGGCTCGGGCCCCGGTCGGGATCCACTTTTTCCTATACTCATATTTAATTAATATTTAGTTATACAAACCATTTGTTTTGACCAGAGAGAATTTTTTCTCGTTAATTAACGTTCGCGGATCCAATTTTTTGCCATTATGGTTTATCGCTGCAACATCCTTGACGTTCTCCGGTAATTTACTTCTGCACCTTGTGCATTTGTTGAAATCCTCCGACAGGTACCCGCAGTGAGAGCAAACCGCCAATCTGTCTTGGATTAATTTTGGGGGCAACTCCTTGGGCAACTCTGGAGAAGGATCGGTCGACGGTAACGAAACTGACTCCGACGATTTTTGACCCTCCAATAGTTCGCTTTCAGACGCAGCTGACTGTTGCGCATAAGAGTTTTCATTTGATGGGTACTCTTCGCTCTGTCAATAAAAAATGTTGCTCAATTTGAGAAGCAAATAAGTTTGAGGCTCAATTACCGACTCTATTAAAACTTCGAAAAGTACTTGCGGTTCAAGTGAGTACTTACTTGAAGTTCTGTGGGATTAAATCCAGGAACATTACCCACTGTAACAATGTAGTTCAGCCCATTAACATCTGTTTCATTGACTGCGAGTGGGGTGTCAGTTGTGAATGGTACATTGACCTGTTCAAGAATTTCCTGAATGGTGCACGCTTCTTTCGGAAGAGTAAATGTAATCAGTCTTTGTTCTCCATTGTCCAAAAGAACTAACATACGAATCGAGTCTGAGAATTCTTCATTTACTGGGGTATTTTCTGAGAAAGAACGAAACAGTTTCTATAAGAGCATGTAAAAAATTTCCTCTTACCGATAATTGCTTGAATTTGACCGGAATGCAAAAACGACGGCAACGGTTTAGTGTTTGAGGCTCTGTGGTCTCGTGGCCTAGGCGGCTGTATAAGATATTGGTTCTGATTTTGTTGCGCTCTATTTATCTGTTGGTGTGGTTGTCTTGCCTGATATTGTTGGAGTGTTTGCTTTGAGGGAGACACCTCCTGTTCTGTAAATTGCTGTTGCTCCTCCACGGGTGTATGTTGCCTGAAGGAGTTTACACGGGCACCTCCACGAAGTTGCTGGCCAGGTCTTGGATTTCGAGGTGCATTACGCATTACGTTCCTTCCTTTTCCTTGGAGGTTGGATGGATTCATGTTTTGCGCATTTAATCTAACAAACGAAAAAACAATCGTATCAACACTGCAAAAAAAAATAAGTCCGAATCAGATCTTCGCCGTGTAAGCGTGTTGGTTCCGTTCACTCTGAATACGCAAATTAAGACCGCCGAGGTTCCAGAGTAATTGTAAGGTCAGTTTAAAATGAAAGTATTGGCTGCGAAGTTTCGACTCCAAACTCCGAGGTTATGTTAATATAATTTGAGTTTTTACCGCTTTTCTAAGAAATACAGGGTGAGTCTGAAAGACTCCACATCCCTTATACCACAGAATCTACTGTTCAAATGATGAAGCTTGGTGCAAAAATTATTGGTCAATTGTGATTCCTCTTGATGTTATAAGCCACCAAAGATTTTAATTTTAAACGTTTTTTTCAAATATCTTTCAAAATGTGTATCGAAAGATTTTGAATTTTTGCACAGCATTGTTACAGACCAAGATGCAACTACTGATGGTACTTAAGACATTATCCAAAAAGCGGATCCCTGTTATACAGGGTGGCCACGATGTTATTTGCCCTTGAACTTTTTTATGTTTGAAACTATTGCTAATTTGCCTATGCGGCCGTATTTCCCGTTCAAATCTAAAACTTTTTTGGCTCTTAAAATTTTTCGAAAAAACTAACCACTCACGAGGAAAATTGAAAAAACCGAAAACATGATCATCGTGATAAACCTACAATTTCAATAAAAATCAAAGTGTACGTTGACACGCATCACATTTCAACTGTTTTTTTGCATTGAAGGTGTTGTCCTACATCTGTGCCCAGAAGCATTGCTCACAACTGAAGAAAAAACATTGATGGTAATTTCACTTTTTTATGAGGTAGACTCATCGTTGGTTTTAAGGTGATTACCTCCATCATGTTTTCGGTTTTTTCAATTTTTCTCGTGAGTGGTTAGTTTTTTCGAAAAAGGACCTTATCGGGTAGTATAAAATTATGACGTCACAATGACAGTCTTCTGAAACAATGATCAAGGGTTAGCTTACAGTCTGTTTTCTAACATATATAAATTTCAGAAGACTGTCATTGTGACGTCACCCTCATATACTCGCATAGTTAGACTTGTGCTTCGACACTATACAGTGGTGGGTAAATAGATGGAATATCTTAAATAACTTCTCGCAAAGGGGTATTTTGGAAAAGCTATCGGGCAGATGACTCTTTTATACAGATCTAACGGTGTAGTCAATTTTTTTTACACTTCCGGTCTAACAGGAAATTACCTTAATATTGTTTTATTAATAAAAATTCCCATATTCCTCAACTAATTCGCACAATACGGTTATTTTGAAGTCAAAAACACATACCATACTTAGTTGACCGAAAATATAATCAATACCACCCTAGATTTTCAAAAAAATTGATATAATTGCTCAAAAATTAAAATATATTTTTTTAAACATGAAAACATGTTAAGGCAACCTTATTTTTTATCCAAATTCAATTGCGCGACTGCGCTTTTTTTCAAATAAATACGGAGTCATCAAATAAAATAAAACTCAAGGGTGGATATGGGATTTGAAAAAATTATAGTTATCAAACTGCAGCAGTGATAATCAACGGCCCATTCTCAAAAATTAATGGCTTCTTTGGATCCCTTTTTGTTTTTTATCACCCCGTATACTGATCCGGTTGTCTAAAAGAACTATACTCTGTCCACGTAACCCTATTTCCATGGCGAAACATTGTTGTCAACAATGTTTCGTCATGGCAATAGGGTTACGTGGATCCCGGACAGAGTATAGGACTAAATATTTTTGGAAATAAGTCAGCCACCTCTAGCTGATTTGGAAACGTGGTCACATATGAAAGCTGAAAAGTCAGGCTTTCGAACTGTATCTCTATGTACCTAGTATAAAAAAAAACTAATTCTATAATAACGGGGTTTCATTAAAAAGTCATGGATGGTTTAGAGTGTCCGTTAACTCAGAAATCAAAAAATCAGAGTTCTCAGGTTTTCACTAGATGAATTTGAAAAGCACGTCTTGTGTAAAGAAATAATACGCCGGAAGATTGTCCGCTTGGATCATAATGGTTTGGACCCGGATTTGGAAATTGTGAACACCAAAAGTACATTGAAAATTGAAATGAAATCATTATAAAGCTAATAAGACATGTTAGCTCCTATGATATTGTTTTTCATTTTTTAAAAAAAAAGTCCAGCCTCAAGTGGGTCTTGAACTCTACGCAGAGTGGGGTCATTACCAAGCGAGACAAAATATGAGTGTCGATCGGCTGTCATGCCAACCAGAAAACATTTTATCAATAAATCACCTCACAGTCGATAGCGTCAACAGCTTATAGCTTTTTTAATTGCTGAGCTAGTTATCCGACTAATTAGTGAGTTATTATACAGTTTTGGTGTTTTGTATTTGTGTTTCTTGGTTTCATTTACGTTGGTTTGTGCTTCTTGTGACTTTTTTCTTATTTGGTGTCCTGCGACCTGTGTTTCTTGGTTTCATTTCCGTTGATTTGTGCTTCTTGTGACTTTTTTCTTATTTGGTGTCCTGCGACCATAACATGCCGAACACTAAGTGTTGCCTTTGTCCCAAGCGAATTGCAACAAATCGTAAAAGGACTAGGTAATTATTATTAAATATATTATCACACACAATTTATTCCAATTTTGACCGTAGTGTTAGCCAACTGAAATTCAAGGATCAATTTTTGGATTTCGTCGACATGACTACTGGTTCTCTTGAGGCCCCATCATTCGACTTTTCACTAGACGTGGTCTGCCAGAAATGCCATGCCAAAATTAGAAATTATAGCAAAAGAAAGGTCCCAAAGCCGTCTGTCCCTTCAGTTTATACCCATGACAATGAAACGGTGGCTGTGGAAACAGAAGCTGCAACAGTTCCCAAAACCGGTGCTTACATTGAAATGCAGACCTATAAACCCTTTCGCCTTTCAAATCTGACAAGATCCTCATTTTTTCATCTATAGCATAAACTCTTGCCGTTACCCAGATTTAAGTGCACTGCTTACTGTTGAAAGGACTTATAGACCTGGAATCGACTGTACCTTAAATTCTAAAAACACTTGCATTCCTTGATACGTATCAATCTATCAATACTTCTTTCATTTTCTCCACAATTACAAGACAATGATCTTTTAGTGACCATCAGTGAAATTGATTCGACGGAGAACGTGTTCAGCGAAGACACAAACATGACACCACTCGAAATGGAAGATTCAGAAGCACTTGAAAATTGCGAACTCCTAGATGTTGTTACTGAAAATCTTAAACCTAGAGAGCAAGGACCCATGGACGACGGTACAATGGACATTGCTCAGGATTCATTACAACATAGCGTTGCTGAAATAAAATTAAATATACCTTCTCTCACGGCAACTCAAAAGTGTTGCTGCATTTGCAGAAATAAAAATGGCCGATCTCGAGTTCCTAAAGAAGCAATCCAGCAAGTATGGATTCAGAAAAACATTTTCGTTCCGTTCCAAAATAGAACCTGTAGTGGACATTTAGATGGAAGGTATTTCAATGAAAGTGTTTTGAATGATCTTACGGCCACTAAAACTGAATCAACATTGAACTCGACCGAAATAAGTCAGTGGCTGCTTCACCTGGTTCCTACGACACGCCGAACTTTTGATTTTGACGATGAAAATAGTGTTCCTTCATCGGATTACCAATTTTTGACAGGATTCACTAAAATTCAATTTAATGAAATTATTGAATTAGTGAAAAATGAAATAAGGTGCTCCAAAAACAGGTCCATTCGAAATGCTGTTGCATTGTTTTTGATGATGCTGAGACATAATTTTACACAGGTTGTCTTTTGGGTATTCACAGAGGGGTAGTTTAATTCCGCAAGTTATTTTTAGGCTGTACTGGGTAAATTATTTGACATCAAAAACCAATCAAGCGTAAGCAGTGTAATTGGAGCTGTTGCAGCAGCTCTGGAAAAAAACCTGGTGCCAAAATATTTAGGAGTAAGCCATATAACCAGGGAAGAAATTCTGGTAAAGCATGGCAGAGTAATATTCAATACTCTGTTTGATGCCGATCCTGAAAGGTCTCTGTTCCTAATAATGGACGGAACATACTTATATATTGAGAAACCGGGGGACTTCGAGCTGCAAAAGAAAACCTATTCTATGCAAAAAAAGAGGAATTTAGTAAAACCCTTCATGATTATTTTACCGTCAGGCTACATACTGGATGCTGCGGGACCGTATTTTGCTGACGGTAAAAATAATGATGCGGGGATTTTGAAGCACTTGCTTGAAGATGATTCAGGCATGAAAAGACTGCTCCAAATAAACGATCATGCAGTAATCGATCGTGGCTTCCGTGATGCTATAGCAGTGATGAAGGAGCTGGGGTTAGAAGTACATATGCCTTCCCTAAAACCGCCAGATACTAAGCAGTTTGACACTTTGTCAGCTAACGAATCCCGGCAGGTCACGCTGGTGCGATGGATCGTCGAAGCCGTTAATGGCAAAGTAAAGCAGCAGTTTAAGTTCTTCAGGTCAAATATCCCCGGAGGTAGCAGCAATGCATTGACTTTCTTAGGGTTTATTGTTTCATGATACGTACCTACCTGCCGATTCCCTATATCCTATACAAAATCTGCAAACCATGGAGATTCAGGGAGCGTTCAACATTGTCATAAAATAATTAGCTCTGAAGCAAAATTGAACAACATTAGGTATTCTTTCACCAAAACAATGAACCCCGATTGTTATTTTCCTAATTTTCCTAATTCCTAATTCCTAATTTTCTTTTTCCTAAGGCTACTTGGAGAAGATCGGCTTGTTTTTTAGAATCGCGTGTGCACTCAGCAATGCATTCTTTAAACCAGTACTAGAGGATAATGTTGAGAAGCAGCAACTCATAGCTACCAGAGCTCTAGCAGCAATGGATCAAGTGAATGACTTAAAGAGAAAGGTGGAAGATGAGGGATTAGATCGTAGGACTAGAAACTGGAAGGTTGCGTCGGCTAGCGTGATTACTGACTTTCCCCGGTTGTCTTTGGAGGACCTTCAAGTGCTTACGATCGGATCCTATCAACTCAAAATGTCATGGCGGTACACAAAATTACACATGGATAAGAATCGGGATTATGAAATATTTGTCAACATCGACCGGCCCAATATTGTTAGAGCAAAGATAGAGTCCAGATTTGCCAAAAAAACCCACAACTTGTGGTTAGAATATGTGCCGAGCGAAAATTCCCTTAACGGCATCCAGGGTTACTATTGCCAGTGTATGCAAGGAGCCCGAACTGTAGGAACCTGTGCACACGTGGCGTCGGTAATATTTCCAAATAAATTGGCTTTTTCAAACTTTTCAATAATTTTTAGGTCATTAGATATCTAAGTTTAGATCGTTACGAATCCCCGGCAAAACAGTGCAAACTTAGAAGAAAAATACACATACGCGATGCTGGCTCCGAAAGGTGTGAAGCTGAAACATAATTACCAGCCAGACACTGACGTAGAGACTTCTTAGTGCCTATTTTATCCACCTACTTTCTTTTCTTTCTTCTATCCATACTCGGATATCTTCAATCACTTCCAGTAATTTACTTTGGACTAGAAGCAATTCAATGTGATACGTGACACTACTTGCGGGTTTAGAATTGAGCTACGTGAATTAGAATTAGGAATACCTACAAACCTTGGGATGACCGTGGTCGCGCAATGGGTAGTTCACAAGTCTAGAAACGTCCAGACCTGCAATATCTTTTTTTCTAATTGTCGAAAGATGAATTGAAACAGCAAACCACAGAAAACTTACATTTTTAATTTCTACGCATTATCCAGAAATTCGAATTGTCGAAAAGACATTTTTTACAACAATTGATGATTTCAATAATTCCAGTGCATGAAGGGATTCAGTCTACGCAGTAGGTAAAACAGTCCGGCTGTATTATCGGCTTTGCCAGTTTTGAGATTGCTGTGACACAAGAAAGACAAATAACGCCTAACAAATAAATAATTTGTCACAAAATGTCATAAGATGAAAGCGGCCAAAAGCACCAGTTCTAGTGCATTAAGCACCAAAATTGGCAACCCTTAGACCGACGTTCATTATTTTCATTTAATCACGTTGATTCGAGTAAGTATTCATAGATATCCTTCTTTTATTAAAATCATTAATAGGGTGCAATAGGTAATATGTCTCCTCAACCGTGGCTTTTTTCCCCACTCGCAGATTTACTTCAATGTTCTAACCAGTCATTATGTATTAATAACAAATCAATGCAGTTTTACATATCTGCTGAAAACAAATAGCCTTTGAAACTGTCACAGGAATTAAATTCGTAAAATAATAAATAATATAATTTAATGATGCTGTGGTATTATAGTATATTATTAAAAGAGCACATTATGAAGGCTGAGTGAATAATGTCCCATAAGGTGCGACTTAAATACGACGTTTTATCCACGATTATTGAAATATACAGTGCGAGTGTAAAGTATGGAATAAAATTCCTGAAATTTTTGTCCTTGATTTGTGGTAAAAATCTTCGGACAGGTCAATTTTATTTTTGTAATGCGGACTTGATGGAGGGGACAGTTATTTTCTAACACTTCCGGTTTAACCGGAAATGGCCTTAACTTAGTTTTTTCAAATGGAATGACACTTTTTTCTCAACGGATTCGGAATCTACGATTTTTTATGAGTTAGAAACATGTATCATATTTTATCGGAAGTACAGTCACGGTCACCCCAGATTTTCAAAAACATCGAAGAAATCGGTCAAAAACCCAGATTTTTAAAAATCGCAAGTACACGTCTACCTTATTTTTTTGTTACAAATTCAACTGCGCGATTACATTTTTAAAAAAATCTTTTTGCTATTTTGGCAGATTGTGAAAAGTGAAAAAATTTGAAAAAACAAAGACAAATAAAAGGAAATTAAATTGCGCAGTTGAATTTATATCAAAAAAATAAGGTTGACGTGTATTTGCGATTTTCCAGAATCTTGGTTTTTGACCGATTTCTTCGATGTTTTTGAAAACCTGAGGTGGCCGTGACTGTACTTCCGGTAAAGTGTGATACATGTTTCTAACTCAGAAAAAATCGTAGATTCCGAATCCGTTGCGAAAAAAGTGTCATTCCATTTGAGAAAACTAAGTTAAGGCCATTTCCGGTTAAACCGGAAGTGTGAGAAAATAACTGTCCCCTCCATCAAGTCCGCATTACAAAAATAAAATCGACCTGTCCGAGGATTTTTGCCACAAATCAAGGACAAAAATTTAAGGAATTTTATTCCATACTTTACACTCGCACTGTATTTATCCAAGATTATTGAAATTCTTCAGAAAATTTTATTGTAAACACAAACCAACAAAAACAAAAAGTTGACAAATGATAGGGACAGCTTGATGCTTGATCTACTTTGGCACACTTTCGCTTAATTTGGAACGTCATGATCTTCATTGGATAGGCAGCCAACATTACAGATGCTGTGAAATAATGTGACAGAAGCGTCACTTTTGACAGTAAGTTACGCTGTATTTTATGAACAGGATTATATATCCACAGTTACGTACAATAACAATTGCATTATTTAATAATCGTGGATAAAAGTACCTAACTAAATAAATTAAGTACCTGAGTATGTTCTCCGTATGTATCTACATAAATGTAAAATAAAATATTTTTTCTAAACTCTTGTTATTTCTTAAAGGACCCTCCGTTTAAAATTGCTCAGATTTCACACTTTCAACATCCACTAAAGAAGTTTTGGGTATCCGGTCAATGTATCTAAAACAATTCAAATTCACCCGGGAATCGTTTACCGAAATCCGAAAGCACAATTTTTCGAGCGGACAGTTTACCGAAAGGATAACATTTTAAGTAACATAAACCATAAACGGATTGAAAATTATTTTGTAATAACAAGAAAGCCATAATATTTGTAGATCACGATAATGATTTGGCGGGTAATAATAACGGGTGGGCCAAAAAAAAAGCGGTCACCTTTATTTTCCCCGTATCTTTGTCTGTTTTTGTATAGGGCCATTGTTTCAGCCAAAGGGGTTTCGACAGGATTGAAGTCTGTCTTTTTCTCTTTCCAAAATAGCTTTCGGAATGAAAATTCATTCATCCCTCATGTTTTTGTGAATTTTCTTCCGACACCATAAATCGAATAATTTACAGCTAAAAGTAGAAAGACGACGGAAACTTGATAGGCATTTTTGTTTAAATTGTAAATTATGCCATCTGAGTTATTACTGCTTAATTTACAACTAAAATCAGACCTTAGAAACCAAAGGCTTGCATAATACACAACTTCAACCAAAATCTCCACTGATTCTCCAACATTTATAATGACGTCATTGAATCGCCTACATGATGACATGTCAAAATTACGATAGTCAACTTTTTAACATGCTTTAGATTTCTCAGCGGATTGTTGTAGACCTTTTTTTTTCGACGTTGAAATATGTAAAAGAAGTTTATAGTTTCATTATAAAAAATTCGAGCCAAAAAGTAAGCTTCATAAAACAACTTGGGAATTTTGATGTCAAAAAACGTGGTTAGCCATGGCACAAAATTAATTATAGCGTTGACCAACGTCTCTCTCATTGTAAGGACGCTAGCTTCGCAAAAAATAATAACTTATTTATACTTTATGCGTTAATAACAATAATACCCATTTCGCCTTTTAACTCCTTAATACTGTTGACAACAATGATTCGCCATGGAAATAGGGTGAATCTCGGTCGTGTGGATCCCGGACAGACCATAATACTATTTTACTTGAATAGAAAGCATAAGCAACACTAGGAGGAAAATGCCTAATAAAGTGCAATGTTGGATCTTATAGTTTGAAGGTTTTCAACTTTTCATCTAATATACGGAGTAAATTACACACTTTTGATTAAATGTGTAAGCAACTATCAGAATGAAAAGCTTGCGGAATTGTGAGTTTAGACTTTAGAGCAAGGGCTTCCGATCGTTGCACAAAAGAACTATTACGTCACATAAATGCATAGTATAAGAAGTTCCCAGGAAGAAATTTTTACTGAGGACGTCCATCTGTTGCACAAAAGGAACTTATGATCACTAAATCTGCTCTCAAGAAGCTCTCAAGAAGAGAAATACCTGTGTGGATAGGTACACAGATTTTCTGGAATTTCAGTGAATTTCAGATTATGTAAAGGTGTTTATCCGTTGCACGCAGCAACATTCGCCTGTTAAATCGAGCTTATTGTTTATTCTTAGGTGAAAAGCACGTTGTAGAAAAGAAGACCCTCTGAAACTGTTGTCTGTTTTATTCACCGGGACCTCATCTATACTGTACGTGGTATGTAATGTGTCTTACATCCAAGGTAGGTACAGTCAATTTCCAGCAGCGGCAGCACCTGGTGGGACAGGAAACCTACTGAAATTGTAGTGGATTTTAAACCTTGGATCTGCTTCTACAGGACGAAGAGAGTTACGTAACCTAGATCTAGGGTACAAGCAATTCTGAGGAAGACAAGCAAATGTGAAAAAAGAGAATCTTGTGAAGTTCAATCAGATAGTCACACGTTGCCAGTTTCGCCACATACCTACACTCAGTGCGGAATTCTCTCCCAGGAGGAAAAGCACTTGGTGGAAAGAAAGACCCTCTGAAATTGTTCCCTTATAGACAGCGGGATCCCATCTGTTGTATAGATACAGAGCAAGTTAAATCCGAAGTATAGTGCATTCCTAGGAGGAGAAGCATCGGGCGCAAGAAGAAATACTAGAGTTGGAACAGATTTTACACTTAGGATGTCCCTCTATCGGAAGGAGAAAGTTAGGTCACCTAGATCTAAGGTTAACACAATTCCCAGAAAGAAAAGCACCCAGTACACAAAGAAAATCTTCAAGAGTTGTTGTGACCTTCAATCAGGTGGTTTCCTTCTATTATTTGTTGCCTATTTCGCCACCTAGACTCAAATGTGTAATCCGTCCCCAGGAGAAAAAACAGCTGGTGCAAGAAGATCCACTGGAATTGTAGCGGATTTTACCCTTAGGATCTGTCAGAAGGAGAAAGTTGGGACATTAGATCTAAGGTTCGCGCAATTCCCAGAAAAGCACTTAGTGCAATAAGAGAATCTTCAAGAGTTGTTGTGAACTTCAATCAAGTGGTCTCCTTTTGTTACATGTTGCCAGTTTCGCAACCTAGACTCAATGTGTAATCCATTCCCAGGAGGAAAAACACCTGGTGTAAGAGGAAAACCTACGGGAATTGTAGCGCATTTTACATTTAGAATCTCCCTCTGTCGGAGGGAGCACATTAGGTCACCTAGATTTAAGGTACACGCAGTTCCCAGGAGGAAAACCACCTAGTGCAATAAGAGAATCTTCAAGAGTTGTTGTGAACTTCAATCAAGTGGTCTCCTTCTGTTACATGTTACCAGTTTCGCAACCTAGACTCAATATGTAATCCATTCCCAGGAGGAAAAGCACCTGGTGCAAGAAGAAGACCGACTGAAATTGTAACGGATTTTACACTTAGTTGTAAGGAGTTAGTTAGGTCACCTAGATCTAGGGTACAAGCAATTCCCAGGAGGAAAAGCACCTAGTGCAATAAGAGAATCTTCAAGAGTTGCTGTCAACTTCAATCAGTGGTCTCCTTCTGTTACATGTTGCCAGTTTCGCAACCTAGACTCAATGTGTTATCCATTCCCAGGAGGAAAAGCACCTTTTGCAAGAAAAAGACCTACGGGAATTGTAGCGCATTTTACATTTAGGATCTCCCTCTGTCGGAAGGAGATAGTTAGGTCACCTAGATCTAAGGTACAAGCAATTCCCAGGAGGAGAAGCACCTAATGCAATAAGAGAATCTTCAAGAATTGTTGTGAACTTCAATCAAGTGGTCTCCTTCTGTTACATGTTACCAGTTTCGCAACCTAGACTCAATGTGTTATCCATTTCCAGGAGGTAAAGTACCTGGTGCAAGAAGAAGACCGACTGGAATTGTAACGGAATTTACACCTAGGATCTCCCTCTGTTGGAAGGAGATAGTTAGGTCACCTAGATCTAAGGTAAAAGCAGTTCCCAGGAGGAAAAGCACCCAGTGCAAGAAGGCCTTTGTAGACCACTTAACACTCAAGGTCACTCAGAACCTCATCATTGTCACCGC
This sequence comes from Pycnomerus fuliginosus, assembly GCA_963924575.1. Classification (NCBI taxonomy): domain Eukaryota; kingdom Metazoa; phylum Arthropoda; class Insecta; order Coleoptera; family Zopheridae; genus Pycnomerus; species Pycnomerus fuliginosus. The sequence goes on along the minus strand of OZ004619.1, from coordinate 17,959,549 downwards.
AGCCAATCTTTCTTTCAACCCAGATGCCACAGGGGAGGAAATACAGTGGGGCCCAGAGGGGTGAAAGAAAGTGGCTGGGAATGACCATGATGGTATCGAGTTAGGCACCCCTCCATAACATTATTTTAAACATTACTTATCAAGAAATTGAGACTCGATAGAAATTACGAATAAATTATTAGCCATTGAAAAAAATCGGAACTTTTCATTAAAATGGGGCCCAATTTAGATAGCTTATCCGATAACATCCTTTGAAGAGCCAAAAAAGTTTTAGAATTGAACGGGGAATACGGCCGCATAGGCAAATTAACAATATTTTCAAACATAAAAAGTTCAAGGGCAAATAACATCGGGGCCAGCCTGTATAACAGAGATCCGCTTTTTGGAAAATGTCTTAAGTACCATCAGTAGTTGCATCTTGGTCTGTAACAATGCTGTGCAAAAATTCAAAATCCTATGATACACCTTTCGAAACATATTTTAAAAAAATGTTTAAAAATGAAGATCTTTGGCGGCTTATAACATCAAGAGGAATCACAATTGACCAATAATTTTTGCACCAAGCTTCATCATTTGAACAGTAGATTCTATGGTATAAAGGATGTGGAGTCTTTCAGACTCACCCTGTATAGACTAAACTTTCTTACGTCGATCCAAGTGCGACTTATACAGATAACTCAGTGATATCAAAATGATACCTAAAAACATCGGGCGACCCCTAAAATTAAGGAAAGACGTTGAGAATTGCTTATTTAATTTGAACCCCTTTCCGAAAAATGTCCCACATCCCCTTCATACCAATGAAAGCCATATTCAAGCAACACAAAACAGCACCAAAATCATTCACCTAAAAACATCGGACGACCCCTAAAATTAAGGGAAAACGTTGAGAATTGCTTATTTTTTATTTTATTTCAACCTCTTCCAGAAAAATGAACCACACCTCCTTCATACCAATAAAAGCCCTATTCAAGAGGGACGAAACAACACCAAAGTCATCAGTCAGAGCGGTATCAGGGGTTCAAATTACATAAAACATGCAATTCTCAAAGTTTTCCTTTAATTTTAGGGGTCCACCGATGTTTTTATGTGGATGACAATCAGTCATATTCTAGATGACATTATAGTTATTAACGATACTAGGTTGGTAAGTGCATGTTAACAGAATCGAGAAATAGTTTGCGAAAACGAGGCGGAGGGGTATGAAGGACGTGTAGTACATCTTTCTGGACGAGGTTCAAACTTTTCTGTAATTTTCAAGGTTTTCCCTTAATTTTAGGGGTTGTCCGATTTTTTCATGTGGATCACTGTGGTGCCGTTTTTTCCAAAAATTTCTTCCAAAAATTACCTTAAAAGCCCATTTTTGACGTTCCGTTCTTAAGTTACAACGTAAAACGTTGAAATTTAAAATTTTCTAAAACTTCAATTATTGGTCATAAAAGACGAATGAAACGTCTTGAAGAAGTACGGTTTGCGGCATTTTAAACAATTTTCAATTCTTTTTCACGTCGTATGCTCATCTCTTTAAAAAAATCAAAAATTTTGGTTAATTCTACCAGGTACCCCCCCCCCCCTTCTTATGTTTTCTAGTTCCATAAATCTGACGACTTTATTTAAGCCGTCCCACATTTAGAAATTATCTCATTTTGTAGAACATGATATTTTCTTACAAAAATTACCTTAAAAGCGCATTTCTGACGTTCCGTTCTTAAGTTACAACGTAAAACTGTGGTACATTTTTAGTGCCGTAGCAGAATGCGAGCCACTATTCTTTCTGATTATTCGCTCGCTCGCTCCTCACTCTGTCCGTCGGATAACTTGAGAACGGATTGAGATATCGGGCTGAAACTTGCAAGTTACCATGGTATACAGCGTTATCTCCCGAAAAGTAAGGCGGGATTTGCCTTAGGACCATATGAACCAAGGGGGTGGGAATTAGAGGTGAAAAACCGAAAAACTATTAATTGCAATAATTCGATATAATACCGATCCGATATAATCCGCTATAATACCGGGTGTTTCAGAATGGGCGTCGCGGGCCTGCTATCTTGAAAAGCATGAAGCATTTGAAATTTTGCAGACGTCAATTACAGGTGAATACGGATTTAGGGAAGTTAGATTATTTTTCCCACTTCCGGTTTAACCAGAAATGACCCTATTATTGTTTTTTAAAATAGAAAGCTATGTTTTTCTCAACGGATTCGGAATCTACAATTTTTTCTGAGTCAGAAACATGTGTCACACTTAACGGCACCGGAAATGCAGTCATGGCCACCCTAGATTTTCAAAAACGAAAATTGCAAAAGTACGTCAACGTTATTTTTTTTTTTTGATACAAATCTAACTGCGCAATTACCCTTCATTTATATGATATTCCATATTTCTCGATTTTCCACCATTTGTGAAAAACAAAAAATTAATTAAGAGAAATGTAACGGCCCAGGGTTTTTGCGTTTACCAGAAATCTTCATCTTTCACAGACCTTTTTGATGTTTTTGAAAAGCTAAAGTGACCGTGACTGCACTTCCGGTCAAGTATGATACATGTTTTAGTAGATTTCGAATCCGTTTAGAAAAATATGTTTCTATTCGAAAAAATTACATTAGGCTCATTTCCGGTTAAACCGGAAGTGGAACAAATATATTGCTTTACCTTCCCTAAATCGGTACTTGCCTGCCATTGACGCCTGCAAAATTTCAAATAGGTAACTTTCATATTTTTCAAGATCAGGCCGTGACACCCATTCTGAAACAAACCGGTTATTGACATTTGTGCAATGCTTTTGTAAAAAAAAGATTTATTGTATATCAATAATTATTTTCAGGCGCGAGACTACTATGCTTTTAGCATTAACTATTAGCCTTCCGGGAGCATCATTAATAGAGATTGGGATTATGGTCACCTGAGATTCTTAGTCCAACTAAACGACTTTGAAGAAAGGTTAGATCGTGCTTATCCTTTTTTTTTAAATAATAAATTTAAAGAAAAAAATTGATCACGCATTATTCGCGCACTAGTCTCCGGAAAAAAGTAGTAGCCTACTTAAAAACAACCATTACCAGGTTAACTTTTTGTTAGGCGACTTGTCTGATGGCCATCTCGTCTGCATTATTACTCAAGAAACAGCAGCATCATTAATTTAAAAAAAAAGTATTTCTAATAAAACTATAGTGTGTAATAATAGGTTATTCTGTATATATTGTTTCTTTTTGGTGGATCAATATTAAATTTAATGGGTTCAGTCCATACCACTGCGACTAAAGAAAACATCTCTGTTTTTATTATAACGTGCGAACAATACGATCTTTTGCCAAAAAGGCTGATGAAGTAAACGAGAGATCATTATTCAAAGTTGATATGCCAAAATGGCACGGTACTTGCCGTTCACCGAATGTCATCAAAAATAAACCTACTCTTCGGTGGGCTATGGTGTCTCCACCTACCAAATTTCAACCAAATCGATCAAGTACTTTGGGCTGTAGCGTGTTATTTGACGTTCCTTTGAAAATTCGAATTTTCGGATTTTTTGCAAAAAAGGCGCTAAGTGTGAATACATTTTCATGTGCAGAAGTTAAAGACCTTTTATGTGATGATGAGACAAATTGGTGTTCATCAATCAAATTTCATGGTTGGTATGCCAAAAAGGCATTTGATATTTGCGGATTGGGAAGAAATTTAACTGGGCTCACCAGACAGCAACGCCAACCTCCATACCAAATTTCATTAAAATCCGTTCGGTAGTTTCCGAGAAATCGTGCTCACATACGTACGTACGTACAGCCGCAGAAATTGAAAATGCACAGGGAGAGGGTGAGCCTCGATCCCAATACGGTAACATTCTAAGATACCACCGCATTTCTTTGTGGACAGGTGTTCGCCAGCGGTTTGAGTGGACTGTGTTCTATCTAAATTGAATATCCACACGCTGAATGTATGTACATAGTACATACCTACCAAAATAATGTAATGTCACCTATTGAAATGAACTAATTGAACTAATTGAATGAAACAAATTAACCGTAATCATGATTAATGTGCGAATACGTTAATCATTAGTTAGTTAGTTTCATTAAATAAGTGTAACATCTGGCGGTCAAAACAAGTAGATTTCTTTAATTTTACTTGTCATGTCACGTATTCGCGAAAATCAGCTGCTAATAGATGGCATTGCTAAACCACAAAATGGCGGTCTCACCCCATTGGGGAGCCGGAAGTGAGAATTCTAGCGTGACGTGCCTGACAGTGTCAGTTGGTGACATCGACACGTGGATTTTTCAAAAGCCAAGTTTTCCTGGATTTACAATGTTCCACTTAAGTACACAAAACGTAAAATTCCACAGAATTATTCCCAAAATTTCGAGCCAGCGAGAGAATGTCTCCTAACAAAACTACTACCTAACCTCGCAACTGACAACTCACTGACATAAGCCGAAATTATGATGACGGACGTCTAAAAGTATTTCCGTATAATAATAATAATAATAATAATTTTATTGAGTGTACCAAAAAAATAAATTACAAATAAAGACAATCCTGCACCTTATTATGAATTTATGTATAACAAAATAATATAATATATAATAAGAAAATAAAGCACACTCAAGAGGACAGAAACAGCTATACGCTGATTAATATTCTGCCCAAGGTAAAACAAAACAAGAGACTGTCGGCATATAAAGAAAATAAAAAGACATTTGAGATTTATGTAGACTCTACTTCAAAGTCAACGCAATTCGTGTTAAAACAGAGAAAGATCCAAACCCAGTTCAGAGTTTATGATTTCATTTTTAAGACAAGAGATAATGAGCCTTAGGAACTGATGATCGAATCTGATAAGCACGTATCCTGCCTCTCAGTGTAATTAAAGTATTGCCACCAGATGTCAGACACTTTGCTGATTTTCGCGAATCCCATATGGCAAGTAATTAAAAAAATCTACTTTTTTCACCGCCAGCGACACCTTAAAAGTTATGCGCCTAACTAGTTATTTTATGGTACCGTAAATTTTTACGGCATCAATTTTATAAATCAAGCCTTACGGGGTAATTCTAAGGTCGTTTATGTCATAACGTAATTACACAAGTCTGATTACTGCATAATTCAGAAGAGGTTTTGCAGAGTTCTAACATTATTATTTTGCCGACCAGAAAGAGATTTAACTTTTGAACTACCTACGTACATCGAGAGCGCAGTAATGGAACGCAAAATATTGCACACCAGAAAACTACCTCCTTCAACCCCCAAATTCAAAAGAAATACTTTTCCATGTCCGAAAAGTGTTCTGTGAGGAAAGCGAAGTGCGGAATGCCCGCACCCTATAACAAATCCGGACCATTACTGCACAAACATTTCCGGTGATAAACACCTACAGGTAAACACATCTTCCATTGGCTTTTTGGTTTAATTTCATTAAGTATTTCTCTTCAAAAAGCTATTTTAAAAAAATGCAGCAGAGAAGCGGCTGGAACCTCCCCATCGCGTGGATCTTTGTATTCTGTGTAGATAGTAGTCAATTCAACAGAATTTTTTTTATCCTTGACTAATTTCGCAATTTTCTGACAAATACCGACATCACCTCGGACATCACCCATCACATTTGACAATATGTTCCTTTTAAGGTTAATCTTTTGCCACCTTTTTGACAATAACTGCCACTTTATGTCATCCACTGTCAGCCCGCTCCCTTTTATTGAGAAAGATTTTTTTTTCTATTTTCTACTGAAATGGCCGAAACTGTGAACACATTTTTAGAACCAGAATTTGATCGCCTTTCTAATGGCGACATAAAAAATGAGGTCTTGTATTTAAAATTTTAAATTGATATTGTTAAATGGGACTTCCCGTGGGCCAATTGCTTTCAAAAGCCTTTCAGGTCTTCAACGGGTCACCCGATCTCCATGTACCAAATTTCAGCCAAATTGATTCAGTAATTTGGGCTATAATGTATTTTTACTGTTATTATAAAATTTCGCTTTTTTGAACCAAACAGCGCTAAATGCGAATTAATTTTGTCCTATTTAAAACCAGAATTTGAAGACCTTTCTGATAGTGACAATAAATCTTTCAAAAACTTGTTTTTAATGGTCAAATGAAAAAATAATTTTAAATTTGGGAATTGATGATTTTCCTTCACTATTCACACCTTTTACCTATTACTCTAATCTGATAATGTACCTACCCAAAATCCAGCAGTTAATAAAGACAAAAGGAATCTTTGCATTTCAAATTTTAAAATTGATATGCCAAAATGGCACTTCGCGTGGACCGATTGCTTTCAAAAAAATATTCCAGTTCTTCAGCGGGTCACACAATCTCCATGTATCAAATTTCTACCAAATCGATTTAGTAATTTGGGCTATAATGTATTTTTAGTGTTATTATAAAATTTCGATTTTTTGAACCAAAAAGCGCTAAATGCGAATTAATTTTGTCCTATTTAAAACCAGAATTTGAAGACCTTTCTGATGGTGACCATAAATCTTTCAAAAACTTGTTTTTAATGGTTAAATGCGGGAATAATTTTAAATTTGGAAATTGGTGTGCCAAAACGGCACTTTCCGTGAGCCGATTGAATTCAAAATTTGTTCAGCTCTTCGACGTGCAATACAATCCCCATGCGCAAAATTTCTGCCAAATCTGTTCAGGGGCTTGAGCTGTACCGCGATTTTAAAGTCCGATAAAAATATTTTTTTTTTTATTTTTTGGTCAAAAGGGCACTAAGAATGAATACATTTTTAAAAGCATAATTTGAAGGTCTTTCTTATGGTGACGTGAAAAATAGGGGTTTGCATTTAAAATTTAAAAGTTGATGTGCCAAAATGGCATTTCCGGTTACACGATTGGCTCCAAAAGCTTTTCAGATCTAAGTTAGGTTACGAGATGCCTATGTTCCAAATTTCAGCCAAATCGGTCTAGTGGTTTTGGCTGTGGCGTGATTACAAACGAACGTACGTACGTACGTACGAACGTACGAACGTACGAACGTACGTACATACACACAGACACATTTTAAAAACCCCTTTTCTGGGTTCCTGAGACCTCAAAACGTGAAGATCTGGTGTTATCTCGAATTCGAAAATTTTAGTGATTGCAGTAACCTCCCTTTTTTTTTAAGTGGTGAAGTGGAGTGGGGAGGTTAAAAAATTCTGCCGTATGTGCTAGCGATCTCACCTTTCTGTACAATTTCTTGGTGTAAGAACACAGATGACAGTTGTGTCACTTGTTTCCATTACAAAATTAGATCTGATACTAACGAAATTGAACAGGAATGATGGATAGATTGGCTCGTACTTTTCGTAAGAACGTACCTCATACGTCAACAAAATTAATATTTCATCTTATGGCCTAAGAAATAGTTATATTCGAAAATGCAAAAGCACGTCAGAGCTCATTTTAAAGGGTATTTCAATCAGAACACTAATTGAAATGTTCCGTAATCCCCCATTACAATTATTTCGATATTATGTGAAAAAAATTCATGACACACGAAAAACAAAGTGAAAAATTAGGAAGGCCTAAGAATGGACGTCCCTGATGGAACTAAAAATTTGAAAAAAAATAAGAATAAAGCCCTTAATCCTAGTAGTCTCTGATTGCAAATTTCAGATCTGTATCAATTACTCTTAGAATAAATTGAGAAAGACTGCGAGTTTTGAAGTACCCTGCAGCTATTTAAACGTAAAACATTTGTATACTCTTATTTCTTGTCTTATTTTGACCTCCCAAATCAGCTCCTATATTTTACTCCAACACAAATGTGAAGTTTCAAATTATTCCTTGCAAAAGCCTCTTTCCAGGACTTCCCCCTTGACCTTGAGTAAAGCAACGGGGAGATTCATGGAGGGTTTTCAGGGTCGAAAGAGGGAGAGTCTCTGTGTAACTACCAAAAATTCAGACTTCCGCGAATTGGTTTTGAGGTTTTCATAAAATGTTGCCTTTATTGACTGGACCAACTGGGCTAAAACTTCTATACTCTGTCCGGGGAATTTGACTCCAAATCTGTATCTTACTCAGTGATGGTTGTTTTAGATATTTTTTGTGATTCGTTTATTTAAAATTTGTTTCCCACATACCCAGATTGAACTTTGTAAGGTTGCACATTTGTTAATACAATTACCTTTGTAAGTCATCAAATCTTTCAATATAAATTACTTTTATATACGTATAGACAATACATTCGCTGTTAAGGCAAACTTTCAAGAATTTTTTATTATGTAGAAGGCTCGGCAACCAATTATACACACGCCAACTATATAGCGGACACCGGTGTCCGCTTTGGCAGCCAATGTGATAATACAATATAAAATTTAATACTAAATGTTACAATAATTCCGTCGAAATGAAAATGCATTTGTTGCAACACTTCATTTCTGTGCAGAAAAATCGAATTCCAGTCAAATATACAGATTATACGACAATTTCAAAAAATATTTAGTAGGTTTAGGTATACACACGTATACAGGTGTCCTCTGACCCTAAGTCCACCGTCAAAGGGGACAAGGAAACGGTTCTTCGCCTTATTCTATGAAGAAAAGTTCCATGTTAAATTTAACATATGGTTACATTAAGGCATTCGTCTATAGGAACTTTTTGGGTAAGAACAAGGTGAAGAATCACCCACTGAGGAAGTCAGTATTTTTAGGGAAAAGTATGTAAGGGTTCTTTTACATTTTGTCTGAAGAACTCTTTCCCAGCAAAACCTTCTAAACATTATTAAAATTGTGTGACATTGATTACAAATTATTTTAGGTCAACTTACTTTTCCTGAAATGCCTGGTTTTGTTTCTGTGCTGCTAGTAATCTTCTATACTGATTGACTGTCACTAAAGTACCATCCGGTAAAGAGACAAGCTCTTCCTTCTGAAATAGACACATTGCTATAATCTAATTATTGGAGCAATCCTTTCACTACTTAACAAAAACTGAATTTTGTTTTCTCATATAATCAATAGTAATACAACGAGTAGTCTCTTGTTTGCTTTTTTTAGGCTGAAAAAAATCTACCTTTTGACAAGTAGTGCATCCATGAGGACTCAACAAGACAACTGAGAAACTACGAATCGTATTTTGCAGATTATTTTATAAATTAAAGTATTGAGTAAGTAATGTCAAGTTGACGTTGTAGTATTATCACTGTAATCAGGATTTGATTGGTTACTGGTATACTAAATGCTGCTTTGGATTGATTCAATACTTAGTGTATAAAATAATCAATAAAATTTACAACAAATTCTCAGCTCACCTGGGGGCTAATTTGAACACTTCTTTGATTAATGCTGGGCCTATTCGCTTTTACTTGATTTCTAACAATTTGAATAGGTTTTTCCTGAATAACAGACGTACCAATTGCACGTTGAACAGTTACAGGGGTTGCCACCTCAACTTTGTTGGTAGGACTTTGCATTAATTGATGATTTAGGACTACCGGCTGTGCTGTTTGTTCCACGACTATCGGCTGGGGTTGTGAATTATTTGCCATATAAAAAACCTGCTGCTGGGGGTTATTCTGGAAATCTATTTCACCAGAATCCTGCACTATGTATGGCGTTTGGTATGTTATTTGAGATTGGTCTATTATCACTTGTTGTCCTTGACCCTCAACGACCACCACGGGCTGAGCCTGAAAGGGTTGTTGTGACCCTTCAGTCGCTATTACATACTGCACTGTCTGACCTTCCTCGATGTTCTGGTAATATTGTGGAGATTCTTCTGTAGTTTTACTATCTTGACTCAACACTTGATAATATTGGGCCATATTATATTTTACGTTTCATAACCTATATTTTCTGTCGTGACCTGAAATTATTAATTATTAATAATGAGAACTGAACTGAGGCACTGCCACCGGCATGGGGGATGATGACACAAAGTAATAAAACAAGGTGGCTTGGTACCTTCAATTCAATGGATAATAATTGGGGACCATGCAAATTTTCAAGTGTCTTAAACATTGTTATAATTAACATTTACCTGATCGGAAAACGACAGTTGGACAACTCGGATTCACTATTTTACGATAAAACGTCTTTTTCCTCCAAAATAACGAGACGAAACGCAGATTTTACGAAAATTCCACACCACACACCAGCTGTGCCTGAAAATGGCGTGTCCAACAACGACTACCACAGCGCCGCTAACTTGAAATTTATTGTTTGTAGCTTTTACCACAAGGAAATATTTCGGCAACTAACCGAGAATTTTACAAAAACACATATTTCCACTAATTTCTAAACATTTATGCGAGGAAAACAGCAATTTTCCCGTTGCAGTAAGGAACGAATGCGACGTTGCCACGTTTATTGCGCGGTTTACGGAATTCACTATTCAGTAGCGGCAAATTTAAACGTGCGAGAACTTACCAACCACATTCTTCCAATGTTTCACGTGATCGCTACGGTGAATTTCATTGGCTTATTGCTTGTTTACATGTTGCCATGGTGATGAAAGACTTTATTCTTATTGGTTTAATTTCGCGAGCGGGATAGCGTTTAAATTTCTAACCTAGAAATCATGACAGTATCATAACAATGAGGTTATGGCATGTCACCCAATCTATTATTATCATTATTATTATTATTACTAACGTTTTATAATAACACTGTTCACAAAAAAAAATAGACTTTATTAATACATAATAAAAATTAGTATAAGCTGTTACCTATTAAAATGGACAATTTCCAATAAGCCACTTTACTTTAAATTGTGGTTGAGAATAAAAATAACATTATATTATCACATCTTAACTTAATTTCTCGCCCTCATTGGGCCTGACGTAACCTGGCAAGCCTTTGTGTCAATTCATCTTGTTCCTGAGATGCTTCACTTGGTGTTCCTATAACACTGCCTTCAACTCCAGTTGGTAGTTCTAAATTCAACTCCAGCCTTAAAAAAACTGTTTAGAACCTACAATTTAATAATCAATAACTTACCCAGCCTCATCAGCGACTTCATGCAGCAGTGAATCAACTTCATTTTGGGGTATTAATGTTGTTGTGGTTTGTGACATTGTATTTTCTAGGACATCAGTTTGGACTCCAAGATCCTCAAATTGTTGTTCAAATTTATCCATTACACCGGATATTTTCTCGAGATTCATACTTTTCATGGCAGCATCCATGGCCTTTACAACACCTTTTAGAAGAAATAATGAGAAATTATTACAGAAAGAATTTACTTACCAGCCATATTGTTGGTAACTTTCCTCGTCATTACAGCAGACTGAACTTTACTTGCCACCGCATCGACACGGGCAGACATCTTCAGGTAATTTATAGACTGATTTTTTTGCCTTATGGCATTTTCTGCATGAATACGTGCTACCTCAGTGTTACCCTTTTGAATTGCCGTCTTTGTTTTAGCTTTCTCTTGTTTTTCTTCTTTCTCACACCGCTTTGAACTTCTTTCCAGTTCTTTTACAGCAAACTTTAGATTAAACAAGTGTTCTTGGTTGGGTTAAGGAAATTATGTACAATGGACCTTGAATGTGCACAAGACCTGCAAAATGTTTATAAAAGGATACTATCCATTGCTGATGATGACATTTCATTCCCCATCTTGGACTGTTATTATTACAATTTAAGGAGAAAACAATATTTTATTATTATTATTAAATTATTAATCCCTTGTATTGATGCACAATAAAAATTTTGCTCATCTGACGCATAAACTGACGTTCCACTCAACCAAATTATAGCCGATGACTAATAAGCAGTGCTCCCAACTATGTTTTGGGGATTTATTATAATTTTTCTTACAATTATTTGTTGCCAGATGCTACACCAACTCACAAGCTTAAGGCTTTAAAATACCTACTAGTACCAGAGACAACTACTAGTACTAATCATAAAAAACAAGATCAAGATCGTAGAAGATAGTCGACCAGTGTTGGCAACACTGAGGCACCTCCCATACAAATGTTGCCATTTGTTTAGATTTAGATATTTAAGTGCACGCACACTTAAAGCACAGAAGTCTTAAAGTTTAGGCAAACTTTTCCAGATAAGTTATAAATCAGAATAAATAGGTAAAATTTTATCGTCAAGCCATGTCTGCCAATAAACTGTGTAATGATGACCTTGAGAGTTGAGAGTATTCCAAATGAGTATTCGTAAATGTTGCCATCTGTTTAGAAATTTAATCGCTAGCTGAAAAAGCCAAAAAATTTGGCAACAATACAAATAAATGCTGAACGTATGTTGGTTCGGGTATCCGAACCAGCCTTCCATAACGATGATAATATTTGTGATAACAATCCATGCACGTTACCACCTTCGCCATGAGTGGCTCGTACAGTAAATCGTAAATCGTGCTACTGGTTGCATACCTAAGTGATAGCGATACCCGAATAAATAACAAAAAGCCAGTACAAAAAAAAGTTAACTAATAACTTTCATACTAATAACGAAGGTAATAAGTAATAACATTAAACATTAACTACACTTTAGAAATCAACTCTCCAGTAAAGCCCGATTTATAACTCGATCGTAATAGGAATCGCAATTTTAGTCCCAATTTTATCGTAAGAAATTTGTTTGTCCTATTTTATAACTTATCGCAAGGATTTTAAGCAACAACGCACTGTCAATGGAAAGCTTCGGCAATCTTCGCCCGACTCGGCTTTTTCCTCAATGCTGATTGGTGATCGTAAGGATCGGATCGTAAGAGATGAAAGTTGACCATCTTCTTAAAATAAGGTCCTTTAAGGCACTGGTGGGGGTTTATTGCGCTTGGCCCCGTATGATACGCATGCGTTGATCTAGTGTCATTTCTAGTGCATTTATACTTCATTTGTCAATACTGTCAACAGAATCTGGGACCTTTCACGTTTACCACGTGCTATTTTAACCTATACAATGATGATAAATGACACATAACGGACAGTAGACATGCACGTAAATTCTGTCAGCGGTCAAAAAATGACTGCGCATACGGCCATACATGGCGTCATGACGTCACGCTTACAGGACCTATACGATGTTATACGGTCGGCATGCGATTGCGATTGAATTATAAAAGCAAACACGCAAATCGTATGTTGAGTTATAAATTGGCCTTAAGAATAATATGCGAGAATATGTAAACCGTAACTCGCGCCAAAATAAAGGCTACTTCCAAGATGGCTGTCCTTACTGCGGAATGCCTACCAGAGGCCGTCTCTGTTTTTGATGTGCTCTATACTATGAGTCAATACCCTCGGAAGGTCCAAGGCCCAAGGCGATATTAGAAAGGTGTGGCAGTCGAAATTATTTATGGGTTAAGTCCTCGGGCGCTTAAGAGGAGGGATCTGATTGTTCCCGCCAAAATAGAGCTTTTTGCTTCTAATTTAAATTTGGGGAAGACTATCAGCTCACAAATGCTTTAATCGCTGAAGGATTACTCCCGTAACACGTCGCTCAACAAATTATGATATATGATATGATATACAGGGTGTCCCAATTGTCTGTATTCGGTCGATAACTCCATTGCTGTTAGAGATAGCGAAAAATTGTTAAATACAAAGTTGCAGAGAGTTAAAAAAGGCACATTTTAAAAATACAATCCTGTATACAGGCTGTCCCACTAAGGAGTAAGAACACAAACATAGGTTTTTTTAAAGGGAACACCTGTATTTTAATTTTTTATTGGATTGTATGATGAATTCCAAGTAACATTCATTAATCATGTTTTCATCTGAAGCGAGTGGTTTAGAAGATATTGGTAATTTTGTGGAAAAAATTACTTTTGCAGTAGGTACTTGTTTTAAAAAATCACCCCACAACCAATTTTCAACCTCTGGTTTTGTAAATTTAGCATGTCATTAAGGTAGATTTGGGCTATCTTTCAAGGGCTTGAAAACGGTCTTAGCTTCTTAAGTTCGTCTCCAGTAACAACATGAACCTTCAAAAATGTAGAGGTTTAAATTTCGAAATTTTTAAATGGCACCACTATCAAATGTTATAGCCATAAGCTGTAACATTAAATTTGCTTTTGTTTGATATAAAATGTCCCTATATCCAAGTCTCGAATTTTTCGTTTTATTCAGTAAATTATGATTTTTAGGAATTGCCATTTTTAGCTTACAATAATGTTTTTGAAAACCTGCTGGGACACATGTCACAATAGGTGTCACAAATTCTGTCAGCCGGAATCCTGCGTTAATTAACCATAAATTGTCATCAAGTGTTTTTTTTAATGTTCATTTATGGAACGCAAGACTGTAGCTACTCAAAAAAGTAACAGCATTTTCAGCCCTTAGGTACTTACCAAAGTGAAATAAATAGATAAAAATTGCACTTTTAAAATAGGTAGGCACTTTTCTAATTACTTACTTACCGACTTCATTTTTTGGGTCATTTAAAAAACAACAGATATAGGTAGGTACTCTGTTAAAATAAAGTGATTATAATGCCAATGATTTGGCTTTGATGATGAGCAGTTTGTGTTCGAAACACGTTAGCTGTTGAAATAAACGGTATAGTGGGGGTTTCTGGTGATTGTTATAATAATTACGCTTTGATTTTACAGACACAGAATTTATTGCAGGTCCTGTTTGTAGCCCAAAGGCAATTGGGCAAATTATCAAACGCAACTTTAAATATTAAATCTATAGAAATTGTAGTTCCACTGATACACGTTTTACACCTATAATGAAATGTAGTCAGGGCCAACCGTCTAAAAACATCAGGAAGAAAAAGATGAAAATTGCGTTTTACTGAATAAATCGAAAAATACTAGACTTGGATTTGGGAACATTTTATATTAAATGAAAGCAAATTTAATTTTACAACCTATGGCTTTAACATTTGATAGTGGTGCCATTTAAAAATTTCGAAATATTAGCCTCTACATTTTTGAAGGTTCATAATGTTACTGGAGACGAACTTGAGAAGCTAAGACCGTTTTCAAGAGCTTTAAGTATAGCCCAAACCTTCCTTAATGACATGCTAAATTTCCAAAACCAAAGGTTGAAAATTGGTTGTGCGGTGATTTTTCAAAATAAGTACTGCAAATGTAATTTTTCCCGCAAAATTGCCAATATCTTCTAAACCATTCGCTTCAGATGAAAACATGATTAATGAATGTTACTTGGAATTCATCATAGAATCCAATAAAAAATTGAAATACAGGGTGTTCCATTTAAAAAAACCTATGTTTGTGTTCTTACTCCTTAGTGGGACAGCCTATATACAGGATTGTATTTTTAAAGTGTGCCTTGTTTGACCCTCTGCAACTTTGTATTTAACAATTTTTCGCTATCTCTAACAGCAATGGAGATATCGACCGAATACAGACAATTGGGACACCCTGTATGATAGGCTTCCCCAAATTTAAATTCGAAGCAAAAATCTCTATTTTGGCGGGAACAATCAGATCCCTCCTCTTAATTTTTGATATGTTGTAGTTTTCATGACTCTGAACAAAAGTTATCATTGCTCCAACCTCCTGACATGGACAGTTTTTGCAACAAAAAATCCCGAAGACAGAATTTTGCCATAAGGTTTACCTATAATAGGTACACATTTTTGGACCCGCCGTTTCCTACTCTTCCCGACATAACATTCACTTACGCCCAAAAAGCTTCCAACTTATCATGTAGAATACACCCATTGCATCAAAGAGCAAATTGTAAGACCGCATGCGCGGCGGGAATTTTGCCCCGCCCATTTCTACGAGATTCAAATAGAAATGGGCGGGGCAAAATTCCCGCCGCGCATGCGGTCTTACAATTTGCTCTTTGATGCAATGGGTGTATTATAATGGCAAAACGGCCGATTCCATTTTCGCTACATCATGTAGTTCTTTACGGGAAAAATTCTATCTTCGGGATTTTTTGTAGCAAAAACTGTCCATGTTAGGAGGTTGGCGCAGTGATAACTTTTATTCAGAAATATGAAAACTACAACGTATCAAAAATTCAGACAATTTCACCGAAAGCCACTTTCCATAAGAATCGTACGGGGTCCTTTAAACGAGGGCTTTAGAACAATTATAAGAGTAATCTGTGAAAAGGACCCTATACGATAGTGGCCCAGGAAAAAAATTGATCTAGACGATACTGAACTTTGATTTCTGGTGTGGAGGTATAATATCTGAACATGTGTGCCAAATTTCATCCCGATAGTACATAGTTTGAGCTGCAGCGTAATCAATCACAGACATCAGACAAGACATCACACATGGACACAGACAGACAGTTTTCAAAAACCACTTTTTCGGATTCCCAGGACCCTAAAACGTAAATATTTGATGTTTTTGGCAATTCGATTTTATTAATTTACGTTGAAGTTAAAAATTTCCGAGTTTATGATCGATCGTACGTGGTGGCTAGACTCACACTCACACCTCTCACACGAACACCTTGGCCTTCGGTGACTCACACTTCACACTAAATTCACAGAACAGATTAGAACGCTAAATTCAAAGATGGCGGCTGTTGTGCGGGTTAAAAGACGAGTGGAAGATGAGTCTTTTAATACCTTAATTTTGAATTGTAAAAAAAGAAAAACCAACGAGGAAACCAAGAATAATGATCCTGAAGTATCTACGGTGCTGAAATTCGCAGGAACTTTAGAAAATCAAGTGAGTGGTAAATGTAACCTCAAACTTTGTCTAATGGTCTGTTTTAGGAAGATGATTTTTTAAAACACGTAAAAAGGCCGAGTAAAAGAGAATTAGAAGAGCAGTTCAAAAAGCACAATGTTGATCTTAGTTCTAAATTAAGAGCACAAAAAGATTTGAATAGTAAGAATAATCGATATAAAGTAATAAACTGTTTTCGTTCTTCGAATAACAATGACTCTTCTGAAAAATCTGAAGAAATGACTGTTTATGACATTGAAAATGAAATCCACGAAGCAGACAGTGAAGCCAAATATGTTTATGATTTGTATTACACAATGTGCGATGACTTGGGTGACGCATATTTAGAAGAACATGTAAAGTATGTTCTTCTGCTAATTTAGAGGGAGTGTGTTTGTAACGTTGCAAATTTCAGTGTTTACCCTTATATTCATGAACCCATTTTTATGGCAGCAGATGACTGTGATGATAACGAGAGTGAGGATTCGAATGCTGAAAATAACTG
Organism: Pycnomerus fuliginosus; assembly: GCA_963924575.1. Lineage (NCBI taxonomy): Eukaryota > Metazoa > Arthropoda > Insecta > Coleoptera > Zopheridae > Pycnomerus > Pycnomerus fuliginosus. The sequence goes on along the minus strand of OZ004619.1, from coordinate 17,942,487 downwards.
GAGAAATGATTATCCAGATGAATCAGATGTAGAAAGTATAACAGAGGAGGATATGGTGCAGGCCATGAAGAGAGTGGATCTAGATGATCTGTCAAGTGATGAAGATGACCATCTATATGGCGAAAACAGTGAAAATTGTAATGATGGTGAAATTGATGAATCTGATGTGCAACGTTACGGAGAAAGATACGCAAAGTTCAAAGCAAAACATCAAAAAAATATGCTAACTTCTGGCATTGATGGGGATTTATATTGTGGTGATATTGATGAAAATGAATATTACTATTGATGTTTGTTGTACATACCATATTTTCATATTAGTTTTATTCAAGAAGTTTTGTAAAATGTGCCCAAATATAGTAGGTATTACTTATGTTTCGTTGTTATAGTATTTTGTTAGCCCTCCCGACTGACATTGAAGAATCTCATAATAGGTACACTAGAATAACATTCATTTGTTTTAGCGAGGTGATCACATGGTCATGTGGTAGTCGCTTTAGAAATAAGTATGTAATGTATACAGTAGTTCCCTGATATCTTGATGTGTTCCTGAATTATTCCGAAAAATCTGAAAATTGCAATTTTAAATCAGAATTAATATCTCTCTAACGATTGATGCTATTTAAATGAAACTTGGAACCTTCATATTTTTGACAGCTTTCAATCAAATGGCATCGACAGAAATTTTCTAGGCCTTCTGGATTTTGAGCAATGACGATCAACTTCTGATTTTTATTTGATTTGAATTTTGGCACCATCAGACCTTGGTTTAGTATAGACATGGTTAAACATTCCCACGGACCAACCCTGTGCAAAAACATTTTGAAGACTTCTAACATGTCAAAAAAGGATATCTCGCCCCATGTAATGTTGCACAGCGTGACGTCATTTTGACGTATAGTGACTACCAAAATGTGCATAGTGACTAACCATGTCTATACTCAACCAATCATCAGACATAAAAAAATTAGTTTTTTAGATATGTATGTAACTATACTAAAAGGAAATGAAACTTTCGTCTTTCCTCACAACTACCTAAATTCATTGGTACTGTCCACACAATTAGGTATTGCGAATTGCTGCCAGTAAAGGCTATCTGAGAAGTGATTTTTTAACTATTTTTGCAGGTATTCATATTAAACTCAAAATTGAAAATAAAGCAACGTTGGAGCTTTTCAATCTTTGCGTAAGACGAAAGTTTCGTTTCCCAATACTATAAGTTAAGTCAGACGACTTAAAAATCTGTTTTATTAAATTTTCAATTCAATTATTGTATTAAACGTGAAAAGACATTAAAAACGTTGGTGTACTATTTATACTTTAGTTCGAAAAGTTTTATACTGTCTATAGATTAATCATGGAAATTTTAGAATTTTTACGATTTTTCGAAAATGTCCTTATTTTAATTTTTGAAAAGCTAATTTTTTTATTTATCCCACGGTGTCAAAATTTCATAATGGTGGCCATAAGAGAATCAAAGGTTGACTGTCATTGCTGTAAATCTAAAGGCCTAGAAAATTTCTGTGTGTGGGTGACAGCTGTTAAAAATATAGAAGGAAAACATTAATTTTTATTTCAGGCTTTTTTTTTCGATTTTGCAGTTTGAAACACAAATACCTATTAGCTGTGATTGGTCCATTTTCCGAATTTCTTAGAAATTTGTTTAATAAAAGCGTTAAAATCGTGTCAGTTTTAAAGCGTTTTTTGCCAGTAGGTACATACTTTTGAAACAGTCAGCGCTGTGACCAGGCTGTGACATTCTCGTTAGGCAACAATCCAGAAAATGGGCAAATATACATGCACCAATCACATTAAAGCATTTGCAGTTCAGAACCCAATATCGACGAAAAACGGCTTTGAAATCGTAATTTTCAGATTTTTCGGAATAACTCAGAAGCGAATAAAGATATCGTGAATTATCTTCCGATTCTTAATCACAAAAAAATAGCACAACTCCGTATCTCTTACCGTTTAGGAGATGCCAATGGTGAGCAGTGAAAAAGGAACCAGCCTAATAGGAAAAAACTAAATTACCTAAATCCGGAGATTTTTTGATTTGCTAAGAGTACCTCCTGAACACTGGTATTTCGATAATCCACGACACCGCAATCCGCAACTTTTATTATTATTGCTGTTTTCGTTTTATTGGCCACGTTTTGGCATAGCGACAGTAAGTAGGTAGGTACCCTGAAAATAGAAGTTAAAATTGAACTTAAGAAATTATAAAAATTATGAATAGAATTTCTGACGAACTAAGAGTGTTGTGTCGAAAACCACGACCTCTGTGAGAGGTGGGGACTACTAGCTTCCATGATGTCAAAGACATCTAAAGAAAACTAGCGGCTGACAAAGTCAGCTCGCCCCGGGCTTCGACACTACTCCTGTTTAGCAACAGGTGGCGTGAATGCAATGATTCGATTGTGACAATGAAAAATTAAAAATTCTTCACTGCCACAACCAAAACGAAAGCGGCTGGTTTGAGCTCATGGTCTCAAACAGGGAACGACAGACAGCTGTTTCGATCTCTTGGATCTCATCAGTGTCGTGCACCCCGAATGAAACCACAAACTCAAACCAGCCAACCTTTAAACAGAAAATGCGACGAACTAAGAGTGTTGTGTCGAAAACCACGACCTCTGTGAGAGGTGGGGACTACTAGCTTCCATGATGTCAAAGACATCTAAAGAAAACTAGCGGCTGACAAAGTCAGCTCGCCCCGGGCTTCGACACTACTCCTGTTTAGCAACAGGTGGCGTGAATGCAATGATTCGATTGTGACAATGAAAAATTAAAAATTCTTCACTGCCACAACCAAAACGAAAAGCGGCTGGTTTGAGCTCATGGTCTCAAACAGGGAACGACAGACAGCTGTTTCGATCTCTTGGATCTCATCAGTGTCGTGCACCCCGAATGAAACCACAAACTCAAACCAGCCAACCTTTAAACAGAAAATGCGACGAACTAAGAGTGTTGTGTCGAAAAACCACGACCTCTGTGAGAGGTGGGGACTACTAGCTTCCATGATGTCAAAGACATCTAAAGAAAACTAGCGGCTGACAAAGTCAGCTCGCCCCGGGCTTCGACACTACTCCTGTTTAGCAACAGGTGGCGTGAATGCAATGATTCGTCGCATTTTCTGTTTAAAGGTTGGCTGGTTTGAGTTTGTGGTTTCATTCGGGGTGCACGACACTGATGAGATCCAAGAGATCGAAACAGCTGTCTGTCGTTCCCTGTTTGAGACCATGAGCTCAAACCAGCCGCTTTCGTTTTGGTTGTGGCAGTGAAGAATTTTTAATTTTTCATTGTCACAATCGAATCATTGCAATAGAATTTCTATTGTTTTTCCTTTCTACCGAAACTTCTACGCTGGTGGAGCAGTTATTAAAATCGATCGAAAAACCGAATTTTTCGTTTTAGGGTCCTGGAAAACCCAAAAAAAGTTGTTTCTCCAAAATGCCTATCTGTAGACAACACGCCAGCCAGAGCTGGGAGTAACTTTAGAAAGAAGTTACTTTTATGTAACTAGTTACAAAAAGTAACTAAGTTACTTAGTAACTAGTTACTTTTTTTCTATCCCTGCGAAAAGTAACTACCTATATCTAGTTACTGTACTGAAGTAACTTGTAACTAGTTACTTTTGGTAAGTACCTATCTAAGAGGACATAAAACAGTAACTAGTTACTTTTCATGTATTTAGTTATTACTTTCCAACGTAAATATAGTTACTTTTTATGCAATTAGATACTTTTCCAATAATATCAACAATTTTCAGAAAAGTTGCAGGTGTAGGCAATATCCGTCAGTTTTAATTATATTTTACGACATTTCTCCGTATTTCTATAGGCTGAGTAAAACAGAATTTTTTGATGCAAATTCATCTGCCCAGATTTTGATAGATTGTGGGGTAATAAGAGAAAATTTGATAGAAATAAGAGAAATCAAAAAATTAAATTGCTCAGGTAAATTTGCATCAAAACAACTAACTTGTGGTGTTTTTGCGTTTTTCGAAAATCTCAATATTTCACCGATTTCTTCGATATTTTTGAAAATCTGGGGTATCCGTGACTGCACTTCCGGTCAAGTATGATACATGTTTCTAAAAAAAAATCGTACATTCCGAATCCGTTGAGAAAAAGGTGTCATTCCATTTGAAAAAAAAAATGGGCAGCTACGGAAGCGGCTGGAACCTCCCCACTTGGTGAATGATCCAATCCTATCACTAATATCACTTAAATTTTACTATTTACTATGCCTATGTTTTACTCCACCAAACCAAATGTGTTTTCTGTGAGTTTTCTGAATTTTACGATCTTTTGCCAAAAGGGCATTAAGGTTGAGTACAATTTTGAAAACTAAATTTGAAGACTTTTCATGTGCTGATAGAGAAAATAAGAGTTCATTATTCAAATTTCAAAGTTGATATGCCAAAATGGCACTTGCCGCCCTCGGATTGCCACCAGAATTAAATCAGCTCTTCGGCGGGTGACGGTATCTCTACCTACCAAATTTCAGCCAAATCGATCCAGCAGTTTGGGCTGTAGCGTGTTATTTAATGTTTCCTCAATACTTCAAATTTTTCGATTTTATGCCAAAAAGGCGCTAAGTATGAGTACACTTTCAGATACAGAATTTCAAGACCTTTCATGCGCTGTTAAGAAAAATTAGTGTTCATCAGTCAAATTTCATAGTTTACATGCCTAAAAGGCACTTGGCTTCTTCGGATTCGCAACAAAATTAACTGGGCTCACCAGAAGGCCAACACTAACCTGCATACCAAATTTCACTAAAATCCGTTCGGTAGTTTCCGAGAAATCGTGCTCACATACGTACGTACATACGTACGTACGTACATACACACAGACATTTTTTAAAAACCACTTTTTCGTGATCCTGAGACCTTGAAACGTAAAGATCTGGTGTTATCTCAATTTCGAATTTTGGACTGATTGCAGTAACCTCCCATTTTTATATTGGTTGTAGGGAGGTTAACAAAGTTAAGATCATTTCCGGTTGAACCGGAAGTGGAAAAAATTACCTTAATATACGCGCAAGTGTCCCCCTCCGTGCGGGATTGGCCAGCTTTTATTTCAATTCAATATTTTTATTACATCCAAAGATATTCAAGGTGGGAAGTTTTAAAAATAAACCCTGTATGCTGTATGTACATACCATGATGATCATCAAGATTTATAATTTTAGTGAACCATGATCTTTATTGTTTGGTTAGTAACGCAACGCAATGAAACTGGCTTGCTCTAATTATTATAAATCTAGATGAACCTATTGGTATAAAAGAATTTTAATGGTACAACATACAAAGCGCAAAATATGAGAAGCTACTATAGCTAGCTAGAGATTTTTTTTTACTAAAATTTAAACCCAATCCCAACCGTTTCTATAACATTAATGAAAGTAACTAAATTACGCCAAAAGTAACCAAAATACTGTATCTAGTTACTTACAGAAGTATTTAGTTACTTTTTAAAAGTATATCTAGATAGCAAAAGTAACTAAGTTACTTCAAAAGTAACTAAGATACTATATCTAGTTACTTTTATTCATAAGTAACTTGTAACTACGTTCTTTTTTCAGTAAAGTATCTAGTTACTTCAGTAACTTAAGTTACTTTTATGAAAAGTAACTTGAAAAGTATCTATTAGTTACTATTTCAAAGTATAACTTTCCCAGCTCTGACGCCAGCCCAAAAAACTACCGGATGGTATGTGTGTAGGTAAAGTAGGTAGGTATACTTTGTATGATCCACCGGAAGAGCTTTTGATTAGCTTTTGAGCCGAATCGATCCACGGTACCTGCCTTTCTGGCACATCAATATAATAATAATAATAATAATAATTTTAATTGTAATATTGTAAACCCCAATTTTTCACATCACCATAGGAAAGCTCTTCATATTATTCTGTTTCTAGAAATGTATATTCACACTTAGTGCCTTTTTGGCAAAAAATCGCTGCCGTTAAAACGAAACACCTTAACGGCCATTTGAGTAAAAATCGCTCAAACAGGTCGATTTTAACCTCCCCACATCCATATAAAAATGGGAGGTTACTGCAATCACTCCAAAATTCAAAACTGAGATAACACTAGATCTTTACGTTTCAAGGTCCCAGGATCACAAGTGTTTTTTAAAAAATATCTGTGTGTATGTACGTACCTATGTGAGCAAGATTCCTCGAAAACTACCGAACAGAGATTTTAATAAAATTTGGAACGGGGGTTAGTGTTTGCCTTCTGGTGAGCCCATAGTTAGTTTTGTTGCTAATCTACAAACGCCAAGTGCCTTTTTGGCGCATCAACTAAGAAATTTCACTGATGAACACCAATTTTTCTTATCAGCATATGAAAGGTCTTCAAATTCTGTGTCTAAAAATGTATTCACACTTAGCGCCTTTTTGGTTTTTAAATTCGAAATTTCGAAGCAACATTAGATAATACGCTACAGCCCAAACTGCTTAATCGATTTGGTTGAAATTTGGTAGGTAGGGCCTAAGCCTAAGAGCTGATTTAATTTTGGAATGGTCATCGGTTAACGGCAAGTGTCATTTTGGCATATCAACTTTGAAGTTTGGCTAATAAACTCCCATTTTTTTCAACAGAACATGAAATGTCTTCAAATGTCGTTTCAAAAAGTGTCCTCAAAAGGGCCCTTTTGTCAAAAAATCATAAAATTTTGAAAAATCATAGTAGTAAAATTTAGGTACAGCAAGTAGGACAATTTACTTAATTTTGGTGGCAAACGACAATAACAAGTGCCTTTTTGGCATGGCGTCTATATGAAATTTGAAACATGACCACACCATTTGTTTTATCAAAAATTCAATTAAATTTAGTGCCCTTTTGGCAATAAGTAATAAAAATTTCGAAAAACTACCAAAATACTTAGGCAGAGACTGGATTGAAATTTATGGGTGGTAAGGATTGGATCATTCACCAAGTGGGGAGGTTCTAGCCGCTTCCGTAGCTGCCAATTTTTTAAAATAACATTGAGCTCAGACTCTTGCGGTTTAAAAAGCTCCAGTGGGGCGGACATTTTGCAGCTTGACAATATCTAATTTTGCGTCCCAGGCGATATCGCAAATGGATGTATACCTGGGGGGCTGATCACTAGTGGAATTAGTTGTACATCCAGCTTGGAATTAATTCCGGAATTCTGGAATTGATGGAATTTAAAAGGAATTAATGGAATTAGATGGAATTAGCCGGAATTAGTTGGAATTAACGGGAATTATTATGGAATTATTTGGAATTGATATGGAATTATTTGGAATTGACAAGTACATCATTTAAAAGGAATTAAAGGAATTAGTTGGAATTAGTTGGAACTAATATGGAATTGACGCGGAATTGATTAGAATTAATGGATTTAGTTGGAATTAGCCGGAATTAGTTGGAATTAGTTGGAATTAACTGGAATTATTATGGAATTATTTGGAATTGATATGAAATTAATAAGTACATCATTTAAAAGGAATTAAAGGAATTAGTTATAATTAGTTGGAATTAGTTGGAATTATTTAGAATTAATATGGAATTGATTGGAATTATTATGGAATTAATGGAATTAGAATGGAATTAATGGAATTAATGGAGTTAGAATGGAATTAATGGAATTAGAATGGAATTAAACTGGAATTATTGGAATTAATTGTACACAATTTTTTTGAGTGATCAGCCCCTCATGTATACCTATATCCGCATTGTGAGATGCTTGCGAGCATGCGACTTCACTGTAACGTTTTTGTGTCCTCTGGGCAGAGGCCGAATGTTTTAAATTTGGTCCATATTCTAATTAATGCGGAAAAAAGGGGGGTGGGCAGAGATAACGGTGAGCCTATACTCGTTTCGTCTACACCCGGTATAGCAGTCGGCCGATATAGCATATCATATAACGTATGTCCCTAAAGTTTTCGGAAAAATTTCAAACACCCATATTTTATTTTCAAAGTTATTTAATTTTTGATTTTATTTCAGAAGGTCATTTCAAGATCATTCAAGGTCATTCAAGCAACATCCAGCAGACCCGACTTTTCTATAAGCAATAATTGAGTAGACACTTACGCCATTAGTGGGTTATTGGACGACTCCTGCGTAGATTTATCGAATCTTTTGGTAGATTGAAAATCGGCACCTCAGCTTTTCCACATTTTCTACTTTTCAGGCACAATTCTACACCTTTCTGCCGAAAAAAAATAAAAACATTTCAATCGGTCGCGCTTGAGGCATGCTTGAGGGATTCGCCACTTTGGGTGAAAAATCAAAGTATTGACCAGACAGTTGTTCTTGCATTATGGCACGACGTCAAATCAGACCAAAGTACTGCTTGGTCATTAGGGTGATGTTTATTTGTAAAACCGAGGGTAAAACCAAGTATTTGGCTTGATCTGGCAACTTAACATTATGTAGGTACAGTGGTCGGAACATTACTTTTAAAAAGTAATTCATTACCATTACACATTACTTCGTCGAAATTGTAATGCATTACAATTACTAATTACTTTTTCAAAAAGTAATGCATTACAATTACTAATTACCCAATAAATGTAATGCATTACTTTATACATTACTTTTAACGTGACATTTCTTAAATTTCTAATTGTAGCTGACAGATTTTGAGATCTGCAGTAAATTGAAATATACGTAGTTCCAGACACGGCCAACTCTAACTGTAATTTTAAAAAATGCTACGTTATAAAAAAACTGTAGGTGTATTATTTTAAAACAGTATATTATTTATTATTTAATTTTAATTTAATTTGAATAACAATTGCGTTTCAAAATTTACCACTGCTTGAGATGGCTAAAGTTAGTTTTCAGTTTAGTTTTCAGCTAGGAAATTACCTATTTCAATTCTGTAGAAATATTTAATCCGGAGTAATTGCAGAGAATATCGCTGCTTAAAAATAGCAGGAAAACCTCTTCAGAATGCATCAATGTTTGCTTGGGAGGCGGTAGGTAAACAGAACCCCGCTGGGTTAGGGTTAACTCTGATACCAGTAGTACCAAGCTACTTCCTGTGGTGGTTATTTCATGGCACAGAATTACATTTTGCATAAAAGTTTTATTTTGGCGTTTATCAATTAAGGGTGAAAAAAGTAATGGTTTTCCATTACAATTACTAAAAAAATGTAATGCATTACAATTACCCATTACTATTTAAAAAAAGTAATGCATTACAATTACTCATTACCAGTTAAAGTAATTTCATTACAGTAATGCATTACTTGTAATGCATTACTTCCGACCACTGTGTAGGTATAAAACAATTCACCAAGGGTGCTCGTCAGTGGCCTCTGGCAAAATTTATTGAGTTTTTGGGCTCTTTTGAGCAGAAAGACATACAATGATGACTGAGAATGAGAAAAAACTGTTCCAAAGTGTGGGGGGTCGTCAAGTTTCGATAAAATCAAAAAAATTGAGAAATCCGCTGGGGAGTCGTCCAAACAATGATCGCACAAGGGTTCACTAAATTATTGCTTACAGAAAAGTCTGGTCTACTAGATGTTGTTTGAATGGTCTATCACATTAAATATAAATGTAGAACTGACCTTGTAAAATAAAATCAAAAATTAAACAACTTTCAAAATAAAATATCGGTTCAAAATTTTTCCGAAAACTTTAGGGACATACGTTAGTAGATAAACTACTTAGCTACTACAATGCTACTACTATAGTATAAATAGCGCCAAAATACTGTCGCAAGAACGCCAAGAAGAACTACAATAAGTTTCTAACGGTACCTAATTTAAACTATTAGCTATCATGCGAATAATAGGATAACTAGTAAAGGTTACCATTCTAGTTAATTATTCGGAAACTTTTTACGCTTAAAATCCATGCTTCCGTCCTTATTTATAGTAATTTATACCGAAAATGTTAGCATTACGTTACGGTGTCCCACGTGCATTTCCTATTCGATTTGGTGCGTGAATTATAGTCGACAGCAATCGATTTAAACGATTATTATTTTCAAATAATGCATGGAACAATCTAGATTATTTTTAAATAGTTATGCAAAACACATAAAAATCTATAAATGTAATTTACATTGTTCATGCAAGGTGGCTTTGGTGCCTTTTATTTAAACCTCGATGATTGACTTGACAAGTTAAGTAAGTAGGTATAGGTACATAATAATATTGTTAATATTTCCAAGAGAAGAACCGGGTGCAATAAACAAGAATTACAATATTTGACAACTGCTAAGCTAATTGGTTTCGAGCGGCTAATTACACTCTCCGAGTATGGCGGTTGGTAGGTATTTAAAAAAGTGGCTGTGGCAGCGGGGCGATATGTGGTTGCACTTATCGAATCTAGGTAATCTGAACCGACCATGCATATATTCCATGCACCCAGATAACTTCGTTTATTTATTATAGTCTTATGCAAATGATTCCCGTATCTCGGTAAAAATGCACGAGCAAACGACGATAGCGCGTGATATAGCTAATATTTTTGCAATGGCACGATAAAGCAAATAGGACCGAAACCTACACATAAATGCATAAGATACCAATAATCTGATACATTGTATACTTAATATGTAGCCATATAGGTAGGTAAGGTACTTGCCGTTCTGACCGTTTTTTAAAATTACAACGTTATACAGAGTGTCACAGGACAGGCCATGGTACACCCTCCTTATTTTCCTTATTTTTTGGAGTAGAATTTTGAAATTTGGGACATCGAATGTACTTATTAAAGGCTATGGAAACACTGGACAACTTCGGTGGAAAAATGCACTATCACTAGAAACACCCCAGTACACCGAAACACTTGATTTACACTGCTGACGCGTTTCGAACACAATGTGCTCATTATCAAAGCCGAAGCTAGCTGATGATGAGCACATTGTGTTCGAAACGCATCAGCAGTGTAAATCAAGTGTTTCGGTGTAGTGGGGTGTTTCTAGTGATAGTGTTATCAAAGGCTACTTTTTTTCTTATTCCAAATTAATCCAATGATAGGCACCACATAAGTGACAAACTGCCTAATCGTATTTTGTACACCAGACATCCTCTGAAATCCTCGGAAATCCCCGGACTTTCTCCTAAATTGTACACCTGACATCCGCAGCGGTTTGCCCCCCAATTTTTGTCGTTTGATCTAGCAGGATCTCGTGTGTTGCTCAGCTCAATTCCCCTCAGATAACCCTCAGTTAGTCCTCATTGTCAAAAAGAAAGCAAATTTAATTTTAGCTCAAATAATATGTCACTGTCAGTCAAAAAAATTACTAAGCGGAGTCTTAGACCAGCACATCCCCAATACAACCCTTGATGCAAGATCCATTTGCCCTTCTGATGCTTTGATCCTATAATTTTTTCACTTGCATTCGATAACAAATGGAACACCACTAAACATCTCGTAAGTGAGATTTCCTCACTTCAACATGCTCCTCAGTTTAACAGCAAATAGAACGCGACATCAATTCAGGGTGAGGTGAGTTCATCTGAGGAACGGTGCAAATCGAAAGCGCCTAACTCAGGAAAAATTCAAGTCACGTGAAAAACATTAAAATTTTTGACTTACGAGGATTTTAAAGTCTGCTAAAACGATTTTCACGTCAAATAGATATTTTATTTTATTAGGAGTTTAAGTAAGACATGATGTGACGATGTATGGAAGTTTAAAAGCCGAGCGGAGCGGGCCGATTTATTGAATCCATACGAGTCACATAATGTCGCTTAAACTCCGAATAAAATATTTTATTTTCAAACGAAAAACTCGAAAGTTTTCTACTCACGTCTGTTGCGCATCACTTTCATACTTTGCAAAATTGCAAATAATGATGAATTTATACTCCTCCGGAGTTTAACGCTCCGCTCAAAATGGTGTCATAGAAATGACGGTTATACCTTGTCAACGCCGTCATTTAAATAATTGTTATTGTTATGTGACGTTTGAAAATAAACTTTGGGTAGACACCCAAATGTTTTTTTTTTGTTTTCATAGCTACCTTCGCTATTATTCAGTAAAATTGTGTTTTTTAACTTCTACGCTTCGCGGAACAAGTTAGTAAAATCGATCGAAAAATGGAATCGCCAAAAACGTCAAATCTTTACGTTTTAGGGTCATGGGAATCCGAAAAAGTGGTTTTTGAAAAATGTCTGTCTGTGTGTCTATCTGTCTCTGTCGCTGCAGCTCAAGCTAGTGAACGTATTGAGATGGAATTTGGCAAGCATATTAGCGGAAGCTTTGTAGGTGCTTGTTTGATTTTGGATTTTCAGGGCTAAATTGGCGCCAATTAAAAATTTGAAAATTTCTGCTTTTAATAGTGTTTGTAGAAAAAAAGGCAGCAGAGAAGCGGCTGGATCCTCTCCATGCTGCGGGTCTTGTGTTGAAAATTTAAAAGTTGATTTGAATAAATGGCACTTCCCGTGGACCAATAATTGCTCCCAATAGCCTTTCAGCACGTCAAAGGGTCACCTAATCTCCAAGTACCAAATTTCAGCCAAATCGATTGAGTAGTTTGGGATATAACGTGGTCTTGTGTTATAAAAAATTTTCGATTTTTCTGCCCAATGCGAATGAATTTTGTCTTCCAGTTGCACGTGTGGCTCTTAAAGCTTTTCAGATCACGTACCAAATTCAGCCAAATCGGTCTGGTAGTTTTGGCTGTGGCGTGTTTACAAAAGTACGTACGAACGGACGTACACACACAGACACATTTTTTGAACCACTTTCTTGGGTTCCTGAGACCTCAAAACGTGAAGATATGGTGTTACCTCAAATTCGAAAATTTTAGTGATTGCAGTAACCCCCCTTTCTTTAAGTGGTGAAGTGGAGTGGGGAGGTAAATAGTGTAAGATTTGCGTGTTAAATATCAATTTTCTTGTTAGAAATAATTTTAACAGAATTCAGTTTACCTCTAATGAATTAGGTTCTGTAAGTAAAACGACAAATAAGCAAAAAAACCTACACTTGCTCTTTACTTGCACAAAGGATGCTTTTATTAAAGAATTTATGTAGAGGCAAAGGGCAAAGATCATCAACGCAGGAGGTGTGTGAGACAGGTTTTTTTATTATTTGTTTTGTTTTCACCCTTCTCCTGCAAGAACCAAAATTTGTTTAGTATACAGGGTGGAGCTTTTTTCGTTTCCCACTATTGAGATCTCGGAAACCATAAGAATTAAAGAATTGGTTAAATTAGAAAAAAGTTTTTAATTGCAACTTGGAACATTTATGGTTTTGGCGGCTGTCAATTGAATGGCGTGGACAGAAATTTTCTAGACCTTCTAGATTTTGGATAGCAACAACAGGTAATTTTTCTTTTTCTTATGGCTGTCATATGCATGACATGTGAAAAACAACTGAATTAAACGATAATAAAGTAGGTCTTGAAGTCGTGAAACTTGAACTTTCAAATATTTTTTGAAAAAAGTTCATATTGGAAACATTTTTGAAAAGTAAATTTTTTTGTGTATCATTCTAATGGTGCTAAAATTCAACATGGCGACCGTAAGAAAAAGAAAAGTTGAATGTCGTTGCACAAAATCGAGAAGGCCTAGAAAATTTCTGTCAACGCCATTCAATTGACAAAATTGTCAAAAATATAAAATTTTCAAGTTTCATTTAAATAGCATCAACCGCAAGGAAGATACAATTTTGTTTTCAAAAAACGCGATTTTCAGTTTATTTGGGATAAATCAGGAAGGAATCAAGATATCGAAGAACTTTACGGATTCTTAATCATCCCAATAAAGTGCAACTTTTTTCTAATTTAACCGATTTTCTAACCCATGGCTTCTGAGATCCCAATAGTGGAAAACGAAAAAAGCGCCACTCTGTATACCTACCTACAATATCATAATAATATACTTACTTACGAAAAGGTAATTAAGCACACATATTATGTGGCCTGCACATATTTGGTAATGGCACGTAAAATTAAACATTTGCAAATATTGGGTCCCCTGTTTATTTTGATCAAACGATATGGATAAATTAAATGTTTGTGAATGTTTAATTTTCCTGATCACCCCTCATTGATGATTAGATGTAAACAATGGCGTTTTAAGTCACATTAAATAAACTGGAATATTTAATATTTATGTCCACATATTTTTCTATCTAAGCAAAGAATTGGACACACTTAAACAAAGTACAAATAAATAATTTATTGTCTCCAAGAAGGGTAATCACTGCATATATAATATAGGGTAGGCGTTTTGAACACCACACAACTATATAATAACATGAATTCACATGTACATTTAACTATTTGAATCGCCATCAGACATATTTATAGTCCCTTAAAAATATAGAGATAAACGAGGCTTAATAATAATTCCGATAGAAAAGAAATGATACATTTAATGCTTTGGCATAACATTATGTTATTTTTATAGTACACAAACTTAAACTTATAAAAAAATATCCATAAATCTTTACTTTATACAAAACAAGGATTAAAAATTATTTTATACATACAATATGAAACATACGTCGCTTTGCGATCATCACCTACGAAATATTACATGATAATAACAAGAAGTATGATGCGTATACGATAAGGACTGGCCCAGAATTCAACACGGAAGAATCACTTGATTTTTTCTATCTACGACAATTATCTTCTCTACAAAACCGACGTTTCGGCCGCCCTCGTTGAATTGTTGTTGTTATTCGCAGAAGCGGCGGTCATTTCGCCTGCATGACTCGAACAATAAAATTTCTTGTGCGCGATAAATGTGGAGTAATAGTTAAAAGAGATATCACAAGATTTGCAGTACTTCGGGCCTGGTTTAGCGGCTTCCTGAAGGATTTCCTCTTCCTGATCGACTTTCTTTTGCGCTTCCAAGTCGATTTTCTTGTCTTTAGGCGGGTCGTCGATGGAATCTATGATGACTTCGGGCTCTATAGCCTCCTTTTTGACGACGATTTCTTCGTCATCGTCGAGTGACGGCATGGATTTAGCCGATTTCTCGGAAGTACCGTTCACGGGAGAAATTTCTTCGGTGTCTCTTGGGCTATGGGCGATCTTCATGTGTCGGATTACATTCGCTTTGTAAGCTGAGCTGTACAGGCAATGGGGACAATGGTGCAGGGATTCAACGCGGCCCTCTGAACTAGGGGATACCGCCCGATCGTCGGTCACGCCGGGGGTACCACCCATGGTCGGAGCCATGTTGACTTCCATAACGTTAGCACCATCGTCTTCCAAGATGTAAGTAATGTACTTTTCTTCCTGAAATTAAGAATACGTGATTTAATGATTTTTGATTTTTAGTTGATATCACAAAGCTAGGCAATAGTCCTAATAGGAATTTGTCAATCGATCTACAGGGTGCCTTTTTTAAAGCGTCGGTTAGCGATACCTATTTAGAGAATCGTTTTGAGCAGCGAAACGAAAATTCACCCCCGGGGATTTCAATTCATTGCCCATCTTTGTTATTTTAAATCGAAAGCCTATGTTTTGACTCTAGATTGACACCTTAATTGTGAGCTTATTGCACCCCCATTTTTCATACCTAACTGTCATATTTTTTGACATATATGTCAAAATTTGTGTAAAAAACTTGATTTTTGTATCTTATTGTAAACAACCAGAAGAAGTGCTGTAGAAACCATTAGGAACTGCTACTGGGTTGTGTTGGTGTTTATTGTGTTTACTGGTCTCTACTGGAACGATTCAACTGCAATGTAGTTGGAATACCCAACGAATTGATTTTATAATGATTGCTGAAGGATGCTACTGGTCCAGTGGACTACTCGGAAATACCAGTAGAAATGATAAAACTATTTCTTCTAAATTATAATGGATTATATTGGCTTTGTATTCCTACTGGGAAAATCCATTAGAATTAGAGTAGATGGCCCAATTGCAGAATTTGAGCCAATAGGAATCAAGCAAGTCCTGCCTGTTTACAATTCATATCATCTTTAATATTAGTAGGTAGCCATTTTTGATGCGGTTGGTGTTAGTCATCGGTAATGTTTTTCTTGCAAGATTTTCGTCAGTTTCTGATTCCGTTTAGCAGATTTTGGTGAAGTGTGGACAATATAAGTTAAAATATTTCGATCCTGAAGTCATATTTTATATTCTTTGAACTTCCAATTTGGAAAATTTTTGTATTCTGTAAAACCTACTACCAAACTCTTTTTTGTACTTTCCACTCTGACAACCAAACTTTTACGTTACAGATCATTCAACATTGGCGGCAGGAAATGGACTCCGCGAGAAAAGAAAGTCACGCCATCATAAGCAGAGCCAATAGCGTTCCAGTATATTTGTATTGTGGATTTCCAGTGAAAGTATTTTTTGGTGGATCCTACAGTGTTTTATGGGAATCTCTTGTGGATTTTACTAGTTTCTATTGGTACCTGTTGGAACTGCCCAATGGAACCAGGGCAATTTCCTACTGGATTGTACTGGGAATTACCCGTGCAAATACACACATTGAAACCAGTAGAATCCACTAGAAATTTTTTTCAATGGTTTCTGCTGTGATTTGCAATAGGGAGGGAACGAATCCCCACAATCTTTAAATATTTGTGGCTACTCCGATGGTGGCGCCATCATGCAGAGAAAAAGCACATTCTTTTGTGTAGTTTGAGGAATTTGAATAAAATCGGATGAATAATAAAAAAGTTATCGACAATCAAAGAGTGTCCGGTTTTTTGCGCGCCATCCTGTACATATTTCACAGTCTAAATAAGTTTTCTATGCCAAAATCAGCCTGAGCTAGGTGGCACCCCTTTCCCACGGCCTAAACAGTATGATATTGTGTTTTGGAGACTTTATATAATTCGAAAAAATTTACATGTTCCCTGCAGAATGGCACCCCCTTCCGACCGCCTAAACAGTATGGCATTGTGTTTTGGTTACCTGTCAATACGGTAATAGAGTATTGCAGCTCAAAAAATAAAACATTGGAATAGATACTACTTTCAAAATGAAAAAGGTCGTATTTTTTGTTTCACTAAATTCCGAACTGTTTTCGAGAAAAAAATTACTAAAGGTGAACTTCCGGTTAAAAAGTTGGTCATTCACCGAGGGAAAAAAATCATGATTGGCCACCAAACAACCAATAATAGGTCGTTGCCAGATGAACCATTAATAAGCCAGAAGTGAGCAAAACATTTTTGACATAAATCTAACCTTCTATTCTGCTTCATTCGTTAAAAGTGTTCCTCTAAGTAATTTGCCAACTTTCGTACAAAAAACAAACATCGAGGAAGCTAAAAATTCCTGTAATCCAGTGCAATTAATGTGAAGAAAACTTGAAGATTCCCGAACTAAAGCACACTTTTAAAGTCAAATTGGGGCTCATTCGGTAGCTACATTTCAATGAGATTAACAAAACACCCCTTTAGAACACGCTTTAAAACACCCCTTTAGAAAAGAAGGAATATGAAACAGGATAGAAATTCAATTTAAATTTGTTCTTTTTGATCGAAAAAGTTTTGGCTGCATGTGGGATGACAATTTGATGACAAAAAATGAAGCACAGAATGATGCCGGGAAGGGATTGCGGGTAGTGACGTCACACCAATAGAAAAAGGCAAGGAGAGGCGAAATTTTAGACTTGTTTTCACTTTTTTGCCATAATTAGTCACAATGAATACTTCTATTAACGTTAGACTATCTACTTTTTATCCTACTTCTCGAAAATTATGGTTTAAAATTTTTTTCTTCGACTGCAATACCAAAGAGTATCCAGGTATATACCTGGATACTCTTACCTGGATACTCTTTGGCAATACTCAATTCTGTATAATTTCCGCGAATAAAAGGTTTTAGCAACTACGTTGTATTGTGAATTCTGATTTGACTATGAAAATCCTTAAAAAAAGTTGAAAAAATCACCTCTCGGATAGCCTAGAGTATTGCAGTAAAAGAAAAAAAATCTCGAAACCATAATTTTCGAAAAGTAGGATAAAAAGTAGATAGTCTAACGTTGTTAGATGGATTCATTGCGACTAGTTATGGCAAAAAAGTGGAAAACAAGTTTAAAATTTCGCCTTTCCTTGCCATTTTAACCTCCCCAATCCACTTCACCACTTATAAAAAAAAAGGCAGCAGAGAAGCGGCTGGAACCTCCCCAACGCATGGGTCTTTGATTTCCGTGACTTATTGTCTTTAAGGTTTTAAAGTTGATATGCCTAAATTGCACTTCCCGTGGACCAATTGCTCCCAAAAGCCTTTCAGCTCTTCAATGGGTTACCTAACCTCCATGTACCAAATTTCGGACAAATCGATCCAGTAGTTTGGGCTATAACGTGGTTTCAGTGTTATTACAAAATTTCGATTTTTCTACCCAAAGGGTACTAAATGCGAATAAATTTTATCTCACTTAAAACCAGAATTTGAAGACCTTTCTGATGATAACAATAAATCTTTCAAAAAGTTGTTTTTGATGGGTGAATGAGAGAATAATTTTAAGTTTCGAAATTGGTGTGCCAAAACGGCACTTTCCGTGGGCCGATTGAATCCAAAATTTGTTCAACTCTTCGACTTGTAATACAATCCCCATGTGCAAAATTTCAGCCAAATCGGTTGAGGGGCTTGGGCTGTACCGCGATTTTAAAGTCCGATAAAAATCTATTTTTTTTAATTGTTGGTCAAAAGGGCACTAAGAATGAATACATTTTTAGACGCAGAATTTGAAGGTCTTTCTTATGGTGACGTGAAAAATGGGGGTTTACATTTAAAATTTAAAAGTTGATGTGCCAAAATGGCGCTTCTGGTTGCACGATTGGCTCCAAAAGCTTTTCAGATCTAAGTTGGGTTATCACATGCACACGTACCAAATTTCAGCCAAATCGGTCGAGTAGTTTGGGCTGTGGCGTGTTTACGAACGTACGTACATACATACAGACACATTTTAAAAACCACTTTTTTGGGCTCCTGAGACCTCAAAACGTATAGATCCGGTCTTATCTCGAATTCGAAAATTTTAGTGATTGCAGTAACCTCCCTTTTTTTTAAATGGTGAAGTGGAGTGGGGAGGTTAAAAAGGGAAGTTACTGCAATCACTAAAATTTTCGAATTTGAGATAGCACCAGATCTTCACGTTTCGGGGTCTCAGGAACCCATAAAAGTGGTTTTAAAAATGTGTCTGTGTGTATGTGCGTACGTACGTTTGTAAACACGCCACAGCCAAAACTACCAGACCGATTTGGCTGAAATTTGGTACGTGTGCATGTGATAACCCAACTTAGATCTGAAAAGCTTTTGGAGCCAATCGTACAACTATGTGCCATTTTGGCACATAAACTTTTAAATTTTAAATGTAAACCCCCATTTTTCACATCACGATAGGAAAGGCCTTCAAATTCTGCTTCTAAAAATGCATTCATTCTTAGTGCCCTTTTGACTAACAATAAAAAAAAAATTGATTTTTATCGGACTTTAAAATCGCGGTACAGCCCAAGCCCCTGAACCGATTTGGCTGAAATTTTGCACATGGGGATTGTATTACACGTCGAAGAGCTGAACAAATTTTGGATTCAATCGGCCCACGGAAAGTGCCGTTTTGGCACACCAATTTCCAACTTTAAAATTATTCTCTCATTTAACCATCCAAAACAAGTTTTTGAAAGATTTATTGTCACCATCAGAAAGGTCTTCAAATTCTGGTTTTAAATAAGACAAAATTCGTTAGCATTTAGTGCTCTTTGGGTCAAAAAATCGAAATTTTGTAATAACACTAAAAATCCATTATAGCCCAAATTAGTGAATCGATTTGGCTGAAATTTGCTACATGGAGATTGGGTGACCCGTTGAAGACCTGAAAGGCTTTTGGAAGCAATTGGTCCACGGGCAGTGCCATTTAAGCATATCAACATTAAATTTTAAATACAAGGCCTCCTTTTTTATGTCGCCATTAGAAAGACGATCAAATTCTGGTTCTAAAAATGTATTCATAGTTTCTGCCATTTCAGTGGAAAATAGAGAAAAAATTATTTTTCATTAAAAGGGAGCGGGCTGAGAGTGGATGACATAAAGTATCAGTTATTGTCAAAAGGGTGGCAAACTGTTAACCTTAAAAGGAACATTTTGTCAAATGTGATGGGTGATGTCCGAGGTGATGTCGGTATTTGTCAGAAAATTGCGAAATTAGTCACAGATAAATAAGCACAAAAAAAAATGTTGAATTGACTACCATCTACACAGAATACAAAGATCCACGCGATGGGGAGGTTCCAGCCGCTTCTCTGCTTTTTTAATGGTGTGACGTCACTACCCGTTATCCATTCCCGGCCCGGCACCATTCACCATGTGCTTCGTTTTCAAGTGTCAGTTTTTGTCATCAAATTGTCATCCCGCATTCAGCCATGACTTTTTCGATCGAAAAGAACAAATTTAAATGGAATTTCTATCCTGTTTCATTTTCCTTATATTCTAAAGGGGGGTTTTGTTAATCCTCTTGAAATGTACCTACCGAATGAGCCCCAATTTGACTTTAAACGTGTGTGGTTTAGTGTTGTGCAAATTGTCGGTAACCGTTAAGTTCTCTTCACATAATATGGAGTTTCTACAAGCTGTGACTATAGGAATTTTTAGCTTCCTCGATGTTCGTTTTCTGTGCGAAAGTTGGCAAATTGCTTAGAAGAACAATTTTAATGAATCAAGCAAAATAGAAGGTTAGATTTATGTCAGAAATGATTTGCTCACATCTGGCCCATGTATTGGTTCGTCTGGCAACGACCTATTATTGGTTGTTTGGCGGCTAATCATGAATTTTTAACTTCTACGCTCAAGGCGGAGCAGTAGGTATATAAAATCGATCAAAAATTCGAAATTGAACTGACATCAAATCTTTACGTTTCGGGGTCCCAGGAACCCAAAAAACCTATTTTTGAAAAATGTGTGTCTGTGTGTCTGTCCGTGTGTCTGTCCGTATGTCTGTGGACACGCTACAGCCGAAACTACTGAACTGATTTTGATGAAATTTGGCACACATATTCAGTGGGAGATTTGTAGGTGCTGATTAGAATCTGGGCTACACCGGCTCACGGAAAATGCCTTTTTGGCACATCAACTTTAAAAATTTAAATGCAAACCCCCATTTTTCGCATTACCATATGAATGCTCTTCAAATTCTGCTTCTAAAAATGTATTCACACTTGGGCCCTTTTGACCAAAAAATGGTGCCGTGAAAAAAAAACTATGCATAAATGTATATTTTTATTACCGGATTTGATAACTGATTTTTTTTCAAGCCGAAAACCTTAGTGCCATTTTTTCGAAAAATGTCATTTTAGTGGCAATTTATTTTATTGTCTGTGCGGGAGAGGAGCTGATTAGATTTTGAAGCCGATCAGTCAACCCGAAGTGCCCTTTTGGCATAGCAACTTTCTTATTTTAAATATTTAAAAATTTAATAAATGCTGCTGTTATTAATCCAATGCAGTGCGGCGTAGAAGTTCCTGCCGTCTCCGAGACCGCCTTTTTTTTTCCCTCGGTTTATGACGTCATCTAAAACCAACTTTTTGACAGGAAGTTCACCTTTATTAAGTTTTTTCTCGAAAACGGTTTGGAATTTAGCGAAACAAAAAAATACGACCTTTCTCATTTTAAAAGTTGTATCTATTCCAATGTTTTAATTTTTGAGCTGCAATACTCTATTATGTCAGCAATGACTTTAGTTATGATGTAGGACCAACTTTTGCGTTTCCTTATTTTAATGCGGGGTGATGAGTCAAACGGGAGCGGCCACCCTCTATAACTTCCTTCGTACCCGATGGATCGAACCATTTTTGGTACATATGACTGTCTCTGAACTGTATTTCGACCACATTAGTGGTCCTAAAGTGTTTTTATTTCATAGAATAAGGCATGTCACTTTGTTACTTTAAATGGCATTCTGTATATTTCTTTATTATATCAAGTAGCATTTTTGATAATCTTTACAACGATTGAACGATATAATAAAATCATACACTTACATAATAGAAATTTCGAGAAAATATTGATTGAATGCATCTGCAAAAGTATGAATCTGGCCGTTCATTTCACAAACTATTCACTTTATCAAAAAATTGTTCCAATAAAAGGTAAATATTTAGGCGAATCTTTTAATGTGACTCACTTTTTAACCTCCCCACAACCAATTTAAAAATGGGAGGTTACTGCAATCACTCCAAAATTTGAAATTGAGATAACCCCAGATCTTTACATTTTGAGGTCCCAGGATCACGAAAAAGTGGTTTTTAGAAAATGTCTGTGTGTACATATGTACACACATATGTACGTCGTACTAGGTGGTTGGGAATTGGATCGTTCCCCAAGTGGGGAGGTTCCAGCCGCTTCCTTAACTGCCGATTTTACTTCATTGAGTCTCGCTGAGTAATTACGTCAAGCACATTTTTTAAATTACAAGATTCTGTCAAGTTAATCACATCAACAGATGCGATTAAATTTACCTTTGAACTTTTATTGAAACAATTTTTTGATAAAGTGAATTTAGTTTGTAAAATAAAGGACCACATCCATACTTCTGAACACGTTCAATTTATATTATCTCTAAATTTCCATTATGATTTTATGATTTTATTACAGCGTTGTAAGAAAAAGAAAAACGCTAATATAGATACGATAAATAAATATACAAGGTGCCTTTTAAAATAACAAAGCCGTTAGCCAATGAAGTAAAAACATTTTGGAACCACTTATATAAATGTAGTCCATAGATCAGATTGCCATTTGACTTCCACAAAAAAAGTTCTGATATGTTGGAAACAAAATAAGTTATAAGGAAGGGGTGGCCGCTCCCTTTTGACTCACCCTTAATTCTCTAATTTAAAATGATCTAAACATTACTAATGACCGTTTGCCTGTAATTTTAAGTGCTTTCACAAAGTTAAGTTAAGTTTAATTCCGTAGATATGTTTGTTCCCTTGTCACAATGGTTTCTAAGGACTTTAGGGACCACTTCCCTTTAAGAAACACCTCAAAATTACGGAGCAATCGGCCGTAATTCTTTATTATTTGAAACACTTTTATTTATAAATTTTCATAGCGTCAAAGTTCCATCTTGTTTATTGATCTAATCTAGGTAACTGTCATCAGACTTAAGTCTAATCCAATCTTAAATGGGGTTTTGCGTTGTTGATCTGTTTCGTGTCTAGCTCAAAATAACCTGTGCCATCTTGCTATTGTATTTGGGTTAAAGATCCTATGAGAAAACCACAAAGAACTAATATTGAGTTAGTCAAATCTTGTTAATATACTTGTACAATATACATAGGTAGGTACTAATTGGAATTAATTACCTTTCGCAAAGGGGTGAGTTACACCCAATTGCCCTAAAAAATATCAATTTGGATGGGTACTGAGTCGAAGTGAGGTTAATTAAAGCCCTAGGGGTTCGGCTTGGATCTACCTTGTAAAGTTTCTTTCCCGTTAATTTTGCGATTTGTTGACAGTTGGGATCAGATATAAAAACACTGAATGTAAAAATAAAATGTAAAGTATAAGAAGTGTATACCTGAAGATCTGGCGAGCGCTTGTCGAAATGCATCCTGATGTGTGTTCGCATGCCTCTTAAGGTGTTGCCTTTGTACCTACAGATGGTACATCTGTATGCTTTAACACCGGTATGTGTTTCCATGTGTCTCTGAGCAGCGCTTGCCGTAGGACTAACCACGTCACAACAAGGACATCTCCATCCAGAAAGTGTTCCTGCCGGAGCGCATTGATGACCAGGCTCAGCAATTCCTCTACATTTTCCACACCTCCTCACATCCATCTCAGTCCTTTTCAAGCAATAATAAGCCTGATGCGCATTCAAGTTATCCAAAGATGTAAATTTAATGCCGCAAGCCAAGCATATCAATTGCTGGTACTGCCCTGCAGGACTCGTCGTACCAGCACTTCTCGGGCTAATGGGTGGACTGCTTGAAGTTTTGGAAGCCTCGTCTTCCTGTGTCCTCGCCGAACAATAATGCTTTTTGTGTATTACATAATTCTCGTGCTTGCAAAATACTATGTTACACTCTTTACACTTTGAAACTCCCTGTTTTACTAAAACCTGCGGTGTTACAGGTGGTAACGGTGGAAGTTCTGCCAGTCGCATCTGAACCTCTGGTGGAAAAAGTGCCAAAGAACCAGCTCGCATCAGGAGAGGGTGCAATGACGCAGGAATTTCAAACGGGATGTTATTTGTTTCTGGACTAGTTCTACAGCGTTCTGCCTTGGGAGTAGAACGAGATAATCTTGGGCTGTTGCTTCTTGACGTTTCCTCCAGTTTTCGCTTTGGGGAGGCGCCGATTGACGGTGATGCTCCTGATTGCGACGCAGGTGTTGATGGTGGTGACCCACGAATCGATGGCACACATTCGATTTTTTCAGGCGTAGGCGATCGCTGTTTCATATTCTCCTTTTCGTGTTCTCCAAGATCTATTATTAAGTTTTTAATTTCTGACGATTTTCTAATGCTAAGATCCAATGGCGTTGAGGATATTTCTTTGCTGATAACAGTATCCTTGGCCTTGTTGACAGACTTGAGAACTTCAGTCGGATGAGTTGTAATGAGAGGATGGCTGAGTGCTTGGGTTATAGGTTGTAAAGACCCGTTGGGTAATAGGACAAAACAGGGTGTGTCAGGATTGACTGGAGGTGAAGGGCCATGAAGAAGACTGGCACTGCGCAGTAATGAATATGGCACGATTATGACAGGATTAGTTGGTAACGCGAGACAGGGTTGTTGTGGAGGAGGGATTTGCACGACTGGAGATGGAGGGGTACGACATGTTGTATCTGCGGGTGACGTTGGAGATGATCCTGACGTACAGCTCGAAGTAGTTTTGGATGTTAAATTAGTGGAAGATTTTACCATGTGACGGGAGTTACAATAGTGCATTTTATGAGCTCTGTACGTTTTTTGGGAGCTGAAACGTATATCGCATTCTGCACAATAGCGGTCTTGACTCTCGGGTGTCGAATCACCGTTGGATATCACTGTTGTAATTACATTTACTGGACTAGGTGACACAGTATGCATCCTCATG
This sequence comes from Pycnomerus fuliginosus, assembly GCA_963924575.1. Classification (NCBI taxonomy): domain Eukaryota; kingdom Metazoa; phylum Arthropoda; class Insecta; order Coleoptera; family Zopheridae; genus Pycnomerus; species Pycnomerus fuliginosus. Next base: position 17,917,515 of record OZ004619.1, on the reverse strand, counting down.
TGCCGGTTCAGGCTGACTTTTTTATCCGCACTGTACGTGCAATGAGTGCAAGTGTATTGTTTTCCTGTTCGGATATTTTTGTTGGAAGGCTCGGAAGGGTCTTGATCCGATTGTACACCGCCGGATTCTATACCACTGGCAGATTTGGCATCATCATCTGTTGCTTTGCTCGGTCGATGAGAACAATAATAAGTTTGGTGTGCTTCCAATGTACTTAGAGATGAAAATCGAATTCCACATGGAGGACATACAAAGAGAGGAACATTCGGTTGTCTAGCAGCAACTTCAGCCGATTCAGAGGACCTTGCTTCGCTGAGGTTTGGTAGGAACAGACCTCTGGACGCAAGGGCGGACTGTATGGCGGAAGGTAAGGCTGCAAGGTACTCGCTCGGAGACTGACTTGTTTCAATCTCGGTTTTTAAGTTAGCGATGGTAATGGATTGTGTTTGCAGAGCAGGGTCAGTGGCCAGGTTCGCTTTAAGTCTTATACGTGGGGGTGAAGCATCTTTTTCCGATTTTATGACAGCAGGTTTTGAATCTTCTTCATCGGACTTTTCAGGTGATTTACTCTTGGCCAGTTGAGCGGACGATTTATCGGAATTATTGATTGCAACGCTGTCCTCAGTGCTGTTCACCCATTCTTCCTCCCCTGCAACAAAATGCAAATGTTAAGTACATGTGTTGTCGTTTTACCAGGAAACATGAGAAGAGATAGCATCAGGAGCGAGTACTTGATACTTGAAGGTGATAAGTAATAAAATACTGCGCCTTCGGTGTAAGTTATTGCTGGTCTGCGATAGATGAGAACGGCAGAACAGGTTGGTACAAATGCATCAGTGATAAGAACGAGCAATACACGGGTCGCGCATGTCGCAGCCTTCTTCTAATGAAGCAGTCCGTCAGGGTTGCCCACGCAGATCCCAATATCCCAACACTCCAGTTCTTCGATGCCATCAGTTTTAATAATTCAAATCAGAATTGTTAACTCGAGGGAATTTCGTAGCAGTTCCCATTATTGTGTCAATTTGAAAACAACAGCAATAACACGAAACAAAAATGCCGATAGCGCAAGAGATTAAAAGATATTAGGAATTAATAAGACGCTGGATGGGAATTCTCGCGAGCGATAACAATCTTTAATTAGAGTTCGGAATGTGTAGTCGAAGAGATTGGGATCTGTATAGGTACAAGCAGGGCTGGTTTCGTCGTATGTGTATACTCGTAAGTGCGTATGTGTGTGAATTGCCGATAAAATCGAAACTGTTATTAATTACTTGGCCCCCGGGCTTGAACCAATATGTACAGAGCCGTCGTATGTAACAAACTGCATTAACCGGTGTCAATCATGAGCGTCGTTGTAACCTGGCCTGTTTCTCGTTAGTACCACTTTACATCTTGTTAACTGTCCCATTGTTTACCCTGCTACATTGATTGACACAACTATGCGTGATTAAGGACACCAATTCAGTTTAGATCAATATCAAGATTTGATTTGATACAATTAGAATTTTATAAATAATGACTGGCAACAATACGTATATCATACATATGAATGGACTTCTTCCTTTAGATTTGGTTGTGATATAAACGGATAAGGAAATCCCACGTTTCCACCAGGAAATTTCACACCTAACTACCCCAAACGTTGTCGATATAACGCTGACATTGCGTTTGCTCAGTTTATTAACCTCCCCAACCCCATCACAATTTTAAAAAAATGGGAGGTTACTGCAATCACTAAAATTTTCGAATTTGAGATAGCACCAGATCTCCACGTTTTGAGGTCTCAGGAACCCAGAAAAGTGGTTTTTAAAATGTGTCTGTGTGTATGTTCGTACGTACGTACGTTTGTAAACACGCCACAGCCAAAACTACTGGGCCGATTTGGCTGTAATTTGTTACGTAGGCATCTCATAACCCAACTTAGATCTGAAAAGCTTTTGGAGCCAATCGTGCAACCGGAAATGCCATTTTGGCACATCAACTTTTAAATTTTAAATGCAAACCCCCATTTTTCACGTCACCATAAGAAAGACCTTCAAATTCTGCTTCTAAAAATGTATTCATTCTTAGTGCCCTTTTGACCAAAAATTAAAAAAAAATTGATTTTTATCGGACTTTAAAATCGCGGTACAGCCCAAGCCCCTGAACCGATTTGGCCGAAATTTTGCATATGGAGATTGTATTACACGTCGAAGAGCTGAACAAATTTTGAATTCAATCGACTCACGGAAAGTGCTGTTTTGGCATACCAATTTCCAAATTTAAAATTATTCTCTCATTTGACCATTAAAAACAGGTTTTTGAAAGATTTATTGTCACCATCAGAAAGGTCTTCAAATTCTGGTTTTAAATAGGACAAAATTAATTCGCATTTAGCGCTGTTTGGTTCAAAAAATCGAAATTTTATAATAACAGTAAAAATACATTATAGCCCAAATTACTGAATCGATTTGGCTGAAATTTGGTACATGGAGATTAGGTGACCCGTTGAAGACCTGAAAGGCTTTTGGGAGCAATTGGCCCACGCGAACTGCCATTTAAGCATATCAACTTAAAATTTTAAATACAAGGCCTCTTTTTTATGTCGCCATTAGAAAGACGATCAAATTCTGGTTCTAAAAATGTACTCACAGTTTCTGCCATTTCAGTGGAAAATAGAGAAAAAATTCTTTCTCATTAAAAGGGAGCAGGCTGACAGTGGATGACATAAAGTGGCAGTTATTGTCAAAAAGGTGGCAAAAGATTAACCTTAAAAGGAACATATTGTCAAATGTGATGGGTGATGTACGAGGTGATGTCGGTATTTGTCAGAAAATTGCGAAATTAGTCACTGACGTCAGACGATAAGGATAAAAAAAAATCTGTTGAATTGACTACTATCTACACAGAATACAAAGATCCACGCGATGGGGAGGTTCCAGCCGCTTCTCTGCTGCATTTTTTTTGTTTAACAATGTATAAACTTAAACCAAAACAAATGAAAGAGATTATTTGTCCCGAATTGTATTGGGAAATGTGCTTTATTTCGCCACCATTTACCAATAGATAAACGCACCTAAAGTGAAAAGAGATAGAGTCAATCTTCGTTTTAAAATTTTATAGCTCTGTTCCTATTATCGGTAAATATTGGTGAAAAGATTGTTAACATAACATCCTTATAGGATATAATTCAATAATAACAGTTACAGCGGTACCTCCTAACAGTAGATTGTATAGAAAAAGTGAAAGGTACCCCAACAATTTTATTTGAAGATTGCAGATTAGATAACACTTAAGCAAAGTTAGATCAGAAACATATGATGCGTTCGCCTAATAAAATTTATCTGTGCTTGAAGATTGGTACACTGTGTGCCTATAACTTTTGATGCATAACTATAGGTCATGTAGGCCAAAGACTCACAAAAGGGGCTTCCTTAACGTATTATAAACATTAAAGAGAAAAGATTTGTAAAATATCGGAAACTGCAGAATCTTCCACTTTTTCACAAAATTTCTAAATACTGATTGCAAAAGTCGCGTTCTGGGTCAGAGCCGCCAGTTATACTCCAGGCGCTAAAAATCCAGCCCCCCACATGGGGAGGTAAACTTGAACCGGAGTCGAATATATATCTCTTATTAATTATTCCTGATTGGTTCGTTGCAAATTCTAGGTATAAAATAAGAATGTGTCCCAAAAAATTGCACAGGGGGTTTACGATTTACGTAATTAGTTCCATTTTTATCTTGATCGCTCCTTAATAATTTAATAACGAATTTTACAGTCTCTCTTTTTGGCCCAGCTTTTTTGGGAACGTACTTACCCATTGTGAATTTCTAATATGATGTGTCCGGAATACATGTTACATTCCCTTTCAATTGGACATGTATACTACTTCAGTTTTTGTTTTGCTCCAGTTAAAGTCATTATATGGAGTTGTTAGAAATGATTGTAACATCATACGTTTTGTAGTAATAGAGTATTATACTCAAAATATGAAAACTTCCCAATCAACAGTTTGAATAAAAAAATTTGGTCGTATTTTTTTGTTTTTGCGAAAACGTTGCAGAAAGCAGTTTACGTCACCTATCAACTCGGTCAAGACCAATGAAATTGCAGCATTGTAGGTGTTCCGTTTGAATTGACGGCGTTGCCATGACGACATCCAATCGGTTGAGTTTGAGAGTTGACGTAAGCATGATGTAGCGTGGCCGATCTGTTTTCGCGCAACCTATAATTTTTGCCACTTTAACGACAAATATTCATTAAATAATGCATGTTTTACAACTAACAACGTCGCTGAGCGTCATAACAAATTAAGTACTTTCCTTCCCACCCCTTTTTGTAAAACTTGTTGTCTCAGTATAATACTCTTTTAAATGCCAAAATGAAACATCAAAGCCACCTATGTGCATGATCCGTGATCGTGCTCTTTTTTTTTGTGTAAGTGGTCAGTTTGCGCGTTTTTTGAACGTTGATCTTTCTCCATGCATAGTTAGATGATGCACAGGACATACATACAGGGTGCGAGATTGAAACTCCAGAACGCTATAACTTTGTTATTTGTGGTCCGATTTTAGTGGACTAAAAACCAAATGAAATTGCTCATAAAACACTACAAACTCAAGTTGGTTTTGATTTTTATCAAATTCCACTTGAACGTCAACTGGATGTCAACTTTTCATTTTCAAATGGACATACCCAATTTTTTTTACTCAGTCCAATAGCTAATTTTTCTCTGCGTCTTCTGATGTACAAAAACTATTGTCAACATCTCAATGTGTGCCGAGAAAAAAATTCTCGAAATGCATTTTACGTGTTACAAAATAACATATTTTAAAAGTCTTGTTAAGTTTCTATCAGATCCATTTTCAGAACTAATTATAAACCAAACATAACTTATTGTACATCAGAAGTGAGTAAAAAAAATTGGGTATGTCCATTTGAAAATGAAAAGTTGACATCCATTGACATTCAAGTGGAATAAAAATCAAAACCATCTTGAGTTTGTAATGTTTTATGAGCAATTTCATTTGGATTTTAGTTCACTAAAATCGGAGCACAAATAACAAACATTTTGCTTTTTTATGCCAAGTGCAGGTCTAACTTCAAAAAGCTGTAACATCCCCTTACAGTAAAATGAAAATTTAATCCTATTTTAATCCTGTTTTAAAATATGAAATTTTGGTCAAATTCCAAATACTTAGAAATACCACAAAAACTGTTTATTTAAATATGACAAACATATAGACTAAACTGATGACACTTAAATTCTGCATCGATATGCCATAAAATAGTTGGGGCATTCCGTTTGAAAAAATTGACTTTTGGACCAATGAAGTTGATGATGTTTAAAGATTTGCAGAGAAGACTCTGTATATATTTGACCCAATTTGAGCCTAGGGGTGGGGGGCTGATCACTAGTGGAATTAGTTGTACATCCGGCTTGGAATTAATTCCGGAATTATGAAATTATTACGGAATTATTCTGGAATTAATGGAATTAGTTGGAATTAGCCGGAATTAGTTGGAATTAGTTGGAATTAGCTGGAATTAGTTGAAATTAGTTGGAATTAGTTGAAATTAGCTGGAATTATTTGAAATTAACTGGAATTATTTGGAATTGATATGGAATTAATAAGGAATTATTTGGAATTGATAAGTACATACATCATTTAAAATGAATTAAAGGAATTAGTTGGAATTGGTTGGAATTGTTTGGAGTTAATGGAACTAAATCGGAATTAGTGGAATTAGAATGGAATTAATGGAATTAGAATGGAACTAATGGAATTAGAATGGAATTAAAGGAATTAGTTGGAATTAGCTGGAATTAGTTGGAATTAGTTGGAATTAGGTGGAATTATCTGGAATTAGTTGGAATTAAGTGGAATTATTTGGAATTGATAAGTATATCATTTAAAAGGAATTAAAGGAATTAGTTGGAATTAGCTGGAATTAGTTAGAATTATTTGGAATTAATATGGAATTGTTTGGAATTAATGGAACTAAATCGGAATTAGTGGAATTAGAATGGAATTAATGGAATTAGAATGGAATTATTGGAATTAATCCCCGATTGGAATTAATTGTACACAATTTTTTTGAGTGATCAGCCCCCCACCCATGGGCGGATACATCCTACATTAGACTTCATGTCAAATAAATATCGTTTCCTCATTTCATACTGTAAGGATGTTACAGCTTTTTGCCTGCACTTGGCATAAAAAAACGAAATTATTGATTTTCTCGAAAATCGTTGATTTTTGGCATATCAATTCTTAGTAAATGTTTACCTAGAATGAAACGTAGAATCCAAAAATAACATAATACACAGGGTGTTAGATTTAAAATAAGAAAGTTAGTACCTATTTCCGGTATAACCGGAAGGGCACCATTGATGAAAATAATTTACGTCGATTCAAAATTAATTGAAACCCCTGTGCACAAATTTTTTCAGACGATGCTAGAAACAGTTCTCCAGATACGGCTAACTGACGCTCGTCGAGGGATACCCTGTATGTAGTTACGAAAAAAATTTAATTCTATCATCTTTTCATATCATTAAGGATGAGTATAAAATGCGGAAACGTTTTCTTGTAATTTCTATTGAATCTAAACGTGTTAACTTCCCTATCCCAAAGTTAATCGATTTTCCCACTTGTTTGCTTCCGTGTACACTGTGCAAGAGGTGTCCCACGCTCTAACAGTCTTAATACAACAGAAGTAGCAGTAATCCTAAGATCCAAACATTCCTTTCTGCAGGATATACTTGTACAAATAGCACTTGCAGGAGCCATTACAAGCGATTATCTAGCTAACTGTGATCATGTACTCATCGCTCGTTTAAGTCACCAAGTCGCCTCGTGACAATTCCACCAATAATATCACGTCCAAATACGGATAAGTATCGGCATTTGCGAAGAAGATTCGTGGAAAACATGGTTTATCAAAATTTTTATTCCAAGTTGTGTGACATTGGGAGGAAGTTGGAAGTTGTAGTTTATATACCATGGGCTTGGCGTCCTGAGGAGGGCCACGCGACGTTGACTCCATGGCGATATGCAAATATAAAAGATCGTGACGCACGACACCGTACAACACACTACTACCGCTCTAATTAAGTCAATAGATTCATTCCACAACACAATCATTTAATCCGGGGCTTATTACAATTTCATGAGTCTGGCCCGTTTGTGAAAATAAAGTAATTTAGATTGATACGTTCTTGAAGAGTATGCGATAACACCTCATAACTTCTGGCATAATTTAGTAATCTTGCTTAATCATATAGTTTTATTCACAAGTATTAATATTTTATAGAAATAAAGAGTGAAGGCCTAGGTTTAATGTTCGGGAGAACAACCTTTTTGATCATTAGCACCGGAGTCAATACAATTTAAGGTGTCGCATTTTATCCATTTTTATCGAAAGGCGGTTTGTGTTATCTGCCTTGTGCTTCTAGTTGTTTATTTCAGAGGTCGCTTTAGAGGAAATTCCTAGACTTGTATTAGTCCGAGTGAGATAACATGATTGGTGGTCGACGATAAGTACCTACTTAAGTGGAACGGAACTGATGATTAAAAAACAAAATTTAGCCAGTTTTGAAAAAGAAGGAAAGCCTATCTACCCTTTTATAATTAACTTTCGACGACAAATATGCCCTGATATTCATGAATTTACTTTTCAAGTATAATTATCGGACTAAAGAAAATCACACAAAAAAAATGACCACATCATACAGGGTGTTTCAGAACCATGTGTACAAATTCCTACCGTAGATTCCCCATATCAAAACAAATCAAAAAGTTCCTATGAACGTGGGTGCGATTTTGCCTCCTAAGGGAACTATAGGCCGTCTCGTAAGGGGAGGTCGAAAACATCTTTTTTTTAATGTTCACATTTTTATTGATTGTGCAAAATCGATCGATTATGTCGAATTTTTGCAACAGTAATAAAAGTTTAAGAAATGCTACATCTAAAACGAAGTAAATCATGTTTCAGGAGCTGTTGATGTAGATTTTGCATTGAAAATACCACATGCACATGTCGGTACTTGAACGTTTATCAAATTTAACGAAATTCCGTAGATAAACCACACTTAAATGTCTAAGTTGATGGGCCAAATTGCAAGATCGTAAGTTAAGGGGTTATTTAAGGTTAATATCTTGCCACATTTACTGCCATTTTCTGGCAGTCCGCAAGTTTTAAACGAGAATGAGAATTTTCATTAGTTTCCGCTGAAATGGCAAGAATTGTGAATAGAATGAGGCTTTGCAGTTAAACTTTCAAAGTTGATAGGTTTAAATGACACTTCCCGTGGACCAGTTGCTTCTAAAAGTTTTTCATCTCTTCAACTGGTCGCCCAAACTCCATGTACCAAATTTCAGCCAAATCGATCTAGTAGTTTGGGCTATAAAGTGGTTTTAATGTTATTATATTTTGATTTTTCTACCCAAAGGATACTAAATAATACGAATGAATTTTGTCTTATTTAAAACAAGACTATGAAGACCTTTCTGATGTTAACAATATATTTTTCAAAAAGTCGTTTTGAATGGTTAAATGAGGGTATATTTTTCAATTTGAAAATTGATGTGCCGAATTGCAATATCGTAAGTTAAGCGGTCGATTGCCTCCAGAAAACTTTCAGCTCCTCAATGTGTAATACCTACAATCCCCATGTGCAAAATTTTAGCCAAATCGGTCCAGAGGTTTGGGCGCTATCGTGTTTTTAAAGTACGTTAAAAATGTCGAATAAAAATGGGGATTTGCATTTAAGATTTAAAAGTTGATGTGCCAAAATGGCATTTCTGGTTGCACGATTAGCTCCAAAAGCTTTTCGGATCTAAGTTGGGTTATGAGATGCCAAATTTCACCCAAATCGGTTTAGTAGTTTGAGCTGTGGCGTGTTTACAAACGTACGCACATAAACACAGACACATTCTAAAAACCACTCTTCTAGGTCTCTAGACCTCAAAACGGATAGATCCGGTCTTATCTCGAATTCGAAAATTTTAGGGATTGCAGTAACCTCCAATTTTTTTTTAATTGTGAGGTTGGGAGGTTAAAACGTTGTCGACCTCCCCTTACGAGACGGCCTAGTTCCCTTATCAGGCAAAATGGGACCCACGTTCATAGGAACTTTTAACCTCCCCACACTACATTTAAAAAATGGGAGGCTACTGCAATCACTAAAATTTTCGAATTTGAGATAAAACCAGATCTATTTGTTTTGAGGTCCCAGGAGTCCAAAAACGTGGTTTTTACAATCGAATCCGCGCCAGATGCGTACTTGCCAGTTACGCACAAGGATTATTTCGTGCCACTTGCGTACAGAGTCAGAGTGATGATATTATCAGGTACAAAACGAAATTACCGGCAGTGCCACTTGCGTGCACAGGAAGGATCAGAAAACATCCATGTAAAATCAACAATAAACTCGGTGTTAAAAATCTTGGAACTTAAGTCTTTACTTTTGTTCGCAGAAATGAGGTTGGTTATGTGTCGTTATTCTGTAATCATTGGTGACTTGAAGGATTGAAAAATGTAAACATTGTGTTTAGTGAGATACCTTAATAATTTTTGAAGTTTGCCAAAATAAGGAATTTTTTTTCTTACTTCCTAAGTATGATCTGCATAAATATTTTAATTTGAAACCCAGAGAAGTTAATCACTGCACATTAATTTTTCCCCCTAAGCAAGTAATTGTACGCATCTGGCACTAACAGTTATTATCAGTTTTTCTTAATCATACCCTTGTAGGCAAGTGGCACGAAATAATCCTTGTACGCAAATGGCACGTACGCATCTGGCACGACACTTTACAATCTGTCTGTCTGTATGTACAGCTTAGAAATATGAACATGCCCACCCAGAGCTGAATATTTAGTTGGTCGCCTAGCATTCGAATAGCAGTTAGGTAGGGGTAACTAACTTCTGCACGGTCTCTGTCGTGGCCTGGTCCATGCGACCAGGTAAATATTCAGCTCTGGGTGGGCATCTTCATGTTTCTAAGCTGTACGTCCGTTCGTTCGTTTGTAAACACGCTGCAGCGCAAACTGCTGGACCGATTTGATTGAAATTTGGTACATAGGCATTTCATAACCCGGAATAGTGCTGAAAAGTTTTTCTAGCCAATCGTGCAACCAGAAATGCCATTTTGGCACATCAACTTTTAAATTTTAAATACAAACCCCTGCTTTTCATGACCATTAAAGAGGCCTTGAAATTCTGCTTCAGAAAATGTATTCACTAATAGTGCTTTTTCGTCAAAAATTTCAAAAATTCGAATTTTCAACGCACTTTAAAAAAAAATGCAGCAGAGAAGCGGCTGGAACCTCCCCATCGCGTGGATCTTTGTATTCTGTGTAGATAGTAGTCAATTCAACAGAATTTGTCATCCACTGTCAGCCCGCTCCCTTTCACTGAGAAAGAATTTTTTCTCTATTAACCTCCCCACTCCACTTCACCATTTAAAAAAAAAGGGAGGTTACTGCAATCACTAAAATTTTCGAATTCGAGATAAGACCGGATCTGTACGTTTTGAGGTCTCAGAAACCCAAAAAAGTGGTTTTTAAAATGTGTCTGTATGTATGTACGTACGTTCGTTCGTACGTACGTTCGTTCGTTCGTTCGTTCGTTCGTTCGTTCGTAAACACGCCACAGCCCAAACTACTCGACCGATTTGGCTGAAATTTGGTACGTGTGCATGTGATAACCCAACTTAGATCTGAAAAGCTTTTGGAGCCAATCGTGCAACCAGAAATGCCGTTTTGGCACATCAACTTTTAAATTTTAAATGTAAACCCCCATCTTTCACGTCACAATAAGAAAGGCCTTCAGATTCTGCTTCCAAAGATGTATTCACTGTCAGTGCCCTTTTGACCAAAAACTAAAAATATCGAGATTTTTATCGGACTTTAAAATCGCGGTACAGCCCAAGCCCCTGAACCGATTTGGCTAAAATTTTGCACATGGGGATTGTATTACACGTCGAAGAGCTGAACAAATGTTGGATTCAATCGACCCACGGAAAGTGCCGCTTTGGCACACCAATTTCCAAATTTAAAGTATTCTCTCATTTACCCATCCAAAACAAATTTTTGAAAGATTAATTGCCACCATTAGAAGGGTCTTCGAATTCTGGTTTTAAATGAGATAAAATGTATTCGCATTTATTACCCTTTGGGTAGAAAAATCGAAATTTTGAAGTAACACTGAAACCACGTTATAGCCCAAACTACTGGAAGGATTTGTCTGAAATTTGGTACATGGAGGTCAGGTGACCCGTTGAAGAGCTGAAAGGCTTTTGGGAGCAATTGGTTAACGGGAAGTGCCATTTAGGCATATTAACTTTAAAATCTTAAACACAAGTCACGGAAATCAAAGACCCACGCGTTGGGGAGGTTCCAGCCGCTTCTCTGCTGCCTTTTTTTTTCCACTGAAATGGTAGAAACTGTGAATATATTTTTAGAACCAGAATTTGATCGTCTTTCTAATGGCGACATAAAAAAGGAGGCCTTGCTTTAAAATTTAAAGTTGATATGCTTAAATGGCACTTCCCGTGGACCAATTGCTTCCAAAAGCCTTTCAGGTCTTCAACGGGTCACCCAATCTCCATGTAGCAAATTTCAGCCAAATCGATTCACTAATCTGGGCTATAATGTATTTTTAGTGGTACTACAAAATTTCGATTTTTTGACCCAAAGAGCACTAAATGCGAACGAATTTTGTCTTATTTAAAACCAGAATTTGAAGACCTTTCTGATTGTGACAATAAATCTTTCAAAAACTTGTTTTGGATGGTTAAATGAGTGACTAATTTTAAAGTTGGAAATTGGTGTGCCAAAACGGCACTTTCCGTGGGCCGATTGAATCCAAAATTTGTTCAGCTCTTCGACGTGCAATACAATGCCCATGTGCAAAATTTCAGCCAAATCGGTTCAGGGGCTTGGGCTGTACCGCGATTTAAAAGTTCGATAAAAATCATTTTTTTTTAAATTTTTGGTCAAAAGGGCACTAAGAATGAATGCATTTTTAGAAGCAGAATTTGAAGGCCTTTCCTATCGTGACGTGAAAAATGGGGGTTTGCATTTAAAATTTAAAAGTTGATGTGCCAAAATGGCATTTCTAGTTACACGATTGGCTCCAAAAGCTTTTCAGATCTAAGTTGGGTTATGAGATGCCTACGCACCAAATTTCAGACAAATCGGTTTAGTAGTTTTGGCTGTGGCGTGTTTACAAACGTACGTACGTACACACACACAGACACATTTTGAAAACCGCTTTTTTGGGTTCCTGAGACCTCAAAACGTGAAGATCTGGTGCTATCTCGAATTCGAAAATTTTAGTGATTGCAGTAACCTCCCATTTTTTTAAAATTTTGTTGGAGTTGGGGAGGTTAAAATACGATATAGGTACCCCATAAACAATCGTGCGACTTGATTTTGAATGTATAAAACGACAAAGTTGGAACCTCCCTATCGCGCGGAGCTTTTATTTCTGTGCCTTCGGCTTATGGGTCGTCTGACTCAAAATCTAATCAACAATTGGAACGTGTCTACTGTCCACTAAATATGGCGAGCATCATCTAGATTCTCGATACTCGATGTCTTCAGTATCTCCAGTGACACACAAACATTTTTTCAAAAACCCCATTCTTTCTCGAGGACCCCTATTAGAACACTAAACTGTATTCAATTCCATGTTCTACACGATTTTAGAAACTTCTTACGCTGACACGAAGTAGGTGAAAATTAAATAAATGTGTAGCTATCTGCATGATGGCAACACAGGTGTCCGGAAATTAGTGCAACAAAATTTGGTCGCAGATTCTTAAGACAAAATTAGGAAACCCGTATTTTTTATTTTTGCTCCCTCTTTCGGAGTTACAGTCCCCTGAAATTCGCTCCTAAGAATAGTCTTTTTTTTTAAATCTCAGAACCCTGTTGTACGAAAACCACTAAATTTGGTACACGGGGTCATATGACATGTAGAATCTGATAGTGCTACGATTTTTGGCGGGGGAGCCATTTAAGGCACTTTTTCGTGGCCCCCTTGTCTTTAGAGTCACAAAACTTTGGTGGCGTATTTGGATTTCTTAGGCAAGCCCAATCAATTTGGAAACTTTTTTGTCTCTTGAAATTGTTTCGTCAAACGGAATGTTTTAGAGAAAAATGGCAAAATGTGATCGAATGCATAGCGAGATTCGTATGAAATTCTACGTGTTAATCGTAAAAAAAAATCTCACAATTTTTTCGAGAAAGACAGAAACGATAATAATCTGACAACTGATTTATGATAACTGTTAAAAAATTAATTTGTTTGTTTGCGAACGCCGGAACGCCCACACCTACGATTAACACGTAGAATTTCATACGAATCTCGCTATGCATTCGATCAGATTTTGCCATTTTTCTCGAAAACATTGCGTTTGACGAAACAACTTCAAGAGACAAAAAAGTTTCTGAACTGAATGGGCTTTCCAACGGGCTGATATTTTTTAAGAAATTCAAATACGCGACCAAAGTTTTGTGGCTCCAAAGACAAGGAGGCCCACGAAAAAGTGTCTTAAGTTTACCTTTAGTGATTCTCGTACAACAGGGTTCTGAGATATAAAAAAGACTATTCTTAGGAGCGAATTTCAGGGAGCTGCAACTCCGAAAGAGGGGGCCACTTGGCAAAAATAAAAAATACGGGTCCCCTAATTTTGTCTTAAGAATCTGTGACCAAATTTTGTTGCATTAATTTTCGGACACCCTCTATAGTGTTTTAGCAAAGGCAATAATTTTTAACGAAGAGTCAGTTAATTTTAGATATATCACTATGCCATAACGTTACGATATGATTTATTTAAATGTTGAGGAGGTGAAAAAGCTTTCTTGCGGGAACGTCAGAAAATTATACCATTGGCAAATAGCTATTTGTTTAACAGGGCAAAAAAATTGCCGATTTACTGCCGCGGCTGAAGTTTCATAGCCGTAACTAGGAATCTAGCCAAGGGAGTAAAATCTGTTTTTTTGCTGTGTTGAAAACATAATTTTTTCGCCGCCGGCTGTAAAAAATCGACTTTTACTGCCGCAAAAGAGGCAGTAAAAATGCACTTTTAATAACTACCGGCGAGAAAGATTATTATTAATACGAATAACAAGCTAGTAATAAAAATTAACTCTTTAGAACAGTATTAAATAGGTATAGGTACTTATGCAAAAAATTGTTTTGATTAGGTACAGGTGGTACGCTGGTGGGACGCGGAATAATAAGTTGATGATGAAAACTTGTTGTCGTAAATAAGCTTATCGTCATTTGCGGAGTAAGTGGATGTTTCCTCCAATTCATGAAAAAGTCCGACGACGGCGACGGCGGAGTTGTCGGCGCGGAGGGCCTCGCCGTCGGTATAATTATAAATCAATGTCTTATGCTAATGTAGCGTGATCGATAGATGCTATCAACTACCGCCGCTGTATAAGAGGAAGTTATAAATCGTTTCAAATCTAAAATTGATCTGTGAATTCTATCCGCATTAAATCGGCGGGCACACCTCTGTCATCTGCAGACATTTTATGCGCTATCGAGCTCGCCAGCTAAACTTTTTTAAAGGTTTAGGGAGATAAGGTGAGAAATGTGTTAAGGGATGATTAAAAGGCCGGAGCGACGCTGCCAGAGCAGATAACACCGCCGGGTATGGTTTATTCCGTCGCACGTATCTCGACGGGACTCAATCACTCTCTCTCTCCGGTTAAGCTACTAATCACCTGGCCCGCCGCCCTCGTCGCGACGGACTTCTCTCCTTATATAATAGACCCCGCAGCTTCGGCTCGATAATGATAACGTTTTTTGTTGAATTAATCCTCACTGGAAATGCATTCATACTTCATATCTCGCCTAATGGACTCACTTTTTCATCTTTTCCGGACTACGTAGGTACTTTCCAACCGCGGTTTCTCAACTACCCTCTCCTGGGACCATTTTGAAAAATTGACGCTATAACCTCGTGCCATCTGTACCCACTCGGAATTTTAATCAAAAATCTTTGAATTATGCCTAACTAAACTGTAAACATGAACCATGACGTTACAAAAAGTGTCGCACAACAAGGTCACAAGCAGAACAGTATACAGGGTGTCCCGAAATTAGTGGTCAAAACTTTACCTGTAAATTCTTCTGAAAAATATGAAAAAAAGTCTCTATGAACATATGTCGAAATATAAGTCCTAAAGGAGCTAAGGCCCCTTAAAGGGGCCACTTTGAAAGTGTTTTTTCCAAATATCTTCAAAATGTTTGAGTAAATTTACTCCTAAACCCCTACTGTAGGAGAAGCTTATTATCAAAATTTAAAAATGTTCTCTACAGTAGTAAATTCAGCATCAAAGACTTTGTAAAGATACCAAATTTCACGGTGCTATCTTTAACCGTTTTGAAGATATTTAGAAAAAAACACTTTCAAAGTGGCCCTTTTAAAGGGTCTTAGCTCCCTTAGGACTTATTTTTCGACATATGTCCTTAGGGACTTTTTTTCATATTTCTCATAGAAGATTCTACTGGCAAAGTTTTGACCAATAATTTCTGGAAACCCTGTATACAACATACTCTCCATTAATTTTCTATTGAAGTGACAGAACGTCAAAATTTGAATTTTAGGTTGGTATTAGGAAATTTTGCAAGGAATTTTACTAACAAGTGAGTTGGTAGAAACGATTTCAATGCGATACGTCAGAAAACATGACAAATGTCAAAATTTTGCAATTGCTCTGAATTGGGCCAAAATGGCCTTTGTGTGCGTGCAGCTTTGAGAAAAGTGTAAAGAAAAATATTCACGAAAAAGCCTCGGGTACGTTTATCTGTGACACTCCTGCTAACAATAAAAATAAATAAATAAATAGCTGAAGATGGAGTAACACTCCGAAATGCGTCCTAAACAGTAAGTAAATTTTGTGGAACGAGACTGTGAAACTACCTTGTGTAATCAATAAAAATAAACCCTAGCAGATTTGGTTATGTAATATTTTTGCTTTCCCGCCAAATTTCTATCAAATTGTCAAAAGTACAGGCCCTTACAAATTAGAGTTGATTCAGTTTGGTATTCGCCCCTCTGTAACTTTTTTATTTAAATAGAACAATATATGAAACCGTATATATTTGTAAATCGCATGACAAACTCTATTAAATGGCGGTATTAAATCGTCTCTATGATGACATATGTCTAAATGACGATATTCCACTTTTTTTTTCAAATGACAAGCTGTACATTTCTTAGCGGATTCTTGTAGACATATTTTTTTTACATTCAATTATGTAAAAAAAGTTGACATTCACCACAAAAATTTTGAGAAAATAATTAATTTTGATAAATAATTTTGGTAGTTTTGTTGTCAATAAACGCAGCATGGAAAAAGTTGGTTTGTGGTGTTGACTCATGTCGCCCTCACTCCAAGGGTCGTGTTTTTAAAAATTGTAATTAATTTTAACCTTTAAAAACGTTGATAAGTAATAATTTTTTATTTTTATTAAAAAGTATAAGCAAGTGGGGCATTATTGTTATTAATGAATAAAAGGGCAAATGATAATTATTTTTTGTGAAACTACGGTCCTTATGATGTGTGTGTGACATTAGACTACACAACAATTCACTTTTTTTTCAGGGCTAACTATGTTTATTGACAAGAAATTTTAAAATTGTGTAGTCAAATTATTTTTTTCTCGAATTTTTTCTAGTGAAAGTGAAACTTTTTTTTACATAAAAGAATGTAGAAAAAATATGTCTACAAGAATCCGCTAAAAAATGTGCAGCTTGTCAAAAAAAAGCAGTTCACAATCGTCATTTTGACATATGTCATCATAGAGCCGACATACTGCTACCATTTAAAAGAGCTTGTCGTGCGATTTACAAATATACATGGTTTTATGTATTTGTCTCTTCAAATAAAAAAGTTACAAGGGGGCGAATACCAAACTGAATCACCCGGTATAATGGGTGGTATTAATAAAACGCTAGCATGTGCTGATGCTACAAGTTTGTAAGCAAATGCTACCAAATCCTGAGATCTTATTGGCCGGTTCAACGATATCTACTAGCATATGCTTATAAAATTGGTAGTATTAGCATATGCTATATTTTATTAATATGACCCAATGCATCGAAAACAAACAAAATAGGCACAAAATATGCACTTATATGCCTAAAAATGCACGTAATATGGACAAAATATGCAATACCTATGTCGATAACTGAGAAGATACATTGAACCATTTTTCCAAGGAATAACATATATCTAAGTATATTTTTTGTAGTAATTGGAAAAGTTTCAATATTTAAGAACCAAAAACATTTTTTTACACAATGTGAAAGTATTACAATACTTATAAATGTAAAGAAATCTTCACAATACTATACACAAACGGGAAAAACTGAAGATGTGACCCGCATGTATGAATAAAGAGCTGTATAAACGGAATCAAAATTGTGGCCAAAAAGTTAATCCACCCGTTCAATTCGACCCTGGCAGGTAGGTATCTGCAAATCCAGGTATTCTTTGAGAGAAAAGAGTACACATTTGCTTAAAAAAGAATGACAATGCGATTCGCGCACACTTGGAGGCGACCGACAGAGACCGATATTCCTTTCTTTAATGGGCGGGAGAGGGAGAAACAATAATGTTTTGAACCTCCAAATGGCCGTCGCGTGACGTCACTCAAGAAATAGGTGAATTGTCACAATCAATCACCTACAAGTAGGGGCAATTAAAGACTGATGAGAGCTTGAAAATTCAAGGAATTGGAAAATTGGGAATTGGGTACGAAACACGGCCGTGCACTCACAGGTATCGATTTTGGAATACTTTTTTCATTTGGCCAAGCAAGCTATTCGAAAAAAGAAATTGGAAATATAGAAATTTAATAAAATGCTCCGTGCACTAAAATATGCTTCAGATTTCAAAATATGCAAAATATGCTAATTTTAAATTGCGTCAAATGATTCTTTTTAGTGAGATTCGTACACATCTCGAAAATTTTCCTTGAACCTCTATCCGTTTCCAATATGCATTTTGCATAAAATCCGCGGCCTAGTAATGATCCTTGATTATTACTTGTCAATAATTGTCGTGTATAGTCCTTACGAGTAACAATAGAACCTAGAGTTCGCATGGTCCATTTTGTAACTTATCCAAATTACTAAGCAATAAAATATTGCAGGTTAGAGTGGATTGTTAGTGCTTTAAAAATATGAGCCAACTCAACAGGTACCTACATGAGATGGCTAATATTCATTCTTCCATGTAAGCTGCTAAACAAAACTCCTGCAAATATCTGCACCTATTGGTTTGATTTAAATTTATTCACTTGTGTTATTAGCAACTTACTCGATAGCAATCGAGTGTTATACACAGTGTTGGTGTGATGGTTTCAATAGCAACTGGCGCCAGAAAAGTGGAGCTTTAGCTGTTAAGATAAAATGGGAAATGCCGATAAAGCAAAGCAGCTCTGAAGCCATTTAAATCATTAATTACGTTAGAACTTTATTTTTAACTATTTATTCATTTGTGACCAATTGAATTTGATCAATTCGACTTGAAGGGAAATTAACTTTTTGTTGCCCCAGAGCCGTAAACGTGTCCAGAGGAAGGCTAGGCTTTAAGTAATGTTAATAATAGTGCGGCCACGACACGGCCTCACTAATAGTGTGGCTACCGTTCAACGCCCATGGCCCGAAGAAAATTCTTGGATTCACATCACTTCAGATGCTGCTGAGATGTTCCGTTAGTTGATTCAAAAGAGGTCTCAGATAAAAATTCTAATTTTAATAACAGACCTGGCACAGAAGTTTTATACGCTAATTAACATAATTGTAATTATGCTGCAATGTCACGAGGTGTCAAGAGATTGCACATCTCCCCTTGTGAATCAACAACGGTATAAGAAGAGGACGTGGACGACGGTGAGAGAACGAAGGAGTTGCTTAACAAGGCTATCCACACCTGCTGAGTACGTTCTCCTTATCGATCAGTGATCGTAAATAAATGTCAGAATGTACAACACTGGATCCAAATTAAGGAAGCATCCACTAGTGGAGTATCTACGAGACCATAAATTACTTAAGTAGATTAATTTTAGATGCCGAATTTTAATTAATATATCAACCAATCAAACCCCTGAAACTGACGATTTGCATTGTTGATTATGGGAGAGCGTCCAGTAATAGATTTCCCACTAGGGCTAAAAAAAAGGTTATCTAGACGTGGCAACTTAATAAATCTAACAATGCTGGGTGGATGGCTGCGAATAACATCTGCGATTTCGAGATATAGCCACACGATCCGTCTTCTTTGACGTTTCTGTTTTGGTCAGGGCGACGAAGAGTTCAGTTTCGTTTAATTTTAGTTCGTTTCTGACTTTTATGAATTATTTATGCGGCGTAACACCTAACACGTCTATTTTATGTCGTGTCGGTACATATTATCGAACCTAACGATCTATTGAAAATGGTTTCAAGCCATGCGTAGGTATTGCGAATGGGGTCCACTCTGAAGCTCTGCTCTAAGAACAAAGGGTAATCAGAGCGTATGACTATCCACCATGATCGCTCCTATCCTCTTCTACCATTTGCGGTCGAGAGGTAAAGAAATTATTATAAATAGGGTTATAAATACACGCGACCTTCTTGATAATCTGGCTTCACCTTAGGATAATACCTACCAACCAGTTCAGCACTAGCTACCATTTAGAAATATATATTTGAAAGAAAAGCCAAAGGAAGATGTATATAAATGCGATGTGTATTACTGTAGATATTTATTCACCGTGAATGATTCATATATTGAGGGGTGGGCTTGGTGGTTTTGGGTGCAGATTTGATCTGCACCTAGTAGTAGTGCCGAAGCATATGCTTCATAATAAAGGAATCGTGGGGGGTGTCAATTTCAGGTGATTAAATTAATTAGCGTCTTCCAGTTGCATGTAGGTCAAGCGCAAAATTTCCTCCAAGTCAATTTTTTGTGTGCAATTTTAAGAAGTCAAAGGGAGTGAGGGTGAAAATGAACCCTGGTTAAGTATAGAATTTCAGAAAATAACAACAAAATATGCCAATTGCGCAAATTTAGCTATTGGAAGCTTGCGAAACGGGTTGAAAAAGTGAAAAAGGTTAACATAATCCATACGACCATACGAGTAAAATTTATTACAGAAAGACAAAATTGCGCGATTTTGGTCAAATTAACGCTCGGGGGGTTAAAAAATTGTGAAGGGGGATGAAAAGTCAAGGGGATGAAAATTAACTGCACCTAGACTCTGTTCATTTATTAAAGAACCACCGCCAGAGGGCCCGGGTTGCTCAATGAGACAAATTAGATATTTTGAGACTAACACCACTACTAAAATGAATGGTCCACAAAAGACTAAATTTAGATTTTCACGCACTTGGCTTTGATACATTTCTTCAAAACAATAAATTCATCTACCTCGGCCCTCTGGCGGTGGTTCTTTAATAAATGAACAGAGTTTAAGTAGAACTAACAAAAATAAAAAGAATAAGGGATCTGCGTAAATTTAGCTTTTTGAGGGAGCCACATATCGTGAGAGAGGCTGAAAAATTCTCGAGGGATGAAAAACAATGAAAATGACCCTTTTAAATTTCTATATTGTTATAAATTACTACCGAAATTCTACCGTCACATCTTAAATAATTATTTGCATTGCTTTATTACGCGTTTCTACATTTTGAGGGTTGTAAAACCATTAAGGGTTTTTCGCGAATGATGATTAAGACCTTTTTTGTACCATCGATAGAAAACTATCGAATGGTATTAATTTCAACCCTACATTATTCAGTAAAAATTCGAGCTTTCACCTCTAAATTTCATCCTCCTCCATACATTTCTTTTAAAATTCACTCCCCCGTTTTTCGAAGATGTAACCTCACAGTTTCACAGCATATGTTGTACTCTGTGCCAAGTAACAGAGTTTCATGAACGTTTCAACCCCTAAACCCAACCCCCCATTTCACCACTCCCACATCCTCTAAAGAAAATTGTGTTTTCAATTTCACCACCCCAACCCAATTCTTTGAAAGATTGCGGCTATTTAGAAATTTAATATGATTTAAGGGGTGGTTTTATTTCTATGGCGTTATATAATTTCTAGCGTGTTGTTAATAAATAATTGACAAGATTTCAGAAAAAAATGTATTTAAACCGCTTGCAAGGCTGTTAGTAGCCTAGGGTTTGGTTTTAGGTTGAAAATTTATAAGATCTTTTTTCAATGGTTGACTGAAATCTATCGGATTACGTAATTTTATACCACCATTTATTTGAAACAAAATTTCAGAAATCTATTACCGTATTCCCCCGTGTAATAGCAACAAAATCTGACCATAGTTACCGCCTGTTTTCACATGGTAACCATGAACAAAATTTTGTGTTCGCGCGCAAGGAAATTACTATAATAATATGTCGTATTTCACCAGGTATCACAAACTTAATCTGACATTGGTTACTATGTGAAAACACACAACTATGGTTAGATTTTGTTGCTTTTACACGGGGGAATACGGTAATTTATTAACGCTCTTTGAAAATTTTAATAAAAATGACTTTGAATTACCGAAAAATCGCAAAAAAGCCCGAAAAAATAAATAAAATGTTCAATATATTTACTCCGCTTGTTGGGGCTTAATTTCACCACATAAATTTCCAGTATCAACCCTTAAATTTCATCCCCCTTGTTAGATCTTAATGAAAATTTGCCCATCCACCTACAGTGGCGCTGTAAATTACCACACCAAATGATACGTTGAGCAGTTTTTGAGTTCTCGCATTTTTGTGTTTCGGCATTTTCGGGGTTGTATCGCCTTTAAGGGTCGGTGGTATTAATTTTAACTCTACATTATTCAGTGAACATTCGAGTTTCCACCACTAACTTTCATCCCCTTCGAAAAATTTCTCCTAAAATTCACTCCTCCTTTCTCGAAGATGCAATATGTAAGACCTCATAGTTCCACAGAAGATACTGACTACTTCTCTGTGTCAAATTACAGGGCTTCATGAACGTTTCAACCCCTAAACTTCAACCTCCTATTCCACGTAACCTCTAAAGAAAGTTGTGTTTTCAATTTCACCACCCTAATCCAATCCGTTGAAAAATTGCGGCGATATAGATTCATGCTTTCAACCCTTTATGATTTACAGGGGTGAGTTTGTTTCTCCGGTGTTACATAACTCCTTGCGTATTATTTAATGACTTTGGTTGTTCATAAATAAATCAATAGGATTTCATAAAAAAATAAATAAAAAGATACCTATTTATCCGCTTGCAAAGAGTTAGGGGTTGTTAATAACCTAGGGGTTGGTTTTAGGTTGAAAACTCATGAGAGCTTTTTTCAATAGTTGCCCGAAATCTATCGAACGCCGTAATCTTATTCCACCATTTACTTAAAGAAATTTCCAGTTTCAAGTGTGCATCACAAAGGGCCCTAATGTAATTTTCAAATTCGACCATAGAGGACGTTTGATGTCAACGAATATCGAAATTTTTAGTGGCCCCCTCCAAAATATTTAGAAATCGACCCGTTTGAGCGTTCTTCCCTCAAATCACCGCAGTTATTTAGGTTGTTTCGTTTTAAACGGTACACCTGTATATTCTGATCATGCACCGATTTTGGGGATGTTGAACTTGGTACCTACTTAAAGTTCATTATATTGTTTTCGGTTACCTAATTACTACTTGTACTTACTTTTAATTTAATTTAATATAATTTTAAAAATTTCGTGATCCTGGGATCTGAAAGATAAAGATCTGGTGTTATCTCAATTTCGAATTTTGGAGTGATTGTAGTAATCTCCCGTGTTTATTTTGGTTGTAGGGAGGTTAAAAGAAGAATAATAATAGCAAATAGATCTTATTTCTCCATGTCAAACTGCTTCAAGGTGCTTATACTTGCATTAATAACGGATACAAATATAATTTTTTCTTGTTTGAGGAAAGGATAGAGGATAGAGCTATAAGAAAAAGCTCTGTTACCGTTTATTCATACCGGCCATTGAGTACGTAAGCCACATCAAGATCAGTACTGAGCACCGGGGAATCGTGGGCTCCAGACGTAAAGAGACGCAAAAGGGCTAAAGTCTTCTACTGTTCCAAAAGAAAGTTTTGGGCAGAATATTAGACCAACGATATTAGTTATTTAGACTTAGCTACAAATGCGATTGATGAAAACCTGATTTTACTCATTTATTTACCATTCGAGATTTCCCAAGATTTACATTTTTTATAAATAACGCATTTATCGATTTGAAGAGTTCTGATATGACGGATGTGTACATTAAAATTGTCTATTTGCTGGAAAAAATGGTGTTTTCGAACATTGTTGTTGCCGAGCCCGGTGCAATTTGCTCGACTTGCAATAAATACCGTAAAATAAGTGCGGCCACCGCATTTAATCGTCTACAACACTATAACTCAGCGATCGCCCATTACTTTGAACATACAATTATGCAGTCTGGGGAAACCGAGGCAAGTTCGATCTAAGATCAGCATAGCTACAATAGCTATTTGTAAATAGCCGACTGGACCAAGATGGTAGCGCTGATAGTTAATCTTGGTGCTGCAGGCTACATTAAAAAATCAATGACGATATATGGCGGTGGTCCGGCCATTGTATGTTAAGCGAGAACGACAATTAGAGCTTACAACGCTCCAAGTTTGCCACTCCAATATGTTACTTTGGCAAGTTGGGTGACATCAGTCGTTAACCGCGCCTTTAATTAATTCTTATTTCTGAGTTCCTATAAGATGATGGATTAGATGATTAAGGTTGGTCGTAGCCGTACAACAAACTTATATATAATACAGGGTGGACCAACACCTTTGCCCACCCCAAAAATTGCCCTTTATTTTGAAGCTAGTCTTGATTTTTCTACAGAAAACCCTTCAGATAACGTAAAAATTTTTTTGATTGGCCCAAAAATGTGACTTCACGAGATTTTCAATTGGGCTATTTTCATGGAATAAATAATTTTTGCCCATCAGGGCCCTCTAACACAATACTTACAGTTATAACAAGTGTACGACTTGTTAGAAATTCGCCTGTAGTTACAAGTCCTGTTTAATTCTGTAACACAAGCCCAATGAAGCGACTATTGTTATAACGGAGAAAAGTATTAACAAGTGTAGGTAAAAAGCTACAAGGCTAGTCGGAAACGCGTAGGCGAAGCATGCAATAAGTAACTATAAATACCTAAGTTATTGTTTCAACTTGCAACAATTTCAAGCTCAAAATATGGTTATATGAGGTTAACGGTAATGGACTTGATGGCACTGAGTGGCCCATTTCGTCCACATAGAATTTGAAATTATTGCGCAATTGACATTTTTCATATTTTTGTAGGAGTCACAACCCGTACCCTTTATCAACAGTTATTATTCGAGGGTTGACGACAGACCTGGGACAAGGTTACCTATTAAATTGTTCTTAAATCCAGAATCCTAAATCACTGTAAATTCGTTACTAGAGGGGAAGGCGACGTTAGTTGTTATTCTTTCTCCAAAACGCGCAGCATCATCTCCTTCATTAGAGTCACATAACTTAATAGATAACTACCTAATATTATAGGCAAAGAACGAAGGATTTTTTTGATATATTGACCACATATGGACACTTGTAAAAGTTCCTACCCACTGTTGAAGATAGGTAGAAAATTCTCTACAATTGTACTGAAACTCGTAACAATAATTCACAATTTGACGATGAGTTACAGAACCGTCTTACAAGTGTAATTTATTTCCCGTAATTACAGGTACGGCAGAGGTTGGTACAAGTTGCGTTGTGTTACAAAATCTCAACAAGTCTACAAGTAATAACCTACAATAATTGTTATACTTGTAAGGCTTGTTTTGGAGGGCTCAGGTTACCAAACTGCAGAAGCTAAAAATCTCGTCAATTTTTCTTACAAGTCGCCTATGAAACAACATCTAATCATTGCGAGGTATGTCCTTTATCGATCGGCGGATATTCAGAAATGTCAGCGTCAGCTTGTCATGTCGACAGGCTCATAAAACCACATTATTCTTAATTTTCAAATTCATTCAATTAATTAATTAATTTTCACGGAAAATTATTCAAACAAAACGCCCCGAAGGTTTCTTTCAAACAAGCGCGTGCGTAGTTCCGTATCGAGCGTCAAACAAAATCACACATAACCTCGTTTTGGTGAAATTTTTTCAACTTTAATTTACAACCAGCACCATATACGTTTCCCCAATGTACGCCTTCTGATTTGGTAAGTTTTTGGAATTTCGGTCGATTTATTTAATAGTAAAATTGAATATTTTAGATGTTGGTGATGAAGATGATTTGTGTGAACCCAAAACCTAACAGAACAGCATTGTTGGACTTTGGACTGGATTGTTGGTGGTATCTACTCTGCAGAAGGCCCATTAGATAATAAAGAAGCTTGCTTTAAAGTGTGGAAGATTGGTCCACTGAAATTGTTGATAAAATTGAGCCTGTTACGTTGTTAGATTTGACTCCTGATAATAAAAGCTATTCAAAGTATGTTGTAACTTAAATAAATTGTTGAAAAATTCATGCTCTGATACTGCTCGGTATTTACTTCGTTTCATGAGGTAAGTAGGAACCTACCTCCTGAAATATCAAAAAATAAGACCTCATGATAGATTATCATTATTTAACAATTTTTATTATTTTGTTAATCAATTTATCAGACAACCTGCAGTTTTGCTGTGTTTACAGACAAAGCGTACCTAATTTGGCACTATTCATAGGTGGTCGTACACTTCGACTGAGAAGAATCGTCCATTTTGTCGATTAGCCGACACTCCGCGATAACATTTTTGAGAATCAATTATTATGTTGCAAACAGGCTGTCTGATGTGGCTTGCAGAGTACCTACCAACAGTCGAGACACTGCTATTATTAGATTTTGGGTTCACAGAAAGGCCCTATCTTTTTATTAAACATTTTTGGTCACCATCTAAAATTTTCAATTTTACAACTAAATAAATCGACCGAAATTTCAAAAACTTACCAAATCAGAAAACGTAATGGGGAAACGTACTTGGTGCTGGTTGTAAATTAGAGTTGAAAAAATTTCACCAAAACGAGGTTATGTGTGATTTTGTTTGACGCTCGATATGGAACTGCGCACGCGCTTGTATGAATGAAACCTTTCAGGGTGTTTTGTATGAATAATTTTCCGGGAAAATTGATTAATTATTTGGATGAATTCGAAAATTAAGAATAATGTGGTTTGATGACCCTGTCGACATGACAAGTTGACACTGACATTCTGAATATCCGCAATCGGTAAAGAACATACCTCGCAATGATTAGATGTTGTTTCATAGGCGACTTGTGAGAAAACTTGACGATATTTAGCTTCTGAAGTTTGGTAACCTGATGTCCAAAAAATTCAATAATCAGTGTAGCGTGATCCTAAGACCCTAAACAACCAACTTGTGGGCAAAAATTATTTATTCCATGAAAATAGCTCAATTGAAAATCCCGTGACGTCACATTTTTGGGTTAATCAAAAAATTTTTACGTCATCTGAAGGGTTTTTAGCGCCCATACACCCTGCAGAAAAATCAAAACTCGAGCTTCAAGGTAAAGGGCAATTTTTGGGGTGGACAATAGTGTTGGTCCATCCTGTATATAATATAACGTATCTACATATTGATAATTTCCAGGCAGGCCTTCTGCTAGGCTTTATCGCCGATCGCCTACAGACTCAAATTAAAACAGTAGCTGTGGTTATTCTCGCTGCTACATCAATGGGAAATCAACTATAACTGGTCACGTCAGCTGGAATAATCCTTAGGGATGTCTTAATCAATTTGTACAAGAAGCGGAATCATCTTTTATAGGCGACAGGCAATTAGTTGGACGGTTAAAACAGATCATAATAGCCCCGAGCGAAGTGAAATGGTCACCGGCCCCAATCCGTCCGATAACTGATACCGATGCAGACTGCCAATGCCCAAGGTGGCCTAATTAAAGTAGATGCGGTGGGAAGAGATAGCCTGCGACTATCTCGAAAAGATAAGGAAGCCAGCAACTACGAACAACGCAACTGACAGCTTCCAGACGGAGCTCATTACGGCGAGGCTCTATCAAGATGGAAGAGAGACACTGGGTGGGTGACTGGCCATCACCAGCTTCTTCCATGTGTTCACCACTCCCTAATTACGCACTTGTTTACATAATCTTTTTGCTGCAACCGAAAACAGAGCCTTGAAACATTCTTAATTTTAATTTTACCCTTAAAGGGGTCTAGGTAAATTCTTCGAATGCAATTATTCGAAAGTATCAATTATTCGAATAGTCAATAGGTAACTTCCATATCCCCACCCCAAGCTGGCGATGACAGCTGTCATTTAGCTTCAGAGGATAAACAAACAACCCCTCAGGACCATTCTTTGGCTCTTTCCAATTCGATTTATAGTAAGCAAATGTTATTTTTACCAGCAATTTTACAGAAAACTTCCATGTTGCGATTATTCATAATTCTTTTGCGATATTCTGCGATTTCTAGCGGATTCCAGTACATATTGATGAATTCCACAAACAAATTCATCAAAACTACTCAGAAATCACGATAAATCGCCAAAAAATTGTTAATAATTTTCATGGAACATGGAATACGAACTTAACCGAAGTCAACTACCCATCAGGTGTTTTATCTGATTAACTACCAGCTAAAAACGAAACATGCCTGTTGGCACCAGCCATTTTGATTTTATAACAATTTTTTGATAATTTAATAAAATGAGTAGGCTGGCAAACGATTTCAGGTTATGTCAGGAAAGATCTGTTTTTGATTTTAAGAGAAGGGATCTGATTGTTCCCGCCAAAATAGAGCTTTTTGCTTCTAATTTAAATTTGGGGAAGACTATCACCTCACAAATGCTTTAATACCTGCAGGACTACTCTAGTAACACGTCGCTCAACAAATTATGGTTAAAACTGCAGTGATTTTAACCACAATTTGTTGAGCGATGTTACGGGAGTAATCCTGCAGGGATTAAAGCATTTGTGAGCTGATAGTCTTCCCCAAATTTAAATTAGAAGCAAAAAGCTCTATTTTGGCGGGAACAATCAGATCCCTCCTCTTAAACACTGAAATAAATAACTGCAATAAATTTTGGATTATGTTCATTGAGTCAGTGACGTCATGACTTTATGTAAGAAAGCAGTCTCTAGACGCAAGTTGGCTTTTCTACCGGGGTCTTTTTTTTCAGGGTTTTTTTTCCTGGATTCTCCTGCCGAATGCCATCTACTGCTCAATTTTAATATTTACAATACCTACAAAATACTAAAGAAATATTACTATAACTTACTAATAGGGAATGTTATGCACTACTCCTCTTCTGACATACTCGCGAACGCTTGAAAGATCGAAATGTTTAAGAATTGATTCGAAGAATTGACTATTCGAATAATCGAATAATTGACACATTCGAAGAATTTACCGGCACCCCCCTTAAAGTGATTAGGTACATACAATGAGTCCTATGCGGTATGCACCACGTAATACCTAACACGGTTTGGTGCAACAGTGACGTAAACATTACGGTGTGGCGAAACAACATTTTGAAAACCGCCCCAAGCAAGACACCCACAACGTCAAGCCGATAACGAACTGATTTTTTATCACGGTTCTGGTATGCTCTAAGCATACTTGATTTATAGTTGTTTAAATTCCCTCAGGTCGGAGGGTTTATGTAACTATTTTGATGTATTGATTGGATACAGTTCCTGTCCATAATGATAACTTGTGGAGATCTGATAACGAAAATGTGCATTTACTAAAGGGTCATTTACTTGCTAGCGCCGATAAAACATCGAAATGTTCTGCCGACGGAGTAAACTGTCAGGGTAGCTTCAATTGTAGGGTATACAGGGTGGTTTCGCTTTAGAAACTTTGAGGCTCCACTTGAATGTTGAAATTCGATATTAGGTATAGACATACCAGCACGTCTTATTTTACCGGAACCGGAAGTGGCTGTCATATCCTCTTAATTTATAATAATAATAATAATACATTTATTTGCCAAAATTATTTTTTAACACAAGAGACATTCGATGTATATCATATAGGTACACAACGATTTTTGGCATGGCAAAAGGGGTCAAGTTCAGACACTTTCCTAAAGGGTGTTGAGGTGCTAAACCCTTAGGAGAAGTCTGATCTTCCATAAGTGCAGAAAAATTAAAAAACTGAAACATTTAAATTGAACGACTACTTACTACCTACATACCTACTACGCACAAACGTTTAACCCTGGTAGCATATGGTCATATGGAGATTTATACAAAGAATGCAAGTGATGGAACCAAGGTCATCATGAGCTCCCATCTTGAAGACGTTTTTTATATTTTGATTTATTGTGAGTTGATCGATATGATTAAGGAAAGATTTGTACGTGTCGCGAAGATGTGTTGCCTAGTTGCAAAACATCAAAATCGCGAGGCTGTGGAACCGTTAAACACAAATATAAGTAATTAAATACCTACAACGTCAAAGTCTATATTTTCAGTTTTTCGAAGGGTGATTGTTATTGTCATGAGGAAAAAATAAAAGAAACAAAACATCGAAAATTTCACTTTCCAGAATTATTCCGGTGAAATTTCACTTTC
The DNA here is from genome assembly GCA_963924575.1 of Pycnomerus fuliginosus. Lineage (NCBI taxonomy): Eukaryota > Metazoa > Arthropoda > Insecta > Coleoptera > Zopheridae > Pycnomerus > Pycnomerus fuliginosus. Next base: position 17,887,885 of record OZ004619.1, on the reverse strand, counting down.
CCGGACTAGTCAGTTGAAATAGTTCTGGAAAAATGTAGATATCGCTATCAACGGGTTCCTGCTTAAATTAATTACTGAGTTTTAACTACGAAACAGGTTGTTAAAGTTATGGTACAGTACGATCTTGTTTTGATAAATTATGCGGGACGAGCGGTTTCGTACGCGGAATCGCTAAGGTACGCTCGATCTGATTGGCGGATGCCTAGCAACATGCATGCGGAACAGTTCCATCAGCGATTCGAGAATTGGGCCCCTGCGAGGAATAGAGGCGACGGAGCTGCACGATATGAATCAAAGTTCAGTTCTTTTTCCAGGTGCTTTGATGCTCTTCTTCCAGCAACTTTTGTTGTTTGATTCAGAATAAAAACTTGGCAGCTACACTTACAAAATTAATGACTAAGCGTCATCCAAAAAACTGATGGGTGCGTTTCAGGGTCGATCATTGATTTGGTTGGAGTGGAAAAGATGGGATCGAAAATTCTTCAACTGCCTTTGTCAGAGTAGCGATCTCTCCCCATATTCACAACAATCTTTCCACGAATCAAAAACACTTTTGAAATATTACAAAGCGGCATTTTTCTTTTGTTCCATTCGTTTGTTTGTGTCTATATCTTGGCTAAGATATATATTTGAATTTTTAAACACGAGATGACTAAACCGGGAAAGAGATATTGTAAAATTGTTGAAATAATTCCCCACCGAGATGCTTATCAAACAAAGAATGATCCAGAAATGGAATTCTCATATACATAGAAACAACACGCAAAAACATAAGAAACGCTTTATCAAATCAAGTTATTTTAATTGAGCGGCTTTAGGCTACGCCGCAATTTTTTCGGTTTCTAGGAACGACTTTTAATTGATACAATCGTCCCTGGGACAAAAAAATTCTCGCTTTCTCGACGTGATACACTACGAAAGCGTAGAAGGAACATTCAATATTTTGAATGAAAATGCACCTTTCAAAATCGAATATTCGAGTTTTAAATTGCGAGACAAATATGTGGTACGAGTGCCTTTGCAGAACAAAATGTAGGACGAGTGACCGCGACGAACAGTAAAGGCGCAGAACGTGGTCTTTCTTGGTAACATAACTTTCTTTTGAAAAATTGTTATTTTAAATGAAGCTCTACAATTGATTATACAGTTAGAAAGAATAGTCATACATTAGTATGTAAGCAGAGCATTTATTGCGAACGCAAAATGCCAATTTTGGTGGGAACATAGATAAACCCATCGCGATATTCCCTGAATGCAACCATGTGCAATTTTTGATTAAGCCGATAGTGGCGTGCAATAATACTATCATTCGTTTTCCTTTGCTATTGTTTTCTCGTTTGCGGGCCACATTTCACACTCCCATCGAAAATATCACGTCCGAATAACATAAAAAATAATCAGACTGAGGTGTAACAAACACGTTGGCAATGCTGCAGGTCGTATCAGTCGTTATCTCTGTGCACCAGCCGCCATATTACTTTCTTATCTCGCTGTCTCGTTTCCTACTTCCAGGTCGTATCTTTCTCGCTATCGGACGGTGAACAGGCCCGTATACCCCCGACCGTTGCACCCCCACATAGAAACGCTATCACCGCCAACATCGCCCCACATACATACGTGTGTTTATGTGCTTAAGATAACACCTTGATTAATACTGACAACACTAGAAACCGAAATAATGTTCTTTTTACTTATACCCTACGTACGATGCGGCCGTAAAGTTGAGCCCCCGGCCCTGTAACTTTTGAACAGCTTGATATAGAACTTTGAAATTTGTAACGTAGTTATGAATGAGTAAATCAGGCCGATTGCCGTTTACATATTGCATCGTGACCTTGAAATGTTAGAGTTTAAGTATATGCAAGTCAAAAGTTTTAAATGGCAAGGGGGCGCGAATGATTCTGCATTCGAAAGCCGATTTAATTCTATATACGATGTGAAACTTTGAAATGAATCCGTGAGTTAAAAAAAAGAAGCTAATCTTTTTTTTTCAAAATTGAATTGTTTTTCTTCGACTTTGTCCGTCTAGTACATGCTAAATATGAGCACCTTCAATTTCAGACATAAATAAAGACGCGAATGGGTTTCCTCGCGTATAATTTGTGTAATTTCTCACAGGTTAGCATGTTCATTTAAGGGTTAATTTAATAATGACATTTCATTTTTCTTTTTCTGGACTCACCGATTTATTCGAAAGTTTCAAATCGTATGTAGAATTCAATTAGATTTCGAATAAGGGGTCACACGAGCCACCTTGTCATTTAATTTTTTTCACTTGTATCATAACTTTGATATTTCAAGGTAACGATGAATTACATAAACGGTCCAAATTTCAAAGTTCTAGCTCAAGCGGTTCCATAGTTACAGGTGCGGGCACGGACATTATGGCCACACTGTAAAAGTGGATCTCAAATTCGTGGCTACCAATTTAAAATTAATTTGCAAAAATTGATGACGATATAAGTTGTAGTAGGGCTACCTTGTTATCAGATATGAAAATAATGAATACTGGGATGATTTGGATAAAATTTGGTATGTAGAGTTTGGGAAAACCACCATTTTTAACCGCCTCACACCATAATTTAAAAAAATGGAAGGTAAATTTGAGGTAACACCAGATCTTTACGTTTTGACGTCATAGGTACCCAAAAAAGTGGTATTTAAAATATGTCTGCATGTATGTACGTACGTACGTACGTTTGTAAACGCTCTACAACGCAAACTACTGGAGCGATTTGGCTGAAACTTGCTACATTGGCATCTGATAGCCTAACTTAGATCTGAAAAGCTTTTGGAGCGAATCGTGCAACCGTAAGTGCCATTTTGGCACATCAACTTTGAAATTTTAAATACAAACCCTAATTTTTGACGTCACCATAAGAAAGGTCTTCAAATTATGCTTCTATATAATATGTATTCACTTTTAATGCCTTTTTGACAGAAACTCAAATATGCGAAATTAACACATTTTAAAAACATGATACGGTGTCGTCGTCGTCGTATGTAAACATGATTCCGTCGAAACTATTCAACTGATTTGTATGAAATTTGGAGAGAAGGTGCAGTGACGGCCTCACGGAGTGCAAAAACTCGACAACAGCAGAAAAAATGGTCCACGAATTTTATTAATAGAAATGAAAAATAGTTTTTTGATCATATTAATCGTTTAGATAAAATCTCTGTTTGTTTCTTTCGCTGCAGGAAGACACTTTCACTTCTGTAAAAAGTTAGAAACATAATTTTCGAAAATGTTTATAATTATTTTTGATACACCAAAAAATAACAACAAAATAAGATCACACTATGGCATTTTACATGTGTAATGAATTGGAATGTAAAACAGAATGTAATAATTTTTCACCAAAAAATTAGGATTTGATTCCCACACTTTGAAGCGTTTCCAAATATTACCAAAATCTGAAAGAACCGCTTCTGATGCTTGCTCGATGTACCACCCCAAGCCAGTAGCCACCAAATCACAAGACTCGTTGACGTGAAAAATAATGGCGTGAATTTTTGGAGTCACATTCAGTCCACATTGCACAAAAGTACTTAGATCGAAAATGATCATTATGATTTATAGCTTTTTTTCAATGCGGTGCCAAAACAAGAAGAAACAACTTGATTAAAACCCCTAGGCAGTCTACATACATAAGAAATTTCAATGGTATATTTTCATATAAAGAATCCGAAAGCGAAATAAGTTCTCTGCATGAATTTCCATTAAACGATCCTCCATGAAAAGCTTCTCTTTCAACGTGGCAAAGTTTTACAAATTCATTACAGATGTGAGGTACATGTTTCAGCATTGCCTTGTAGATGACGTCGACTTTGCCCAACAACAAATGTAGCTAACTATAATTCCTGGGTAATGAACGGCAGCAACGAAAAGGAAGTAGAATATTCTTCAAATTGCATTCATGTGCCTATTGTGGCAATGAACGACTCTGTGCCAATCATTTCAATAATGCCGCATCCTGAGCTACATTTGTTGTTGGGCATCAAAATTAAACATTTTCGAAAATTGTTTCTAACTTTTTAAAAAGTGAAAGTGTCTTCCTACAACGAAAAAAACATCCAGAGATTTTATCTAAACGACTAATATGGTCAGAAAACTATATCTATTTTTCATTTATATTAATAAAATTCGTGGACAATTTTTTCAGCTATTGTATAGTTTTCGCACACCGTGGCCCCTGATGAGCTAAAAAGCTTTTGGTGAAGATCGCACCGTACCTAGTGATTTTTTGATACATCAACTTTGAAATTTTAAATATACGATCACCAATGAGCTTGATAAAAAAGCGGAGTCAGACGATAAATGCCGAAGCTTTCCATTGACAGTGCGTTGCAGCTTAAAATCCTTGCGATTTGGTTATGCCGTCTAAAATTCGGACTAAAATTGCGACTTCGATTACGATCGAACTAATCCAGCTTTCATTTTTAAAGGGTGGGTCTGAGATGTTCGTTGTCTATCAAAATATTAGAAGTGAACCAAATTGTTACATTATTTTTCGTACAAATAGCTATTGAGAACATGTGGACAAAATAATGATAAAGTAAATCGCAAACTAAACGAAGAAGCCGTCCGCCAGCTGTGAACGTCGTGCCGTACAATCTGAATTGGTGGAGGCGCCGCGCTGGGCTATACCATGGCCGTATACAGTATACAGGAATCACGTGAGAAATGAAGAAGCCATTAGAATTTTTCTGTTGCTGATTTATTTCATGGGTCTTTCTGCGTTGATTTGGGATTGTACGATAGATGTTTGAGAAGTAGATCTACCAAACATAGATCAAAAGTGGAAGGAAGCGATGTAAACTTAGAGAAAAGGGGGACTGGACGTAGTTACTGAATTGCCGAATTTGAGGATCACGAAAAACATTTCAAGATTGAGAACCTTGGAGGGAAGTAACTACCCCAATGTAATTTCTGTCATTAACATCGATGTTAAAAGTTACAGAATAACCCCCTTAGCAGCAGCAGGCAGAAGACTTTGATTGTGGAATTTTTATATATCTGTTTTGATTTTCTTTTCCATCCTATCAATGCCGATGGTATAGCCTATACATGCCGTTCATTGGGGGAAATACGAAAGAAAACAATAGCTAAGGGTTGCGTTGAGCCTAATTTACAACATAGACCAGGCTAGTTTTGAGTTTCGCGACTTGTTAGAAGCAAATCGGATAACATTTTGACGACAAGTGTTTCTAGACTAATTGGACCCTGCTGAATCCGAAAATCACTGTCGACACTTCGAAATCTTAACCGGAAGTCCGTAATTCTAGATGGCGCTCAAGGCAGATCGTTATATCCAAAATTGCATGAAAATTACCCAGTTTTCGACCAAAGACGTGGTATACAAAATTAAAGATAGCTTCATTCTCTACAAGAAAGGCCCTAATGATTTTTTTCGTACCGACGACGGTTCACCCCTAGCGCTGGCAAGAATGTTGCGCTCGCCGCGCGGCTTACGCGCTCCACGATTATTTAATCAAAAGACATGTTTCTTAATTTTTATGGAGTTTTTCAATATATTTCACCAATATCCACCTAAATACATGGGATTAGTAAGATATTCACAATTTACTTCCCTTTTTTCAATGTGCAAACGCCGTTTTCTATTTTGACTCTAGGTTGCTTTTGAGGAGCGTCATTTGCAAGGGGCGCATCGGATAACATTTTGACAACAAGTATTTTTTGATTAATTGAACCCTGCTGAGTCCGAAAATCACTGTTTTGATTTCGAAATCTTGACCGGAAATGCTTTATTCAAGATGGCACCATCCAAAATACCATCCTAATGGGAAAATAGCTGCAGCCGATTTGGCTGAAATTTTGATATGTTGTAGATTTCGACTTCCTGATCAAAAGTTATCATTGACATAAAGCAATCGTATGGACGGTTCTTGCTACAGAGGCCTGAAAATAAAAATAGAAACTATATCTGAGCTTGAAAGCCACCTTAACTAGCGTACATCCTCCAAGATTTTGAAATTTAGACAGTGATTTAAGGATTCAGCAGGGTTCAATTATTCAAATAATGCTTGTTGTCAAAATGTTATCCGATCTACTCTTTGTTGTAGCGCACCTCAAAAGAAACCAACAGTGAAACACAGAAAATGGCGTTTGCACATTGAAAAAGCGGAAATAAAATGAGAATATCTTACTAATCCCATGTATTTAGGTGGATATTGGTGAAATATATGGAAAAACTCCATCAAAATTAAGAAACAAGCTTTTTGATTAAATAATCGTGGAGCGCGTAAGCCGCGCGGCAAGCGCAACATTCTTGCCAGCGCTAGGGGTAAACCGTCGTCGGTACGAAGAAAATCATTAGGGCCTTTCTTGTAGAGAATAAAGCTACCTTTAATTTTGTATACCACGTCTTTGGTCGAAAACTGCATAATTAACCTCCCCAACCCTATCACAATTTTAAAAAAATGGGAGGTTACTGCAATCACTAAAATTTTCGAATTTGAGATAGCACCAGATCTCCACGTTTTGAGGTCTCAGGAACCCAGAAAAGTGGTTTATAAAATGTGTCTGTGTGTATGTTCGTACGTACGTTCGTACGTACGTACGTTTGTAAACACGCCACAGCCAAAACTACTGGGCCGATGTGGCTGCAATTTGGTACGTAGGCATCTCATAACCCAACTTAGATCTGAAAAGCTTTTGGAGCCAATCGTGCAACCGGAAATGCCATTTTGGCACATCAACTTTTAAATTTTAAATGCAAACCCCCATTTTTCACGTCACCATAAGAAAGACCTTCAAATTCTGCTTCTAAAAATGTATTCATTCTTAGTGCCCTTTTGACCAAAAATTAAAAAAAAAATTGATTTTTATCAAACTTTAAAATCGCGGTACAGCCCAAGCCCCTGAATCGATTTGGCTGAAATTTTGCACATAGGGATTGTATTACACCTCGAAAAGCTGAACAAATTTTGAATTCCATCGACTCACGGAAAGTGTCCTTTTGGCACACCAATTTCCAAATTTAAAATTATTCAATCATTAAACCATTAAAAACAAGTTTTTGAAAGATTTATTGTCACCATCAGAAGGGTCTTCAAATCTTGGTTTTAAATAGGACAAAATTAATTCGCATTTAGCGCTGTTTGGTTCAAAAAATCGAAATTTTATAATAACAGTAAAAACACATTATAGCCCAAATTACTGAATCGATTTGGCTGAAATTTGGTACATGGAGATTAGGTGATCCGTTGAAGACCTGAGAGGCTTTTGGGAGCAATTGGCCCACGCGAACTGCCATTTATGCATATCAACTTAAAATTTTAAATACAAGGCCTCTTTTTTATGTCGCCATTAGAAAGACGATCAAATTCTGGTTCTAAAAATGTATTCACAGTTTCTGCCATTTCAGTGGAAAATATTGAAAAAATTCTTTCTCATTAAAAGGGAGCAGGCTGACAGTGGATGACATAAAGTGGCAGTTATTGTCAAAAAGTTGGCAAAAGATTAACCTTAAAAGGAACATATTGTCAAATGTGATGGGTGATGTACGAGATGATGTCGGTATTTGTCAGAAAATTGCGAAATTAGTCACAGACGTCAGACGATAAGGATAAAAAAAAATCTGTTGAATTGACTACTATCTACACAGAATACAAAGATCCACGCGATGGGGAGGTTCCAGCCGCTTCTCTGCTGCATTTTTTTTTTTTATGCTATTTTGGATATGACGATCTGCCTTGAGCGCCATCTAGAATTACGGACTTCCGGTTAAGATTTCGAATTGCCGACAGTGGTTTTCGGATTCAGCAGGGTTCAATTAGTCTAGTAACACTTGTCGTCAAAATGTTATCCGATTTGCTTCTATAATCTGTCCGGGATCCACACGACCGAGATTCACCAATGATTCACCATGGAAATAGGGTGAATCCCGGTCGTGTGGATCCCGGACAGACCATAGCATAATATAGAAAGCGTTTTTTGAAATTCTAGCCTTGTCTAACACATAATGAGATTGTATTGATTTTTAATATTGTTATACTAGCAAAATAAAATTTTTATGTTTGCGATGCGATTCAGTTGAAGTTGGTTAAAAGTTGTGAAGGGTGTTGTTATTCAGTCCTGAGGTGCGCGTCTGCTGAAGTCTCGGAACAGCAAACAAACAGCGGCGACTAGAGAATACGATGTAAGATATGCATGTCTTCAGACCAGAGAATAGCCCAAGATATGTAGATAAGTAGCAATGAGTATATTGTCTGTGGCATATTCAAACGGGCCGATAAGATTACTACAGTCCGCCTCCACCTTGTCTTAGGACAGCCCAGGCAACAAACTTGGTTTGAAAGATAACGTCCCTTGTCCTATATGAAAACTTCATGCAGTTATAAAGTACACCATATTGTCGATAAAAACTGGAGTTGTATCATGAGACCTTGTTTACCGGGAACAGCCTCTCAAAGTTCCAAATAAAGCGCTGACCAACTGACATAACTCTACCATTTCATCTTTTAAAAAACCGCTGTGTTGATGCAAAAGCATGATAAATCGCGAGATTTGGGTCACAGATATACTATTGAGATCGCAACGTGATGTTTGCGTAAGCAGAGTATATACCTGGTGTTTCAAAGACCATACAGAAGTAAAAGCTCACGTAAATGTGTGTTATAGATTAAATGTGCACGAGGTGACGTTCTATAGTAAAAACAATGATTTTATTAGTAAATTCAGCATTAAGAATCAATAATCAGGATCAAGATGTTTGGGGAGGGGGACTGCAAAACTCAATAACAGACACAAATCTTCCCAAACAATCACCAGGACGAGCAACAAACATGAATCATAAAATATTCTAATCGATGGGTGTCAGGCGGATGCAGAAGGATATCGGTAATAAACCACTACGGTGGAGAAGCCGCTAAAATAAGAGCGAAAATGTGATTTATCTGTCATCACTTTTAATGGCATAATCAAAAGCTAAACGCGTTAACCTCTCCAAAGCTGGAAAAGGTAGATTCGACATGCACCCCCTTTCAAATGAATTTATCGCACATCAGCACCAATTTCGGTCATAATTATTAGGTACGATGAAATCAGTACCAGAAACCTTTTGTAATGTTGGCAGTTTCTTTGATGATATTTATTGATGATGCCAACATAACGAATTAAAGAACTTTCTAGGCGACCACTAATTAAACTACCCCTCACAACCAACAAAAAATTGGAGGTTACTAAAATCAAATCTGGTTTCTAATTTCATCCTGCAATAACAAGTTTTACGATTTATGTAGGTAATTTTGTCAATAAATTTTTAGTAGAAGATAATAACTTACTATTGTGTGTAAGGTGAGTAAAATGTTTGTTTGAACTTGTAAATGCCGACTGCTATAAGGGCTGTTATGTCATGTACGGAGGTGCATAGATTACATGATGTGCTTGGCTGATAATACCGTATTATGCCGTGCATTTGGTTGTAACGTCTTGGGCTGAATGTCTCCGACGACGAGACGACCCCAACGCTCGTTTGATAACAGACCACCTATTGTCACGTGGTCCCTTGTCTACATACCTGATACGGAAACTATACGGCAGTATTCAAATATTATTACGCTGCCAAGTTTCAAGTGCTAAATTGTTTTACGAGACGTACAAGATTTATTCCTCTACGACACTAAACCCAAATTAAGAACTTCAGAAGGTAAATCGTATATTTTATGGTTCACGTAAATGAATGACAGTTTACATTTTTATCATTCAAGATTATCATAATATTGTGAACTTTAACTTTTAGTTATCTATTAGAATGGAATTAGGTATTTAGACTTGAGACAATTCGATGAGTTCATTTTATCAAGATATAAAAACATTTATCCACGGGTGTTGCACTTTGGACTTATTATGCAATGGGTGAGAGATTTTTTCGCTTTAAAACCCGGGGATAAAGCATAGTATTCTCTTCGTGTGTAATGATTATTGCTCCCTCGGATAGTTTATGGCACTCGCCTACGGCTCGTACCATAAACGTCATCTTCGGGAGCAATATAATTCATTACACACTCTTGAATAATACAGGGTATCCCTCGACGAGCGTCAGTTAGCCGTATTTGGAGAACTGTTTCTAGCATCGTCTTGGAAATTTGTACGCAGGTTATACCGGAAATCGGTATAACACCCTGTATATTATGATATTTTTTGATTCTACGTTTAATTCTAGGTGAACTTTTACTAAGAATTGCTATGCCAAAAGTCAACCGTTTTTGAGAAGATCAACAATTTCGCTTTTTTATGTCAAGTGCAGGCCTAAATTCAAAAAGCTGTAACATCCTTACAGTATAAAATGAGAAAACGATATTTATTTGATATGAAGTCTAATGTAGGGTGTATCCGCCCCTGGACTAAAATTGGGTCAAATACATACAGGTTGTTCTCTGCAAATTTCTAAACTACATCAACTTCATTGGTCAAAAAGTCAATTTTTTCAAATAGAATGCCCCAACTATTTTATGGCACATTGATGCAGAATTTAATCATCTATCACTTTAATCTACATGTTCGCCATAAAATAGTTAGGGCATTCCATTTGAAAAAATTGACTTTTTGACCAATCAAGTTGATGATGTTTAAAAATTTGCAGAGAACGCCCTCCACGTACTTGACCCAATTTGAGTCCAGGGGCCGATACACCCTACATTAGACTTCATGCCAAATTAATATCGTTTTCTTATTTCATACTGTCAGAATGCTTCAGCGTTTTGAAGGTCTGCACACATAAAAAAACGAAATTCTTGATTTTCTCAAAAACGGTTGATTCTTGGCCTAGCAATTCTTAGTAAAACTTCACCTAGAATTAAACGTAGAATCCAAAAATATCATAATATACAGGCTGTTCCATTTAAAATAAGGAAATTAGTACCTATTTCCGATATAACCGGAAGTGCGCCATTGATGAAAATATTTTACGTCGATTCAAAATTAATTGAAATCCCTATGTACAAATTTTCAAGACGAAGCTAGAAACAGTTCTCCAGATACGGCTAACTGACGCTCGTCGGGGGATACCCTGTATAGTCTTCTTCAGGTAAATTTTCCGCTTTCAGATTAAGTCGGAAGTCCCCAAACAAAGGTTTGCCCATTGTTCGGCATCGAACAACAAATAAAAGCAAAGCACCGAAACTTAATCCGAAAGGTAAAAATTTAGCTGAAAGATACTGTATACTTTTTTTCCCATCGCTCTACAGAGAATTGCATACCCTTGAAAACGATGGATCACAAGGGGCCTTAGTTCTATTTCATATTTGACTATGGAGGGTGCTGGGAGTGGACGAAATCAAAAAGTTTTAAAACACTGAATTCGTAATGATTAATGAGATTAGCTTAAAATAGTATTAGCTTAAAATAATAATAATAATAATAATAATAATAATAATAAAATAATGTGCTTGTTTTTATTAATTGAATTGAGCGTAGCGGGGGTTGTTTGTAAAAAGTGAATAATTGCCATACTGTGAGAGATAAATACGACGTTTTTTAAAATGTTGACAAATGATCTTGACACGACATTATTTTTTTTGGATAGACAGCCAACATTGCAGAGGTGTTGTGTAATAAATGCGACAGAAACGTAACTTATGATCACAAGTCACGTTGTATTTTATGAACAGGATTATGTATCAATAGTTATACATACATAACAATGACATTATTTTTTATTAAATGTCACTTCAGTCCTGTATAGTATATTCAATTTGAACCCAAAATAGTCGAAAAATGTTAAAATGTCACATTGACGGAGTTTAATCAGTCAATGCAAAAGTCAATGGATTCTTTATAAAATTACCTAACAACGGCACTTCAGTCCCTTGGGAATGACCCACTTCAGTCCCGCAAAAGAGTGCCTATAAGTGCAAATTCAGTCCCGGGAGTGCAAAAGCGATATATGTTGGTGGGCAGCAATAATTTTATTTCGTTATATTCGGGACCGATAGTTTTAAAATGAACACACCACTTCTTTACATTGTTTTTCTTAACATTTTCTGTAAACAAAAAGAAAAGCGAAGAACGTTGCGAAATTGATAATTCTCTCGAATTTATTATGCACAGAAAATAAATTGAAATCCTTTGGAATCGTGGCTTGAAATATAACTTCGCTTCTTGGTAACCAAAAAATATGAATTGATAATAGGGTAGTAAAATCAAGAGATAAAAGTATGCAACATGATTAGTGGCGAAAACCATAAAACGACTCTGTTGTTTAATACTAGTCGAATGGTCATCTATTTTGATACAACTTTAAAAGAACGATTGAAAATATTGTCCGTTTGGTCGCACTCTAATAAACATTTCTGCTCATAACTGATAAGGCGGCATTGATGAATATAAATAAGGCGGTGGCGGCGGCGTTATCGCAGCAGTACATTGGGGCTCTGGGGGTGGCGCGAGGTTGAGTCCCTGAGCGGACTCAAGCTAAGGATATTTAGATATTCTAATAGTGGCGGCGTTCGCTGATAACATGTATGGTAGTGCTGGCCTGGCGCGATAAGCGCCGCGACGGAGAGGTCTGCTACTGATAAAGACGCTCTGCGTCGCTGTTCTGTTTCTCCGACGCGATAACGGGAGATATCGGTCGCGCCGCAGAAATAATAAGGCAACCCAAATAAATGCGGGCTTTCCTGCACTCTCTTCAACTAAAACAGATCTTAGATCACAATAATTCAATTATCACAGGAATAGCATTTGATCTGACAAAATGGTGATTTGAAGGATTTACCCCCATTTGCACCGGTTCCCTTAAAAGTTAGGTAAATGACAACAATTGTGTCAATGATCGTTTCTAGGGGTTTAATCTGACGATTATTTTATACATTAAGTATTGTTGAACCAATCCATAGCAGCATTTAGTATACCAGTAACCAATCAAATCCTGATTACAGTGATAATACTACAACGTCAACTTGACACTGCTTACTCAATACTTTAATTTATAAAATAATCAGTTCAAGCGATGAACTTTCGATATTTACTTACCTATGGATCATCCATCTGGCTAAGTGCATGGAAAACTAAACCCTTAGCAAAATATAAATAAACACAAGCCGTTAAAAATTATCAAAGTAGGTAACTATACGATTATATTATGCATATTGAGCAGCTAAATGTAAATGTCAAAATAAAGAGAAAAAAAACAAACGGAATTCTGGAAATAATCTTAACAAATATAACGCGACAATTGATTTTTTATCGGCAAAATTTCCAAAAGTCAGACTCTAAAACTTCCGTTTTATACTCTGTCCGGGATCCACATGACCGAGATTCACCCGATTTCCATGGCGATTCATTGTTGACAACAATGATTCACCATGGAAATAGGGTGAATCCCGGTCATGTGGATCCCGGACAGACCATAGATAATTTAGCTCGTTGAACAAATCATCAAACGGAAGTTTATCGTCACTTTGGAAAAATTATCCGATAAAAATCGAGGTCTTGTTATATTAATGTTGATTATTTTCAAATCTCCTTTTAAACCAATCAATTAGACTCATTTTTAAATTTCCATCCAATCAAGTTCATTTAAGGGTGATTAATGCATTTTATCGGAGTCTGCACGAGTCATTTAATCGTTTCCGATGACCACTTGATTTTAAACAATTTGTTCACTGCTGAAAATCACCACTTAAACAAAATTATAGAAAATAAAGGTCCACAAATACGACCACTCAACACAAGTCTTTCCACAAACCATATTTTAGGTGTTTTTGGACATAAAGAACGTTGATTTCTTCTGGATATATCCTAAAAATTCAATAACATTTTGTTTGCACGTTTCCTAACCTCAAACGTCATTAACGTCAATGAGCTATAAAGGCTCGTTCGCAACATCATATTGGGCTTTTGAGTATAGGCAACCCCGGCTAAAAAAATCATAATTTTATCAAAACAAAGAGTTTAATTTGTAAAATAATCTTACCGAATACCACTCGTGCATCGCTATTTCAATCGGTTAAATTTTAGAAATAATTACTCAAGCTTTGTTGCCGTATAGGTAAAACAATTCGAACTAAATTGCCATTTATTACCAAAGATTAAAGCCCTCGAGCTAAAGCTCTCGGGCTTTAATCAGATAATAAATGACAATTTAGTTCTCATTATTTTACCACCGGCAACAAGCTTTCGTAATCATTTTCAAAATTTAACCGATTAAATAGCATGCACTTGTGGTATTATAAGCGATTATTTTTTAATGGAACCGGTGCAAATGGGGGCTACAGTTTAAAAGAGAAGAGCTGAAATAGACCATGACACATTTAGATCCTCGATAGGTATCCGACATCCTTATTGCAAATTGTGAGCACAAGAAAATAAGGGTAGGTACCTATAACGTATCAAAGATACGAAATAGAGTAGAACGTTGATAGTGACAAAAAGTAATGTCCCTCCTTTTTAACTCGCCGAAAACTGTCGTGTCAGACGAGGTGGAGGCTTATCAACTGGATGAATAATGGAGATATCGACATTTGAGGAAACAAGGCGATGATTTTATTATCTTACGATTTCCACGCGTGCTATCTTAAAATTACGGAAAAATGGGATTTTCATAATTCATAAAGTAGTGCAACACTTTGTGATAAGGGGTAGAAAAGATGCTCTTTTGGCCGTCTACTTACTCGCTGGAAACATATAGCCACAGTAGACAAGAACCGATACAGGGCTTATCACGAGTCGTGTGTACAAACGTGTTTGGAATCACTTAGTTCCGACACATAAAGAACAATACCCAGAATACATCATTACAGATTCGGGTCGTGTCTCGAAGCGATCGCTATGCTCGTAACTTTGTTGCTGTTGGATGCACTTCCCTTCGCAGACGGGGAGGCGACTGTTCTTTCTTGCATTGCGAATTCGGCAATTAAGATTAAATTGATGTAAATACAAGAAACTTTGTGAAATCTTAATCCCACGGTTTGAGAACACCAAAAAACATTAAAAAATATTTTTAACATCCTGTCCATCTTAATTGAACTCATTCTGGGTTTAAGAGCCGAACGGCATATGTCGAGGGAGGCAAGGCCAGCGAACTTCGGCGGACTAGCAGTAGCAGATGATAAGGGTGGCGACCTAAAATGTATCACGGACGACAACAGGTGGCTAACGTTCTTTAAACAACGTCGTGGTGGTAGTATGAGCCAGTATGGGGACTCTTTCTATGATCAATTTACTTGACTTTAAGAAATAACAGTGCCCGAGGAGCAGAAATGTCACCGTGTGAATATACAGGGTGGGTCCGTAAAAGTTGGAACAAACTTTGGCTGTTAATAAATTTTTTGTTTATAATCCGATTTCAATGAAGATTGGTGAGGTTGTTAACTCAACCTTTCTACGTCGAGGCCACTCATTTAATTAATACACCAACGCTCTTTTAGTTTCTGAAATATTCTTCAGTAAATGAAGAGGTAACATTTAGGATCGCTGCAAAATTAAATCAACGGTGATGGTCTGCTTCTCTTTATCTTAGAATCATATTTGAAGTTTTCTGAGCAGAGTAACAACAAAAAATTAAGACATTTTTTGTTCTATTTCTCAAAAAAAAAAACTCGAAATTGTAGTCAAGTTGCCTTTTGGAATTTACTTCTGTCACATTGTCAAGCAACATCGCTCGATTATTACTAGAAGATAAAATTTTAATCTCCACCAGCTCGACCAGCGTAATTTTGGAGCAACTTTTCTGAAGGCTCTAAAATTAGGCTCGTGGAGCGTTTTGATTAAAATTTATCTTCTAGCGATAATCGAGCCATCTTAAACTGACTAAAATTTGCTTGTCAATGTAACAAAAGTAAATTCCAAGGGCAACTTAACTTACGACTTCAGGTTTCTCGCGAAAAATTGCAGATTTTAGTTAAATTAGTTTTTGAGTAAGGGAACAAAAAATGTCTTAATTTTTCAATCTTACACCGCTCAAAAAACTTCAAATATGTACAGGGTGGTCCAAATGTATTAATACAGGGCTCTCACGGCGAAACGGTAAGATAAATGAGTAAAATAAAAAATCCAGGGTAAATTAGAATTAAATACCTTTATTTTGTCGCAATTTGGAACTCCCCATCTTATTGTATAATTTAGCAATAAACAATGAATACATTTTTTTAAATGGCACCATGCATGTTTCAATTTTTTTTTGGATTCCTTTTGATGGCCTCTTTATGGCAGTGATTTTATTTTTTTGACAAATTGAGCAGTGAACGTAGAAATTTTTGTTGATTCAAATTTCGCGCGGTGATCCGGCTACAATGCGCTTCACCATTACTTCGATGGAACCACCCTTATCTCACCGAATGTCTCCCCACTACAGGGTAGTTGTACTGTGTACACGCCCTCTGGAAGAATCTGATTGGGCCTAATAATAAATAGCCTGTTTACTTCATTGTGTACACAGTACAACTAGTGGGAGTGGGAGACATACGGTGAGATGAGGGTGGTTCCATCGAAGTATTGGTGAAGCGCATTGTTGCCGGATCACCGCGCGAAATTTGAATCAACAAAAATTTCTACGTTTACTGTTCAATTTGTCAAAAAATAAAATCACTACCATAAAGAGGGCATCAAAGGGAATCCAAAGAAAAATTGAAACGCATGGTGCCATTTAAAAAAATGTACCATTATTTATTGCTAAATTATACAATAAGATGGGGAGTTCCAAAATGGCGACAAAATAAAGGTATTTAATTCTAATTTACCCTGGATTTTTTATTTTACTCATTTATCTTACCGTTTGGCCGTGAGAGCCCTGTATTAATACATTTGGACTACCTGTATGATTCTAAGATAAAGAAGAGCAGCCCATCACCGTTGATTTAATTTTGAAGCGACCCTAAACGTCACCTCTCCATTTACTGAAAAATATTTCAAAAACTAAATGAGTGTTGCAACCGAGGTTGCAACATTAAATAAGTAGCCTCGACGTAGAAAGGTTGAGTTAACAAACTTACACATTAAAATCGGATTATAGATAAAAATTTTATTAACAGACAAAGTTTGTTCCAACTTTTACGGGCCCGCCCTGTAATTATTATTAAAAGCTGGATTTTAAGACCATTCTACAGGGCCTACAGGACCTTTCTGATATGTGGTACCAGGCGAATTTCTCATCTATCATCTATTGGTGAGATAGTGTCAATAAACTTTATATCGGATGTTAACGACACCATATCAGGTTTACCCCCCTTTTTCCCGCATTTATTAAAATTCTAATTGAATTTACCACACATATATTGTATGTTGTATGATAAACTGCATTATTTGACATTTAGAAGGATTTCGAATCACTTCCGGTTTCAGCGGAAATTTGCCCTACTTTGAAATTTTAAATGGAACATCCTGTAGGTATATAATATTTTTGATTTTTTGCGTTCTATATTAAATACTGAGCATGACAGAATAATCTTTTTCAAATTCCTGATTCCACGTTTTCAAAAATTTTATTTTTAACTCTTCATCTATATATAACCTATATACAGGGTGGTCGTTTTATCTTGAGACTGGCAAATATCTCGGAAAGGAAGCATTTTAGAAAAAAATGTTTTGTATAAAAGTTTTATGACTTCGAGGGGGAAAATAGATGGCATCGACGCCATTTTGATTCAAGGTCATTTTCAAGGTCAAATGAAGGTCAACTTCATTTTTTTAAATAGAAACCTACATTTTTTATTACAGATTCTTATTCCCCGTAAAAGAACAAACAACTCTCATCTAAACTATTTTTGGATCCGATGGATAGTTTGTCAGATATTTAAATGTAAATTTTAATCTTCTTCGAAATCCATTGCCTTCCCTAGTATTCTAGCAACAGCGACATGGCAAAAACAAAATCTACAACAATTTTTGTGGTTTATTTATCTAGAATTCATCGTTGCTAAGTCACAACGCTTGTTCATTTGTTTTGTCTTGCCGCTATAACTAGAGAATGTCTAGGGATTTCGAAAAAGGTTAAAATTTACATCCATCGGATCCAAAAATAGTTTAGATGAGAGTTGTTTGTTCTTTTATGGGGAATAATAATCTGTAATAAAAAATATAGGTTTCCATTAAAAAAAATCAAGTTGACCTTCATTTGACCTTGAAAATGACCTTGAATCAAAATGGCGATGATGCCATCTATTTTCCCCCTCGAAGCCATAAAACTTTTATACAAAACATTTTTTTCTAAAATGCTTCCTTTTCGAGATATTAGCCAGTCTCAAGATAAAACGACCACCCTGTATAACCTCTCAAAAACTAGTATAAACTATAAAGTCATCAAAGCCAACAATTGCCCAACTAATTTGATACTATTTTAATCTACAGGTCCTCATCCATTTGAAAAAAATGAGAAATATGGAAATTGTGTATCTAGATTAGTTTTATGAGGGATCATCACAGCACTCTAGATAAAGAAATAAAAATCAAGTCTGATAACTTACTGATATCGGAAAGAAAAAAATATTCTCTCATACTTAGAATTTAATACAGAACCCGAAAATAGTATAAATGTGCTTTCGATGAGGTACCTGCGTATGTATTGAAGTTTTTTTTTCACTTCCGATTTAACCGGAAACGACTTTAACTTCGTTTTTTCAAACAGATTCATACCTTTTCTCAACGGACTTGGCATCTAAGCTTGTTTCTGCGTTAGAAACATGACCGGAGGTGCAATCACGGCCACTCTAGATTTTCAGAAACATCGAAGAAATCGCTGAAAAATTGAGATATTTGAAAGACGCAAAAACAAGTCAAGTTTATTTTTTCCATACAAATTCAAGGGCGCAATTAGGTACTTTTTTAAAATTCAGTTTGCAATTTTGACATATTGAAATGTCAAAGAAATTAGAAACAATTATAAATAATTTTAAAAAGTAATTGCGCAGTTGAATTTGTATCGAAAAAATACAGTTGAGGACTGAGGTGTTTTTGCGCTTTTCAAAAATCTTCCACCGATTTTTTTGGTGTTTATCAAAAGCTAAGCCGTGACTGCTTTTCCGGCCAAATATGAGACACATTTCTAACTCAGAAACAATCGCATATTATGCCGAATCCGTCAAGAAAAAAATATGATTCCATTTGAAAAAACTTGACAGTCTCGAAGACGGTAGAAACTTCTACTTTTTCACAGAATTTGTAAATATAGCATTTAACTTTAACCAAGGTCGGGCGTGCGGGCGGTGTCGATCGCTGAATGCAACAGCTGTCGAACTCGATAATAATAATATGCCCTTTTGCTAAGAAAAATTCAAAAAGGGGCCTTGTTGCCCCTAAAATGGTTTTCGATAAAATTGCACTAAGGTTTTTGATCCAGAAATAAATACAACAGCATGCACAGCTATCGAATCCCATAGTATGAATATGCTTCTGTTTGTAAAATAAATTCAAACTAAAATGACATTTTTAGAAAAAATGGCGCTAAGGTTTTACGACTTGAAAAAAAATCGGCTATCAAACACACACACACACACACAAGATGTCCACGGTCCGAATTATTGTCAGATCGGCCCAGTAGTTTCGAGTGTAGCGTGTTTACAGACACACAGACATTTTTTCAAAAACCACTTCTTTGGGTTCCCAGTATCCTAAAACGTAAAGATTTGATGTTTTTGGCTATGCGATTTTTCTGAATTTTTCGATCGATTCCAGTAACTGCTCCGCGGAGAGTAGAAGTTAAAAACAAAGTTGGGGTCATTTCCGGTTAAACCGGAAGTGAAAAAAATTACTTGAATACGCGCGCAGGTGTCCCCCCCTCCCATCTAAAGCCGATTTGAAATGTAATGTATAGATTTTCTTGGCATTTTCTCACCAACAGATGAAAACTTCGCCTTATATAATATACGACATGTCGGAATGACCCTCTGTATTTAGAATCTCATAACTAAGTAATTACTTCGTAACGACAATAAAGCCAAATGATGGTCTGAATTTAGCATACAAAATTTTTTTTTTATGATAATAAGTTCACCCTCAATGTAGTAAATGCGGCATGAATTGCAATGCAATATAAATAATGTACTTAAAAAGAGTTTCGAGGAAACCTCGGAGGAAAATGCACTCTTTTCTTATTGTCGATTCCACATCAATTAGTCTGCGAGAACTACCAGAGCTTATACCATACCTACAGGTTAGGTACAAGCTTTCAAGCAATTCGAAGGCGCTGCTATGCTATCTCACTCCTTGTTCTGAAAAGATAGCTGCAGCAGCACCAGCTTCAGCTAATGTGATCCGCAGATAACAATATACTCAACTCATGGAAGTTTTATAAATCTGACAGGCGATAAGTCAATGTATTTACATGAGCCTCTCAGTTACGCCACCCTTGGCTGCCGCTTCTTATCCAACACACGACGCGATCAAAAAGATTCTAGTGACAACTTGGCAGGCATCCTTTGTGTCCAAGGAAAAATGATTGGTAGGTACTGAATATTTATGTATCAAGTTTTCTAGGTGTTTGAGGATTATCTTGTGCGATAGTCTGTCTATTCTTAGGTAAGTAATGGACAAAGTCAATAGCTTCCAAGATCTTGATTAGGGATCGTTAATTTTTGCAACGAAGGTCTCGATGGGGAGATATGCAGCGTATTATGATTGTTGAACAGATAGATCCGGTGCTGTTTCCCATAAACTCCCAGTTCTTATGCACACATGGGCACAATACAATGTATGCATATACGCAATCCTTATCTTGTACAGGATCATCAAAGTACGAAAACCACCCAAGCAGGCGACTTATCTTTTAACAAGTTTAACATACATACGTGTCAAGGTGAATTGTACAGTCGGAACCAATGTCAATTTCTCATGTAAATAAATTATTTATTATTTTCGGATGGCTATTTCGTTGATCTTTATAAAGCTAACTTATCTTTAAATATTGATATTTGACGGGTTTATTGCATCAACACGGTTTTATTGCAAGAAGACACTTTAAAGCCGCACAAGAACTTCGTTGACATAAGATAAGTTGCATGGCTCTGCTTAATAGGAAAATTTTACGACAAGCTTAAATCAAATTTCTGAAAAAAAGAATTTTAGTCGTCAACAAAAATACGGACTTTTAAAATAATGCAGGAGATCCTATATAAAAGTAATCAGTAATGAATGATAACCACTCAGATGGCCGATAAAAAGTAGGAGTTTCAAAAAGAGAAAAAATTGGGAGCCATCTATTGGCGGGAGTGTAATCAGAATTACATGAAGGAGATCTCGCATGGAGAGCTCAATGATTTATTATTTTTATCTCTGGTTAGAAAAAGTGAGTGCCAGATTACCTGGCCCTTAATGATCTGCCATTAGTGGCTTGCAGGCTCGGCTCCGGTCGAACACTCAAAAACTCCGGAAATGTATTATACTCTTAAAGGACTCACACGTCCCCGAATTTATCCATTGTAATTAGGACGAAATTAATTACTTTGTACTAACATGTTAGTGTCTACAAAATGATCGACTGACATGTTTCCAGTCGAATCGTTATGTTATGACCAAGGGCTCGTTTATTTTATACGTATATTCTAGATATTGATTGTAACTGGAAGGCGAAACATAAAATTAAGCGCATCAAAATAACGTATACGTTCCGCGGTGGGTACAGAATTTTTTCTATGACCACAGTTGTGAGAATCCAATTTTGTAAAATCTACACACATATACAGGCTGGTTCGTTTTTCACTGCTTAAATATCACCATTAACATTTCCTAAACGGTTAAAGACATTTAAAAGATATGAATTCGGTTAAATTAGATAAAAGGTGCTCTATTTCTTGGTGTTTAAGATTCTGAAAAAAATTCTCCGATATCTTGACTCGTTCCTGAGTTATACTCAAAAACTTGAAAATAACAATTTTAAAGAAAAAATCATACCTTTATTACGATTGATGCTATTTGAAAAGCTATCAATTAAATGAAGTTCATAGACATTTTCTAGGTCTTCTAGATTTTGAGAAACGACAGTCAACTTTTCTTCTTCTCATGGCCACCATACTGAATTTTAACAGCACCGGATACATAAAAAAATAGCTTTTCAGGAAAGTAATCAACTTTTTTCGCAAAACATTTTTGGAAGCTTGAGTCACACAGCTAAGACGTATTTTATTATACAGTTGAATTCAATCGTTTTCACGTCATAAGAGATCGAAGAAGTCTGCGTACTCTTTTGCAAATGTTTTTCATCGTTTAGGTTGATTTTACAAATTATTCACACCAATTTTCAAACTTTGACGATTTGTCAAAGAAGTCCATGTTGGCTACATTTCTAAAAAAGCATTTTTTTGTGTATCGGATGCTCAAAATCTAGAAATCCTAGAAAGCTTCTGTCAGTGCCGTTCAATTCACAGCTGTCAAAAATACAGGGTGAGTCTAGTTGGACAAATCAGTCGCTCTAGCGCTTAAGATATTCAAATTGGAAATTCAATTTTTGGATATGTTGTAGCTGAGATGGTCCCCTACGCATGGGACCCATAAAGAAAGCTCCAGTTTTATTCAAACCGAAATTATTAAATAAAAACGAAGGCCTAAAAAATTCTTTTTCGATATTGTTGAATTTTTTAAGGTTATTTCGTTAGAGAATCATTTTCTCTTTATGGAAACATAATTTTTTGCAGAAAAAAGTTAATAATAACCGAGAGATAAATTATTTAAATAATAAAGATTTTTAATTATGTCCTAAAGAAAGCCACGCATGCCGTGATTTGAACAACTGAAAGGCAGTCTACTGTCTAGCTTATACTGCGCAGACTGTACCCGGAATGACAAGTGCGTCAGTTGGAAATGTCATTTGCTTTCGTTTGTGGAAAAATCAAAGGAAAAATAATGCAAAACTACGAGTTTTTGCCCTTTACTTTACAGATAATTAGGTAATGTTTATTGCTTGATGGATGTTTTGCTAAATTCGCCGAATACAAGTGTCTCGGGTTGTCACCCGATTGATGTTTTTTGGAGTCGAATGGTTCGACCAAGAAAAGCTATTCTCGTCAGCCAGAAAGCAATTGGCAATAGTTTTCATTATTGGCAATAGTTTACATTGCTGTCATGCTGTCAAATATGGTGATTTTGTTGTTTTATTAAAAATTTAATATTTCTGCTGACAATTTTTTCACACTTACGAAATGAAGATTTATCATCGGATGTTGAGGGGTCCAGCAAATGTTGAAGACACTCAACGTGTTGATATAATGAACAAAGACAAAGAAGCGGTGAGCCAAGCGAAACCAAAAAAATTCAACTCGAAGGGTGTAAACTTTAACTTGTCCTAATCGGGCCCCTCCAGTGTGAGAACCCGAGACACTTGTATTCGACGAATTTAGCAAAACATCCATCAAGCAATAAAAATTACCTAATTATCTGTAAAGAAAAGGGCAAAAACCCGTAGTTTTGCATTATTTTTTCACAAACGACCTCAAATGACATTTCCAACTGACACTTGTCGTTCTGGGTACAGTCTGCAGTATAAGCTAGACTGCCTTTCAGTTGTTCAAATCACGGCATGCGTGGCTTTCTTTAGGAAATAATTAAAATTCTTTATTATTTAAATAATTTGTCTCTCTGAGATTATTAACTTATTTCTACAAAAAATTATGTTTCCATAAAGAGAAAATGATTCTCTAACTAAATAACCTTAAAAAATTCAACAATATCGAAAAAAAAATTTTTAAGCTTTCGTTTTTATTTAATAATTTCGGTTTGAATAAAACTGGAGCTTTCTTTATGGGTCCCATGTGTAGGGGACCATATCAGCTACAACATATCCAAAAATTGAATTTCCAATTTCAATATTTTAAACGCTAGGCGACTGATTTGTCCAACTAGACTCACCCTGTATAAAAGCTCCAGAATGTTCATTCAAATGGTAACAAAGATATGAATTTTTCTTTAAAATCAGGAACAAATCGACATATCGGGGAAGAAATATAGCGCAACTTTTCTCTAAATTAACTGACTCCGTATGTTTTACCGTTTAGGAGATGCCAATGAGCAGTGAAAAAGGAATCACCCTGTATACAATGTATAGATGGTCCTTGTAGTTGTCTTTAAAGAACCTGTTTCTGAGATAGAAAGTCAATTATAGATTTTTAGTATTTATGGTAACGGCGGAAAAAGTATTTTAAAAGCGCATGTTTCCAACGAGAGCGGGTACTCGTGAGTCGTGACGCGTCTGCATAATCTACCTACAGAATTTCCGAAAGTTATCTAACGCCAATGATCTCATCATCATTTAAGGTCTAATTTAAAAGAGATAACGAATTTATCAACAATAAAGATACATAATCACTGGATACTAGCCAAGACAATACACATCAAAATCGCTGAGTAATTCGTTGACTTATGTTATCTCCATGATAATCTACACTCCAGCGTGTACCAATAAAGTCTATAACAACGAAAAGTAATCTTCCGTTTATAACACATTTTTTATTTTTTTAATTACGTCAATGTATTTATATGGGTTATTCAAGGCCTCACACCCGTGTATTGGCGCTTGTCGAGTTGAAATTGGCATAAATTAATGAAAAAAAAGGTCCTAGAAAGAAATTATTGATGACTCCAGTTCCTCTAATTAAAAGATTTTAGCGTACCTAACGAAACTGATATGGTTTAGGGGTGCCTTAATAAAACATACTCATTTTGGAACCTCGTAGCTTTTTTATTTCTGCATCCTGCGACAAAAAAAGTTAAGTATTATGAAAAAAAGAAAGCATACAATTTTCTGCGAATACATTTTTCACGTAAATTGAATGGTTTCGGCCTAGTGGGTACGATTAGTTGGTTTGAAAGTGGTTGACAATACATAATCCTTTCATAATCCCGTGAAAAAAATGCAATTTTTCCCACTAATTTCAGTTAGGAAATGCATCATATTTTGTCTTCTATGCTCGCGAAGCAATTACTAAAATCGATCGGAAAATGTAACCGTCAAAAACATCAAATCTTTACGTTTCAGGGTCCTGGGTACCCAAAACAGCGTTTTTTTCTCGGTTTTTTTTTTAATTTCTGTCTGTTCGCCTGTGGACGCGCTACGCTACAGCCCTTGAAATTTTGGTTTGTGCATCAGTTTGCTTGATAAAAAAGGAAGAACTGATTAGATCTTGATGCAAACTCCCAAAAGTTACTGAAGATATATTTATTGCCTTGATGTTTGGGTCTTCACGACATTTCGAATGTTCGACATAAACCAATTGTCTTCAGGTGAATATTAAATTAACGATTGCTGATGGAAACAATCGAAAAGCCGCGGACCAAAAATTAAGGGACGGAAAGTTCGAAAAATCGGGGTTGAAAAAATTATATTGTCAACCACAGTCAAACCAAATAACCTTACGCACTATGCCGAAACTATTCAATTTGCGTGGCAAACGCATAGGACCAAATTTATAAGAACTATTTTTGTCGCAGGATGCACCAAAACAGAAATTAATGCAAAAAACTGATTTTGCACCCATCGTTTTTTGGGCGCCGACGAGTTTACAAAATGCCAGGATCACCAAATTTCAAAACTTCCGGACTTGTTTTATAAAGTCCTTTTTCTCGCTCTGGTCAACTGGACTATCAATAATTATAGAGTGTCTAGTAACTTTGAACAATTTTGATTTCTATTGTTCTTGAGGTTATTCTATATCAATAGAGTATTATACTCAAAATATGAAAACTTTCCAATCAACAGTTGTGTAATGTAATGTGTAAGATGTTGCTGAGATACACAAAAAATAATAATGGCAAACAAAGAATAAGGTATCATAACAACTTTTTGTGTATCCCAGCAACAGCTTACCCATCCTTATTTTACCCTACCATTTAATTAAGTGATGCATTCTGATTGCTGAATTTGAACTGCTTCCTATTTGAAAACTATTGGACCCTCGCAATTTTTGCAGAGGAAAATTCGTCTTAAATTGAGTCCAGCAATCTACCATTATCGGCTAATACGGGAGTTCTGCGACACTCTGTATATTATGTTTTACGGTCGTTTAGAATAATCAGGAATAATCAGAATATCTAGGTACTCAAGAAATACGGAACAAAAAAAGTAGATGTACCCTGAGTCGGTTGCATCCCCCCTCTATACTAATGTCGATAAATTGCCATAGATATGAAACAGTTGAGATTTATAGAGTTTGAGGTATTTGCGGTAGAATATATAAATCAGTTGGTAAAGAAGCGAATGTAAGAACCGGCAGAGCGTGATTCACATTACCGACCGAGTTAGCTTGATATAGGAAGGAACGTCTCTCGTAATCATTTTTGCTATGCCATTGTGATATGATATATACTCCGGTCTATCTGATTGCGCTTATCATTGTCTGCAGGGTGTTATTACCGCACCTCACACGATCCAACGCTGACGTCCGCCGTCTCGACGCGTGATAGAATGAGACAACGATACTCCACCAGGGCGATTATTACGTACTCACATAAGCGGCGCTTTTTGTCCCGCGCTCCTTTCCCTGGATATAAATTTGTTAACTGCAATTTATCCTTGTCGAGCTCGCCGTAAAAAGGACTTCATTTGCTATATTCCATGCAACAAAAAATGCCAACCACACTGCGGATAAGATCTAATCGAAGTTACACCAAGCAGAACAAACAGATAAAACTGATAAAGGTAGTGAAAAATAAAAACGCAATTTACAGAGTCAATATACCGGGTGGACCAACACTATTGCCCACCTCAAAAATTGCCCTTTATTTTAAAGCTGGGACTTCGAAATTTTTACAGTGTATATGGCTACCAAGGACCCTTCAAATGACGGCAAAAGTTTATCTGTCATGCAAAAACTGTGACGTCACGAAATTTTGAAATATCGTTTTTCCAAGAAAAAAAAAATTTTTACCCATAAAATCGATTTTTGGGCTAATACCTTTATGTTAAGCCCATTTTTTTAAATTTCCGTCATCAGATTAGCCAACTGTAGCAAGCTAAAAATGGTCCATTTTTATTCACAAGTCGGCCACGTAAACAATTGACTACTATGCGAGGGCTTTCTTGGATAACAGCGTACGCTTTTTTCATCTGTCACCAGTTGACAGCGACACGACGGACGCGGCCATTGAACTGCGAAATTGTTTTTAATTTTAATAAACGTGGATTTTTGTAACGAATAATGTTGAAATATCGGTTTAAACTGGGCATCCACCATTTAATTCGCCCACCCAAGGTGCCAGGAGAGGTTACGAACACGGACATTTTATCAGATGGCGGTGGCGGCGTGAAAAGGGGCTCCAGTTTGTGTGAAGGGCTCCGGTTTGTGTGAGGGGGTTTTTTCAAATAGCCATTTCCATAATTCGCATTATTCCATACTTATGTAATTCCACAGGTAATTATTTTGTTGTTATGGCCTGTTTTTTAGTTGGCATTTTTAGGTTAAGTGAGTCGACTTAGTTTGCCCCGTTAAGACTAATATCGAGGACTAAGATATTCACAGCCCAGAATTTAACAGCAACTCGTGTCAAATAAGGACCAAGGAATCGTTTTGCATAACATAATTCATATTCAAAGATAAACTGTAATCGAAGGTGGTGCAAGTGTCAGTTTTCGATTGGCAAATACCTCGTAGGTACCTCCTAAACAAAATCAAGACGTTAATAATTGATGCTTTGAAGTTGGTGAAGCTCAAGTTATTATTTGAACAGCAGAAGCAAAAAGGTGCAATGTGGAATTTAATAATCATCATCATGGTGGGCAAATAAGGACTAATTAATCATTGATCACACGACAAGCCATCCAGTGCATAAACAAGATGTGTGTGTGTGCCTGAGTTTCAATTTTTGTCATTAGAATGAACTAAGAATACTGAGATTATTCTTTCGTTTATTAAACAATAATTGCCTATTAAGTAAATTTAATAAAGCAGGCTTTCATATTTTTACTTGAATTTCGCGCATTTATTTCATTACGCGCGTTAATTTCCCGCTCAAACTCCTCCAACCCCTTTTAGCTAATCATTAGTCACCCACTAGTGTGATTAGTGTGTGAATTACAATAGTGTTGCAGTGTTTAGGTTGCTAATTTTGAGAAAAATTGCTATTTTGTGAAATCTTCAACCTCTTGAAGAGAAGTGTTTTCCAAGTTAGTTTTACATACCTACTTGTTAGCTGTTTTCACAGCTCTTATCCTGGTTTCCCTCCAGGGAAGCTTTCACGCGTTTTTCTGTGTTGTGAGTGTTAATTATAATTACGTGTAGAAGTGAATCTTGGTGAATTTCCTATACCTAGTGTTAATTAATAGTTTTATTCTATTTTAGTGGAGTGCATTTAATTTTTATCATGCCGATGCAACATCTTTCCTTTTCAGACAAGGTCGACATGATCTTGATTTTTGGAGAATGCCAGGAAAATGCAATGCAAGCAGCAGAATTGTATGCCCAACGTTACCCAGACAGACTTCAACCAGATAGACGAACATTTAAAAGAATTGTAGAGAAACTTAGAGAGACAGGCAGTTTGAAGCCCAAGAAAAAGACAGTGATAAATCCCGCTGTGACTCATGAAATCAATCAAGCTATTGTTTTGAACATAGCTGAAAATAATCCCCAAGTCAGCAGTCGAGAAATGAAGCAATCAAGCGGCATAAGTAAGTCATCGATTCTAAGAATATTAAAAAAGCACAAATTCCATGCATATCACATCGAACTGCATCAGGAACTACATGGAGAGGATTTTATGAACAGGGTGAGATTTTGCACGTGGGCCCAAGAGAAACTGCAGGAAAATCAGGACTTCTTCAAGTTTGTGCTTTTCACCGATGAATGCACATTCAAATCTAATGGGCACGTAAACAGGCATAATATGCACTATTGGTCGGTGGTTAACCCACATTGGATGAGAGAAGAAAAAACACAAGACATATGGTCACTGAACGTGTGGGGAGGAATTATTGACAACCGATTAGTTGGTCCATTCTTTTTTGAAGGCCATCTGACTGGTGCGATGTATGCAGAGTTCTTAAGAAATTCATTAGATGACTTACTAGAAGATGTGCCATTAAATGTGATCCAAAATTTGTGGTTTCAGCAAGATGGTGCGCCTCCACATTTCAGTCGAGAAGCTCGTGGTGTGGCAGATGAAAAGTTTCCAGATAAATGGATTGGTCGTGGTGGTCCAATTGCTTGGCCAGCTAGATCTCCCGATCTCACACCTATGGATTTTTTCACATGGGGAGTTGTGCAAGAAATTGTGTACAGAACACAGCCAACCACGAGACAAGACATGCAGCAACGACTCGTAGATGCCTTCCAGACAATCAATGAACGAAATACAGCAGCTACAGTCCAAAATTCATTTCAGCGACGTGCTCAGATGTGCATCGAAAGAGAAGGCCACCACTTTGAGCAGTACCTGTAATCAGGTAAGTACTTTTTGTGAAGTGATCTGTGCTATAGTGGTTGCAGTGCAGTGAATTTGGTGATGATTGTGTAGTGATGGGTTGTGGTAGTGAGTAATGCATCACTTTAGGTAAGTACAAGCCGTAAGTTCCTTGTACACAATTTTGTCTATGATGATTAGTAGAGCTCTTTCACAATATTTGAAGGATCCACAATTCTGAGACATCCAAAACAGCTAAAAGACCATAGTTTATGTAACACAATCAGTCAATCAAATTCAATTTATTGTTGTTAGTTTGATCATACAGGATTTAAGTTTCAATTTATATCCTTGAAAAATTATAATTATTGGGATTGCAACTTCAACTTTACAGCAACACACTTTCGCCAGCTAAAAACACTTGGTTTTACATCACCTTACAATTTACCAAACAATTTAACCCAACTAGTTAAGAAATGGCATCGGGCTATAATTCTTCTACCTTCGGCTACAGTTTATCTCTGAATTTTAATTATGTTAGTTGAAACGATAGTTTAACAATTCCTTTGCCCTTATTTAGATCAGATGATGTTAAATTTAGAGGCTGTAAATATCAATTTTGTTATGCAAAACGATTCCTTGGTCCTTATTTGACACGAGTTGCTGTTAAATTCTGGGCTGTGAATATCTTAGTCCTCGATATTAGTCTCAACGGGGCAAACTAAGTCGACTCACTTAACCTAAAAATGCCAACTAAAAAACAGGCCATAACAACAAAATAATTACCTGTGGAATTACATAAGTATGGAATAATGCGAATTATGGAAATGGCTATTTGAAAAAACCCCCTCACACAAACCGGAGCCCTTCACACAAACTGGAGCCCCTCTTCACGCCGCCACCGCCATCTGATAAAATGTCCGTGTTCGTAACCTCTCCTGGCACCTTGGGTGGGCGAATTAAATGGTGGATGCCCAGTTTAAACCGATATTTCAACATTATTCGTTACAAAAATCCACGTTTATTAAAATTAAAAACAATTTCGCAGTTCAATGGCCGCGTTGTGTCGCTGTCAACTGGTGACAGATGAAAAAAGCGTACGCTGTTATCCAAGAAAGCCCTCGCATAGTAGTCAATTGTTTACGTGGCCGACTTGTGAATAAAAATGGACCATTTTTAGCTTGCTACAGTTGGCTAATCTGATGACGGAAATTTAAAAAAATGGGCTTAACATAAAGGTATTAGCCCAAAAAACGATTTTATGGGTAAAAAATTTTTTTTTCTTGGAAAAACGATATTTCAAAATTTCGTGACGTCACAGTTTTTGCATGACAGATAAACTTTTGCCGTCATTTGAAGGGTCCTTGGTAGCCATATACACTGTAAAAATTTCGAAGTCCCAGCTTTAAAATAAAGGGCAATTTTTGAGGTGGGCAATAGTGTTGGTCCACCCGGTACAAATAATGAGGGAAGATTAAACTGTTTATTCTTACATCAAGGTGTGCACACATGTCTCGGTTTCTTACAAAGAACAGGACGTTATAAGTCTATATCGTCCATTTATAAATAATTAGAATATTAATGACAGCTAATTTTCATTCTCTTTATCAGTAAAGCACCTGTTAGTTTTTTATTTGTTCGCATTTTTCAACATGGTAACCAATTTGGGTTTACCCGCACATTGAACGATTTCGAAATATTTTAAATCAGCATTTGGACTTACCACGTTGTCGTTTGGTCCCATTAGGTTTGTATGGAATCGATTTGAAATACCGTTTCATCAAAAACTTAATGGGAGCATGTTCCGGTTGCCGGGCGCTACAGATGTCCAACATCGTCACCTTTCCGGATGGTAAGAAACCAATTCAGGACGTAACTATAAGGGGGGTGAGGCACGTAGAAGACATCCGCAATGCGTGTTGTACAAGGTACATTCATAGCCGAAACTGATAAAAATTACAGCGAAGCGTGATGATAACTTCACTACTAAGCAGCTTACTTTAGTACCTCTGCCTTTTATAAGTTTCTTATCGATATTATTATTTGTGTGATAAGAAGGGCGATAAGAAATATTTGCGCTTTTAAAAGTGGTCCTTCGTATACATATGTATAGGCATAGGTGATCAAAGAAAGTGATATTAAAGCCAGGCCAGAGGACTAGAACACAATATTATTCATAATCTAATTGCTGACGAAAATCACATCTGATGCTATAATTGCTTCGTAGTTCGTTATCATAAGCACCATAGTATGTGTTTATATATTTGGTGTATATTATCAGGTTAATCTGGAGTAAACGAAACCTAGGTGTAAACAGGGTTGGTTCCTGATTATGCTGATAGGAAAGCTTTTTGCCTTGATAACGGCCTTGGGGACCAACTTCGACAGCCCTAAGTCTAATAATACAAGTTGTTCCTAAATTCATAGTCCTAACTCCTGGACGTTTATTCCTTACATCATTCTAGGAAAAAACGTTCCTATGGACATATGTCCGGAAATGCTTTATAGGGTAGTTACGCCCCTTCAAAGGGGTACTTAAAGTCAAATTTTTTAAAATTTCTCGAAAAATATTTAAAAAAGAAATTTGAAATTTGAACCATCGTTTAGTGTTATAAAGAGCTCTCTCCTCACTTTTTTCAGATTTTTAATAACATCACAGACTTGCGTGCTTGGAGGGCCTTACATATTTTTTTACATTTTCCATCTTTCCTCCATCTTTATTTTCACTACAAATTTTCGCCAACTAAACATTCAACAAGAGCACCTTTTTATGTGGAATAGACCAGAGATTACAATTTCGATTACGAAAAGTTCCTATATGGACATAGGTACAGAGTGGGCAATTTTTTGATGCTCACCAGTGGGTTCTTATCTAAAAGGTAAAAGCTCCGGGGTCGGTTAAATCAGAAAAAAGTTGCGCAATTTCTTGGCGATTAAGAATCTGAAGAGAATTCCCCGATATTTTGATTGGTTCCTGAGTTATCATAAAAAACCTGAAAATTGTCAATTATTTAAAGAAAAATTAATAGCTCCCGGACGTTTAATGTTATTTACATGAAACTTGGACCTCATATATTTTTGACAGCTGTCAATTCAATGGCTTAGATAGAAATTTTCCAGGCCTTCTAAATTTTGAATCATGAACAATGAAGATATTAATTCTTCTTTAAATTGGCAATTTTCAGATTTTTTGTGATACCTCAGGAACGAATCAAAATATCGGGAAATTCTCTTTACATTCTTAATCGCCAAGAAATAGCGCAACTTTTCTCTAATTTAACCGACCCCGGACCTTTTACCGTTTAGAAGATCCCAATGCAAAGGTGAGCATCGAAAAATTACCCACCCTGTATGTCCATAGGAACCTTTCTTCCTAAAATTATGTAAGGAATAACCTCCCGCAGTTAGAACTATGAATTTAGGAACATTCTGTATTATAAGAAGCGGCTGGAACCTCCCCATCGCCGGGTCTTTGATTTCCGTGCCTTGCATTTAAAATTTTAAATTTGATATGCCTAATGACACTTCCCCTTCACCAACTGCTTCCAAAAGCCTTTCAGCTCTTCAACTGGCCACCCAATCTCCATATACCAAATTTCAGCCAAATCGATCCAGTAGTTTGGACTATAATGTGTTATTGCATTTAGAGTTTTTAACCGAAAGGGCATAAGTGTGAATGAATTTCGTCTTCTTTAAAACCAGAACTTTAAAACCTTTCTGATGGTAACAATAAGTCTTTCACAAACTTGTTTCGGATGGTTACATGAGCATACTTTTAAATTTGACAATTGATGTGCAAAAACGGCACTTGCCGTTTGTCGATTGTCTCAAAAATTTTATCTGCTTTTCGACGTGCAAAATTTCAGGCAAATCGGTCCAGAGGTTTGGGCTGTATCATGTTTTTAAAGTGTGTTAAAAATCTCGAATATTTGAGTTTCCGTCAAAGAGGCATTAAGAGTGAATACATCTTGAGAAGCAGAATTTGAAGGCCTTACTTATGGTGATGTCAAAAATAAGGGTTTGTATTTAAAATTTCAAAGTTGATGTGCCAAAATGGCATTTCCAGTTGCACGATTAGCTCCAAAGGTTTTTCAGATCTAACGTACCAAACAGCCAAATCGGTCTAGTAGTTTTGGCTGTGGCGTGTTTACAAACGTACGTACAATACACACGAGACACATTTTTAAGACCACTTTTTTGGGTTTTGTTTGGGTTTTAGTGATTGCAGTAACCTCCTTTTTTTAAAGTGGTGAAGTGAAGTGGGGAAAAGCGAAATGAAATTGTCCCAGATTTGAAATCTTTTTTTTTGTATATATGTAAGTATCAAAGATTTAGAGATTAAAAGATTACAAAACACGATATCAACGCCATATAGTAAGCAACTATGGCTTAAATTCATACGAGTAAATGTAACTGACGAGAATTGGGCAAGATTTATTCCATGATTCGACAAGGCAATCCGAATGAATACATCAATTTGACAGCGACAGTAACCTTCTCCGGAGTACTCTTTTCACTTATGAATTGGATTGTCATATATGAATTCGCAATTTATCTTTTTCGAACGTGGACATAAAATGCTTAACCATTAACATTTAAGTAATGAACTCGATGTTCCCAAAGGTGACGGATTCTGATCCTATAAAAATGTGCCTCTTGGCAAAAATCCTAAGACTGCCTGTTTTTGTTAGAAACATGAAGAAACAACAGGCTGGCCAAACAATGATGTTTTATTTTGTATACTTCTTCAAATGCCAAATCTTGCCGCCGTTGAACTCACACATATGTACACCTGAATATTCACATGATTACATCAATCTATACCCACTTTAGAATTTTTGTTTCATAAACCACTGAATCAAATTTGTAGAGGCCTCAAGTATTTACTGCATCTTATCTACGCAGATTAATCTTAGATTGAAAACTTTTTTATGAAAAACAATGACAATAAATATGAGAATTAACCACAGATCACAAATTTAGATAACTACAGATAATATCATTACATCAATTCAGTAATTCCTATGGCGTCATTAAAAATTAAAGCAGCATATATTACCTACTTACTTATACTGCTCGTGTTCAAGTGCGCTTAAAAGCACCTGACGTGAGCTTCGTGGATTGCAGTCATCCGAAATTGAGAACTCACCACGTACCTGAAAATAAATCACAAAATGAATTTGCTGTGCCACTGTATACTGTGTACCTATATAAACACGATCACGGGGTACACCAGGGTATACCTTCATAAAAATTACTACTTAATTTTTATATTTTTATGAATTAATTCATATGACATTGTTATTGTTTTAACTAAATCTATAATGGTTATAGAAATGTAAAAAATTGCATCCGGCCCACCTGTTAAGTTTATCGCAAATTACCTGGTATTTATTTCTCGAAATTATCATGCAGATGCCTAAAGTTAATAACAATTACGAAAGAATTAATATTTTATTAGGCGAATAAGATACGCATTCTTTTCGTTTGAATTAAGTAAATATGTATGTAATTGTAGATTCCATTTTGCCACAAAATTGGAAAGTCTACACCTACTAGTCAACAGCTAGTTTCTAGCCCGGGGGGGGGCGGGGGCAGCCTCGCTTTTTTATTTACCATTTACGGCTTCGTGATTCGTATCGGTGACAAGTAAAACAAATTCCCTGTTCGATTTTCTTTACTACGAGTTGCCTTGTCTTGTCTTGTCTGCAAAATCTCTTGTTGTCTTTATGTAAAGTGCAATCAAAAACTTTTCCGATTGAGTAGGCATTGCCACGAGAAACGTGGGGCGTAGACCGCGGAAATTAAGCAGGGTGACTTTTTAAAAGTTGCAATTTGATAATAAGGATCGTTCGTTGTATTGAAGAAAATGAGTAAATGAACTAATGTGGTTCGGTGAACGTTTCACTTATTTATCGGGACGAGTTGAACCTCGAGTTGAACCTTGTGAAAGGTCCTGAAGAAGCTTAAAATATAAGTGAAACGTTGACTTAACCACATTAGTGCATTTGCTCGACAACCCTGGTGCTTTTCTTCAATACAACGAACGATCCTTATTATTATTATTGCGGCCAATATACACATATACGAACATCAAGTGGAGTTGTAATTTGATTTTCTCTGGAACTACAAAAGGTATAAAACATCGCACGAGCAGATCGACTTTTATTTCGAGGGACACCTAAATCCGTGCATGCTGAAATTTTACAACGCACCCCCTAACCCACCCCATTTGAAAGCTAATTTCATTACCAATTCAACGTTATATCAAGATCTGAATAAAAGTATAAGCTGCCACTAACAAAAAACACCGATGACGTAATATATTTGACGTGAGTGACGTCAGAGACTTAAAAATGACGTCAAAAGTTCCGCGAAAAAAATCAATTTGATCTGTCCAACATATTTTTTCAAAAATTGCTGGTTGCAAAGTTATTGCGAATATTCCATACCTTATCACCACCTGTCTGCACTGTACTGTAATTTTATTTCTTTAAAATCTCTATCCCATAGAAACTAGCTAATAAAAACAATAACTACAGGTGATGTCACCGAAAGAATATGTTGAAGAATATACATAAAGTCTTAGAATAGG
Source organism: Pycnomerus fuliginosus (assembly GCA_963924575.1). Lineage (NCBI taxonomy): Eukaryota > Metazoa > Arthropoda > Insecta > Coleoptera > Zopheridae > Pycnomerus > Pycnomerus fuliginosus. The sequence goes on along the minus strand of OZ004619.1, from coordinate 17,852,006 downwards.
TAATAATAGACTTTATTTTCCAACAAGAATCATGACGTGTATACAGAGTGTCCCGAAATTAGTGGTCAAAACTTTACCAGTAGATTCTTCTACGAAAAATATGAAAAAAAGTTCCTATGAACATATGTCGAAAAGTAAGTCCTAAGGGAGCTAAGGCCCCTTAAAGGGGCCACTTTGTAAGTGTTTTTTTGTAAATATCTTCAAAACGGTTAAAGATAGAAGCGTGAAATTTGGTATCTTTACAATGTTTCTGATGCTGAATTTACTACTGTGGAGAAAATTTTTAAATTTTGATCATAAGCGTCTCGTACAGTAGGGGGGACTAAATTTACTCAAACATTTTTGCAAGTAGTTTTTTCTGAAAATTTGAGCTTTTTAAGAAAAAATGGTACTCTTGTTTGACATCGATAGGATGCGCCCTTTTCGAAAAAAATGGCTTTTAATTGGTTCAGGACTCCAAAATTTGTGACAGAAGTCATCAAAATATCGTAAATAAATTTATGGGACGGTGCCTTACTTCATTCTAGAAAGAAAACTTCTTATGGGTATGGGTCGAAAAATGCTTTCTAAAGGAGCTACGGTCTTTCAAATGGGGTCTTGGAGAGCATGTTGTTTGAAGCAATCTAGCTCCCTTAGGAAGTATTTTTCGACCCATAGCCATAAGAACTTTTCTTTCTAGAATGAAGTAAGGAATCTTAGGGATGCCTTCTGTCACAAATTTTGGAGCCCTCAACCAAGGAAAAACCATTTTTTTCGAAAAGGGCGCATTCTATCGATGTCAAACAAAAACCTCTTTTCAGATTCTGGAGATTCTGGAGAAAAAACAACTTATGTACAAAAATGTTTGAGTAAATTTAGTCCTAAGCCCCGCCTGTAGGGGACGGTTATTATCAAAATTTTAGAATTTCTCCACAGTAGTAGTATTTTCAGCATCAAAAACTTAGTAAAGATACCAAATTTCCCGTTGCTATCTTTAACCGTTTTGAAGATATTTAGAAAAAAACGCTTTCAAAGTGGCCTTTTAAAGGGCCTTAGCTCGCTTAGCACTTATTTTTCGACATATGTTCATAGGGACTTTTTTTCATAGTAGTTGTCATAGAAGAGTCTACTGGTAAAGTTTTGACCACTAATTTCGGGACACAGTGTACTGGTCAATTATCATCAGCATTACAAGAAGAAATATAAATCGTCCGTACACATAATTCAATAGCTCAAAATAAACTTATAAAAACTAGGATCCTCCTTTATCAAATTTTGTTAATCCAGGTACGATAAGTAAATTGTTTGATTACAAAGATAAGCAAACAATGCCATTTAGATTGGAGCATGGAGCATCATTATTCGATTGACACAAAAGTTTTTTATAGAAATTACGCATTTCTGGATTACATCTTTGAATCTCTGATTAAATAAATGGTACAAACTAAAAAAAATTTACTGTCACAACGATTTCACAAGATTTTTTTAAAGCAAGCAAAAAGGAAGAAAGTTATTATGGACAACAAAGTAGTTTACTAATTAAATTTAATAAAATAATAAATTATTGATGAATAATAAACTGATAGGAACGATGCACCATCAGGATTAGTTGGCGTGACTGTTAGTTTGGAGCCAGCCCTCCTGAGTGTTAATGGAAGACCAGACTGCTTGATAAGGATCACATATTTCTTTATCGTTCTAGGGGCCAGGCAAATAAAAACACTGGTTGAATTCTCACACTCAATGGCTCGTCCATCATGGTCAAATTAACATGACTTCGTCTTTCCTTCTTACGTTTTTGGAAACAGATCTATCCGAATTATCGGCCTCAATCAACATCATCAGTTCGAACCTGGATCCGACCTTGTTTATTTTAATGTTTACGGGTTAATAATTTGATTGAACCAGTTCCAGTGATGGTTATCGTTTTATGTAGGTGGCTTGTTTCTTGGGGCCTGTTCTTGGCTTAAATATTACTGCTTTAATGCCCTTACAAATTGAAAATGACTCTTTAGAAACTATAAATCCACGTGGTCAAAGAAAGCCGCGACACGCTATTCCACCCCTAACTTATTTCTTTTTGCAACTTTTTTCTTTGGAACAACACTAAGGTGTACCACAGAATCTACTTTTTCAGATGATGTTTGCAAGAATTATTGGTCAATTGTGTAATGGTGATTCCTCTTGATGTTGTAAACCACCAAAGATTTTAATTTTGATTTCTTTTAAATATCTTCCGCAGGTATCGCAGGATTCTGAATTTTTGCACAACATTGTTACAGACCAGGCAACTGCTGATGGCAATTTAGATTATACCGGGTGGTCCTAATGCTATTTGTTATTTGTCTTCATACTTTTTTATGCCTGTAAATTTTGCCAATTTGTCTATACGATGTTACAATACCTATTTGCCAATTTCTTTTCTAGTCTAATTAAACGCTAACCATCCCATCGCGTGGATCTTTAATTTCCGTGTAAGTAGTAGTCAATTGAAAACGACCGCTCGTCATTGTGACTAATTTCATACTTTCTGACAAATAACGACAATATGACATTACCTATCACATTTGACAATATCTACCTTTTAAGATCAATATTCTGTCACAGTTATTGTCACCAAATACGTAAATCACTGCCAGTCCTCCACTTTTTAGTGCGAATGAGAATTTTCCGTCGAAATGTTGTCTTTCTAATGATGACATAAAAAATGTAGACTTGTATTTAAAATTTTAAATTTGACATCTAAAAGAACACTTCCCGTGGACCGGGCCACACAATCAAAAGCTCTAGTTTTATTCAAACCGAAATTATTAAATAAAAACGAAGGCCTAAAAATTGTTTTTTCGACATTGTACAATTTTTTAAGGTTATTTCCGAGGTTATTTCGTTAGAGAATCATTTTCTCTTTATGGAAACATAATTTTTTGCAGAAAAAGTTAATAATATCAATGAGACAAATTATTTAAATAATAAAGATTTTAAGATTTAAAGGTTTTAACAACTGAAAGGCAGTCTAGCTTATAGTGCGGCTGTACCCGGAATGACAAGTGTCAGTTGGGAATGTCATTTGGGGTCGCTTGTGGAAAAATAATGCAAAACTACGAGTATTTGGCCCTTTTCTTTACAGATAATAAGGTAATTTTATTGCTTGATGGATTTTTTGTTAAATTCGCAGAATACAAGTGTCTCGGATGTCACACGATTGGAGGGGCCCGATTAGAGAAGTTAAAAGTTTACACCCAACTTAAATTTTCTTGGTTTCGCTTGGCTCAGCGCTTCTTTGTCTTTGTTCATTATATCAACACTCAACAGTCTCAACATTTGCTACATGGAATATAAATGGACCCCTCAACATCCGATGATGATAAATCTTTTCGTAAGAGTGAAAACTTATATCAGCTGAAATATTAACTTTTTAATAAAACAAAAAAATCACCAAATTTGACAGCAACGTAAACTATTAGCAACTATTGTCACTTCTCTTCTGGCTGACGAGAATAGATTTTCTTCGTCGAACCAGACGACTCCAATGGCAATGTAAAAAACATCAATTGGGTGCAATGATTCGATTGTGACAATGAAAAATTAAAAATTCTTCACTGCCACAATCAAAACGAAAGCGGCTGGTTTGAGCTCATGGTCTCAAACAGGGAACGACAGACAGCTGTTTCGATCTCTTGGATCTCATCAGTTTCGTGCACCCCGAATGAAACCACAAACTCAAACCAGCCAACCTTTAAACAGAAAATGCGACAAACTAAGAGTGTTGTGTCGAAAACCACGACCTCTGTGAGAGGTGAGGACTACTAGCTTCCATGATGTCAAAGACATCTAAGTCCCCACCTCTCACAGAGGTCGTGGTTTTCGACACAACACTCTTAGTTCATCAATTGGGTGACAACTCGGAGACATTTGTGTTCTGCGAATTTACCAAAAAATCTATCAAGCAATAAAAATTACCTAATTGTCTGTAAAGAAAAGGTCAAATACTCGTAGTTTTGCATTATTTTTCCTTTGATTTTTCCATAAACAAAAGCAAATGACATTTCTAACTGATCCTTGTCATTCCGGGTACAGTCTGCTGTATAAGCTAGACTGTCTTTCAGTTGTTAAAACCACGGCACTCGTGGTTTTCTTTAGGAAATAATTAAAAATCTTTATTATTTAAATAATTTATCTCTCGCATATTGTTAACTTTTTTGTGCAAAAAATTGTTTCTGTTAGGCCTTCGTTTTTATTTAAAAATTTCGGTTTGAATAAAACTGAAATTTTCTTATGGGTTCCATGTGTAGGGGACCATTTCAGCTATAACATATCCAAAAATTGAATTTCCAATTTAAATATCTTAGGCCGGGTTTTTCCATCTTCGGACATTCCAGTTTACCAAAACAGCGGTTAGTTGCTAGGATACAGCCAATCAGAACACTAGTTGCTATTAGATAAACTGTTGGTTAGGTAAACCGGAGGTTATCGAAGATGGAAAAACCGGGCCTCAAACGCTAGAGCGACTGATTTTTCCAACTAGACTCACCCTATATATAGAATTTCAGAGTTGATGTGCTATAATGGCATTTCCGGATGCAAGTTCCAAAAGCTTTTCAGAACTAAGTCAGGTTATGAGATGATTATGAACCAAATTTCAGCCAAATCGGTCTAGTAGTATTAAAACTCCATCAAAAGTCGAATTTGAGTTTTATTCGTTACTAGCTGAATTCCCCGGCGTTGCTCGGGTTGTTTAAGTTGAATAACAAAGATTCAATTATTTTATAAAATGTTACGCTGGTATCGGGTTGGTGGACAAAAAAGAAATCTTTAAAAACTTAAGCTATTTTGGCCAACGTTTCGAGCACTTCACGTGGTCTTCTTCACAGGCTAACTTAATTTTGAAATATAATTAAAATTATTTAAATTACTAATTAAGTAAATTAATAAATAAATACTTAATTATTAAATTAATAATCTTGATTTGCACATTAATTATATGAGAACATTCACTTCATTTCAGCAGTTTGATTTATCAAAATTCTAATGAACCAAGAACCAATATCATTAGGTACTGAGATTAAGTGAGGCTCGTCAGTTAAATGAGCAAATCGAAAGCACCTACTATTGCAAAGGTAGGTAGGTATAATTTATTCTATATTATGTATGTAGGTACACTAAAATCCAGACCTATAAAACCTTTCAAAGTTGACAAGATGCATATTTTTAGCGCTGCAACAGACTCTCACATCCAGATTTAATTGCACATCTGTCAATATCTATCATTTTATGACACAAAATGACAGTCTGTATTACACAGCTGACCGTTGAGAGGATGTATGTACAGTAGGTGTACCAAAAAAAACGAATTTTGGAATGTCGTTTTGGAATAGTCGCCAAAACTTACCTTTTGCTATCCTGAGAAGAAAGTTTATTTAAACTTTTGCTATAGTTCAACGTCTTCAGCCCTCTACCGCCCCTCAAATAAATTAGGTTATTTTGAAATCTCAAGTTAACAATGAAAAAATTTTTTAAATGCAATATTTATTGTTTTTCTATCACTAGTAGGCTCGGAGTAGATTTTAAAGGTCACTAAGGGCGGTTTTTTTTCATCTCTATTTAAATTCAAATACCTACTAGATGTCCATTGCCATATAGTTTCAAAGGCAATTAACTCTAATCAATCAAGTTGCTGGTGCATGCATGACAGAACTTATGACAGTATTTGTTGACGTCTAAAGTTCAAACGTTATATTTTTGTGCGTTTTTCTATTTTTAGTCTTCGAAGGCGCACCAAATATAGAGCACTCGAGACTATTAATTTTATTAATTCATTAATTAAAATACTCTTATTAACTCGAAAGGGAAGCACAGCACCAGCAACTTGATTGATTAGAGTTAATTTATTGTCTTTGAAACTATATGGCAATGGACATCTAGTAGGTAGCTAAATTTGACTAGAGATGAAAAAAAAACGGCCCTTAGTAATATTTAAAATCTACTCCGAGCCTACTAGTGATAGAAAAACAATAAATATTGCATTTAAAAAAAAATTCGTTGTAAACTTGGAATTTCAAAATAACCAATATTTGAGGGACGGTCGAGGGCTGAAAATGTTGAACTATCGCAAAACCTTAAATAAACTTTCTTCTTAGAATAGTAAAAGGTAAGTTTTGGCGACTATTCCAAAACGAAATTCCAAAATTAGTTTTTTTCGGTAGGTACACCCTAATACCTGTACATCTAGATTCCAGAACGCTAGCACCATACCGTTTAATGGAATATTCAGCATTAAATTCAGATTCGATCCGGTGTTCCATGGTCCATTAAACGGTGGAGCGAACGTTCTGGGACACTCTGTATATAGTTCTGGGTTCGACCTAATATCGTAAGTATAAGGGTCGATTTTACAATCGACGGTTAACCAACAATACATTATTATCTTAGGTGAACTAATTTTAAATTTCGGATATAATGTGTTCCTTATTTGTTGTCGTGCATTAGAAACTCGCTTGTAATGGATTCACACCCCCAAGAGCATAATTCGGATCCGCTGAATTCACCTTTCCCAATTTATGTAGGCGATTATCTACTTTCCTTCAATTTTGTATCTAATATAAAAATTCGATCATATCGCGGGCATCACAACATATTGTTGGGTATACCAGCGGTGACGGCAGGATCCATCGGCTTCCCCGTGCGAATCGGTAGGCACTATCATTTTTCCACACGAGTGGTGACCGACTAAGGCTAGACCACCACCGCCTGCCGAACTGTGATAGCTGGGCCCTGTGGTCGCCTTGCGTTCTATAGATAAGCAGTTAACGTGCGCACGGGGAAGTGTCACCCGACTGTCACAACCCCTCGCTACCAAATGCAGAATGGCTGGCAACGCGAGATATGTCATTCACTTGATCACACGTGACCGACTTTATTAGAGACAAAAGTGTCGAACGCTATGAAAGACTTCAGTGAAGCTTGATCAACTTGCACGATATCGAAGCCGACTTCCTAAGAACGACTCACTCGTCAAATGGTGACAGCTTGCCTCTTCATCCCTCATGTTGCACCCTCCAATATCAGGAGATCGAGTAGGTTTAAGTGGGGTGCGACGATGTACACTGGCCCGCAAAAGTATTAAGCGGCCAGGTAGGTAAATGTTTCCGCGCGCCCACCTCTTTTATCGATTGTTACTCTCACCGCTTATGTGCTTAGAGGACAACACGACGTAACCGGTGCATTCGTTATTCGCCATTCGTCTCGTTACTCCCGTCATGGGTCTCGCAGATATATCAGATTATAGGTATATACCCAATCAACATTAATTGTAACAAATTGATCAAAATTCAATCTTATGTACATAAGAAACATTTGCTTTTTTCCTATTGCATCGTTTTATGCTGGCACACCTAATGGTAAGATATAAGTTCAACAATCACGGGATGAATTTCGGAATCAATAATTATTCCGTTATCGCCCTTTCCATCTCTGTATGTGATGTTCACAACACGAAGTGCGAGGAGCAACCAAGAGTAAACTAGTTCCTGAGTATAATTAATTGCATCAAAGGCAGCACCACACCTTGTTTAACGTAACCCGGCATTACTACGTCAAACAACTTAATCCACCAAGGCACGCCAGTTTGATTGTACCTTTCCTGCTCACTTAACGCCGTTTAATAGGCATGAACTAATTACTACACTAAATCTGTGAGCCTTCGAAAAACAGGTGCACGTTTATCAAATTCAAATAGCCTCTTTCAGCTGTTAAAACGCTACACAGAGATTCTCTTGAAAAATCAACCCGCATAACAATTACATTATACTAGCACATGTCCTGTTAAACTTCCTTTATCAGTCAACTACAATTGCTGAGAAGCACGCGCGACAACGCTGGTGGCATGACGTTCACTACTTAATAGTCTTCTTCCTGTGCTTTAAGCTAAAAAGTTGATATCGGAAGTTTGCCGATAAAAATCCAGCATCAAAAGATTCTATAAACCTGTTTTTAACTTCTACGTGTCAACCAAGACAATCTAAATGATGTAGGGTGTGAACTTAAGAAAAATGTTTATCCATGCAATGTGTATTCCTACCGATCTTTTAAGTGCGTGAAAGTATACTGCAAACGAGTAAAATTTCCGAATGAAAAAATTGGTGGCATTTTACAAAATTTGCACTTAAGTGATTGACAAACTGTGACACTGTGAAGAAGAAACACAAAAATGCACCACTTCAGCAGAAGTTTTCTTGCAGGGTCGAAAAATTGGAAAAAAAGTCACTTAAAGGCGCCTACACACGCTTCGGTTTTTCATCAATCCCGGAATGTCGTTCCAAACGTTATTCCAGCATTGACGAAAAATTAAACATTTGTAGGGGCCTTCCATTCATTGACAGGATGAAACGGCAACACTCCTGCGAAATGATGGATCTGCAATTGTTCAATTTTTCGTAAATCAATTTTTCGAATAAATGGCACTAAAGTTTTCGATCCGGCAATGCAACAGCAATTCGATAATGATAATATGCCCTTTTGCTAAGAAAAATTCAAAAAGGGGTCTTTTTGTCCCTAAAATGGAATCCGATAGGAACATGCTTTTTTGTAAAATAAATTGAAACAAGGGCCCTTATTTTGCCACTAAAATGACATTTTTAGAAAAAATGGCACTAACGTTTTCGGCTTGAAAAAAAATCAGCTATCAAATCCGGCAATAAAAAAAGGGCACAAGTGTGAATACATTTTTAGAAGCAGAATTCGAAGAGCATTCATATGGTAACGCGAATAATGGGGGTTTGCATTAAAATTTTTAAAGTTGATGTGCCAAAAAGGCACTTTCTGTGAACCGATGTGGCCCAAATTCTAATCAGCACCTTCAAATCTCCCACTCAATATGTGTGCCAAATTTCACCTCGATACATTCAGTAGTTTGAGCTGCAGCGTGATCACAGACAGACAGACAGACAGGCAGACACTTTTTCAAAAAAGTAAAGATTTCATGTTTTTGGCGATTCGATTTTTTTGAATTTTCCGATCGATTCCAGTAACTATGCTTCGCGCTGCGTAGAAGTTAAAAATTTAAACTGCTACCCCATTCATTTTACTATGTATATTTCAAATCTGACATATTATCGCCACTAGTATAGGCTCGTAGTAGGGTAAAGGCAAGTTGCAACAGTTTTCATTTAAAATTTTTTCATGACAAGACAATAAGCCGAAAACCAGTAACATACATGCTTTTCCTTACCAACAGTTCTTTATTGCAAACAACGGAAGCGTCTCCCGTGTTGCAACGTACCCCTGCTGTGGAGTATATTATATTGCAACAAGGACAGGAGTAAATTGCAACTACTTAAATTATACATAACAATATTACCTATGAAATTAAATGAAATCAAATACTGCAACATTAATTAGTCTTCGTCTGAGTCGAAGTTAAGACAAATATACAGGGTTAGTACAAAGTCCCGGGACGGTCAATTATCTCCGTTATTTCTTAAGATTTTACTTTGAAATTTGGTACCCATCAGGCACAATTAAATACAGGGAATTTAAAACTGTTTTTCAAAAATTTCTTGGACTTCCGGTTAAACCGGAAGTGACCCTAAAAATCGTTTTTTTTAAATGGAATCATACTTTTTTCACAACGGATTCGGAATCTACAAATTTTTTGAAGTCAAAAACGTGTATCATACTTGACCAAAAGTCAAGTCGCGGTCACCCTTGACTTTCAAAAACATCGAAGAATTGGGTCAAAACCGCAAGTACACGTCAACCTTATTTTGTTAAAGCAAATTCAACTGTGCAATTACATTTCCTTATTTTAAGTTCCCTGTATTTAATTGTGCCCGAGTACCAAGTCTCAAAGTAAAATCTTAAAAAATATCGGAGATAATTGACCGTCCCGGGACTTTGTACTAACCCTGTACAAGGATTCTTTTCAGTGCGTTTCCAATAAGATCACATACCTACGACACTTTCTGAATTGCATACAGTCTTCATTTTTGTTGTGAGTCGTTTTTCAGACCAAACAAACTGTTCCTTTTCATCTGAAGAAGAATAGCTAAAAACTCTTTTTTACTGTATCAGCTCTTGTTTGATTTTTTGTTTTAGTAGAAATTTACTTCAACTTGGTTTGAAAAAATCATTATTCGAGGTAAGTTGTAACACGTTGTAATTTGCCACGTGGTTCCTTAAAGATAAGTGACGTTTAAATTCCGTAGATACCTACGTTTGTTGTGACCATTATTTCCAGGACTTTAAGGGTCACTGATCTTTAAGGGACTTTCGGCCATGACTTAACCTTAAAATTCATGTGCACCGAAAATGACTTAAAACAATACATATTTATGGCCATTTGCACCGTAGCTCCTTAAAGATCACTCAAATATAAGTGACGATCAATTCCGTTGATACGTTTGTTGGGACAAGGTTTTTAAGGGCTTTAAGGATAGTATTACTTATGTTTAATGCTCTTCCCAAACTTAACTACCAAATAGCTTACTAGGCAATACTTTATTCGTCAAAGTCACAATTATAAAATTGCATACCTTAAGGAAAAAATCAAGATAATATGTTATGTACCCCGTTGCGTTTTCCCGTTCTCCCCACAAACCGTGGAAATTTATTCTCTATCTCAACGGCTTATTATTTACCTACTTTAACGTATGAAAAAATGAGCAGCTACGGAAGCGGTAGGAACCTCCCCACTTGGAAAACTATCCAACTTTTTATAAATACTTCAACGTAATCTGCAAATTTGATTTTTCTACGGCTTTGTGTTTCCAAGGAAATTCAATTTTCAGTTTAGATATTGGGGGGCGCGTATCACCCTTAGAAAGCATTTTATCGAAAAAGACATCTTTCCAATTCTGACTTATTTTCCGTCATATAATCCATTCTGTAAATTTGTTGGCAGAGTTTTGTCATACCCTGTACAAAGGAAGCCCCTATGTTTCCGGTGTTTTGGATAATTTTTTTTTTCTATCGGTTGTACTTCGGAAAGTATTTGTCATGGCAAAATTTTCTCGCAAACTCATTTATAGAAAATTTTATCCCGAATAATTTAGCTAGATTCAGCTTTGGCGTAAAATTAACGGTTAACTAGATATCCTCAAAAAAGCTCTTTGCGGGGCCTTCCTCCCATTGCCGTGCGGAACGCAGATCTCCCTGGAGGGTGATAACTTGGTACACTCATAACAGACTTAAGATGAGTCGATTAAAACAATTTCCAGCTTTCTTCGGACTTTTTTCCAAATTGAAATGGCTGACGCCTGGCCTACTATGTTTTCCCAATAAAAATTTTTAAATAATTTTTTTCTTTTTGTACTACACACATGTTGAACACAACGCAAATTTCAAAATTATTGGGGCTAAAATAATTTTCCAACCCCTGTAATTCAACCCCAGAAACAAAAAAATTTGCTTTTGTATTTTTTCCTTCGATATCTACCTATTACTTGTTCATTTGATTTAGGCCCGCTGTGCACTCTTTAGAAATATGCATGAAACGTGAATTCATTTTGTAGAGGTAGGTGCCGATAGATAATAGATTTACTAACAGTGCAGCGACAGGCTAAAAGCAAATTTGGTGGATGCGCCGGGAAAATCCTGTGCAAGAACGTCGCGCCATCGTCGTTGCAATGGAATAAAGTTTATTAAAAGTGGAGAATGAATACAACCAATTTGAAGACCTACTTTTGTCATGAATAATTATTATTTGACGTCAAGATGCAGTGGTTTCTGTTATTCAACAAAAACAGGGAACATACCTAAGACAGACCGAGAAGATAAAACAAGAGTCGAGCGGTTCCCTTGTAAATTATTGTAATACGAGGCCGTTGTATTTCTAGAGTGGATACGGGGCGAGAACGGGCACTGTTATTATTCGACCTCGGATCAGTATTGCACGATCGGGCAACATAACAAGAACGATATGGTCATAATCTGATTAGCGGTGATAAATTAGTGGGGCCGTTGTTAATAGATATCTTTGCAGTCTCACGACGTTGAGAGCGCCCACATTCACTATTAAACGCCTCAAGACTCCGTATTCCCTCGCTATCTTAAAAAATTGCGTTCAATTTATTTTCGGATAACATTTACTGAGGATACATGCACACACTTAGCTCGAGCTAACTAAGCTCGGTACTTTTTAAAGAGCGTTCCAAGAGACTTTGTGGCGGTGGTAGCCTTTGAAATATAGTTTCCCCTTCGGAAATCAAAAGGGGGAACTATAATAATAATAAAATAAAAAAATTAAATAATAAAAGTACCGAGCTTAGTTAGCTCGAGCTAAGTGTGTGATGTGCATGTATCCGCAGTAATTGTTTAAAGTTCAAAGTTAACGTGGGGGAGATAAGAAAGTGTTTCCAAAAAACGTTATTTACTTATATCCCATAATACAATATGTACTTATGTATACAGAAAAACAGCGTAGGAATGAGTAAAGAAAAAATTGTTAGACCGCGATAGGGTTTTAGAAATCAATATGCGCTATGCGTCCTGTCATCGAAGAGCATTGTGCATGAAAGTCGTTCTAAGTATAATCCGAGAGGATGAACAAAAGGTAATCATAGCTGGTAAGCTTTTTGCTGTGCAGATTTTGAAAGCCGCTAGGGTTGAATTCTCCAGATGAATGACTAGAGATTACATTATATTCCCGATTTATCTATTACTTCCAACACCAGTGCATTCTCAGGTTGTGGTATTGTTAGTCTTTCTCACCCGCCTATTGTTCCAGTGCAAATCATATTTTAATTTTCTGATATATTCACCTGTTTTGCCTTTAACGCATTGAGAGGCGCATTCATTGTTTAAGTAGGAAAGTTTTTTATTAATTATGTATACCTAGATACCTAATACTTAGGTGCCTACTTTTAGTGTCGAAGAAAAAAGCCCCCGGAAGATGTACATCAGTGCGATGTGTATCCCTGTAGACAGATAATTCTTAGTAATAATATTTCCCTATTAGCTACATTTAACTTTGATTGATAATACCCTTGAATTTTAGTAGTATCCTATCTTGAGTAACGTGAATAGTTTTAGGTTTAAGTTAATTTGTATGTTAAGGAGATTTATACATACGGAGGGGGCGCGGGGTCGCGTAAAGAAAAAAAAAGGTTACTGGTGGAATTGGGTGCAGATTTTATCAATCTGCACCTAGCAGTAGTGTCTCCGCAGACGCACACATGTGTCAAAAAGGCGAAATGTTAAGAAATCGTTATTACAGAATTAAAAAGTAGAAAATGAACAGCAATGAGCAAATGAAAAGAATTGCCGGAATTAAAACAAAAGGACCCCGCACACTTCTTATGGGAAATTTAGATCGATAGATTTTTTTTGTTTTTTACTATGTTGTAGCCAGGGCGATGCTGATTAAAACGTCTCACGGGCGCAACCTTGTGGGGCCCACGGTTTGGCCGGTAGAGCGCCCCAAAGGCGGGGCCGAACTCCACGAGGCAAATAATTAAAAAATCGATATCTCAGTTATCTTTGAAGTTAAAGCCTTCGCTCAAAAAGTCTTTGGTAGATATTTTGCCAAACTCTCTTGTCATGTACATAGAAAAACAAATGACGATCTTTGATAAGAGGACTTAACTTAGTTATGTACAGGGTCTTTTTTTATTATTGTCCCACTTTTAAATTGGAATATCTCCTGGATTACTTGAGATATTCGCATGAAATAAAAACAGGATGGTAGACCGTATACTCTCAAGTTTTGTTCTGGAGCTTACTCTCAGCGTTCACCGCCGGATCTTAAGCACTGTGGATACAACTTGCTTTTTCTTTAATGGGACACCCGGTATATTCTTGCATGGATCGATAGAGAATTTTCTTCTGACTTCATTGATATAGGGTAGTTGATATCTGGGGTTGATAGCTTTCGAGAAAAAAAATTAAATTTGAAATAATCGGACCATTAGAATCTACGAGAATGTCTAAATGAAAATTGCAATCATTTTGAAATTTTTAATTTGTTATGTTTTAAGGTGAATAAATCAGTTACCTACTTTGTTACTATGATACTAAAGAAGGTTACAATTTTCTTAGAATACTCAGGCCTTCACTACATAGCCATAAGTTATAAAAACAATTTATTACACTAATTTTTTTCTCGAAAACTATCAACCCCAGATATCAACTACCCTATATAAATAAAATCAGAAGAAAATTCTCTATCGATCCGTGTAAGAATATACCGGGCGTCCCATTTAAAAAAAAGCAAGTTGCATCCACAGCGCTTAAGATCCAACGGTGATCGCTGGGAGGAAGGTCCAGAACAAAACTTGGGAGTACGGTTGGGAGTACGGTCTACCATCCTGTTTTTATTTCAGGCGAATATCTCAACTAATAAAGGAGATATGACAATTTAAAAGTGGGACAATAATAAAAAAAGACCCTGTACATTTTTAAAAGGGGTTATACAGGGTCCTGCAACCGTGTGTCGGGCTTCCATAGCGTCTAAACTATCCAAGTTAGGAATTTCGTTCAGGTACATACTTAAACTGTAACAGTGAAGGTGCAGTTCAGGAAAATAATTTTAATTATACAGGGTGGTAAGAAAAATTTTGAAGAGGAAAAGTCGACTTTTTTTAAATGGAATGCCCGGTATATTTTAGCATATTTGCAACCCCCTTAGGAACCTTTATTCATCCCTAAAATATTACGGCTTTTGAACCTCTGGTTTGGGAGTAAAAAAATATTTTCAAAAAAATGGGAGTTTACATCATCCTGCTTAAAAATTCTCCATTTACGCAGGTACAGTTTTCATAAGAAATTAAGATGAAGACCTTATTGCAGAGGCTTGAAAACAGCTCTGATTCAATTTTAGTTGTTACGCTATGTACAGAGTGCTCAAAATTTATTTTCAAAATTAGAGAATTTTGAAGCCATTTTTCTCAACTTTTCCAAATGAAACACCCTGTATATTTTTAGCTAGCGCAATGTAGAATTTATAAAGGAACGTTTTTTGTCCTACAAACATATTGGTTATTTTCATCCGTTTTCGAATTATTCGCAAATATTACAAATTTTAAGATTTTTCGGGATAACTCATTAACGAGTCAAGATATCGGGGAGTTCTCTTCAGATTCTTAATCACAAAAAAATAGCGCAACTTTTATCTGATTTAACCGACCTCGTATCTCTTACCGGTTAAGAGATGCCAATGGTGAGCAATGGAGTTCGGCCCTGTCTTTGGGGCGCTCTAACGGCCAAACCGTGGGCCCCACAAGGTTGCGCCCGTGAGACGTTTTAATCAGCATCGCTCTGGCTACAACATATTAAAAAATAAAAAAAATCTATCGATCTAAATTTCCCATAAGAAGTGTGCGGGGTCCTTTGGCAAATTTTGAAAAATGAACACTCAGAGGGCTGAAAAATTGCGAAATGAGATGAAAAATTACGAGAAATGAAAACTAAGTGTGATTAAGTAGAATTAGGAAATATAACGCGAAAATAACCAAATGTTGAAAATTCGTAAAGAGGTGGATGAAAAGTCAAAGGCTATGAGGAGTAACCTTGGTTAGGTAAAATTATAGAAAACAACACCAAAATAACCCAATTATGCAAATTTTGCTTTTGAAGAGTTGAAATATTGCGAAGGGGATGAAAAAAGTGAAAAATGTAAACATCATCCAAATGAGTTCAATGTTTAACCGAAGAAAAACGATAAATTACCCGAATTTGGCAAACTCGTGTTATTGTGATTCTGCATGATAGGGGTTGTAGCGCCTTGAAGGATGGTTTTGCGCAAAATATGAAAAACACTTTTTTTTAATCATTAACGGAAAGCTAACGAATAAGCTAAAACAAGAGTGCCTCGCATATTATTACGGAACATAAAATGTAGGTATGTAAATCCAATATTGGATTGATGCGTTGATTAAGTTAAAGAGACCTAATTATAATACATATTTAATATATTATTGATGCCGTTATTTTCACCTCCACCTCTGTCGGTTAATTGCCATATGGTTTCCAAGGAGAATTATTTGGCAGTTGGTCTTATCCGGAGGTGAAAATAACGACCTTTAGCTACAGAGCACAAGCATTCTTACACACATTCTTACTATAATTGCTGTTACAATTTTTTTCCAATTTTGCTATTTTAGATTATTATAAACTCCGAGAAAGGTCAATTTACTCGATTTCCAGAAAGTTACTATATTTAGTAGAATTTTTTTACGTGTTCAAGTTTACACCTTCGTACCTATTTGAAATAGTTTTGTATTTTGTGCAATAAGGTAGAACTGGGAGGGTGCGTTATAGAACAAAATGGGCTAACCTACAGAAAATACCTACTTAAAAATAAACATTTAACAACGATACTGCAATTATGATAATGTATGATGATATTCATAACGTGTGATCAAAAACTCTTCCAATCTAGTAGTCCTTGCCGAGTGAGACGGCGAGACGTAAGATGTAGACTGATGTTCAAATTATCACTAAAGACGAAATCTGACGGTAAACTTATCATACATTATCATATTTCATATATCTAAGGGGGTTAATTTTTCGATGCTCAGCATTGATGGGATCTCCTAAATGGTAAAAGATTCGGGGTCGGTTAAATTAAATTAAAGTTGCGCCATTTCTTGGCGATTAAGAATCTGAAGAGAATCCCCCCCCCCCCATCATTATCAAATAATTTCTGCCCTACGTCTCGTACGGCAAGGGCACTTGTTGGGAAGAGTTTTTGACCGCACTTTACAACATTGGTAGTCCATAGAGTCCATAGGTAGGTACACATAAAAGCAAAATATGTACATATTCATATCCTTAATGCATTGCAATCCAATGACAATAATTAATTATCGTCTTTGCCCATATTAACTCATTCCACTTAAAGCGACCATGAATGACATGACCCTCACTTTAGATTTTGCTGTATAGATAAAATAATGTTTATCGACTTCAGTTTTAACTTTTAATAAGTAATATGATAGATTATTATCAGAACTACCAACCAATGATCCAGTAGAATTAGAACATGATTTCTTGTTGTTAACTTTCACTGGTATTTTCTGGGAATCTGAAGTAATGAGTTTTTAATTTCTTTTTCTGAAGTGATTATCGGGGAATCGTCAACCATCTCTGGGTCTGATACGTCGAAAATCACTTTCGGACCTCAATTGACCACGGAGTTGGGACTATTATTCTGATAAGTTCTATACCGTTAAGACTTGGTCTATTTATACAAAGATGTTGTGATAAGTCATCGGCTTTCAAGGCTCTCCTGTTTCTATTGGGCGGAATTCCAAGTGTCACCTTAATGAATAATTATATCAGTGTTGTTTATATTCTTGAAGATAATGATTTGTGATATCGTCCCAACACTATAAAAAGTTACTTAAGGGGACAGCATTGGTGCTGATACGATTAAATTATTTTGAGCTGACTCATCTTGCTGCCCATCTAATTAAATCCATAAATTTTGTAAAAAAAGAGGAGCAATCAATTAAATTAATTCCCCGAAGATGATGCACTCAAGTAATAAAGAGATCTAAAGTTGAAATCTGTAGGTACTGGCAGTTACATTAACGATTGAAATCGGATGTACTTTTTTCACTAACTTGATATTACTTGTAAAGTTCAATACTGGATGATTTTATCAATAAGTCTCGTTAGTTAAGTATATTTTTGTCTTATGGTATGGTAGAACAAGAAGTTATGAAAATTTATTACAGCTCAGGCAATCCTGTTGCCACCATTAACTAAAAAGATAAAGATCAGAAAAAGTATAATCCAAAGACCTAAGTATGTATATGCCGCAGACAGAAAAAAGATAACCATCAACAATTTCGCAAGAACAGTTCAAGTATTTCACAATTTGAAACACTGACCAGATAGCATCTGTTTAATTGTAGAGGATTGAAAACAAGCAACTTATTATAGAACATAAGACGGCAATTTTTTAAAAGAAAACAGAAACCCAGTAACGCACACTTCAGAAAAACACTTGTTAAGAGTCTCGTCCTGATAAAAAAGCCACCATCAAATCAGGCGAATGTTAATGTGTTCTGTTCTTTTTGTAATTTACTGACCAAAATGCTCGCCCTTCAAATTATTGATTGGGTTTTTACAAAATAGTTATTTATGACATGTGTTAAAAGTGGTTTTTAATTTTGTGGAAAGGGACACGACGCGCAGCGGAGTGACCCATCCCTTCGAACAAAATAAATTCACTTTTAACACGCATATCATACACTCTTTTTTCTACAAACACTAATAAAAGCAAAAGTCTTCAAATTAAATTATTAATTGAAAACGTACATGAAATTCGCTATAACTAAGGTATAGTGACAATTTGTTGCCGCGGCTTGTTTAATTGTTCTTGCATTGTCACTTTTAACACTAGTGTAAAAAGTAAATCACTGGTGTTAAAAGTAAATGACTTTTAATACTGGTCTCATAAAATGTCATTCTTAACAACGGTCAACAAGCGTTAAAACATCTGTTTTTAATAGTGTTTGTAGAAAAAATCACTTTTAACACGCAGTATTTTTTCTACAAACACTATTAAAAGCAAAAGTCATCAAATTATTAATTGAAAACGTACATTTTTTTACTATTATTTACTATTCCCTACTCCTCTTATTTAAAAAAAAATCCTTGTTACTTTCGACACTTGGAGTAATCTTAAGAAAACTTTTCGAGTACTCCTTTGAAGGGCACTTAGCTCCCTTACCAAGCATTTTCGGACATATTATGTTCATAGGAACTTTTTAGAATAGTCTGAAGAATCACCCCTTCAATTTTCTGCCACTATTTAAGAATCACCCTGTATACAGGGTGAGTCAACAAGGTGACGGCGGTCCATAACTTCTGAACCCTTCCAGATAGGAAATCAATTCAAACGCCATTATGTACAACACCGCCAATTCTACATCCTAAAAATACTTTCAACTATACAGGCTGTCCCAAAACACTTGCAATGCATGGCAACTTCATTTTTTTAAATGGAACACCACCATTTTGATGACATATTCTGGATCACCTATAACATAGCTTTACATCGACATAAGACATTCCATGTTTTAAGGCTCTGTTCTAAAGTAATTAATTCTTTTTGAAAAATTTCGACCATTGCGGGTGCTTCTTAAAAAAAATCCTGAGAACTCAATTTTGTATCTAGAGAGCTGAGATTCGGTACGAACATGAAGGAAGGTCCATTCTATCTATCTAACATGATAACTATCATTATCACTATACAGGGTGTCAAAAATTCTGTGTCAAGTTTGGAAAATTTCAAATATGCAAAACTCCATTTTTTCAAATGGCACCCCCTGCTATTATTGTGCCATGGGGTTGGGATGTTGAATTACTTTATTTTTTATTAAGTATGTCCTATACCTAAAGTCAATACTTCAAAAGATATTCTTTGTCTTAATTATTTTATTGAAGATTATTACGATCTCAATTAAAGAATGCCATGGATTGTATGACAGTTACGATTAACCTTGTTTATTTACATAGTTACCAGACAGTTTGTCACATTTATTGACATACACAACCAGAAAGAATTCATTGACATGGTTTATTGCTTATGGTTGAAATTCATTGTGTATGTCAATAAATGTGACAAACTGTCTGGTAACTATGTAAATAAACAATGTTAATCATAACTGTCATACAGTCCATGGCATGCTTTAATTGAGATCGTAATAATCTTCAATAAAATAAATAAGACAAAGAATATCTTTTGAAGTATTGACTTTAGGTATAGGACATACTTAATAAAAAATAAAGTACTTCAACAGCCGAACCCCATGGCACAATAATAGCAGGGGGTGCCATTTGAAAAAATGGAGTTTTGCATATTTGAAATTTTCCAAACTTGACACAGAATTTTTAACACCCTGTATAGTGATCATGATAGTTATCATGTCAGATAGCTTGAATAGACCTTCCTTTATACTCGTACCGAACCTCAGCTCTCTAGATACAAAATTGAATTCTCAGGAATTTTTTTAAGAAGCACCCGCAATAGTCGAAATTTTTCAAAAAGAATTAATTACTTGAGAACAGAGCCTTAAACCATCGAATGTCTTATGTCGATGTAAAGCTATGTTATAGGTGATCCAGAATATGGCATCAAAATGGTGGTGTTCCATTTAAAAAAATCAAGTTGCCATGCGTTGCAAGTGTTTTGGGACAGCCTGTATAGTTGAAAGTATTTTTAGGAAGTAGAATTGGCGGTGTTGTACATAATGGCGTTTGAATTGATTCCCTATCTGGAAGGGTTCAGAAGTTATGGACCGCCGTCGCCTTGTTGACTCACCCTGTATAATTTTGATTTGGTCCATTTTAAAGGTGTTACGTGTGAAAGCTGCACGAGTGTTTTAAGCACGAGGGCGGTTTTCATCTTAACACGCATGAAAGATTGACCGAAGCAAAGTTATCTGAGAACATGGAAGGCAAGAGTTGTGTTAATTTTGCGGATCATTGCTGCTCGAGAATTATCGCTGTGGTGACATCGATTTTGTGTTACAGTTACATAATGTGTAGAGTAACGTTGAACGTTACCGGCCGGAGTACCGTCGGATACGTCACAACAAAGGATTATAGAAATACAGATTTCACGCGCACTCAAATAAAGCGTTGTTGGCCGTGTGGTAGGAGGCTTTGCTTCTGCAACCTATTGACCGTTTTGCTAGTGGGTTCGAATCCCGAAGTCGGATAATTCTTCAAATTCGTTTTTTTTTCAACTTCCATTCAGGTCTATGTCAGGTAAAATCTGTTTTTAATAAAAACCATATTATTCAAGTTCTGCCTTTTGATCTAAACACTTAAAACGACCTAGCGCGCAGCTGACGGGATCCGCCCGGTAACATTTAACGTTACTCTAGCCTCGGCCTTATAGTTATTAGTTATAGATTTAAGTTAGTTCGAGTGCAATAATTATTCAGAAAATTTCAAAACACTTTTTAAACTTAATTATTTAGAAATTATCTACAAGCTACACTTCGCCACCCATTTCATCTGAATTATTTTAACTATTTAAGCTTTTAAAAACGTAACTGCAAAACGTTTCTCGTCTAATAAACTAATAATTTCATTGATTGCGGGAAATAAATTTTGATTCTGAAGGAAAATTTGATATAGCGATGGTTCCATAATCCATACTAGTCCTTTCGGCTTCCAATAGTAAAGAATTCGATTTCTCTAAACTATTTTTGACTTCTTCGCTGGCAGGGCAGTTAATAAAATCGATCGAAAAATCGAATCACTAAAAACATGAAATCTTTACGTCTTCAGAGTCCTAGGAACCAAAAAAGGTGTTTTTGAAATTTGTCTGTCTATGTGTCTGTGCGTCTGTGTGTCTGTGAATACGCTATAGCCGAAACTACTGGACCGATTTGGAGGTGCACATTGCATGATCTATGGAAGAGCTGATTACATTTTCGGCCCAATGCTCAGTGGTTCAGATTATTACATTTCGCAGCCAAAAATCATAAAAATTGAATCAACGGAATAGCCTTAAGCATTTCATATTTTAATAATCAAGTATTAATAGGTGCTAGAGGCCTGCACGGGCCGATTTTTAGGGGCCCGGCCCGGCCCGTTACTCAGAAATCACAGCCCGGTATGACCCGATCTGAATTAAGTACATATTGTGTCAGGCCCGGCCCGGCCCGGCCCGACTGATATATGGGCCCGGCAATGGCCCGGCCCGGCCCGGCAGCTTGTATGTATGCAGAAAAATTAGGCGTTCCTTAAAAGTGTTCACGATATTCATGATAACTTTAGTTTCAGAATCCAGAATATATTTTTTACATTACCATATTTCAAAATCTGAAAGCTGAATCCAGAGTCAAAACTGATTAAAGCGTAACGTAATATAATTTAGGATTTATTGTTGTTATCTAGAAACCTGAAACCTGCCGAGCCGACATCAGTAAATGCAACGCTGCGAAATCTCAGATCGACGTTTTTGATCAACAATTTGCCGTTTAAATGGTCGTATATTTTAACCAAATATATTATTTTGAAAACGAGATTTGATTCGAATAATTTTCAATCGCAATAATTTTGGGCCCGGACCGGCCCGTTTCGATTCGTATGCAGGCCCGGCCCGGCCCATATCCACGATATTAATCGACAATATTAGACCCGGCCCGACCCGGCCCGTATGCGGGCCCGGGCCGGGCCGGGCTTTTTCCGGGCCGGCCCGGCCCGTGCAGGCCTCTAATAGGTGAGGTGCCTAAAAAGGCAAAACAAATCGCAGTTGCTTGGTCCTGTCATTTGATGACTGAGTGTCAATTGTGGCTTTCTTCAAAAGTTGATTTCTAGTTACCAACAAATATACATATTTTTTTGAAATTGAAAGATTAGTACGGCGTAAGTTTTTTAAAAAATCAATTTTATCTGTACCTTACGTATATTTTTTATCATTCATCGCTTATAAAATACCACAAGTGCATGCTATTTAATCGGTTAAATTTTGAAAATGATTACGAAAGCTTGTTGCCGGTGGTAAAATAATGAGAACTAAATTGTCATTTATTATCTGATTAAAGCCCGAGAGCTTTAGCTCGAGGGCTTTAATCTTTGATAATAAATGGCAATTTAGTTCGAATTGTTTTACCTATACGGCAACAAAGCTTGAGTAATTATTTCTAAAATTTAACCGATTGCAATAGCGATGCACGAGTGGTATTCGGTAAGATTATTTCACAAATTAAACTCTTGTTTTGATAAAATTATGATTTTTTAAACCGGGGTTGCCTATACTCAAAAGCCCAATATGATGTTACGAACGAGCCTTTATAGCTCATTGACATTAATGACGTTTGAGGTTAGGAACCGTGCAAACAAAATGTTATTGAGTTTTTAGGATATATCCAGAAGAAATCAGCGTTCTTTATGTCCAAAAACACCTAAAATATGGTTTTTGGAAAGACTTGTGTTTGGTGGTCGTATTTGTGGACCTTTATTTCCCATAATTTTGTTTAAGTGGTGATTTTCAGCAGTGAACAAATTGTGTTTAAAATCAAGTGGTCATCGGAAACGATTAAATGACTCGTGCAAACACCGATAAAATGCATTAATCACTCTTAAATGAACTTGATTGGATAGAAATTTAAAAATGAGTCTAATTGATTGGTTTAAAAGGAGATTTGAAAATAATCAACATTATTTTTTTTTCCATACGATAAAACTAAGTTTATATTATGAAACCAATCTCTACCTTGACTTTTAGCCAAGTGCGGGGTGTTTCCGGACAAAAATTTCAGACTCTGATGATAGCACTAATTGAGTATTTAAATCCTGAACTAAGATTAGCTGCCCCCTTTTGCCCTTTTGCGATAGGCTATACTTAAATAAACAAGTACGAGTATAGGGATACGTCCAAAATAAGATTTTACGTTATTATTTGTACTTCTTGTGCTGAAAGTACCTATCCTAACTTTTTTTCATGCCGCCAAAGGCGGAGTGTATCAATCAAATGAGTGGAAAAAAAATAATTTCATTACGTGTTGCACACGTAATTTTTTGTATATTCATCTCTCGTTCACTCCCCAGATTGATTTAATTTTTTTCAATATTTTTCCCGGCTTTGGCGCCACTTGATTGACAAAGCCCTCAAGTTTCATCATTTTAGGAGAAAAACAATTTTCTCAGTTCCCCTACAATTGACTCCCCAATTCGATTTAATTTATAAAACAACATGTTTCGGTTTAGCCGTCACTTGGTTGACAAAACCTACAAGTTTCATAATTTTAGGACAAAAACCATTTTTTCAGAGCCCCTCATTTGGCCCAGATATTTCTCCCGTCACTGTTGACATGCTTCCGTTCAGCATTGGAAGTTTCAAATTTTTGGCCGTTTTTTAGGGATTCTGAACCACTGTGCAACTGTGCCACGAAGAGTGCCATGGTCCATACGACCAGTTAAATATTCAGCAGCATTTTGAGCATTTTCATATTTCTAAGCTATACAAAATATTTACAAATTGTGTGAAAAAGTAGAAGTTTCTACCGTTTCCGAGACTGCCAATCTTTAAATTAATTAAACAAACGATATGCCTACTTTCCAAGGTGGCGGGGATTTTATTTTTTCCTTGCTTTCCTAATTAATTTAATGTAAATTTTAGGCTATCAAGTTTTAGATACCGATAGCTTCTACCTGTAGAAAAATAATGAGCGAACAGTTCCCCGGGGTTTGTTCATAAACGCGAATAAATATCCTTGACGACGTATATCAGCTCGAGATTTACCGAAGTGTTGATCGTGCTCGTTCGTCTTCGCGGGAAATTTAAATAACGGACCGTTTGGCCTTCGTTTATGAACTAACCCCGGGGAACTGTTCGCTCAGTAGTTTTCCACAGGTTGAGACTATCGGTATTTAAAACCTGATAGCCTAAAATTTCCATCAAATTAAATAGGGAAGCAGGAAAAAAATTAAATCGATTTCCCCACGTAAATCACTATGTATACATTGTAACATATTGGTGTTCCTACTCGTGAATTTTGCGACCGAAACATGTTTCCATAATTCCATCAGGGACTGCACCCAAATTTCTTGGTCAAAATCGTCTTTTTTCTAAAAAAATAAATAAAGGGAAAAGGGGGTGGTGGGTTGTCAGGGTAGTGACTGCAAACTTTATAGATTGAAACCGTTGAGGCCGATAAGCGTTCCCCCAGCGTTCAAGCAGAGTTTGTTTATCAGTTACTGGCTGATTGATGAGCAGTGATAAGACTCGGGCCGACCCTTATCAGCAGCATGCATCGCTGACATACCCTGCCGCACCCCCCTTCATTCTACGTTCTACGGGCCAGCACCGACTGCTATCGCTCAACGAATCGGGCTATTTGGCCTCTATAGAACCGATCTTATCGTTTTAACTAGCTTGGCCAGCCCAGTCTGATCGTATCGTTCAGCGGGGAACTTGAATTTTTCATAAAACACTGCGCATAAATCATACTAGCACCTAATAACATTACAATCCATTATGGCAAATGTTGATGGTGTGAAACCGATCAACCGACACACGACAAAACAAAATTCTAATCATGATATTAAAAGCCGGAACGGGGGTTTCAGGGTTTTGACAGTAACGAGATACAAATTGCAACTGAACCGTTATTTCCGATTGAATTATATTTATTTTATTAGATCCATTACGCTTCGCATACCATAGCTAGTAATCTCAAAAGAAACAACAGGCTGGCGAGTAGCGCGACCACAAAAAAAATGTAAAGGATTTGCAAAGTTTTTTGGTGGCATAGGGCCCAGCTCCGTTTTTTCTTAGCAAGGCAAGTTTGATGGGCGACAGAATACGGCAGAAGGGGCAAAAGAACTCGTAGATGTATATTTAGGAACAATTAATCTGGATTTGTCGAACGACTTGCCATTTACAAGATTTTATTTATACCATAAAGAAGACAACTAAAACTGATATACAGGATGTCTCTTTTAAAGTGTCAGTTAGCGATATTTAGAGAATCGTTTTGAGCAGCTAAACGAAGAGCTCTGACGCACTTCCGGTTATACCGGAAGTGGCCGCCATCTTAGTTATTTTAAATGGAAAGCCTATGTTTTAATTCTAGATTCGGATTGGCCTCTAATTGTGAGTTAATTGCACCCCCACTTTGCGTACCTAAATGTCATAGTTTCTGCATACGTCAAAGTTTGTGTTAAAATAGTATATTAAAAAACACGTTTCATAAGGCCAATTATTATCGCACGAGGATGTTTGGACAACGAGGGCGAAAAGCCCGAGTTTTACAAAATCCGAGTGCGATAAGAGCCTTATGAAACATGTTTTTTATACAATTTTTTCTATTTCGGATACAAATAACCTGTTAGAAAAAAATTGTTTTTCCATTTTCATAGACAGGACAATGTTCGGTTGACAGTTGGCGATTGTTGGACACAATCGTTGTCTAGGTTACGATGTACACAAAAGCCGTGCTCTAATAGAGCACATTAGAGAACGTGTTTGGGTGCTATAAAGTGTTCATTAGGAAACCGAAATAGAAAAAATTAATTTTCATCGCTCAATAATAGTATATTAAAAAACACGTTTCATAAGGCCAATTATTATCGCACGAGGATGTTTGGACAACGAGGGCGAACAGCCCGAGTTTTACAAAATCCGAGTGCGATAAGAGCCTTATGAAACACGTTTTTTATACAATTTTTTCTATTTCGGATACCCATAACCTGTTAGAAAAAAATTGTTTTTCCATTTTCATAGACAGGTCAATGTTCGCTTGACAGTTGGCGATTGTTGGACACAATCGTTGTCTAGGTTACGATGTACACAAAAGCCGTGCTCTAATAGAGTACATTAGAGAACGCGTTTGGGTGCTATAAAGTGTTCATTAGGAAACCAAAATAGAAAAAAATATTTATATCTTCCAGACGGTTGAAGACTAAGGAACCAAACTTGCGAAGGTTGAAAGTACAAGGTTTGAGCTTACGGCTGATGGTTCACTCGTTCTTGTTGACGTAACAATGTGGCGGAAATTAATTTTTAAAAATCGCGTAACAAAATTGTCCACAACCCAATTTTTTCACATCCGTGAACCATAATTTTCTAAATCCAAAGGATGCAAAATTTAATTCTCTTTAGGCTAGTATTAGCATTCCCTATGCCTATTTTCAATATTTTTGAAAATATTTGAAATAAATATATTCGTGCGAATTAAGAAAATAGATCGCAGCAAGCTTTGGATAAAAAAAAAATTAGTAATAGTTCATTATACACCTTCAAAAATTTGTTTTAAAGCGAATTGTGAAAAATTGTATTCGTTCAATAAATTAGGGAAGTCCATCGATGAATCGCCTAAATACATTTATTTCAAAAATATTGCACTAAAGAGAATTTAATTTTGCATCTTTTGGATACAGAAAATTATGGTATTCGCATTTTAAAAAAAATGGGCAGCTACGAAAGCGGCTAGAACCTCCCAATTTGGTAAATGATTCAATCCTATCACCCATAAATTTCAATCGAGTCTCTACCTAAGCGTTTTGGTAGTTTTTCAAAATATTTATTACTTATTGCCAAAAGGGCACTAAATTTAATTAAATTTTTAAAACAAAATTTGAAGACTTTTCATGTGCTGATAAAACAAATGGTCATGTTTCTAATTTCATAGACGACATGCCAAAAAGGCACTTGTTATTGGTCGTTTGCCACCAAAATTAAGTAAATTTTCCTACTTGCTATACCTAAATTTTACTACTGGGATTTTTCAAATTTATATGATTTTTTGATAAAAGGGCACTAAGTTTGAAGACATTTTTGGAAACGACATTTGAAAATATTTCATATTCTGATAAAGAAAATGGGAGTTTATTAGTCAAATTTCAAAGTTGATATGCCAAAATGGCACTTGCCGTTTTTCGATGGCCACCAAAATTAAATCAGCTGTTAGGCGGATACTGGTATCCCTACATACCAAATTTGAGCGAAATCGATTAGGTACTTTGGGCTGTAGCGTATTATCTAATGTTGCTTCGAAATTTCGATTTTTTTGATTTAATGTCAAAAAGGCGCCAAGTGTGAACACATTTTTAGAAACAGAATTTGAAGACCTTTCATATGATGATAAGAAAAACTGGTGTTCATCAGTCAAATTTCATAGTTGATGCGCCAAAAAGGTACTTGGCGTTTGTAGATTGGCAACAAAATTAACTGGGCTCACCAGAAGGCCAACACTAACCCCCGTTTCAAATTTCGTTAAAATCTGTTCGGTAGTTTTCGAGGAATCTTGCTCACATACGTACATACATACATACATACATACGTACATACACACAGACATTTTTTAAAAACCACTTTTTTGTGATCCTGGGACCTTGAAACGTAAAGATCTGGTGTTATCTCAATTTCGAATTTTGGAGTGATTGCAATAACCTCCCATTTTTATATGGTTGTGGGGAGGTTAAAACCGAGTTCTGGACAATTTCGCTACGCCATTTAAAAGAATCTAGAATCAAAACATAAGCTTTCCATTGAAAATTACTAAGATGGCGGCCACTTCCGGTATAATCGGAAGTGCGTTAAGAGCTGAAAATATTTTCATTCGATGGGCAATGTCTTGAAACCCAAGTGTGTGAATTTTCGTTTGGCTGCTTAAAACCATTCTCCAAATATCGCTAACTGACACTTTAAAAGGGACACCCTATATATACATATAATCTCAAAGCACTCAAAGTAGCAATTCAACAACAACTGTTTCTAGATCAGCAGAAAAGTTTCAAAAGTTTCCAGGTCAGCAGAACTCAGGGACGGCACTATGGAAAACGAAAGTGTAAGAACAGACGTGCTCCCAAACTTCTGAAAACATTGCACTCACATTTTCACACATAGCAAACTATGTCCTTTATTAAGGTCGTCTGACGTGGTCTCATTTTGCTGACAGAATAATTGGGATAAGGGGAGCTTTGCTATCGAGTTACTTGCAGCAAAGCTTGTAAATTTGTACAGTCGGAAAATTAAGTCATGCACCTGAGCATTACGCTCAGAATTTGAAACATTTCGATCTCATTTGAACGGGCACCAGTTGGAAGTTGTGTTGATGGGTCAAAAAACTTCGGACTGTGTAGCAACCAATCAGCACAAGGTGCATTATTTACTTTTTCGACTGTACTACCAGAACAGAAAATGTTCTAAAATTGTTAGTAGCAAAGATTTGCAAGCAAATTTGCTACAAGAATACCTATACGTTATAATTATAAAGGCCCTTTGATACGGTTCCATTTCAGTTAGTAAAATTATGAGTAAAATTTTGCTGTCGTTAATACTTATTTACGTAACAAGTTGGTCTTTACAGTCGAGTCGGAGATCTTGTCTAATGAGCGAGCTTGCGAGCGAATAGCGAATGTGATAATCCGACGAGACATAAGTAAAGACAAGTTGCATGCGAGTTGCGTACAAAATTTTATTGTAATTATTTTGAAGCAAAAGTCTAAAACTAGGTACTGACAGCATAAAAGCAAACACAGAAGTAGCGAGACGCAGTAACCAGGTAAACAGGAATGACCGAAAGATTTTTGCAAAAATGCCGTCGAAGATGTACAGGGTGTCCTGAAATTAGGCTACAATATTTTACCATTGCCTTCTACGATTAATTAATAAGGCCAAAACTTTCAAGGGGTACTCGAAACGTCTGTTTTCTTAAAATTACTCGAATATTGTAAATCGCAGGATTTTGAAACTCGGAACACAGCTTTCTTTTGGACTTTTTTCAGATTTTTATTTTAGTCAGAGGCATGCGTTCTTGAGGGGGCATAACACATTTTTTCTCTGTTATTTTACTGTTAGTGGTTATTTCATGAAATAGTAATGAAATCGTAATCTATGGTTTATTCCTCATAAAGAAGGTTTTGACGTTGAACGTCGCTAGAATACACCGTTTCCGAAAAAAATGGCTTTTGATTGGTCTAGGGCTCCAAAATTTGTGATGGAAGACGTCAAAATAATATAAACAAGTTCATAAGACGGCTTCTAACTTCATTCTAAAAAGATAAGTTCATATGGACATAGGTCGAAAAATGCCTCCTGAGGGAGCTATGGTCTTTCAAATGGGCCACTGGAAAGCACGCTATTTGGAGGACTCTGTAGCTCCCTTAGGAACCATTTTTCGGCCCATCTCTATGTAAACTTTTCTTTCTAAAATGAAGTAAGGAACCGTCCCATGAACCTGTTTACGTATTTTGAGGTCTTCCATCACAAATTCTGGAGTCTTGAACCAAGGAAAAGGCATTTTTTTCGAAAACTATGTGTTCTAGCGACGTTCACCAAGAGGACCTTTTTTATGAGGAATAGACCAGAGATTATGATTTCATTACTATGTCATGAAATAAATACTAACGGCAAAATAATAAAGAAAAAATGTGTTATGCCCTCCCCAAGGCCAAGAATCACCCCTCTGACTAAAATAAAAATTTGAAAAAACTTCAAAAGAAAGCCCTTGATAACACTAACCTATGTTCCAAATTTCAGAATCCTGCTATTTACAATACTCAAGTAATTTTAAGAAAACCTACTTTTCGAGTACCCCTTTGAAGGGCGGTAGCTCCCTTACGAGGCATTTTTCGGCAAATGTTTTCTAGAACTTTTGTCTTATTTTTGATCGTAAAAGGCACTGGTAAAATATTGCAGCCTAATTTCAGGACACCCTGTATCAAAGCCCTTATCCAGCAACGAATTTATATTTTCACTTTATTTCACACATTTCAGAAATATAAACATGCCCGAATTATAAAATTTTGCTACATACATTCATTTTTGTCATCGTCAACTAGATCAATAGAAAAAGACGCTTGTAAAGAGTTATCTTTACTACAACCATGTTGTCAAGGCGAATGTAATCAACTCACCAAAGCAAAATTACATTTGTAAACAGCGTTTTACACCCTAAATTACAATAAATGTATTTTTGTCGCAAAGCTTGCAAATCTTTGCTGCCATACTAACAATTTTAGAACATTTTCTGTTTTGGTCACACAAATTTTTCGTTCGATTTTAGCCATCTAGACATTTAAATCGTAAGGAAAACCTAAGGCGGTAAGCATCACTTAACAACCTGAAAACATCGCCGGTAAAGCGAAAACTACCAATCGTACACGCAAAAAAAATTACACCTATTATTTTACACAGGGTGTCTCAGAACGCTCGGACCATCTTTTAATAAAGTCTTCAGAATTACATTCTGAGTCAATTCGTGTTTTTTTTTGAAAATTCCAGGGCCCAATAGTTCTTGTGTTAAGAGATTCAAGAGGACCAATCAGATTTCAGGTCTGAATTGCTTCGCAAAGTAATTTAATGTTAGATGCACTATTTCCTAGGTAACAAGATATTATCAATGAAATTTTAAAATTGTTGTATCTTGTTACCTAGGAAATAGTGCACCTAACATTAAGTTACCTTATGAAGCAATTCAGAGCTGAAATCTGATTGGTCCTCTTAAATCTCGGAACTATGAATCGACTCAGAATTTAATTCTGAATAAAAGATGCTGCGAGCGTTCTGAGGCACCCTGTATACCGGCTATTTTCATAAGTTACTAATGGCATATAAGTTATGGATGGCCACTCTCCAATATTTTAGTTATTGGTAAGGAATTTTTAGTTTTCAAAGTGATTGATGCTTGTAGTAAATATAGTAAATATTTAAATTGGCGATCTTTCTCAAAAGCGTGAAGCCTCTGCCGGTCGATTCTGATAGTCCGCCATGCCATCATCATAATCTGATACGATCTCATCCTATTTCGCGATATCTCGAATCGCGCCGCGTCCTTATCACATTTCTGTCATCTTATCGTCACAATCTTCTTCCAACACAGGCGCGCAGCCGGTACCGGTGCTCTGGTGCCGTATCTGCTTCTACCATCTCACCAGTGTATTGTCTGGTTTCAGTGTGTGTAAGTATCTAAAATCAGCTTGGTCGTCATGTAAAATGCTAAGAATTTTATAATCATTGGGTAATTATGGGAAATTCATTTGGAAAAAAGCCTATTATTCGTGATTCGTGGGACTTATCAAACAAATTTTCCCATTCAGAATTTCACGATCACGTTAAAGATAAAGTAGTAGACATTTTTAAAACAACCAATTAAATGTTAGATCCAAATAAAAATTTTATTGACGGAAAAAGAAGAAAAGAGGAACCAGCTGAAACTGCCACTAACACAATCTGAAAATTTGCATTTATTGACTTTGTCGATTCCATTTCATTCAACAATTTCCCAACATGTCATAATCCGTGTCTTATCGCACCCTGCAACAAACACGTCTGGCTTCAGTTGCGATTGCATTCCTACTAATTTAATCATAGACCTTAAATTTAGTTTATCTTTTTAGTTGAATGCGCTTATATAGTTTGTATTTTGTGAGCTGGGGATATGCGAAGAACAATTCTCCGATTTAAATTAGGATAACTGCAGATTCTGTAAAGGCTACACAGAGTTTTGGTCCCTAGATAGAGATGTTTAGCCGCGCGAATATCATAGAGCAAGTAACACGGGGAAATGACGTGTAAGAAGGCTGACTGGAATTCTAATTAGGATGAACAAAGGATGACCGCGCAATACTCGCTTCGTTCTGACTAATCGGTAACTTATTTATTACAACTTACCTATAAAATTATCGGTAAAAACAACCATTTTCGCCAAAATTGCACTTATGGTTGTATCGACACAACACACAGAGTTTTAAATCCGACCTCAGAGCACTGATGTTCATATCTGTTGTCAAAGCAGCCGGCAGAAGGGCTCGGCCTCGTGTATGAACGACCCTAAGCTGTCCTGAAGGATAAGGGAGGGGGGTTATGAAGGGTGGATGTGGTGCGAAATCACCTGTTGCGTTGTTACGACATTATTGAATGGAGCACGGGGGTGTAATAATTAGCATGGGAGGGATCCCGTCTGATGACAAGATCGTTTACAATTTGCAGAGTATACGTTTTATGACATGTATCCAACATAATAACTTTTAATTTAAGAAATTGTCTAAACAGGTAAAATGTGGAAAAGGAATCCTAACAGAAAATGTTTCAAGTTTCATGCCCACAAATCCTATACGAAATCCATTATCGTTTAATTCGCTAGCACATTTTTCGTCAAATTACTCCTTTTCGCAGTATGTACAGTCGGGGATTTTGAAGAAGCGTACCCCCCACTACGACGATTCACTTGGTCCACTGTATCGTCATAACGTGCCGAACTGTCAGACAAACACCAATTGAATTGTAATCGACTAGTCGCGGTGGGGTTTAGAAAGTTTAGAAAGTATCTGTAATAATAATTTTAATAATAATAAGTAATAACAAATTTTCTACTAGCGTACAATTGATACATTGTCAAATCAACACATAAAAGTAAAAAACACAAAACACAGGTTGGTCACCGACAAACAAAATTAACTAAAACTTTGTTAGGAAAAATTCATCGATAGAATATAAGGCAGCCTCAACCATTCTTTTTTTAAATTTTTGTTTAAAAAAAATTGGCAGTCTCGGAGGCGATAGAAACTACTTTTTCACAGAATTTGTAAACGTACAGATCGTGAAGCAACCATATGATCATCAGGGTATCGTTAAAGGTAGGTTCTATCGATTGAAGGCGCCAATTTATCGCAACAGAATAGCCTTAGCATTGCCTTAGCCTATCATTGATCTTATCGCCATTATCCCTAGTTGAAAAGTTCCCAAGAGTGACCATGGTTACGATGGGGATATGACCAAACATTTTGGGAATATGCCGATGACCAAGGGCATATACCCATGGTAGCTTTGATGGACCCATGAGCACCTACAATGTGCCCATAGGCACATGGGTTCGAAATGTGCACATACTGGGTATGTGACCAAGGTGAGGTCGAAGTTTTGGGAACGTACCCATGACCCACAAACTCACCTCTTGGGTACTCATGGTACATGAACATAATGTGCACTGCAAGTCCCCTTATGAATCGTAACCATATTTGGATATATAATATTAAGCCCACCATAATTTGCAATAGTTTTCTAAGATTACCTATCTTATGCATATATTTTGCTTCGTGATCAAGATATCGAAAAAGTTCATAAGAATAAATCGTTTACAATCATGTATTGACCACATATGCCAAGTTCCAATTCAGAATTCGCTTCTTTAATTTTAGAAAAATCAGGAAACGTCTCAATTTACAAAAACTTGAATTGCTGATTTTGATTTAAAGCGGTTACATGAGGTCAAAGTTGACTACTGAACAACTTTTACTTAAATATTTTTTTCGATATCTTCAGCGTAACTGGACAAAATCGAAAAATTCTTTTAGAGAATTCAAAATTCTAATTTGTAATTAAAATTCGGCAAAGGAAGTCAAAATCGGATTGCAACATTTTATTCCAATAAATTTTTTCGATATCTTGATCGCGACGTAATTAAAATATTGAAAAATATAATGGTCCTATACACGAGGTTGCCTCAGTAGGAGTTGACCAATTGAGAATAAGGTCAGATATCTACACTCGAGTGCAAGTGAGTGTCAACGATTTGTCAAAATTAGTAAACGATTCCAATGTATTTCCATTCGCCATTGCATACCTACTCGTTTTGACAAATCGTCAACATTCACTTGCACTCGAGTGCACCTCAAAAGATGCATCTCATAAAGGGTCTACATCAGCAGTACAAAAATCTATATCCCTCCTCTAAAAGTAACCAAAATATGACACGGTGCCCATCTAAAACGACACAGTGTAGGTACTTATTATGTATAAAGGTTATATTCCATGTGCGATATATCGCACCTTTTCTGGGAGATATCGCGATTTTTGGGGAGTTTTCTTGAATTCTTTAGTGAAATCCGTCAATATCTAGTGGAATACCCTAGAAATCGCGATATACCTATCTTAAAAAGATATGCGAATAATCGCACATGGAACATGACCTTTATTGGAAAAAAGTACCTACATACCTATATTTTAATCCGAATTATTATAATTTAGTTAATGCCGGGGGTAACGCCAATAGTTCAACCCCGTAGATCCTAGACACCAATTTCTGCCAATAATAAACATGAATAAGAATACCGCATTTAACGTTTTATAATCGTTCATAACTGAATTCCTGCATTCGTCGTTTTAAAATAGCCGCCGAGTAAGCAGGAGTGTCACGTGGTCAGAACAACCAACGCTTGTTAAGTGCCGTGACCATGGTGACCAACGCGAGACATCCAGTGATTCAGTGTTTCTGTTTTATATTATTATATTTAATGTGATTTTAACGGAAAACGAGTGGAAACTTGATGTAAACGTGCGTGGAAATGGTGGAAATAGTTAGAAAGGTAGAATTTTTCAAAGGGAGTGCCAATATTGAGGAAGATTAAGGTAAGCATGTGTGAGGTTATGTTTAAGAAGTCGGATGTATTTTCTCTTGAATTCTCCTCTTGTTCCCCGCTTTTCGCTTAATAAATTTAGCTTGAATGTCTTTTTAGAAAGTACCGTCTTGGGAAACAAATGTAGGGGGTCATGCGGATTACACCAATAATTGGACCTGGGAAAAAGTGCTTAATTTTTTGGGGCACTTCTGAAACAACTTAAGAAACATTTTTGATGTGAACGTGCTAAATGAAATGTTATGGGAATATACTTCTGAAATGTTAATAACTGGTAAAGACTACTTTAAGGGCCGATTTCATAATAAACGTTAAAGGTCCTTTAAAAGTGACAAATCGGGAGCAGCTGTTTTGAAATGGTACTAGAGGCAAGGACACTTGATATTTGATTATGAAATCGGCCCAAAGTTACTGAATTGATTATTAAAAGTATTCCGTTGTTTCATCTTCAAAATTAAAGTTTCCTTTAAACATATTTTGGCTTAGCAATATTTGAAAATAACTACTGCCGATTAGTTATCAAACCGCCTTTAAAGTTGACTTTAGCTGGGGATATGTCTTGAATTTTCACTTTATAGGAATTTTTCATTACCACATAATTTCAGATTCTGAGAAGTTACATCCTGGCAGCAGAAATTATTCCATGATCGATATACTATCAAATACCAATAAAACAATCTGCACTTGTGAGTACGTTCATACCATCTGGAGGTATTCGTCGACATCGGCAAAAGAAATAGGACACCCATGAGTAGATGACCATTCCTCCACCCCTGGCAAAATTTGGGCACTCATGGTCACGTTCCCACAGGTATTTTTGGGCATATTCTCTTGGACAGGTGACCATGGGCAGATTCTGCACACCCATGGGTACTTGCCTATGGGGATGTACCCAAATATATCTCGTGCCCATCCATGGGCACATTTTGGACACCCATGGGCACGTACCTATGGGGATATAACCAAGAATCCCATGGTCATGAGCCCTTGGGCACCTTTGGGTTATATCCCCATAGGTACGTGCCCATGGGTGTCCAAAATGTGCCCATGGATGGGCACGTGACTATGGGGATATACCCAAAGGTGCCCAAGGGCTCATGACCATGGGATTCTTGGTTATGTCCCCATAGGTACGTGCCCATGGGTGTCCAAAATGTGCCCATGGATGGGCACGTGACTATGGGGATATACCCAAAGGTGCCCAAGGGCTCATGACCATGGGATTCTTGGTTATATCCCCATAGGTACGTGCCCATGGGTGTCCAAAATGTGCCTATGCCCATGGTCATGTACTCATGGGTGTATTTTCTTTGAGTGACCATGGGAACATTTCAACTAGGGATTACAAAGAAATTAAATCGCTTTGGTTTTTAGTCTCTTTTTGCCACGACGGTATATGTCCGAAACTTCCTCACGCCTTGCCCTCTCTTTTGGACTTGAGCCTCAGACTCACTCAGTCAGACCTCTTGACTACACAAGACGAGAACAGTGTTTTGTCACGCTTGTGTTTTAAAGTTTAAAGTCGTAGCATGGAATTTACCCGAATTTACTTGCTGGATTTTAACAACAATGTTAAATTTAAATAAAAATTGAATAAAAGTCAACCACTGACCCTATTTAAAACGTTTCAGTTATTCGTTGCGGGCAAGTCCGCGAAAAAACCCCCTTTTAGCAATTTAAAACATGAACACTGAGTAAACTGTTGAAGATATAACAAAATCAATTCAAATTCAATATTTCGACCATAAGAAAATCAAAAAATGCCTAGAAATTTTCTGTCAATGCCATTCAATTAACAGCTGTCAAAAATGTAAACGTTTTAACAGGCTCCGACACAGCTGTTTTAGTTTTCATTTAAATAGCTCAATCATTAGGTAGATATTAATTGTTCCTTAAAATCGCAATCTCAGTTTTTTCGGGATAACTCAGGAACGTATCAAAGTATGTATCGGGAAGTTCTCTTCAGATTCTTAATCACCATAAGAAATAGCGCAACTTTTCTCTAATTTAATCGACTCCGTATCTCTTACCGTTTATAGGAGATGCCAATGGTGACCTGTGAAAAAGCAACTACCCTGTACAATAATTATAGTGATGTAACAGTATAATTCCACGTCAATTCCAAATAATTCCATATTAATTCCAGCTAATTCCAATTAGTTCCATTAACTCATTTTCAATTCTGCAAATTCCACAACAATTCCGTAATTCTAAATACGATGTACATCCGGCTTCTGATGTAGGTAAATAATAATTATTGAAGCCCGTTTTCCTAAATAATTATTATAAAATAAATGAATTTTTGTTATTCAACTCAACCGGCTAGTTAGCTATAAAACCATCGAATGATCTTAATCTTTTTCGAAAATAAACCCAGGAAAATGAATATCAAAAAAATCTGTTATTAGTTATTTATGTAACGAGTGGGAGAAATACATCAATTGCAGAACGAGGCGAAGCCGACATTCAAAAACTATTACTCAGAAAAATAGCAATTTTCGCACATGATTTTGAAAAAACTATTTAGCCAACATTCGGGCTTATTATGGACATAATTATTACAACAATGTGCGTTGCTATCGCTTCTTCTCGATCTCAGTAATTGGAATAATTACAATAATTTGCTATATCTTAACTGCAAAGGGTAGATTATTGGCTTTATAATTAGGCAAAATGGGGCAACATTCTTTTTGGAGTTTTAAATAAAAATAAAGTGGAAATATTAAAACTTTAATTATTCGGGATTGTATAAAACATAATGTAGTTTTAAAAGATAATGTTTAAAAACAAATTGTTGACAGCAATTATTGTTTATATTATCATAATTAGGGTTAAGTCCAGTCTTAAAGGTTTTAGACAACCGGCCCTTGAAGGGACAATTAATTTAGAAGTTCAATAAAATCTATTCTTTCACGCGACCACGTGACTGAAAATAATAAGTAAAAAATTAAAGACAGCACACTGAAAACACTCCATAGAATATTTTCATATAACTCTGTTTCCTTGGCAAAGATTGAGTTTTGATCAATTTGTTAAAATTAATGTTTAATGGGTATACAGGATGGGTAATTTTTCGATGCTCACCATTGGGATCTCCTAAAAGTTGACAAAAGTCCCTTGGCGATTAAACATTTTGATTCGTTCCTGAGTTATCACAAAAAATCTGAAAATTGATTATTTAAAGAAAAATTAATATCTTCATAACGAATGATGTTATTTAAATGAAACTCGGAACTTTTATATTTTTGACAGCTGTCAAAAAGAAAAGTTGACTGTTTTCATTCAAAATCTAGAAGGCCTAGGAAATTTCTGTTAATGCCATTCAATTGACAGCTGTCAAAATTATAAAAGTTACAAGTTGCATTTAAATAACATCAAACGTTAGGAAGATATTAATTTTCCTTTCCACACAATGCGATTTAGCGAAAGCGAGAGCCAATTGAAATGGAAGACTTCGGTCTGTGAAACAAATAAATATTAATTTTCCTTTAAATTGGTAATTTCCAGATTTTTTGTAATAACTCAGGAATGAATCAAAATATCGGGAAGTTGTCTTCAGAATCTTAATCTCCAAGAAATAGCGCAACTTTTCTCTAATTTAAACTACTCTCCATCTGTTATGGTTTCCGAGACACTAACCTTAGGTATACAGGGTGGGTAATTTTTCGATGCTGTATACCTTATGTATACAGGGTGGGTAATATCAGATTATAGGTATAATACATATAATCTGATATATCTGCCAGATCCATGATGGGAGTAATGAAACGAATGACGAATAACGGATGCACCGATTAAGTCGTGTTTGTCCTCTAAGCACAAAGCGGTGAGAGTAAGAATCGATAAATTTAGAGGTGGGCGCGCGGAGAAACATTTACATACCTGCCCGCTTAACATTTTTGCGGGCCAGTGTACAATCCTTGGGAGCAAATGTTCAAGTGTTATCAAACAGTATAAAGTCGAAATCGAAATGGGTGTAAATGTACAACTAACTAAAAACAATTTAGGTATGGTATAGCGACTGTTCCTAAATGCTGATGGTCACAATTCTCAGGTCAGGATATAAGATGAAGACGCGAACATTAAAAATTTCCTGGAGAACCAGACTAGCATCAACACTGAGCGTGAGCGTGCATTAAAAAAGTACTTATTATTGTAGAGGTACAGAGTCGTTTTAGTTTCCGTAACAACTCTTTTTGTAATTAAAGAAGATTTCGTCGTAAGATAATCGAACTACTTCATAGAAGCGTAGATAAAGGCTTTGACTGTAAATTACAAGATAAAAATCAGTAAAGTCCACTATATTTCTCGGAAAACTGCAACACATCTTTTCACCACATTGTTTATTATTTTATTATGTATAATTAGCTATTTTATGCTGGTATGAAAAAATAAAATCCAGATTGATGGTTTAGATTAAAAGCAGATAACAAAGAGACGGATGAAATGCATACTTCCAATTAAAATTATCTGGGGATAATTTTTCTTTTCTAATTAAAACAATTAATCAACTATCGCTTCAATGACACTCCACCTGATTACAAAATGTTTTGACCGACGCGCTCGGAAATTGGAATGGAGGCAAGAATTTTTTGGACCGCCATATTTTTATTGTAATTCGTTTTAATCAAGCAAAGATCTGTGTGTTTGTTCTGATAGCGGGTCGGGTCAGGTCGACATACAGGATACTGATGTAGATAAGCAAAATTAAAGATGGAACGATAACAGACCATACACGAGGTAATGCACTTTCGTTACAATAACTTTTTCTGCTATATACAGCAGCGTCGCCTAAATAGGTACACAGCTAAACTTCATGTAATGAATTTTCACATTATTTAAATACGAAAGCTTCCCGAGGACGTATGTCCTAAAGTGCTTAGTTTTCTAGAAGCAGATGTACAAGTTTTTAAATATTTACAAATTTTTCTTATATTATTATTTTTTATCGTTTCATGTAAATCCTTGAACTAAGGTTTTCAATAAGGTATTGGTCATTCTGATATTTAAAATGTGGACTTACTTAAAGCATATTGGGAAACGAAACTTTCGTCTTGCGAAAAGATTGAAAATTTCAACGCTACTTTATTATGAATTTTGAGTTCAATATACAGGCCTCCTGCAACAGTGCGTCGGGCTTCCATAGCGCCTAAACCATCCGAGTTAGGAATTTCGTTCAGGTACAGACTTAAACTATCAATGAAGGCGCATTTCAGGAAAATATTTTTAATTATACAGGGTGGTCCGAAAAATTTTAAGGAAAAAAAGTCGTCTTTTTTTAAATGGAGTGCCCGGTACATTTTAGCATATTTGAAACCCCATTAGGAGCCTTTATTCAGTGCATGCTTGCATTTAGTTTTTTTTTCTCCGTTCCGTATCGAAAAAATGAAAGAGCTAGAAAAGTTCGCTTTTTAAACAAGCTTATTGAAAGTTGAATCAAATAGTTAGATAATAGATAATTTAACATCATGGTAGGCAAGAATATTCGGGTTCTCGTCCTTCGATTTTGGTAAAATTACAGGGGAGTATGAAGTAAATAAATGACCCAAATTTGGTTGTCGTAGCTTAAACGGTTCAGAGGTTATCCGCAAATAACTGAAACATAACTCCTCAGGAAGCAGAAACCGAAAGATTAGGTATTATAGGTGTTTTTTAACTTTATTTTCACCAATAAGAATATGCCCATAAATTTTCGTGGCCGAATTCGAAGACACACTGTATATCGACTAACTTTAACGTTTAAATTACAGTTCAAGGTGATTTCCCTTTTTTGATAAAATCTTGGAATAACTACTGACTGATCTTATCGATTCGCCAACCGTCAAGGTATATGACGAATAAAGATACTTATTCAAATGTTTGTCTCATTATCCGATGGTATCACATGAAATTAAATATTTATTCTGATTATGTTATCGTACAAAATTTAAACTTTGTAACATCATGAACATGTAACATTTTTCCATAATGTCTATTTATATTTTAGGATGTTGATCATGATTCCAGTGCGATCTCTTCATCTCAGATAATACAGGATTAGTCAAATGTTTGGAAACAGCTATAGATATCTATCTTGAAAACAAATTATGGGAATCTTCCACCGGGCTTGATCGGAAATAACTACAACCTTCTAGGACTTCGAGCTTTTTCCGAATTCTGATAGGTGTTACACCGTTGAAATCAGAAAAAATTGTCTTTTCAAATGTATTAAAGTTAACCCCTAGGGCTATTTAAAAAACAATCAAGTTATCTCGAATCTCAAAAATAAATGAATGAAGAAATTAGGCAGTACTGTAGATAGAATTTTACTGCTCTTAAACGTGTGCGAAGTTTCAAGGTACCTAGGAGTTTCCATGCATTTTGACTAACCCTGTATTTACCTGCTTGTGCACACTACAGCCTTGTGATTACCACGATGCTGATGTCAAAAACAACCTTGTTATTATGATTCCAAGACAAAGTATTACATTACTTACGCCGTACTTGTAGAGAGAGTTGTAGCCCTTGCATACCTTTATCGTGAATATGTAATAATAATAATAATAATATATTTCCATGCTTTCAGCCGATTGGCCTTACATTGGTCAGTACAAATACAAATTACAAAAGGACATAAAAGCGGACTCGGGTAAGGCCGTTCTCCTCGCTCGTAATCGGGGCGAATTTTAAAATATGATTTTGACTTGATGGATACAGATATTGTCTCCAAATATGTTTTTTAATAAAGAGAAAATATGGCGGAGTGTCCCTTACCCTTTCAAAACTGACAAAAAATATTTGGAGACAATATTTCTAACCAACAAGACACAATCCTGTTTCAAAATTCGTCCCGATTACGGGCGAAGAGACGGCCTTATTATAAAGTATTCTTGAATGATGTTTGCTGTAGTAGGCTTCCCTCAACAGAAAGCTTTTTACATGTTTGCAAAATAGTTTCTCCGGTAATCCTACAAGAGCTCTTGGCAGCCTATTGAGTAATCTCGGATCATAACAATTTTTGTAGCCATATTAAGCTCTAGTGCGATGCTCATGCCTGGTTTGATAAATGTGAGTAATTTGTGAGATTTCTTTTCATGTAAGTAAATCAAGCGATTCAAAATAAACTCATCTTTGAAATTAGGTTGTTATTCCATATCCCCACCACAGACCACTAGCATGGGTAATTCTGCTCTGTGGAACTTTGTACTAACCCTGTATATTCAGGGACTCTGATCGTTGCTGGACGAGGCACAGCACAGTCCCGGATATAATATTTTTCCTACTAGTTACACAATATACTAGGTATTATTTCTTCAGATTTTGTAAACTTGCATCACAATACATGTGAGGATGTGAGTCAGAAATGTGTGGATAAAATAAGTTGAAATACTTGTTTTAGAATGCTTAAGATTCTTCGGAAATAGATGGTTTTTATTAGTAGAAAAATTCAAACACTTTTTCATGTGATAGCTATCTACCTGGGCCTAGGTAGTTAGTTGCTGCAGAACTCAAACTGAGGTTTCCATTTCACGGAGACATGAAATGACTTTTACTAACACAATTGAAGTCAGCACTCCTTGTTGTGACATGATTCTAAAGTAGTCTATTTATCAATGTGAGAACTGCAATCAAAATAAACTATCACTTTTTGTACAATGATTATTGTCTTTCGTTGCGTTTGCAAGTATTAAATCTTAATAAAATGATCGATTACCTC
Source organism: Pycnomerus fuliginosus (assembly GCA_963924575.1). Taxonomy (NCBI): domain Eukaryota; kingdom Metazoa; phylum Arthropoda; class Insecta; order Coleoptera; family Zopheridae; genus Pycnomerus; species Pycnomerus fuliginosus. The sequence goes on along the minus strand of OZ004619.1, from coordinate 17,809,507 downwards.
TACCTGCCTATTTTCTTCGCAAACTTTTCGCATCAATTTTCAAGACTACCAGGGCAAATGCACTTGCCTAAGTTAAGTTACGTCCATTAATCAAGACCAAATGGATTAAGAACCTGCAATAAATTTTAATGGAAAAAAAACATGCAGAACTGACCCCAAAAATTAGAATTTCGCCACTATTCTATTCGTTAAATAAGCATCAAACCCGAACCCAGAAACTAAAAGGTCCTTTTCTTTTAACATCAGGGAGTATAAGGACCCAAACTAGCCCAAAACGGCAATAATCCAAGAAAAACACTATGGCTCAATGGTAAACATGGGTTTGTAGATCTACAGATCAGAATCCGCTATGTTTGTGGTGGGGATATGGAACTCGCAATTGAAACTCATGTCTGTGAACTGAGATTTTTTTTTACTTTTACGCTCGCCGAGCAGTTACTAGAATCGATCGAAAAATCGAATCGCCGAAAACATCACTACTTTAAGTTTTAGGCTTCAATTGAGAGCCCTTCAAACAACATGCTTTCCAAGACCCCATTTGAAAGACCATAGCTCCCTTAGGAAGCATTTTTCGACCCATAACCATACCAATTTTTCTTTATAGAATGAAGCAAGGAACCATCCCATGAACTTGTTTACGATATCTTGAGGTCTTCTGTCACAAATTTTGGAGCCCTGAACCAATGAAAAGCCATTTTTTTCGAAAAGGGCGCATTCTATCGATGTCAAACAAGAGTACCATTTTTACTTAAAAAACCTCAAATTTTCAGATTCTGAAATCAAATTTGAGAAAAAACTACTTACAAAAATATTTGAGTAAATTTAGTCCTAAGCTCCTCCTGTGCGACACGTTTATGATCAAAATTTTGCTATCTTTAACCGTTTTGAAGATATTTAGAAAAAAACACTTTCAAAGTGCCCCCTTTAAGGGGCCTTAGCTCCCTTAGGACTTATTTTTCGACATATGTTCATAGGGACTTCTTTTCATATTTTTCATAGAAGAATCTACTGCTAAAGCTTTGACTACTAATTTGGGGACACCCTGTATATCAGTTTTTGAAAAACAAGATACGACATCCAACAACAACAGGGGTACGAAGACGTACAGGGCCCACAACTTATAGTAGGGTGCTCGCTAGACTTTATCTTTCAACCAAGGGGCACTTACGAGTGAAAATGTATGGAGTATAAATTTTGGTTTCTAATGCCCTCGGTATGCTACTGTCAAATTCGTCCAAGGGTCGTCCTGTGACAAAGGGCACAAATCAAAATTTTCCAACTAACGCCGCCACGTGAAAGTTCGTGTAGAGAAGTACCTTTCCTGAAAAATTCATGGTGATGTCTGTGCGGATTGTATTTTTTATTAATTTTGAAAGGAAAATATCTCCATTGATCCATACGGGGCCACGGACCTTTGGAGGCGATTATCTCGGTTCGAGCATCGGCAAAAACGCATCATTTTTAGGGGTATATTTCCTTTCCAACACGATTACTCCAAATCGGGGCGGTTAATCGAAACTAATTATTCTTAATAAAAGATGTGCTATTTTATTTTGTTGACGATCGTCTTTACAGAATATTTTTAGCGCAATCAATAAAGGAGTTAATTGTCTAAATCTGAGAGGAAGTAAAAAATTCATGCCACTGTAACGCTTGGGTTTCCGTGCCCCCACCACTACTTTCGCTGCGTCCCGCCACTCCGCAACCCCCTGAGACGTCCACATCTACAATCTTAGAGAATATCCTGTATTCCTGAAAATAATGGAAATAAGACTTGGAACTCTTGAAAAGCACTTTTTATTTCATGTAGGTAAGAAAAACAATAATTTTTAATTTGAAAATTCTTCGTCGTCCTTCTCGTTGATCGGGGAACCTCCGTGATCGGGGGTCTTCCCTCATTTGAATTTCCTTCATGTTATTTTTACAGGATCGGTTTTCCCATACCGTGGCATGAAAAAATGCAGGAAACCTTATTTTTATTGCAAATGCAACTCTTGCTTATGCAGTCTTTAAAAATAATTTTTGGACAAATTAGGACAATAATATCTGAAATGGTTTTTTGGGACGGCGGGCTATGTTTGAAGAGCTGGCCCAAGACTGTCACCCACGTCGTTTTTCCCATCTATAACCCTCAGGTGACGGAAAATTAGGTCGAGAATTTAATTAATTCAACCAAATTTTGGTCTGAAAGAATAGAACTCTCAAGCAATGCCGCTTCAAACTGTCTTCGGTTGGAGGCAGTTTTTCTAGCGACTTAGTTAACGCAAGTAGGGCCCGTTAAATCGTTGATAGATATTATTACTTCATCGTTGTTGGTTCAACACAAAAGTTTCCATATTTTTGAACGAGTTTTTGAATTTAATGTTGTCCAACTCTTGGTCTAACTTTTCGTCAAATCCTACATCGCCAAGTAATTCACATAAGTTTTTGTAAATTTTCCATCAATTTAGCGTCCCAACACCGCTGAACTAGCTTGTAGCATCAAATTCTGTTAGGGCATGAAATATACATTTTTTGGAAGTTTTGCTTCCGGAATGTTTCTTTACTATTTCCAGTTCTCATCCAAATCTCTGTATATAAATTCTCTGTCGACTCGAGATACTGATACAGACTTGCCAGTTATTCTCGTGCATTTTAAAGAATATCTCCAGAATACTCCAGAGGTTTGAATAAGAACTGGAAATAGTATAAAGATACATTCCCGTTTAGAGATGTGAGTTTTCATGAAAAGTACATTTGTTGAAACTTTTCATGAAACCTTTCATGAAATTTTGAAAAGTTTCAAAAAAAAATGAAAAGTTGTCCTACGGTAGTATAAAGTATTCTGGAGAATTAAATAAAGCTACAACAGCTGAATAGGGAACATAATATAATATTAAATGACAAAAATAGTAAGTGTATAGGTAAACAAGTTAATGAGTCAAAATAAAAGCATTAAACATTAAAATTCATGGTTGTTTCCGTCTTTTAAGTAGTATTTCACTTCATTTCACTGTTTCCAGTGCTCAATGGGTACTGATACTACTTAGAACGACTAAAATTCGCGGCGCTGTCGGTGGAAGTTTATTATTACCGCATTGATACTTTCAACAACTTTTCAAGAAAAAGTGAAAAGTTTCAACATAAGTAGGCTGAAACTTTTCAATGAAATGAAAAGTTTTTGAAACTTTTCAACTGAAACTTTTCAAGCTCACATCTCTATTCCCGTTCAACCCACAGTCCATCAAATTAATTTGAAAGAAAAACTACTAAGCGGTTTTGGAAAGTTAACTTGCTGGGCTGGAAAATTTACCAATAGGTACTTCCGGGAGTTGGTGGGATTTGAGGAAACATAAAACCGTTTCAGATACATCTATTATTGTATTAATTTGTCCACAGATTATTTTTAAAGACTGCATAAGCAAGCATGCAATAAAAATAATGTTTCCTGCATTTTTTCATGCCACGGTATGGGAAAACCGATCCTGTAAAAATAACATGAAGGAAATTCAAATGAGGGAAGACCCCCGATCACGGAGGTTCCCCGATCAACGAGAAGGACGACGAAGAATTTTCAAATTAAAAATTATTGTTTTTCTTACCTACATGAAATAAAAAGTGCTTTTCAAGAGTTCCAAGTCTTATTTCTATTATTTTCAGGAATACAGGATATTCTCTAAGATTGTAGATGTGGACGTCTCAGGGGGTTGCGGAGTGGCGGGACGCAGCGAAAGTAGTGGTGGGGGCACGGAAACCCGAGCGTTACAGCGGCATGAATTTTTTACTTCCTCTCAGATTGAGACAATTAACTCCTTTATTGATTGCGCTAAAAATATTCTGTAAAGACGATCGTCAACAAAATAAAATAGCACATCTTTTATTAAGAATAATTAATTTCGATTAACCGCCCCGATTTGGAGTAATCGTGTTGGAAAGGAAATATGCCCCTAAAAATGATGCGTTTTTGCCGATGCTCGAACCGAGATAATCGCCTCCAAAGGTCCGTGGCCCCGTATGGATCAATGGAGATATTTTTCTTTCAAAATTAATAAAAAATACAATCCGCACAGACATCACCATGAATTTTTCAGGAAAGGTACTTCTCCACATGAACTTTCACGTGGCGGCGTTAGTTGGAAAATTTAGATTTGTGCCCTTTGTCACTGGACGACCCTTGGACGAATTTGACAGTAGCATACCGAGGGCATTAGAAACCAAAATTTATACTCCATACATTTTCACTCGTAAGTGCCCCATAATTCCTAAACTAAGCGACTTTTCTCCTCGCGAGCACCCTACTATTAGTTGCAACAGCAAATTGTCACTTGCAGCTGTCGATAATTCATTAATTGAAACAGTTCAATGTCGTACGCCGGAGGGGGTTAGGAAGGTTAGAACTCACATGATTCCAGATATTTTAGATTTTTTTCAGTTTTTCGAAAATTTAGTACTTTTTTGCCATAATATTGCAAGTACAATATATTACAAGTGACAATGTTATCAATTACAAGTGACGATTATCAGTTACACTAAGTGACAATTGTCAGTTACAAGTGACAATTGTCAGTTATAAGTGACAATTGTCAGTTATAAGTGACAATTGTCAGTTATAAGTGACAATTGTTAGTTGCAAGTGACATTGTCGCTTACAAGTGACGACTTACTATTGCAACAGTTTTTTTTTCAAAGTTTTAAAAACTCTGTTATGGCCCCTCTACATTTTACATTACGTGCAAAATATGACATTTGACGGTCGCATTTACTTCTTATATGCAGCATTAATGATTGGGGGTGGTGATGGAGGCTTTGACGGTCTTGGTTGAGCAGCTGCTTATCTGTGAGTCCCAGATGAATATTTCATGTTTTCATTGAATTGTAGCGGCTACCGCTGTTATCAGCACTCACCACCACCCACGTCAATAATAATTGACGCGCCATTTTTATAAAATGGCTAAATACACGAAGCCGTAATATCTTGACAACACCTCCTGCTGATTACAAATTCGGAAAGTTGTGTTTTATTTTATTTTTAGCAAATCTCAACATCTCTTCTTCTGGTAATAATAATAAAAAAAACAGCCATTATTCGTAGAAGCTCAAGGCGACTGCATATCAGCACAATGGCTTTGTTGTGTTCGAAATGATAAGGAATCTGCGCTGATAAGAGGCGAACGGTCGTGTCGCGATAACCATTTCAAAATGGAAAATTCGTGCTATTCGTATGTTGTCTTATCAAGTGATATCGCCGCCCCAATGACAGAATGCTCGGCTCCCTTATCATTCCGGATAACGCTGTGTGCGATTAAAAATGTTGGCCGCTCCGCTCCAACCAGTCACTAATGGCTTCGTACTTGTTTCGTAAAAGGTTAAATATAAACGGATATTTTATTTATTCATTAACATGTTATTTCAATTATTGACTATCTGCTTAATAACATTTTTATTATAATCATCTTTGATAAGCATTTGATACGCTTAAAAAATGTAATTTCATCTAGGCCTACAAATTATTAGGTATATTATACGTATGAACACGATACCGTATGAAGATTCCTTGGAAAATTCTTAGGCCCCATCCAGACCTCGGGATCTTTTGACCGATTAACACGTCTTTTTGAGACGAATGAAGGAACAACAGTAGTTGCCGCCCACGGCACATCATTACCTCCGAACTCCTCACTTACCAAATATACATTGAAATTGAAAATGAAATAAGCTCATTAGAATATGCCTCATACCCATCGTCGATTGTTAAAATTTCAACAAACAAAATTATCGACTCGCACTCGGCAATTGTCGATCGGGTAGACAATCGACTCACACTCAACAATTTTGGAATTAAAACCAAATGTTAAAAATGTGGCCCCTCTACGCCTTCGTAGTGCCTGGCCCTTAGGAAAAACACTTCAACTTCCAGGTGTCAGTTAATGTCTCGGTTAATGTAATGAGATTCCTAATATCTTCGGGATTTTTTGTAGCAAAAACTGTCCATGTCAGGAGGTTGGCGCAATGATAACTTTTGTTCAGAATCATGAAAACTACAACATATCAAAAATTCAAACAATTTCACCGAAAGCCACTTTTCCATATAAAACGTGTGCCTTTGATTCACGCATTGATGTTGGGTGACTTTTTAAAAATCATGGGTTTTCGTATATTTTTACGCCTAGCGACTACAGACGGATACCAATTGTGGGCAACTGGAAAATTATTACTGAGAAGTAAGCTCTTTGTACTATTGTTACTTTAGTCATGGTCGTTCTACGTGAAAATATGCGGAAACACATATTTTTTAAATAATCACAGAAAATTAATGCGTAAATCAAATTAACTTCTGTCACAGTTTCCTAGACAGTTTGAAAGCCTGATTCCTTAGCTTCAATTCAAGGTCAGATTCATTGGCAGTCCCGGAGACGGTAGAAACTTCTGCTTTTTCACAGAATTTGTAAATGTAGCAATTAACTTTAACCAAGTCAGAATCGGTGAGTGGAGCGCGCCCGCCCGCTGGGTGAAACATCGATCGTTAATGCTGTGTTGCGCATTGTGTGTAAAGAAATACAATATTTTTGACCCCTAAAATGACATTTTTTGACAAAATGGCACTAAGGTTTTCGATCCGGCAATGCAACAGCTATCGAGTTTAATAATAATAATATTCCTAAGAAAAATTTAAAAACGGGAACTTCTGCCCCTAAAATGTGAATTTTCCAAAAAATAGCAGTCAAGTTTTTGACCCGTCAATGTAACAAACAGCTATCGAATCCTATAGGGGTTTGAATTAAAATTTTTAAAGTTGATGCCTGTGGGCCGATGTAGTCCAAAACATTTTCAGCTCTTCCGAAATCCATAAGATGTCCACCTTCCAAATTTCAGCCAGATCGGTCCAGTAGTTTCGGCTGTAGCGTGTTCACAGACACACAGACAGGCATTTTTTCAAAAACCACTTTTTTGGGTTCCCAGTAGGATCCTAAAACCTAAAGATTTGATGTTATTGGTGATTCGATTTTTCAGAATTTTTCGATCGATTCCAGTAACTGTTCCGCGGAACGTAGAAGTTAAAAAAACACCCTGTACAAAATATAATATCAATCAGTTGCCTGTCAGTTTTTTTACGCGCATTATAAATCATTTTAAGTCCCTGCCCTGATAGCATATTTATCGGTCGTCTTCATAAATGGCTCACCATTGAAATCATCCTGTATACATATATCTCTTAAACGACGGCCGTTAGAGTATTATTTAAAAGACCCACATGTGCTCCACAAAAGTGGTTAATGAACGAAAAACAATTGAATAAAATTTAAACCAAATAAATTCTTCTCCGGGAAGTGTTAAAAAAAAGATAAATTTTTTTGCCAAAATACCACGAACGGCCACAGATTCTTGAAATTCTATTGGACGGTCTTTTCAACTATGAGTCACCTAGACCACCCGAGGCTAAAGAAAGTGATATCTAATTATTTATACTTTTTGTTATTTTAAATCTCCTACTCTTTGGGAAACTTTAATAATGACCAAAATATTTAGGAAATAGTAAGCTACAAAATATAAAAAATTCGGGAAAATCTACCCAAAGCCAAATTCCCTAGTAAAGCGGCGGAGTCTTTACAGCCACATGGGTCCAGAGGTTTGGGCTGTATCGTGCTTTTAAAGTAGGACCGTTAAAAAGGCACTAAGAATGAATACATCCTTAGAAGCAGAATTTGAAGGCCTTTCTTATGTTAGCCTCAAAAATGGGGGCTTGTATTTATGTCATTACGTCATGACATAAGTCTGATTAGGTGCGTAACTATAAGATGGCCCTAGCAGTAAGAACATCAGAATAATTGCCTATCGAGGAAATTCATGCTGAAACGAGGTGTCCTCATTAGAGCCTACCCAGGACACTCTGTTTCAGCATGAAGTCATCGATAATGAGCCGCAATGCAGCAGGTGGGTGCAGAAACCTGCAAAATCATATTGCTAGCGCTATCTTATAGTTATGCACCTAATCAGACTTATGTCGTTACGTCATGACATAAACTAACTTGGAATCGGCCTCTAAGTTGAGCTATGAGATACCCATGTACTAAAATTCAGCAGATGTTAGATGTCCGGACATTATTTATAGCAAATAATTAATTTACTGATACTTGTATCACAAACGTCACAATAATAATTAGACATGTCTAAAGTCACGCACGCCTATGATGAAATGGCACACGTACAATGGAAAATTTGAAAGTGCACTTTTCGAGGGCCGCGATAGTATGAACATCGTACATACATAAAGTAGGTACATCCGTACATGCAGACAGATTTTAAAAACAACTTTTTGGAGACGCTGGGACCTTCTAAACTCACTTTCGAAAATTTTTGTGATTGCAGTAACCTCCCATTCTTTTAAATGGTGGGATTAAAAAGTGGCTTCTGAAAAATGCCTGTGTGCACATATTAATTAAAATATCACATATTATGACTATGGCGTATAATGTGAATATGATGGCCCTATAATAAACATCAGGATGTGAAACGGAGGGTTCGTAAAGTACCCTAATCATATCTAGGGGCGTCCGCCAATATTTGTTTACCGAGTCGTTCGTATGTCAAAGAGCCAAACAATATTGCATCGACAGATTCAGAATGATAATGCAGTAGTGGTCACCATCAAGTTCGAATATCGAATATGATATGTACATGACTTAAGTCGATACCATTACTCGGCTAACATTAATGGATGCTGGACTGTTTCTGGACGACCACAGAGCAACCGATACATGATACGATGAGATTACTGATTACATTCAAACGTATTCTGATGGACGTTATAATGCTGATATGCTGGTGGAGTTGACGATAACACATCAGTGCATCTGAATTTATGAACACAAAACGTGTCTATCTACTTTACGGAAAACAAATTCATATACGCGTTTTTTCTCGGTTTTATGTATTGGAAATACAAACTTGCATTTGAGAGCATAGGAAATAATCTTGTTTTGTTTGAATCGTCCTTTCGAGAAAAATTTGAAGCTAACGGCAAAAGTGAAAGTATTTCAATACAAATTTTAAAAAGTAGTAAGCCCATTTTAATTAATTTGTATTGAAAAACATAAAATCGAGAAAAAACGCCTACAGTTCACTATACTGTGTTGCCAATAACAATAATGAATAAACAAAATGCAACAAAGTGCGGGTAGCAAGGTTACTTACTTAGGTAAGTAGAGTTAGAATATACTCTAAGAACAGTAGGTACAGTATGCGTAGGTGAAAATGCCCACCCGGGAAGGTGGGAGACAAACACTGCATGTCTGGTCCACTTCAGTTGCAAGTCGGAGTGGGAAATATCGATCGGTTCTTCAGGTAAGTACGAGCTTCCTGTTTAAGTAATTTAACCCGAGACAAGGCGCGTATTGAAATTTGCGTTCTTGATGGCCGCTTTTAGAAATCTGCCCTACGCGCATTTTTTTTTAAACTTTCCCGCATCAATGATTTGTTATTAACTTTTCGTTACAATTTAACACGAGGGACGTAGGTACTGAAATAAATCTCAACATAAAGATCATTAGGTAATCGAGTCATTAATGTCTAAATCATGATTGCGATTAGTGATTTAAATCTAATCAGGCTTCAATGAAAGTTTTCCAATCGATTTAAATCGAGGTTAAGGCGTTGAATGCTATTGGTTCGTATCGATTGCAATCGATCGCCGCGTTGAACGGCCCTATTAATCTTCACAAATTAAAGGGAGGTTTTTACGAATAATATGTTAAAACTAGGAACGAATTTTTCGCTAAAATTAGCACCTCCATTATTAACGTCTGTTTAATTTAATTTCTACCATTTTCTTTATATTGAAACCATTAATGTGTTATATGGGTCGAAATTGTTTACCATGCATGAAAGGATGGAAAAATTCGTTCCTAGTTTTAACATATTATTCGTAAAAACCTCCCTTTAATTTGTGAAGATTAATAGGGCCGTTCAACGCGGCGATCGATTGCAATCGATACGAACCAATCGCATTCAACGCCTTAACCTCGATTTAAATCGATTGGAAAACTTTCATTGAAGCCTGATTAGATTTAAATCACTAATCGCAATCATGATTTAGACATTAATGACTCGATTACCTAATGATCTTTATGTTGAGATTTATTTCAGTACCTACGTCCCTCGTGTTAAATTGTAACGGAAAGTTAATAACAAATCATTGATGCGGGAAAGTTTAAAAAAAAAATGCGCGTAGGGCAGATTTCTAAAAGCGGCCATCAAGAACGCAAATTTCAATACGCGCCTTGTCTCGGGTTAAATTACTTAAACAGGAAGCTCGTACTTACCTGATGAACCGATCGATATTTCCCACTCCGACTTGCAACTGAAGTGGACCAGACATGCAGTGTTTGTCTCCCACCTTCCCGGGTGGGCATTTTCACCTACGCATACTGTACATTGGCCCTCAAAAGTATTCAGCGGACAGGTAGGTAAATGTTTCCGCGCGCCCACCTCTAAATTTATCGATCGGTCACCCTCTCACCGCATGCCGTGCTTTGCGAACAACAGGAAGTTTGTAGAGGTTGCATTTTTGTTACTCCCATCAGGTCTCCTAGACATGTCAGATTATAATACCTAATAATAATATTGTAATTAATTAATCAAAATTGATTGTTTAACACTGAAACACTTTTTGAAACTGTTCTATGGAGTGTTTTCAGTATAATCTTGTCTTTGATTGTTTATTAGGTAATCGTTTTCGGTCACATGGTCGTAAATGAATAAATTTTAATGAATTTATAAAAAAATTAAAATTGTCCCGGAAGTGAACAAAGATGTTGACTTCTTTCATTACTGTGAGATATTGATGATTTCAATAATTCCAGTGCATGAAGGGATTCAGTCTATGCAGTAGGAAAAACAGTTCGGTGACCCACGAAAAAACAGTCTAATGGGCATTGGAACAGTACCAGATAACACTAGATCTTCACGTTTCAAGGTTCAGCCCCTAAAACAAAAATTTGACAAAGAGGAAATCTAACCATTGAATCACCCATAACTGGAACAGACAAAATATTGATAAGTAGGAAGTTTAGCCCTTAGAGGATTCAATTCAAAAAATCGATGTTGAGGTAATGACTGATTTTAGTGAGAAACATGTTATCAGAATTTAAAAATTCTTTACCGTTTTGAAGATATTCTGAAAAAACAGCGGGACAGATGACGTCATCTTTCCACGATTTCTTGGCCATCTTGAGAATATTTCCAGACATCGGCAGTCCTAACTCCATTGAAAACACGTAGGAGTTAGGACAAATCAATACTCAGCCGGCGTCTGGAAATATCCTCAAGATGGGCAAGAAATCGTGGAAAGATGACGTCATCTTTCCCGCTGTTTTTCTGAATATCTTCAAAACGGTAAAGAATTTTTAAATTCTGATAACACCATTAGACTCAGACGCTCCTTTCTCACTAGAATCAGCCATAACCTCAACATCGATTTCTTTAGTTATAAATAAATAAATAAATGTTTCCTGTATTTAAAGGCTTGTGGCCTTGTTACAAGAGGTTCGGTAGAATACAAAATATCAAAAATAGTTTCCAATAAAACAGAATAAGAAATAATGACCCTTTTAAATTCATCCTACTTCTATAAATGTGGTTAATAATATACTTATTTGACATTCGTTTCTAATATCCAGACCTTTTTTTTGAGTTTAAACTAATACAGTCCTTTTTCACCAGAGCAGTTAACCCCCCTACTCTTTCTGCCTAATTCTTTCACTTTAGTTGCCTTTTCAGAAATAAAATATGTAGTACCTGTTAACTAGAAAAGAAAATAAATTCATTTTGAGTCACATTAGAGATTTTTGTAAGTTTCCCCATCCTTGTACGTTGCAGAATTGTTTAATTTCTTGAGTTAAATCCTCCTTTAAATAACATACAACCTGAATAGACTTCTATGCAACGTGCTCAAAGGGCTTGCTAAGAGGAAAGCGAGAGCCCCTATTTTAGTTGCAGATTGTCTATTCGCACACTAGTCCAGTCGGTTCGCGACAATATATGGTCGAATACTGCATTTCATTCTACAAAGGTGCCGTTTGGCACAGTTGTACCGGGTGGACCAACACTATTGCCCACCTCAAAAATTGCCCTTTATTTTAAAGCTGGGACTTCGAAATTTTTACAGTGTATATGGCTACCAAGGACCCTTCAAATGACGGCAAAAGTTTATCTGTCATGCAAAAACTGTGACGTCACGAAATTTTGAAATATCGTTTTTCCAAGAAAAAAAAAATTTTTACCCATAAAATCGTTTTTTGGGCTAATACCTTTATGTTAAGCCCATTTTTTTAAATTTCCGTCATCAGATTAGCCAACTGTAGCAAGCTAAAAATGGTCCATTTTTATTCACAAGTCGGCCACGTAAACAATTGACTACTATGCGAGGGCTTTCTTGGATAACAGCGTACGCTTTTTTCATCTGTCACCAGTTGACAGCGACACCAAGCGACACGACGCGGCCATTGAACTGCGAAATTGTTTTTAATTTTAATAAACGTGGATTTTTGTAACGAATAATGTTGAAATATCGGTTTAAACTGGGCATCCACCATTTAATTCGCCCACCCAAGGTGCCAGGAGAGGTTACGAACACGGACATTTTATCAGATGGCGGTGGCGGCGTGAAAAGGGGCTCCAGTTTGTGTGAAGGGCTCCGGTTTGTGTGAGGGGGTTTTTTCAAATAGCCATTTCCATAATTCGCATTATTCCATACTTATGTAATTCCACAGGTAATTATTTTGTTGTTATGGCCTGTTTTTTAGTTGGCATTTTTAGGTTAAGTGAGTCGACTTAGTTTGCCCCGTTGAGACTAATATCGAGGACTAAGATATTCACAGCCCAGAATTTAACAGCAACTCGTGTCAAATAAGGACCAAGGAATCGTTTTGCATAACATAATTCATATTCAAAGATAAACTGTAATCGAAGGTGGTGCAAGTGTCAGTTTTCGATTGGCAAATACCTCGTAGGTACCTCCTAAACAAAATCAAGACGTTAATAATTGATGCTTTGAAGTTGGTGAAGCTCAAGTTATTATTTGAACAGCAGAAGCAAAAAGGCGCAATGTGGAATTTAATAATCATCATCATGGTGGGCAAATAAGGACTAATTAATCATTGATCACACGACAAGCCATCCAGTGCATAAACAAGATGTGTGTGTGTGCCTGAGTTTCAATTTTTGTCATTAGAATGAACTAAGAATACTGAGATTATTCTTTCGTTTATTAAACAATAATTGCCTATTAAGTAAATTTAATAAAGCAGGCTTTCATATTTTTACTTGAATTTCGCGCATTTATTTCATTACGCGCGTTAATTTCCCGCTCAAACTCCTCCAACCCCTTTTAGCTAATCATTAGTCACCCACTAGTGTGATTAGTGTGTGAATTACAATAGTGTTGCAGTGTTTAGGTTGCTAATTTTGAGAAAAATTGCTATTTTGTGAAATCTTCAACCTCTTGAAGAGAAGTGTTTTCCAAGTTAGTTTTACATACCTACTTGTTAGCTGTTTTCACAGCTCTTATCCTGGTTTCCCTCCAGGGAAGCTTTCACGCGTTTTTCTGTGTTGTGAGTGTTAATTATAATTACGTGTAGAAGTGAATCTTGGTGAATTTCCTATACCTAGTGTTAATTAATAGTTTTATTCTATTTTAGTGGAGTGCATTTAATTTTTATCATGCCGATGCAACATCTTTCCTTTTCAGACAAGGTCGACATGATCTTGATTTTTGGAGAATGCCAGCAAAATGCAATGCAAGCAGCAGAATTGTATGCCCAACGTTACCCAGACAGACTTCAACCAGATAGACGAACATTTAAAAGAATTGTAGAGAAACTTAGAGAGACAGGCAGTTTGAAGCCCAAGAAAAAGACAGTGATAAATCCCGCTGTGACTCATGAAATCAATCAAGCTATTGTTTTGAACATAGCTGAAAATAATCCCCAAGTCAGCAGTCGAGAAATGAAGCAATCAAGCGGCATAAGTAAGTCATCGATTCTAAGAATATTAAAAAAGCACAAATTCCATGCATATCACATCGAACTGCATCAGGAACTACATGGAGAGGATTTTATGAACAGGGTGAGATTTTGCACGTGGGCCCAAGAGAAACTGCAGGAAAATCAGGACTTCTTCAAGTTTGTGCTTTTCACCGATGAATGCACATTCAAATCTAATGGGCACGTAAACAGGCATAATATGCACTATTGGTCGGTGGTTAACCCACATTGGATGAGAGAAGAAAAAACACAAGACATATGGTCACTGAACGTGTGGGGAGGAATTATTGACAACCGATTAGTTGGTCCATTCTTTTTTGAAGGCCATCTGACTGGTGCGATGTATGCAGAGTTCTTAAGAAATTCATTAGATGACTTACTAGAAGATGTGCCATTAAATGTGATCCAAAATTTGTGGTTTCAGCAAGATGGTGCGCCTCCACATTTCAGTCGAGAAGCTCGTGGTGTGGCAGATGAAAAGTTTCCAGATAAATGGATTGGTCGTGGTGGTCCAATTGCTTGGCCAGCTAGATCTCCCGATCTCACACCTATGGATTTTTTCACATGGGGAGTTGTGCAAGAAATTGTGTACAGAACACAGCCAACCACGAGACAAGACATGCAGCAACGACTCGTAGATGCCTTCCAGACAATCAATGAACGAAATACAGCAGCTACAGTCCAAAATTCATTTCAGCGACGTGCTCAGATGTGCATCGAAAGAGAAGGCCACCACTTTGAGCAGTACCTGTAATCAGGTAAGTACTTTTTGTGAAGTGATCTGTGCTATAGTGGTTGCAGTGCAGTGAATTTGGTGATGATTGTGTAGTGATGGGTTGTGGTAGTGAGTAATGCATCACTTTAGGTAAGTACAAGCCGTAAGTTCCTTGTACACAATTTTGTCTATGATGATTAGTAGAGCTCTTTCACAATATTTGAAGGATCCACAATTCTGAGACATCCAAAACAGCTAAAAGACCATAGTTTATGTAACACAATCAGTCAATCAAATTCAATTTATTGTTGTTAGTTTGATCATACAGGATTTAAGTTTCAATTTATATCCTTGAAAAATTATAATTATTGGGATTGCAACTTCAACTTTACAGCAACACACTTTCGCCAGCTAAAAACACTTGGTTTTACATCACCTTACAATTTACCAAACAATTTAACCCAACTAGTTAAGAAATGGCATCGGGCTATAATTCTTCTACCTTCGGCTACAGTTTATCTCTGAATTTTAATTATGTTAGTTGAAACGATAGTTTAACAATTCCTTTGCCCTTATTTAGATCAGATGATGTTAAATTTAGAGGCTGTAAATATCAATTTTGTTATGCAAAACGATTCCTTGGTCCTTATTTGACACGAGTTGCTGTTAAATTCTGGGCTGTGAATATCTTAGTCCTCGATATTAGTCTCAACGGGGCAAACTAAGTCGACTCACTTAACCTAAAAATGTCAACTAAAAAACAGGCCATAACAACAAAATAATTACCTGTGGAATTACATAAGTATGGAATAATGCGAATTATGGAAATGGCTATTTGAAAAAACCCCCTCACACAAACCGGAGCCCTTCACACAAACTGGAGCCCCTTTTCACGCCGCCACCGCCATCTGATAAAATGTCCGTGTTCGTAACCTCTCCTGGCACCTTGGGTGGGCGAATTAAATGGTGGATGCCCAGTTTAAACCGATATTTCAACATTATTCGTTACAAAAATCCACGTTTATTAAAATTAAAAACAATTTCGCAGTTCAATGGCCGCGTCGTGTCGCTTGGTGTCGCTGTCAACTGGTGACAGATGAAAAAAGCGTACGCTGTTATCCAAGAAAGCCCTCGCATAGTAGTCAATTGTTTACGTGGCCGACTTGTGAATAAAAATGGACCATTTTTAGCTTGCTACAGTTGGCTAATCTGATGACGGAAATTTAAAAAAATGGGCTTAA
Organism: Pycnomerus fuliginosus; assembly: GCA_963924575.1. Classification (NCBI taxonomy): domain Eukaryota; kingdom Metazoa; phylum Arthropoda; class Insecta; order Coleoptera; family Zopheridae; genus Pycnomerus; species Pycnomerus fuliginosus. Next base: position 17,793,533 of record OZ004619.1, on the reverse strand, counting down.
CATAAAGGTATTAGCCCAAAAAACGATTTTATGGGTAAAAATTTTTTTTTTCTTGGAAAAACGATATTTCAAAATTTCGTGACGTCACAGTTTTTGCATGACAGATAAACTTTTGCCGTCATTTGAAGGGTCCTTGGTAGCCATATACACTGTAAAAATTTCGAAGTCCCAGCTTTAAAATAAAGGGCAATTTTTGAGGTGGGCAATAGTGTTGGTCCACCCGGTACATGGGACCAATACAAGTGATTTCACCCGCAGTGCCCAAAAAAATTGCCCTTAGGAACAAAATGGCGACGTTTTTTTAAAAATTTCCGCGAAAATTGCTAATAGCTAAACTATTATTAACTATTTGAGGAAGCAACAACTATTTTTCTTGCACATTACAACCAAGAAGAACATTACTTGTCATTTTAGTAATGTACCGGGTGGTGATTTTAACTTGAGGCTGGCAAGACGCAATCGGAAAGAAAGCATTTTAGAAAAAAATGTTTTGAATAAAAGTTTTATTTTGAATTTCCTACTCAGAAATCACAGAAATTGCAATCTAGCTGGCTCGAGTCATGCTGTAGTAGTCTCCTTAAAATCATCTCTATTGGATGGGACCTTGGTCAATATTTCTCTTAATTTGTTTTGATCACTTGTTAATACCTGTTTTTCAGGTTCTAATCGCACTTGCCTTTGTTGTTAGTTTTTTTCTTGTTCTGCTTTCTTCTGGGGGAGGATTAAAATCAGCGCTTGCTGTTCCTTCCCTTTTGAGCTCTCATTTGTATTTGCTATTACTCTAAGTACCTATATTTATGTACCTTAGAAAATATCGTTATGTTTACCAGGATTGAATTTTTGTTTTTTGTTTTGAAAGCTCAATAAATGTATATTATTATTATTATTATTATTATGACTTCAAGGGGGAAAATAGATGGCATCATCGCCATTTTGATTCAAGGTCATTTTCAATGTCAAATGAAGGTCAACTTCAACTTAATTTTTTTTATGGAAACCTATCCATCGGATCCAAAAATAGTTCAAATGAGAGTAGTTTGTTCTTTTACGGGGAATAAGAATCTGTAATAAAAAATATGTTTCCATTTAAAAAAATTAAGTTTACCTTCATTGCCATCTATTTGTCCCCTCGAAGTCATAAAACTTTTATGCAAAACATTTTTTTCTAAAATGCGTTCTTTCCGATATTTCCGATATTGCGTCTTGCGGTCTCAAGATAAAACGACCATCCGGTATATTACTAAAATGAGATACTTCTCATTTTAGTAATATACTATGTTCTTCTTGGTTGTAATGTACCACAAGAAAAATATTTGTTGCTTCCTCAAATAGTTAATAATAGTTAAGATATTAGCAATTTGCGCGGAAATTTAGAAAAAACCGCCGCCATTTTGTTCTTAAGGGAAATTTTTTTGGGCACTGCGGGTGAAATCACTTGTATTGGTCCCATGTACAACTGTGCCAAACGGCACGTTTGTAGAATGAAATGCAGTTTTATTTCTTGAACCGACTGGACTACACGATACGATTAGCAGTTCGGGCGACCACTACATAAACATTCAAGACAGTGATAAAACACCCACATGGATAACCTTCCCATTTGAAAACTATTGGACCCTGGCAATTTTTGCAAAGGAAAATTCGTCTTAGATTGAGTCCAGAAATCTACCACAATCAGCTTATACGGGAGTTCTGACACACCCTGTATAAGTATGACGTCATTGGGTGCAGTTTTAATAGTCGAATTTTTAAGTAGTCATTTAGTTATACCGGGTGTATCTTAAAAAAACTAGTCATGTCAGGCTGTGGAACTGAAAAACAGTCCACGTCCCATGTCCTCACAGCTTTTCACTCAAGCACTTTCGAAAAAGTTGCATACTGACGTGTCTCAATGACGGCGGGTGATTTTAAAAACCGACATGGGTTTCCGAAATACAAAAGTTTCACAGCCTGACATGACTAGTTTTTTTTAAGTTTTACGGATGGAGCTTACAGTTTAAACGGTAACATGCTGTTGAGAGAATTTAAATTATGTTTTTGATGTAACAGTGAACGGGTATCTTATCTCGTAAAATATGCAGTTATCTATTCAGAAATATGGCGTAGTGGTACCAGCATCCGATAGTTCTTGGGTTTCCTATCTGACAGTTTAGCGGGACGTGGGTATATAACAGATTATCCTCGGCCAGATGGAGATAGCAGGAAAAAGTAGGGTCTGTCTGCAAATGAAGTGGGAAAAGTCCATTTGGCTACTCGTTAAATAAAGTTAAGGCTTGCATATCGGGGGCAGTATGTTTATAAATTCCGGCAGTTCAAGTTCGGGAAGCGAGAAAAGTAGGCTGTTGAACGACGGCGACGGCGGTTGGACTATAAAGAGAATGTGACGCCCGTTTTATGTCCTATATGCTAATACCCCTTCCTGCGTCGTCGGGGTGGTATATCGCGTATTTGCACACCATTACCTGTACGATAAAGATGATAACGTCCCGAAATTCGTGCAATCACCTTTCACTCAATCCCGACACTTTTCATAAAATACTACTACAAATCATCACCATACATCAACACAAAAAATAAATTGGAATAAAATTGTAAAAAAACTTTGAGTTCCGGAAAAATCAGAAGTCCAATGAAGCGTAAGGTGGTCTTATCTTTCTGCAAGGGCAAACAATTCGGGTCTGGGTGTTAGTTTCCGATTTCAATGGCAGGAATTAATCTCGTAGAGATTGCTGATGAAATGCGACCATCACGGTTGATGCACTTAAAGAGACCAGTCCTGATTTGGATGCTCAATCACTAAAGATTGTATTCGGCCCTTTTGGGGCGGACAGGCTAGGTATTCATGAGAATTCGTGTGAATTAGTCCTAATTCTACCATTCTAGAGAAAGAAATTGTAAACATAATACTTATTGTTATTGGATTGGGCAAAGCGATCAACAGAAAATCTGATAAATACTTATTTGAAGTGATTTCGGCTTTTCGAATATATTGTACTTAGGTAGGTTTACTGAGAATGTTGATTTTCAAGCGTCTCCTGTTTTGTTGGCCCTACTGGAAAGAAATTATAATTATTCATAATCATAATTTATTATTATGATGTTTAGTTGACAAAAATAGTTATTTTTCGCCTATACCATCCACAAAGCGACAATTTTTGTTATTGATATTCTGTACGAAATAGGTCACTTATCGATACATTACTTACATGGACTTTTTCCGCTTCACATACATACAAGCTGGTTCCTTTTTCACTGCTCACAATTGGCATCTCTTAAACGGTAGGAGATATACGGAGTCGGTTAAATTAGCGAATAGTTGCGCTATTTCTTTGAGAGAAATCCGCAGTATGTTAATTCGCCTCTGAGTTATTCCGAAAAATCAGAAAATTGCGATTTCAAATAAAAATTAATATGCCCCTAACGATTGATGCCATTTAAATGAAACTGGTAACTTTTGTATTTTTGGTGTCAATCGAATGATATCCACAGAAATTTTCTAGGCCTTCTAGATTTAGAGTAATGGCGGTCAACGTTTGATTCTCTTATGGCCGCTATATTACATTTTTGACACCATGGGATACAGAAAAAAATTGACTTTTCAAAAATGTTATGAATTTGGACTTTTTTGGAAAATCATTTTCTTTATTTTCTTCAAATGTCGTTTCCAAAAATGTCAAACTTCGTGCCCTTTTGCCAAAAAATCGTAAAATTTTGAAAAACCTCAGAAAACGTTTTAAGGTTGGTGCTTGGTATAGTAAAATTTAGGTACCTATAGCAAGCAGGAAAATTTACTTAATTTTGGCGGCAATCGGCCATTAACAAGTGCCTTTTTGGCATGCCATCTATGAAATTTGAAAGATGATAACCTTTTGTTTTATCAGCACAAGAAAGGTCTTCAAATTCCGTTTCCAAAAATGCAATTAAACTCAGACATAACCATAATTTTTAACTTAATACAGTTAAACAAGTTAATATAATCGATCGAAACATCAAATCTTTACATTTTAGGGTCCTGGGGATCGGAAAAAGTGGTTTTTGAAAAATGTCTGTCTATGATAACGCTGCAGCTCAAACTACTGAACGTATCGAGATGAAATTTGGCATACATATTCAGTGGATAATTTGGGCCACATCGGCCCACGGAAAGTGCCTTTTTAACACATTAACTTTAAAATTTCAAATGCAAACCCTCATTTTTAGCGTCACACATGGTGCCCTTTTGGTCAAAAAACTGTGCCGGGAAAAAAACATGTTATACAACTGCATACAGTGCGAGTGTAAAGTCTGGCATAAAATTCCTTAAATTTTTGTCCATAACTTCTGACAAAAACCCTCGGACAGGTCGACTTTACTTGTTTTTAATGCTGATTTGATGGTGTAGTAAATTATTTTTTTCCGCTTCCGGCTTAACCGGCAATTACCCTAATTTTGTTTTTTCAAATGGAATCATACTTTTTCTCAACAGATTCGGAATCTACGAATTTTTTTGAGATAAGAACATGTATGATACTTCACCAAAAGAGGATTCTCGGCCACCCTAGATTTTCAAAAACATCAAAGAAATCGGTCAAAAAACAATAATTTTCATAATGGCCTTATTTTTTTGATACAAATTCAACTGCGCAATTACATTTTCTTAAGTTCTGTTTACTTCTTTGGCAGCAGGGGCGGTTTAGCAATTTTTGCGCCCCTAGGCCCAAACCTTATAGGCGCCCCTTATAAATAATAATAATAATATTAATAATATCAATAACAATAATAATGCTAATACCCTCGAAACATCTACTAATACAAGTAAGTACTTATAGTCCGGGAGGAAGTGAACATTTTTGGAACGTCATTTCAGCGAACTCGATTGATCAATTTTCTAGTTATTTTCATGCTGTAGATTATAAAAACAGAAGTCTGCCGCAAGTCTTGCGGGACACGGGCTAGTGGCAGCCATTTTAATTTCTCAAAAATTGACAACTCGGATACCGTAAAAGATACAAAATTTTATTAAATCAGAATAAAGTGGTGTTTTTCAGTGTAGATTAACAATCTGGAAACAAATTGAAGATACCTGGTTTGGTTCCTAAAATATACTGGAAAAAACTGAAAAATGTCGTATTTTAATCTAAAAGGCTTAGAAAAGTTTTCGTCACCTCATTTATATTCTTCGTGCAAGGTAATGTAATTGAAGCAGATTTCATAATGATCTGCCGATTAGTAACCCAGTTGTCAATTTTCAGTCTTTTCAATATATTTCAGTAACTAATCTAGATATCTTAGATTTCTTTTCAGATTCTTAATCTACACTGAAAAATACAACTTTTTTCTAATTTAATAAAATTTCGAATCTGTTATTGTTTTGGAGATGTCAATTTTTGAAAACTGAAAATAGCCGCCATTAGCCACTGTGCCACAAGATTTATGGCAGACTTTCGTTTTAGTAATCTCCAGCATGAAAATAACTATAAAAGTGCTAAACCAAACTCGCTGAAATGACATACCAAAAATGTTCACACTTACTCAAACAGCAAATGAAGCAAAAGCAAATCCAAACTACTGAAGTTCAGGAATAATGTGAGAACTAATAAACCTCGTAATCAACTAATACATTTGGTAGGCTTATTGTTTCATAGAAATTTGTTAAAAAAGGGAAACCACCCTCTTTGTGTGCACGCAAAACATAATAAAATATATTCTCTAGGAACCTCTTCTCTCTTGTTCCACCAAAATAATACGCGGAATGTTATGTTAATGTTAATGCATAAGAGGGCGCCGCGTCAGGTCAGTGCCACGATATGAGCAAGCGATTCCAGATGGATAAACCGCCCCTGTTTGGCAGATTGGAATTTTATGTCAAACTTTACAGTCGCACCGTATTTTTATTACCGGATATGATAGCTGATTTCTTTTCAATTTGAAAACTTCCATGCCATTTTTTCGAAAAATGTCATTTTATTGGCAAAATGGCCCTTCTTTGAATTCATTTTACAAAAAAGCATATTCTTATTATCGAATTCGATAGCTGTTGTATTACCGGATCAACAACCATAGTGCCATTTTTTCGAAAAATGCTAGTTTAGGTATAGTAATTGAACACCGGGCACCATGCGCACACGACACAACCAGCGATTATTGTTTTTTTAATTGCTACATTTACAAATTCTGTGAAAAAGTTGAAGTTTCTACCGTCTCCGAGTGAAGTGAAGTGAAGGGAAGATATGAAACGTTATCATTATAATGCAAAAGTGTGCAATTTTGTGGGAACCGCAACAGGTGGAATTTTTTGAAAGATTTCAAGTTTTTCTCGCCAACAAAGCATAGGAAGATGTTCATTAAGCTCAAGCTTTTATGATTTTGTTCGCAAATTAAAAATCTCGCCTTTAGTCGCGAAATTCTAAGATGAAAAGGAAATGCACAGAGTTCGGCACCCTCGAGGACCCCGTCATTTTGCGATGGTGTCGATCATTTTAATGTCGTTGCTTAACCCCATCCTTTAGGGGTTTAAGAAACCCCACTGGATTAAATTCGAGCGGACAATAAAACCGCCATCATCAAGCAAAGAGGAAAACTATTTTTCGGCAACCACTGGACGAAGAAGTCTTGTTGTTGTTGGCAAAAAATGGTAAAAACGTCTCGAGATGTTGACTTCACCCATCTGTTAAAAAAATTATCTTAGATTTGGGGGCGGTCTAAATTTTAAAACCTTTTGCAAGAGGTTCATGAGTTTTTGCTGCATCAGGCCACGAGGACTACGCGTCCTCGCCGTTTGATACACACCGCTTATAGTCAACGCAACGATCTGTCGAACACCGAAAACCGCATAAAAATCAAACAATTCGTTCAAAAGTTAACAACAATTTCAAAAACGAAAAAAAATTCAGGTGTTCCAATTCGTGTGCTGAGCAGTTTATTTATTCAATTCGAATTCGTGGTATAACCTAACGAATACAGCTCGTGAAATCGTGATTAATGAGAATCACACACCCAATATGTTGCAAATAATTCCACTCCTCCTCCGGAGTCGTGGAATTAATGTTTGGCAACATGTTTCGTGTGCTTGATTATCAATAATCACGATTCGGCTCGTATATTATAATTACATGAAAATTGACTTGATGGCAATCCGGTCCATGACAAGTGCCTCTTTGGCATGTCAACTGTGAAATTTGTTTTTATCAGCACATGCAAGTTATTTAAATTCTGTTTCCAAAAATGCAACCTAACTTGGTGCCCTTTTGGCAAAAAATTTTAAAATTTTAATCATCAATTACGCCTTTTATGCTTTGGACAGCAGCCCCGTAGATTATCCATAATCTGTAAAGTTTGGAAGTCATAAAAATACGAGCCATATCAAAACAGTACTTGCTGATGGTATTGGACAATAATAATGCCCTTTTACAAGTTATCGTTACTTACCTGTTACAAACGCATTTTCGTCCACAATCTCGTACATTCAATCCGGAATCTCATTAATAAGCAATACCATTGTCGGGTATGCGTGACATTGTATGGATATTACCTAAGCTGCAGGATAAGATTGATAAAACTCTTTACCGTATGTATACGAGCCAAGCCGTTAAAAAATGGTGAACAAAATATACGACGAAAGCCATACGATAAAGGAATATTATTATACCAGTTATTTATTTCGCATTGAATGCCACTTCCCATTTTGCATCGCGTTTCAAATTCACCTTATTCTTCTTATCTGATCTCTTGACTTGGAATTATTAATTCTGGTGTAAAGTGTAACATTTGGTGCACCAGAAGTGTTTTACCGCTGACAGTTCACCTGGTTGTCCTGTTTATTATTGCAAGATCATCACGATATGAAACAACAGATGCGGGATAAGGGTACAGGCATTTCCCTTGTGGGATTCAGATGTACCTGATGTTACCTGTTTCTTAATTATCATCACGTTTTTCAAAGTAATACAATGAAAAAAAACAACAGGGTGTTGGCCCGTTAAAGCTTTTTGGCGTTGACTTGAAAAATTACCGAAACTCGAGTTTTCTACATAGTAAGTACCTAGGAAGTAGTTGGCAACACCATTTCACATTTTACCTTGTTATATTTTTATATTGATGTATTATGTACTGTTTAATCGAAACAAAATTTGATCTACAGCGCACAGCGGGCATGGAATAGTACCTATATTAAATGGGGGGCTGATCACTCAAAAAAATTGTGTACAATTAACTCCAATCGGGAATTAATTCCAATAATTCCAGTTTAATTCCATTAATTCCGATTTAGTTGCATTAATTCCATTAATTCCGTCAATTCAAGATTAATTTCACCAATTCCAGATTAATTCCATCAATTCCAGATTAATTCCATGGAATTCCATATTCATTTCATTACTAATTCCATTAGCTAATTTAATTCTTTTCCAATACAGGGTGGTTCCTTTTTCACTGCTCACCACTGGCATCTCCTAAATGTAAGAGGTAGGAGGTCGGTTAAATTAGAAAAAAGTTGCACTATTTCTTGTCGATTAAGAATCTGAGGAGAATTTCCCGATATCTTGAGTCGTTCTTGAGTTATCCCGAAAAAACTGGGGAAAAAAACTGAAAAATGCGACTTTCAAGAAAAGTTCATAATATCTTTCTTACGATTGATGTTATTTAATTGAAACTTTGAACTTTTATATTTATAACAGATTTTTCGGGATAATTCGGGAGCGAATCAAGATACCGGAGAATTTTCTTCAGATTCTTAATCACCAAGAAATAGTGCAACTTTTCTCTAATTTAACCGACTCCGTATCTTTTACCGTTTAGGAGATCCCAATGGCGAGCAGTGAAAAAAAAGAACCACCCTGTATACTTCCATTAATTTAGTGCCAAATCAATTCGCCATTAGTGACAGCGCTGTCAAAAGACAATACTTTTACATTCCATGGCCACAAAATCTTTACTGATCAAACGGTAGAGTTGACTTAGGAAAATGCGAGAAACTTATGGTAAATGTTAAATTCTTCTGGTGAAGAATTTACCATCGTATTCCAGACCGTAACAATGCAGCAGTATAAATTAATATTGCAATTTCCATTCCGTCATAGAATTCACATCATTTGCATGGCCGTAATAAACTAACATTGTATCTATTGTAACGGAGTAATTAATCTTAATATCAGAAATCAAGATAAGGTGAAACTACCATTTTTAATTAAATTAAAATTATATATTTTATTTCAAGGAACTCTATAAATTAGTTAGATTTATAACTAGGGAAATACCGAAGCTAACACTTTAAACATTTTACGGCCAAGGAGATAATCTGGGCATCGTAAACATTACTGCTTTAAACTGCGTCTTCAAGACGAACCGACAAATTATATCAAATGGACCCCGCCCCAATTAAACGGACAAAAATTTCCGTTAATTTTTCACACAATTATGTTGTAAGAGTTCATGTAACGACTTATATTATTATACAGGGTGATTCAAACGAGAGGGGCCTTCCTTCGTCTCCAATGTATCCCAGCCATTTTTGGTAATGCCATATGACTGCCTCTGAACTACAATTAGACCACATCAGCGGTCCCAAAATGTTTTTATTTAATTGAACAACGACATGTTATTTTGTTATTTTAAATGGCATCCTGTATATTTTTTATTAAGTCAAGTAGTATTCTTGATCCACTTTACAACGGTGCAATAAAATCATACTCTTACCTAATAGAAATTTCGAGAAAATATTAATTGAGCGTGTTCCCAAAAACATGGATCCGGATTTCACAAACTATTCACTTTGTCAAAAAATAGTTCCAATAAAAGCTGAAAGGTAAATTTAGGTGGATCTTTTGATGTGATCCACTTTCTCTCGATATCTTGTTCTTCAGAGTAGGTAATTAGGTACGACATACACATTTTTTTATTGCAAGATTATATCGAGTTAATTACATCAACAGAAGCGTCTAAGTTTACCTTTCAACTTTTATTGGAAGAATTTTTTGATAAAGTGAATAGGTTAGACCCACACTTTTGGGAAAACATTCAATTGACATTTTCTCGAAATTTACAGTATGTAAGAGTATGATATTTTTTCACATCGTTGTAAAAGAGAATCTAAAATGCTAACAGATACAATAAAGAAATATACAGAATGCCATTTAAAATAAGAAAGTGAGATAGGATTTCTTCTGGCTTGATCTCTCGTAGATAGGACGTTGAGTGATTACATCGTTCCTGCCACTTTTGGTCTATAAGATACTTGAAGTAGCTTTTGGCGTCGTATGGTACTTTAAAATTGTGTTACAAACATAAATATTCACTCGATGTTCAGCAATAATGTTTTAAAAGACTATTTATATTTTGGTGTTCCAACCAGAAATTATTCGATATTTTAGAGTTGCGGCTCCATTTATGCAAAAGAGTTCTTCTCCTAAAAGCTACATACCTTATTATTGTTCATTGCAAATGGGAACTGGGGAAGGACGGAAGAGCCGAGAAAAACGTTTTTCATGTAAATTCAGTACGAATTTTTGCAATTCTCCAGTTCTTTCTTTGAGTTTTCTATTTTATAGTTGACCCTAACGCCCAAAGTGCGTTCGTAAAGTGTTACAATGTAACTCTGTAGCAAAAATGGCAAATAATTTTAAGTTTTTGCTAATAATTCCGGGCAACCGGTCTCCCGTCATAAACTGCGATCAGCTTTAGAAGCAACTAATATGAAGGTATGGAGCTTATTTAGGAATAGCATACCAAATTGGTTACAGAATCCGTTCTCCGTTCACAATTATACCACGTTACTGTGTTCCATTCCAAATGTCATTCAAATTACGTTATTTTGCTATGTCAACGCACCCCTCATCTATTAAGTGACAAGAGGCTGCTGCATCTAAGATCCAAAATTATTATTCGAAAATTACGGTTAATATAATGTCGATATCATACAATTTAATCATTTTAGGCACAGGTGAACATTCAATAGACCCAAAGAGGAAACCTAACTAACAAATTAACAATTTTAATTCATCATATTATCTTCGTATCATTACGCAACTACACCTTTTGACCCTTATTTGGATAATTTTTTCTATATGCAGATCTGATAGCACTATTCAGAGAATATTTTTCTCTATAATTTCTTTGTCATTTTGATATAGACAAATTAATTTTTGTCATTTCTTCAGGCACCTGCAACTTTTTCTACATTAGAGAAATGGCAGATCATCAACATAATCGCAGCTTCCGTTTAGAAGACAAAAAGCATCACGAGGCACCTGCTCAGTGACAAATCATCGAATTTCTTTAATTTCAGCTAATCAGTCAACGTTTAGTGACAAAAAAATAATTAGGTCGTGTGAAATATTAGGACTATTTTGTTATATTTAATGTTATACAGGGTGTATTACTTTATCTCAGAGCACCATTGCTATCCTTGTTAACACTGAAAAATTGAAGATGCATTAGGGTCTATTCTATAATTTCAACGTTTTCTGCTAAAATTCGACCACCTCGAATTCGAATTAATTAATCATTTGATGGCACACCTATCATCACATTTCGACACCCACGTTTCACGTCTCCCTTTTAAGTTTAACAACGCGAGAAATCATTTGTCATTTTATTTTTAGGTTTTTGCCCAACGGGCTCAAAGTGAGAATATAAATATTTTTAAAAATAGAATTTGAAGGCCTTTCGTACGGAAATGTGAAAAATAGGGGTTTATATTTTGAATTTCAAAGTTGATGTGCCAAAAAGAAAACGCATTTGTCGATTTCTCGAACTATCCTATTTTTTAAAAGGAGCACTTCAAAAATCTGGGCATACATCAATGACAAGTTTTGAAGGAAAAGCACAATAGCAGAACTGTCAAAAGTTATGGCCTCTTCCAGTGCAATGAGTTGCTAAGTCGAATCACTTAGTAACGTCTTGGTACTTACTCAGCTACTTCTTGGGTTAAAAATGGCCAATAAGCTACTTCTTGCAGAGAAACAAATTTGACGAATAATTTCTCATTACTTTAATTTCTAATTAGAGTTCGCCATGCCCGGAATGACGTCTGTTTCAATTTAGTGCAGGTATCAAAGTCTGTCAACTTGCTTGACACAAGTTTCGACGTAAGCATAAAAAATGTCGCGTTAGTATACTCTCCAATCATTTTCTATTGAAGTGACAGAACGTCAAAATTTGAATGTTATGTTGGTATGAGGAAATTTTGCAAGGAATTTTACTAAGAGCTGAATTGGTAGAAGTGATGTCAATGAGGTACGTCAGAAAACATGACAAATGTCAAAATTTTGCAATCGTTCTGAATTGGCCCAAAATGGCCTCCGTGTGCGTGGAGTTTTGAGTAAAGTGCAAAGAAAAATATTCACGAAAAAGCCTCAGATACGTTTATCTGTGATACTGATGCTGCTAACAATAAAAATAAACCCTAGAAGATTTGGGTTATGTAATATTTTTGCTTTCCCGCTTTTCGATCAAATTGTCAAAAGTACAGGCCCTTACAAATTAGGGTTGTACAGTTCCAGAAAAATTTTAGTTCTGCTATAGAAAATGGACGGATTTTAGGTATGATTATGCTAGCTGTCTGAGCCTCTACCAAGTAAACTTTTGCAAAAAGAAGAAATAAATCGCTAGAGAGTAGACACGAGCGAAGTATAGAATGTGGGTGTGCGCATGAACGGTAGACATCAGTTTCCGAATAAATTAGAATTTATTATTTTCGATACGGTTTTATCATGGCACCTTCTGCTAAATTATACATGCAATTACTGGGCTTATTAGGGTCTGATTATATTCATGCCCGACCTTGGAACGATAAAAAGATCTCACTCATATTCATTTGCATTTATAATAATATTCTGTGATAGATGCTATCTGCTGTTTGATTAGCTGATTGTTTTACTTTTTTCATTTACTTTTTATCATTTTAATTTATCATCCGCCCAACGAATTGGCGGAACCAACAGAGAAGCAAAACACTGACTTACCTTTGCTTAATTCAGGTTCACTATGAAAATCCAGAGGCAGTTTCTCGTGAGGATCACCTGAAAATAGAAATGTGCTTTAAGTAACTAGGTAGGTATTTTTGGCAACTTTCATACCGTGGATTTAATTATTATGATTAAAATATACACATAGTAGTATACCAGGTCACATATTATGTAATAGCATGATGATGCCATTACGGCACTTACTCTCTGAGATGACTATCGATCAATTTGGGTGATAATCAATTCAATCTGTATCAGATAAGCCGTTGTAAGTATAGTTGGCATAATGCTTTCATTTCGCATAAATTGCCCTGTAAAATGACCGTGATCAACGTAAAGTGAGGTAAGTGTTAATAGTGTACCCCGATGAAAAGTGGCACAAAGTAGAAACCTTTGGCATTTATAAGAAAACGAAAGATATCGCTGGAAAATAGAAAGGTCACCGCCATTGGGATGGTCACAGGAAATATTGTGGCCGTTAAAATTAATATGAAAAGAGCTGTTGAAGATATGATATAAGTGAACTAGTGGAAAGGGGACGCGCTTCTTGTCTTGTCATGATTTGATGTGACTGTAGCGGTGTACAACACAACGATGAGACGATAACGACACTTAAAAGGTATCGGAACAAGACTATGATGTAGCACGCAGCACAGCGGGCGTAGCGTCGACAGAAATTCAATTTAAAATCCATCGGAACAAAAAGACCACCGCTGTGATTCAATCACGATCGCCTCTTACCAATTACCTATCAATATAATAATGTTTGGACCACGCCTGATGCTGGTAACATATCCGCGCATCTGTCTGTTTCTTTGATGAATAATCATCAATTTCTATTTGTTCAACGATTTAGCGGTGATTACATTGTTTAACGTTTCACGAGTAAAGACGAACAAGAATGCAATTAATACCTTGTTTCTTGACTTCCGAAATCACAAAGGACCTCACATCACACTCACTACTCACTTACGGCTCGGATGCTTTCAAAAAGACAGCAATAGTGAGGCGATAGGAACCTTACCTCCCCAACGGTGAATCTTCGACAAATAATTCTTCCACCTCGAATTATCGCCTGGGATCAGCTGTACTGTCTTTTGGGATGAGGTGCTAGTTGGGATGAGCTGTCCGTTGGGATGAGTTGGCCAGCTGGATGAGTTGTCTGTTGGGATGACTTGGTCTGGGATGAGTTGTCTATTGGGATGACTTGGTCTGGGATGAGTTGTCTGTTGGGATGACTTGGCCTGGGATGAGTTGTCTATTGGAATGACTTGGTCTAGGACGAGTTGTCTATTGGAATGACTTGGTTTGGGATGAGCTGTCTTTTGGGATGAAAGGGCACCGCATGTGGGGTTGGTTGTTGGGATGAGATGTCTTCTGGGGTGGGATGATACGGGACCGGAGATAGGGGTGAAAAACCGAAAAACTATTAGTTACAATAATTCGAGAAGTAGTGGAGGTACCTATCCTACTGAAATTTGATGTACACGTTCGACTTCAAGTCTGTTGAAGGTGAGGCGGTGTAAATTTCTGGGGATGAAATTTAGGGGATGAAAATTGCAAAAAAATATGAAAACCCAGCAAGGGTTTAGAGGATGAAGACCATAAAAAATATAAAAACTCCGCAAGGGTTGCACGTAGCCATTTGAAACCCGGGGTTGCAACTATTGCAACTCAAAATTCCGCTTAATAAGTATTGGTCGAAATTGGTGTTATTCGATAGCTTTCCATTAATGATTCAAAAAAGGTGATACTTATATTTTTCAAAAACCACCCTTAACGGCCTACAACCCCTAACATGCAGTGACAGAAAAATACGAGAACATAAAAACTACTCAGCGTATCAGCGTTAATTTACAGGGACACTGTAGGCAGATAGGCAAAATTTCACTAAAATCTAACAAGGGGGATAAAATTTAAGAATTCAAACTAGAAATTTCTTCAAGTCAATGCTGCATAAAATTCAGGGTTAAGATATTATGAGTTTTAAACTTAAAACCTAGGCTACTAACAACCCCTCACGCTTTGTAAGCGGATAGCTTTCTATTGATGGTACAAAAAAAGTCTCAATCATCATTGGCGAAAAATCACCCTTAAAGGCGCTACCCTGAAAGCACAGAAACACGAAATTACGAAAACTGAAAAACTCTTTGAGAGATCAGGGCAGAGCTTTGCATTACAATTCTATGCTTACCTTAAAAGGCTTTAATATCGGACAAGTTGCCACCACAATTCGAGATCATTTAACAACACTTGAAACTAAAAGTGCATTTTTAACGACAATCGGCGAAAAAATTATGTGTTCAACAAGGCAAAAAACTTGCAGATTTACTGCCGCGGCTGAAGCCAACAACAAATAACTATTGTGGTCTTCATTTGGAAAAACACGATGCGGCTTCTTTTCGGAACAATACGCGATATTTTACAAAAAAGGACAATATGAGTTACCGTTACCGTTCTGGCTCGATCGAGACTTTGATTTTGGAGCTCGTTTTTGGGAAAACATTGGAACTCAAATACAGGCCGAAAAAGGCACCAAAAAGAGCTCGAACACAAGCCGCAAAGCAGAATCTCCAGGAATCTCGAACTCGAACAGGAGCTACAGTTTTCGAAAAGAAACCACACCTCACATTAAGCAGCGTTAAAATGTCAAAAAAATCGCAACTTCTTTTCGGGTAAATGAAGTATAAATATTTGTTTTTTATAGCTTTGAACGGATGATATCCTACGACTTTGTCATCACTTTGTCGTTTCGTCCGTCGAAAACGTCAAAAATTCTTAATTAGATTTGATACCGTTAGTGGCGCCGCGGAATTTTTATAATAGTCAATTGATGTTTTCTTAAGGTCACTGGATTTCTCTCTTTGGAGAGGTACGGCAAACGGTATGGAGATATAACAGGAAACATATCTCTTTCTCTTTTAAGTTTGTACGAAAATGACGTTAGATGTCAGAAAAATTACCTAAAGTTAACAGTTGTTTGTAAAATAACTGCTTACAATAGTTATTTACGCAAAGAGTATGGAAAATGATCTTGCCTGGACGAACAGGCAGCCTGCGAGTACAGGAGAGACACTTTACATGTGAGTTACGTATTAAATTTTTTAGGTGCTCGCAAAAAAATTCTGTGCGAAATTAAATATTTTAATTCAAATTATCTAAACTTAAAAATGTGAGGATCAAAATCTACAATTATTCCGGTGAAATTTGATTTTCTAGAATATTTCGGCAAAATTTCACTTTCCCGGACTAGTCCGGTCCTAAAATTAACCGGGAAAATTAATTTTTCACTTTCCCGGACTAGTTCGGGAAAGGCCACTTTCCGGTTCTAAAATTGACCGGAAAGGTTAACTTTCCGATCGAGCGTCTAAAAAGCCTATTTTTGCTTATTTTGCAGTATAGTTTCTATATTGTTATGGTTTTGTACTTAGTGGATCTCTTTATTAACCGTTCCGTATGTTCATTTTTTGAGTGAATTTAGATTTTGTGTTCCCTTTCATTTCTCTCTTACTTATTGTAAGGGTATGCTCTCTGTCCTTTTTAAATTTGTCCACACTTCCGGTTGATTGCCGTTCCTCTCCAAAGAGAGAAATCCTGTGACCTTTTTCATTAAGTCAAGCGACATCTAGTGAAAATACTTCCAATGTAGATGTCAAAGCAGGATTCAGAACCTATGTCGAATTCGTTACGACATACTCTTATGACTTTTTAATAAGATGGATTTCTTATAAACAAACAACTTCGGCCATGTTTTGTCACAGGACTCTTTCATGTTTTGTGGGCGATGCGATGAGGCCGCGCCAGAAACAGAATTAAGTACAATCAGCATCAATAATTTAATCGACTGGCGTAAGTTGTTACGCCTTTTTGGCCATACGTAAAATCACTGAAATTGTTGAGAGAACAGATGATCGGGGTTCGTTAGCACCTGTCAGATTAAGATCAGGAAGGTTTAAGAATCCCCTAAGATGGATATCCATATCGTTTTGATGGAAATAGTCTACATTTTAATTCAGTGAGCGGTTTGAAAATACTATGATTGCTATAATTATACCTATTAGGAGTAGAAAAAAATATTTGTTCATTTAATAAGTTATAGGATATTTAAGTCTTGATACATCAACGTCATCGACATGTGGTGGACGCCATAAAGCCCCCACATACATATACGTAAGGGATGATTTACGACGCATATGTCCGTGAGTAATGTCGGTTGGTGCAGGAATAGATAACTTCGGACGAGCTTGAGGACGACCGATGCTAAGCTTGCTGCAGCGGCTCTGGGCAGGAAATGAGACGGTGGCCATGATCAGGTCTACTTATCTCCATAGAATATAACTGAGCCGCTGCTTTCAATTTATTTTAATAAATCTGGGAAATACATCAGCACATCAACCAATCCGAGTAAAACGCGATAAAGTGCAGAACCGCCGCACCACCGCCCTTCGCCTCGCTTCGACGACGCCAACGACTTTCCTAGTTGATTAATTTCACTTGTACCCAAATACTGAAATTCGTCCTCAACGTTAATTACCACAGACCGATAAATCCACTAAATAATGAGATCGACGCAGAAAGATTTATACCTGCACATTATAAATTAGCTTAAATTTCGGTTTAAGGGTAATAATAAAAGAGCTGCCAAAGCCAATTCTTTTAATTGCAGACTATAAGTCAGGCTCCCCCTTCATTTTTTCCGGTATCATACAAAGAGGGATTCGTTTAAAGGTCACTAATGGTCTCTGTTATCGCCATCTGTGTTAAGAGTGTGAGTATGAAATAGGTGATTTTAATGTAGCGAACAGGATAGCTCCATGCATGCAACGGCTCTGATAAGTAGTCGACGATGCTTTGTTTTCCATTTTGAGTCCGGATTCGCTTCCTGATCAACGCCGGGCTGCGGCTGAAGACAGGGCGGCCACCAGGAAATGAATTTTAGCGCCGTCGTGCGCGGAATGCGTTATATGTTTTCTACATTACTGACCAGATATATCTCCTTGATCCTTAAATAAATCTTACTCCTAGCACTGATAATGTGACCCTTCGATTATTATCGTTCGGTTCGTTATCTGTCTGTCTACACACTGCTTTCAGAGGTCATATTAACGTTCCCAACTTTCAACATTCTCTATGGAAGTTTGCTAGTTTAAATCAGTCATTCGGCAGCTAAACTACCCTTTAATAAGTTTTGTTTTATTTAATCGAAATTTATGGCACAATGACAATTTGTACTTTTTTTATTTAACAGGAATAATATTAACACATAGGTAACAAGGCAAATTATCAAGGCCAATGACATATCCATAACAAAACGCTTTAATGTTGTAGAAAAGTCTGCAGTGCAGCGCAGCGACTTCGCTGCTGTACACTGGCGGCGCCTCCACCATATTAACAACCTCCCCAATTCTAATCACAATTTAAAAAGGCAGCAGAATTTTAGTGATTGCAGTAGCCACCCATTTTTTTAAATTGTGATGGGAATTGGGAAGGTTACTGCAATCACTAATATTTTCGAATTTTTGAGATAACATCAGATCTATATGTTTTGAGGTCCCAGGAATCCAAAAAAGAGATTTCTAAAATCTGTTTGTATGTATGTACGTACGTACGTTTGTAAACGCTCTACAGCCCAAACTACTGGAACGATTTGGCTGAAATTTGGTACATAGGCATCTCATAGCCTAACTTAGACCTGAAAAGCTTTTGGGGCCAATCGTGCAACCGCAAATGTCATTTTAGCACATCAACTTTGAAATTTTAAATACAAACCCCTATTTTTGACGTCACCATAAGAAAGGCCTTCAAATTCTGCTTCTAAGGGTATATTCTTAATGTCTTTTTAACAAAAACTTAAATATTCGAGACTTTTAACGCACTTTAAAAACATGATATAGCCCAAACCTCTGGATCGATTTGCCTGAAATTTTGCACATGGAGATGGTATCGCACGTAGAAAAGCAGAAATTTTTTTGGAGGCAATCGACAAACGGCAACTGCCGTTTTGGCACAGCAATTTTTAAATTTCAAATTATACTCATTTAACCATCTACAAGTTTGTGAAAAATTTATTGTTGCCATTAGAAAGGTCTTCAAATTCTGGTTTTAAATAAGACGAAATTCATTCATACTTGCGCCCTTTTTGTGAAAAAATGGTTTAATAACACTAAAAACACATTATGGCCCAAACTACTGGAGCGATTTGGCTGAAATTTGGTACATGGAGATTGGATGACCACTTGAAGAGCGGAAAGGCTTTTGAAAGCAGTTGGTAAACGGGAAGTGTCACTTAGGCATACTCTCCATTCATTTTCTATTGAAGTGACAGAACACCAAAATTTGAATATTAGGTTGGTATGAGGAAATTTTGCAAGGTAACAGGTGAGTTCGTAGAAGCAATTTCAATACGATACGTCAGAAAACATGACAAATGTCAAAATTTTGCAATTGCTCTGAATTGGCCCAAAATGGCCTTTAATGTGCGTACAGCTTTGAGTAAATGCAAAGAAAAATATTCACGAAAAAGCCTGAGGTACGTTTATCTGTGACACTGCGGCTAACAATAAAAATAAACCCTAGCAGATTTGGGTTATGTATTGTTTTTGGTTCGCCACTTTTCGATCAAATTGTCAAAGGAGTACACGCTGTTACAAATTAGGGTTTTACAGTTCCAGAAAAATTTTAGTTCTGCTGTGGAAAATGAACGGACTTTATCTTTAAAATTTTAAATACCTACAAGACACGGAAATCAAAGAACCACGGGAGAGCTCCCAGCCGCTTTTTTACCGTGAAGCTTTAACAAAACGCAATTTCTAACAGAACAATAAATTATTAATATGCAATTTATTTCATTGTAAAATCTTGCTAACACAATTTTTTTTTCCACGACCGAGTCAACGAGACTTAAACAATACATATAATACATTTATTGCTAAGTAAAGTTTCGTCGCATATTAACGAACGCGGGGGTTGTGTGTCTCAAGCTTTTTCCGTTGGTTTGTAAACGGGATTTCTGTTCTGTCAAAATTCCTGTCATGGACAATAATTAACAACAAAGATACCTTTTAACCCCCATTGTTACTGTTTATTGACACTGACAGTGAGTGACGGCAGAGATGACGGGAGTTTTGACGGACGTGAAATCCCGTTTACAAACCAACAGAAAAAAAACCTGAGACACAACCCTGCGTTCGTTAATATGCGGAACTTTATTTAATAATTTTGTTTTGCAAAACTATGATATTCGATCTGAAAGACATGACATGACTTTCAGTTCCAAAGCTCAATGAGAATAAGTTTATTTTGGATCACTTAATATCCTGCAATACCTGCATTGTAAATTTCACATCAGTGTCCAAATTGCAATAAAATAAGCGGAGCTTACAAGGCATCACTAACTGATGCTATGTCGTCTCTATACTTATCTAACGCATGGTTGACAGAGGGCAGACATCCCACAACAAAAGGTTAATGATTACACAGGTTTAACGAGAACGAATCGAAACACTCCTGGCGGTAGACCCTAGCTTTAGAATGTAGTTAATGAGTGTAGTTTCAATTTACCAGGTACCTGTTTATTTAATATTTACTTAAGTATCCATTGGCTGGACGCGTTATACATACATGGTAAGATGCGTGCAGTATTTTTCCTTAGGTATCGTAGATATTGCCAAAAATGCTGTAGCTGTACTTTCGTCCCGCGAAACGCATGAAGCGATCAAAAATAAACTCATCATCCGTGTGCTTTTTAGAATTGAAACTTATATGTTAGTGATTGTTATGTTTGTTTTCCTTTCCTTTGACAATCCATCTTGGAAGTAGCGTTTATTTTGGCGCGAATGGGGGTTTACATGTTATTCGCGAAAATCAGCTGCCAATAGATGGCATTGCTAAACCACAAAATGGCCGTCTCAACGAGGCCGGGGAGCTGGAGGGGGGAATTCTAGCGTGGCGTGCCTGACAGTGTCAGTTGGTGACATGAGTGACATCGCTACGTGGATTTTTTAAAACCCCAAGTTTTCCTGGAGATACAGCAACAAAACAACTACCTAACGTCGCAACTGGCAACTGACTGACGTAAGCCGAAATTATGATGACGTACGTTTAAAAGTATTTCCGTATCCGGTTACCACTTTCAGAGTAATTAAAGTATTGCCACCAGATGCTGATTTTCACGAATTCTTAAGGTAGATGGCGGATTTTTATTTGGAAATTTCGCTGTTAATGGTTGATTTCTAAAGTACAGTTCGTGTTTGATGTTATTACCTTTGTTATTAGATAACTTTTTTTAACTGGGCTTTTTGTT
This sequence comes from Pycnomerus fuliginosus, assembly GCA_963924575.1. Classification (NCBI taxonomy): domain Eukaryota; kingdom Metazoa; phylum Arthropoda; class Insecta; order Coleoptera; family Zopheridae; genus Pycnomerus; species Pycnomerus fuliginosus. The sequence goes on along the minus strand of OZ004619.1, from coordinate 17,772,290 downwards.
ATTTATTCAAATTCACATCGGGTATCACTTATGCAACCAGTAGCACGATTTTATTCAGGTGTGTTTAGTGTAGAGCCCTCATGGCGAACGTCGATTGTTTTCACAAATATTATCATCGTATCGCTATGGAAGGGCAGTTCGGGTATGTTCAGCATTTATTTCTATTCTTACACTGAAATATTCTCAAATGTCATGTCATCTGTCATAAAAGAAGGAACCTGTAAAAATTAACCTCCCATAATTCCGTGCACTTTTTAATATGGTCAATTCCAAGACCCGCTCATGAGTTTATTTTAGTTCGCTTGATATAATTATTGTTGTGGTTTTGAATGCCCTATGGGCCTCCATTTCCCAAATTGCATTTCTAAACTATAGAATCCACAAAAATAACACTTACATTCCATAGTAACCACCTACGTACCTACCTTTACTACACTATTATGGCCATTGGCAAAAATATGTACATTTATTTATCTTTCGCAATTTTCAGTTGAAAATAATCAATAAAATTCATCCACCAGAAATAACCTAAATTTCATAGGAGATCTAATTGCAAAATTACAAATGCAACGAACATTCCCGTTCGGCGATAATTTCCTGTAGTTGGTGGGCGAGTAGAATGTTGATTTTGTAAAATCTTGTCATCGTTTTCATCATTAATCAGTGGAGGAGAGACAGCGGGATATTACATCTCTTGTAGATGCCGGCAACTTCCGCCGACAGATCGTAAACGAAATGGGAACGAATCTGCATATTTATACAAAATCATAAAGCACTGATATGGGAGCTCTCCGTGCGTTCGTTTTGTAGTTGATGCACAGACGGCCGGGCCAGTAATAAATGGACTTCGATTATATTTACTCGTACTTGGAGACTGGAATTATACTCTATTTCCAGGGGAAATGCCACCGCTTCCATGAAAAGCTTACTGCTTATCATTCAGTGCAAAGCTTTAATCGGGCAGATCGACATGAACACGTCATTGATGAATCCAACAGAAAACTGAAGCAGTAGGTACGAATATTAAAAGGCCACAATGACAGCTCGTGTATCTTTGCGCAAATGCGAACCAAAATTTGAGAACCGTCCTTGTATGCTGTTTGTTCTTCTTAGGCATAGAACCGTAAGTATTTTATTATTATTATTAGTAATCGGAGTCTAGATATAGCGGGTGGAAACAATATTTGGGAGACCCTAAGAGCCGCCTCATTACGAGGGTTATAACTGTGACAATGATACCCCGCTACACGGACAAACACAGGTGTCTGGTGTACCTACTAACTAGTGGATATTTTAAATTTATTCCCGCGAGCCGTACTCGACAATTTTAGTTTTAAAGCCACGAATAATTCACTAAACAGTGTAAGATAAGACTGAAGTGTAAATCCATCAACTCTCCCTTAAATAGGGGCTATTTCGATAATTGCAGACGACCCACTGGCCACTACTGGCAAAATCTCATTATCATTGTCATTAGCATAGAGACAGAACGATTTAACCAACAACAATCGAAAAGAAATGAAATAGCAAGAATTCTGAAACAAAGTTATTTCCTAGAAAGCAGGTAGTAGGTAAGGTAGGTACTCCTACATATGTACCAAAAGCGTACGTCAATTTTAAACTCATTCTAATTCCAAATTACTTGACTTGTCAAAACTTTATTCTTGTATGAGTTGCTTGGGTGCCTGTGCAATGATTTTAGTAGTATTTCATTATCTATAATCAATCGATTTGTGCTTGTTAGATAATGAAAATTCGCAAATCCGGCCTGTTAACACTTGATTTTCGTTTGAAAATTATCCTTACACAAAAAATTAAGTATTTGATTTCCCCTGATTGATACCCCTTGATTCCATGTTGTTGTGTATCTTTAGGTGCTGAGTGATAACGGAAAAACTGTTTAAAAAAAATCGTATTATAGACTGCGGTGCCAGTGACTAATCTGCTTATTGCTCAGTGCCCCCAGTGCCTTATTTAAATGAACACCTAATTATAGCATCCAGTTAAATGGCATTAAAAATCGTCTCCAGCGGGAAACGAAACAATATAAATGGGGGTATTATGCGGTCTTTTTAAGAATGTAATTATTTTTGCAATTTTTTCCTTGCCGCTGGTGTACCTGGAAGCAAGCGATATTTTAAACTTATCACAAATGATATAAAGTAGTGTAATTTTTACATAAAATTTTCCGCTACACTTTTCCATTAATCTGCGGCTTTATCTTAATGATTCTTATTCTAAAGTTGGCGGAGTTTTTAAAAACCCCTCAGATTGTATCTAGCCTTATCTGCCCCAGACTTGTTTATGCCGGAAATGCTTTTCACTCTATAGTCTATGGTAGCCAGTTATCCGGCAGCCAATTTTAAAACTATTTATCCATTCATTCAATTTGAAATTTACATTATAAATTGGGGATCGATCGGAATTCTGTCTGTAATAAAGGGGTGTAGGTACAGCCCATTCGCTATAAGCTGAAGCACCAGGGTTAGAGAAAAACTTTAGAATTTCCCCTAGAATGTGACAGCCAACTGCAATGTGCATTCTTTCACCAGTGGTGGCGTACTGTTTAAAATAAAATTTAAAATTTTCTATTGGAAAAATAGAGCGGCAAGAATGTTTTATAATAGTAGAATACGTACACATACTGCGAAATAATTGAATAAAGTACTCTGTGTCTTTTACCACGTGTGAACAACTGTAACTTGGTTGACTTCAATCAACATTGAAATGAATTGAAAGACCTGATTGGGGAATGTAACCTTAGTTTACGTTGTTGTCTTGGAGATATAAATGTTTTCTTGAAAGTCAACATTTTGAGAAACTGATAGTTAACTTGCTCTCATGTCAATTGACTTGGGAAAAATATGGACGTTAAAATTGATATTTAAAAGAGAACAACGTAAACAAAGGTTACGTTTTCCAATCAAAGGTCACGTTTTCCAATCAGTTCTCTCAATTCATTTGGCTGACTAAAGTCAACCAAGTTACCAGAATAGGACTGAATCAATGATTCAATCGAAACGTGCACCCCAGAGAAACGACATTAAAAACAATATTTTAGCAGCTTTGACATACTTCTAGTTAGGGACTTAGCTAATATGGCTAATACCGTGTTTCATCGTCCCCCTAATATGTATAGGCGATTAACGTGAGTACCGAAATGAATTATGAATGTTTTTGACAATCCACCAATAGAAAAGGATGGAACGAAAGCCACGCCTTTTCCGGTATGGGAAACTCACATCAAAAGTCTAGGCTATCACACCACAACTAGGGTTTTTCTTGTTGCTTATTAACTTGTCTGTCAGATTGACATTTATATAACCAATCCGCGGACACCGGATGCGCACGCAAGTCGGAGTGGGAGGTCTCAAGAAATAGGTCAATTAGATTTTCTATCTGAGCTATTAGACCCGGTTTAATGGAAAGCTTTAATTTTGATTAACATTATGGACAATGCCCTAACATTAGTTCTTCATATATTGGAAATCGTTAACACAGCTTTGAGAACGTTAGGTTTTAGTTATCGCAACACACAGGATTTCACAAATATACACTGTTTTAAATTATTGTACTATAAAATTTCTTTTTTTTTTTACTCCGATGCCAATCTATAAGTACTTAAACAAAATGGATCTCGATACCTTCAATATTATTGTACTATAGTTTAGTAAGATCAAGACTTGAATATTGTTGCGTCGTATGGTTGCCGTATCATCAAATCTATATTCAATTGCTAGAAAATGTTCAAAGAAAATTTGCAAGTGATCAAGCTTCTTCTTGATCTGGTTGATGAAGATTCGTTGTGCGCTAGAAGATATGTGACTGCACTTATATTTTTGCAAAAACTGTTAAATGGTAGTGGATCGTGTTCAGAACTCACTAATTCCATTAGTTTCAATATTCCTCGTATAAACAGTCGTTGTCCATTGACTTTTTATTATGATGTACGAAACACCTTTAAGCATCTTAACAGTCCACTTTTATTTTGTGTACGATTATATAACTCGTTGTCTGATAGTGATCAATTTGATATCTTCTTTAGAAATTTGGCTTCTGCTAAATGTAAGTCTAAATTATTGTTAAAATTTGCTTAAGTTATTCTTTATAACTGTTATACTTTTTTTCTTGTATCATATTATGTCCACTATAGACAAATTTGTCTGCTGGAAATAAATTATATTATTATTACGAAATCGGGGGTTACTGTGCTCACGCGTTCTTTGTTTATAAAGTGCCATCAAACTGCCAAAGTGTGTAGGTATTCGATATAGGTAGGATAGGTACATAATAATTAACGTTCTTAAGGACAATCATGGTGTGAATTAAAATATAACTTAAAAAACCTAATGAGCGGTATAGGTATCAAGCTACATCCATCAGTAGAATTAAATAAATAGTGCAAAAAATAGTGAAGCTTAAAAAAAAGAAGTTTGTCCGGTTTTTATGACCATAACTTATACAGATTAGTAGCAATCCAATAATATTTTCCCTATATAAGAATGATGAAACTAAACGATTAAATGAATCCAAGAACTTGAAAGTCTTGAAACAGTGTTGAGATTATTCAAACGTATCTCACCTTAAAATATTTCCAAGAGTATGTACTTACCTACCAAAAAGATTACCGTGCGAGGACGAGTATAAATTATACAATAAGCGTAAATCTAAAGTTGGGTGTCAGTACTATTTATTAGCATAAATTTGATAAGCTACATCCGATAACCCAGTGGAAAAAAATATCTTCCATCTAAATATAGGATTATTTTTATGGTAAGTACGTAAAAGAACGGTAGAAACACGACCGACTGGTCTGAAAGATATGATTTGATACTGAGCAAGGACAGTTCGGAATTTAATCTTTTGCTTTAATGGTATAAATTATTCTGTGTGATAAGTAAATAGGTAAAACTCATTCCATAATCGCTTGGTTTCTCTTGCTCTCTTGATAACGTCTTTTGCAGCCTGTTCACTTGGGTCGGGAACCACGCTTTGTGTTCACACCGACACTCAAGAATATAAATACTCACACAAAAAATCAGGTATTAGTAAATTGTCAAACCATTAATTAGGAACGATTAATCAAAATATCTTTAAAGATTTCTAATGTCTAACGATCTGTTTACATAGTGAAACACAAAGTGGAAGTGCTACTCGAAAATGGTGGTGATTTTTGTTAATTCCTTGATTTTTTCGTGTAATATGAAAAGTATACATAATTGAAACTTTTGTATCTATTAGTGAGTGGAAGGTGGATGATGTCATCCCAATCAACGTTCCAGCACAATCGCTCGGGGATGGACCCTTTATCGTGACGGAAGTGTTTCTAAAAATTGGCAATATACAGGGTCTTTCTGACATGGTGGTACCAGGCGAATTTCTCATCTGTTGATGAGATAGTGCCAATACTGCCAATAAACTTTTTAAACTCCAAATGGGCTTTGGATGGGGTACCTCTGCATGTATTTTCAAGTAGTTTTTTCACTTCCGGTTTAACCGGAAATTAACCTTGTTTTTTTTCAAATAGAAAAAGCTTTTTCTTAACGGATTCGGGATCTACGATTTTTTCTGAGTTAGAAACATATTTGTTTCATATTTGACCGAAAGTGCAGTCACGGCCACCCTAGATTTTCAAGAACATCAAAGAAATCAAGTTTAGTTTTTCGGTACAAATTACTTCCTTATGCAACTATTAACCTCCCCAACCTCATCACAATTTAAAAAAAATGGGAGGTTACTGCAATCACTAAAATTTTCGAATTTGAGATAGCACCAGATCTTTATGTTTTGAGGTCTCAGGAACCCAAAAAAGGGGTTTTTTAAATGTGTCTGTGTGTATGTACGTACGTACGTACGTACGTTCGTACGTACGTTCGTTTGTAATCACGCCACAGCCAAAACTACTAGACCGATTTAGTTGAAATTTGGAACATAGGCATCTCGTAACCTAACTTAGATCTGAAAAGCTTTTGGAGCCAATCGTGCAACCGGAAATGCCATTTTGGCACATCAACTTTTAAATTTTAAATGCAAACCCCCATTTTTCACTTCACCATAAGGAAGACCTTCAAATTCTGCTTCTAAAAGTGTATTCATTCTTAGTGCCCTTTTGACCAAAAATAAAAAAAAAATTGATTTTTATCGGACTTTAAAATCGCGGTACAGCCCAAGCCCCTGAACCGTTTTGGCTGAAATTTTGCACATGGGGATTGTATTACACGTCGAAGAGCTGAACAAATTTTGAATTCAATCGACTTACGGAAAGTGCCGTTTTGGCACACCAATTTCCAAATTTAAAATTATTTTTTCATTTGACCATTAAAAACAAGTTTTTGAAAGATTTATTGTCACTATCAGAAAGGTCTTCAAATTCTGGTTTTAAGTAGGACAAAATTAATTCGCATTTAGCGCTGTTTGGTTCAAAAAAGCAAAATTTTATAATAACAGTAAAAATACATTATAGCCCAAATTACTGAATCGATTTGGCTGAAATTTGGTACATGGAGATCGGGTGACCCATTGAAGACCTGAAAGGCTTTTGAAAGCAATTGGCCCACGGGAAGTCCCATTTAAGCATATCAACTTAAAATTTTAAATACAAGACCTCATTTTTTATGTCGCCATTAGAAAGGCGATCAAATTCTGGTTCTAAAAATGTGTTCACAGTTTCGGCCATTTCAGTAGAAAATAGAGAAAAAATTCTTTCTCAATAAAAGGGAGCGGGCTGACAGTGGATGACATAAAGTGGCAGTTATTGTCAAAAAGGTGGCAAAAGATTAACCTTAAAAGGAACATATTGTCAAATGTGATGGGTGATGTCCGAGGTGATGTCGGTATTTGTCAGAAAATTGCGAAATTAGTCAAGGATTAAAAAAATTCTGTTGAATTGACTACTATCTACACAGAATACAAAGATCCACGCGATGGGGAGGTTCCAGCCGCTTCTCTGCTGCATTTTTTTTGTAATAATAATAATAATAATAATAAGTTTATTGTTCTTCATACTTAAAATAGTATATGAACATATGCAAATAAACAATAATGTTTAACAAGCGTACGCCGCACGTTTGTAAAAATGATAAAATAGCTATAATTGTTAATAATAGGTATTATCAAGTACAATATTAATCCCCTGTGACTAATAAAAGAAAAAGAAAGAAAAAAACCGCCAATACATTATAGAAGCTATAGTTTATAATCATGTTGTTACAACCTACATTATTTATTCCTCTAAAAAAAAATTGTAATTGTAACAGTAAGAAATTAGAGACAATTAAAAACGGTTTTAAAAAAAGTAACTGCGCAGTTGAATTTGTATCGAAAAAACACAGTTGACGATTTCTTTGACGTTTTTGAAAATCTAGGGTGACCGTGACTGCACTTCCGGTCAAATACGATACATGTTTCTGACTCAAAAAATCGTAGATCCAGAATCCGTTAAGAAAAAAGAATTTCCGGTTAAACCGGTGTCCCCATCTAAAGCCGATCTGGAATACTGTAGAGTTTATTGGCATAATCTCACCAACAGATGCGAATTTCGTCTGGCGCGACATGTACGAATGACCCTGTATAGTATTTTTTCATTCTGCCCCCCCGGGAAATTAGGAATTTTATTTTCCTTCAAACTTTAAAGTCGATCTGCCAAAATGGAATTACCCCCGTGGACCAATTATTGTTTCCAAAAGTCTTTCAGCCCTTCAACGGGTTACACAATCTCCATATGTACCAAAGGTACGTGGAGAAGTATTAGGCGTCAAAGAATCGAAAATTTTAAAACACAACCCCTTTTTATATCACCAATCACCATTAGAATTTTGGTTCTGAAAATGTATTCACAATTTCGGCAGAAAAATATAAAATTTTCATTCTCATTATAAAGTAGCGGACTATAGGTAATATAGGAATGGCGTGAAAATTACAGTTGGTATTGGTGGAACGTACGTGACATAACAAAGTTTAATAATCGGTAACAATAGCTACAAAAGTCAGAAGCTGTTATGAACAATTGTTGACCATTGTTAAAGTTTGTTACGTTACGTACGTAAAGTGGTTGTGAATAGACTTTAATGAGAGCGCAGCGGTCTCACAGCGGTTTTACTACCTGCACGGAAATCAAAGATTCACGCGGTGGGGAGGTTCCAGCCGCTTTATTGGTTGTCCATTTTTTATTCATGAGATTAATTAAACAGGTGGTGAAGAACGGATCAAGTGCATCAACGAACGACCGATAGTATGGTCACGAATATTTGCTTTCGGTACCAACTGATTTATTGAGTCAGATTTCCGTTTTCTCCTTTACTTACTTAATATTCATTTATTCATGTATCTAAGTCCACATGGCAAAGTTGATGAAATTCGACTTATTGTAAATGTTTATTATAAGGGACTAAAGTAACATCAGGATTTCTGTAGTAAGCAGTTGGGTTCGAGCTACTTAGGGGAATATTATTCAATAGTTAAATATTAAAACGTCGCTAGAACCACAGCAGGTATGGCAAGAAGATTTTTTTACCATAAGAAGATAAACGACTCTCCGGCCACGCATGGACTGTTTGTAAGTATCCGCATTTCTTTGCGATAGCGATAGGTGATGATCGTGCATATTAAGCAAAGGTTTTCTGCATTTCCTCTTTAGCTTTTTTCATTTACGGCGAATCCTAACGGGCTCGTATCGTACAGGTCGGCTTATTACCACGACATAAAGTCTTACACCTAACACTCAATATGCAGAACCAGACCGCACGACTAGTTTAAAGCGCCCCCATTGAGTAGCCGGCGCTAGTGTCGACAAGATTAATAGCAGCTTTTGATACAACACTCCCCATGCTTTATGACATTTCCCGTGCTCTGTCAGCAGCACATTTGTCAGGTGAGCTACTAATCCACACAAACAACCCTGGACTTAACGGTCACTAATGGACTAGTTCGATGCAAAAAATCACATAGATCGACATTTTCCTCTCGGCATCCTCCGTTTCTGAGATAAGGGGGTATTTTTTGAAGCGAGCTACAAACAAGACTGCAAATCTATGGCAAATGACGCTGGTGTAAGCTTTTCACAATACCTATACAGGGTGTTCCAAAACGCTCGCACTTCCTTTTAATGGAATATCCAAAAAAATAAAGCCGACGTATTTATGCGACTTTCAAAAATATTAAATTTTCACCGATTTCTTCGATATTTTTGAAAATGTAGGCCATGACTGTACCTCTCTGGTCATCAGGTATGACAAAGTGTCTCTAACTCAGAAAAAATTGTAGATTCTGAATCCGTTGACATCCGTTTGGCATTAAAAACAAAGTCAAGACCATTTCCGGTTAAATCGAAAGTGAAAATATTACCACCCAATTGTGCCCCTCAATCCACGGGGTCGATCAGTGTTTATTTATGCAAATGTGGAAATAATTAGAAGACAATAGTTTTTTGTGTTAATATGTTCTACTTTATGCACTGTTTAACATACTAAAAGTCCTGACAAATCCTGCTTGTGCGTTAGCCGCAATCTTCAAAAAATGGTGGAGGACGTGGGTCCCACCGCAGTTTCTCCTTTATATCTCGAAAACCATTGATCCTACGTGAAAATTCACGTGACTAAACTGAAAGAGAATAAAATTTGTAACAGAATGAGTATATACTAGCATTCATGGCTTCTTCTGTTTTGCAGAAAAAAAATGTTAAATGAAAAATTTGATGCGTATTAGAATTTGTTTTATGCAAATGTAGAAATAATTACAAGACAATGGTTTTTTACGTTAAGATATTCTAATTTATCTACTGTTTAACATACTAAAAGTCCTGACAAATCCTGTGTGTGCGTTAGTCGCAATCTTCAAAAAATAGTGGAGGGCGTGGGTTCCTCCAACGTTTTTCCTGCATATTTCGAAAATCTGTTATCCTACGTGAATTTCTCACGTGACTGAACTGAAAGAAAATAAAATTTGCAATGGGTATATACCTGCATTCATAGCTTCTTCTGTTTTTCTGTTTCCGAGATATAAAAGAAAAATTTCGGTGCAAAACAGAAGAAGCCACGAATGCAAGTATATACTCATTCTGTTGCAAATTTTATTCTCTTTCAGTTTAGTCACATGAAAAATTTACGTAGGATCAACGGTTTTCGAGATATAAAGGAGAAAGTTCGGTGGGACCCACGTCCTCCACCATTTTTTGAAGATTTTAGTATGTTAAGTAAAGTAAAAACTATTGTCTTCTAATTATTTCCACATTTTTTCCTAATACGACTGGACTATAATACATGCAAAAAGGAATCCATATTTTAGGATAAGTCAAGTATTTAAAAGCGTTCAAGTGCTTGTTTACGCTATGTTATTACGATAACGACTGTCCTTCCACTTTTCAGCCCTTAATTAGGGAACTTATTAGTTTCTCACAATATTCGAGTTAGTTAATTTTATGTAAATCTACGATACAAATGCGTCTTTTTTTAAGTGGGGTGGTGGAACAAAAGGATTTAACTGAATTTAATAGTTATTTACCTAATTGCGTTTTGAAAAGATCGATTTTACGCAATTAGGTAAAATGTTGTAATACGTTACGAAAAGCCCCAGTTGTTTGACTCGCATAATTTTGCAAAACTCGCTATCGCTCGTTTTGGCAAATATTACGGCTCGTCAGACAATATAGGGCTTTTCATAACTAATTACGTAAATAACTATTGTATAACAAGGTTTGAAAGTACATGTTTGCAGAACGAGGCTTAGAAATTGCAGTACGAGCGTAACAAGTGCTGCAACTAAGCCAGGTCTGCAAACATGCTTTCAAACAGAGGTATTTTTTCTACGACTTTTGTGATTAAATGCGCCAGATTCTTAAAATAACTATAGACAGTAACAATATCAACAAATGTCACAAAAATTGTCATTGTCGTGAAATAAAAAACACCATCATGCACTGAAAATAGGCATAGCATGCACTGAAAGTGATTGGTTGCTATTGTAATCTACAAAACGTAATCTGTGTGAAAAACAGACACTTTCAGCATAGAAAACAATTTATGAAACTTAATTTACTATATTAGGAGTAGAAAAAATCTTCTATTTCGCCCAAAATCCCAAATACCAACAACATCCTCAATTTGGAAATGAAATTTTCCAGACAGTGCGGACAGTGCATACATATTAAACGATTGCATACAAGGATATACCTGTTTACGGTTAGGCCATTAAAGATGATTTTCAATACGGATATACAAAGTCTATTAACAACCGGCTTATCTATATCTTAAAAGGAAGTTCTAATCACTTGAAAATTTATCAAATGGTGAACTTTCGAGTATCCGGCATTGTTCCAAACATGATTATCTGGAATCTTTAACGTAGTTTCAAGAGTAGTTCGGTAAATAACGCCACCAAGTAATTCCATATTTACTTTTTGAATCCCGCGCTACCCTTAAACTAAGTGAGCATTTCTTAAAAACGAAACATAAATACCATCTTTTACGAAAACTTTATTAATAAACACCTACTCGTACTCAAACAAGTTAGGCTAAAGTATGGAATATTGCCCGTAATGCTTGAATCGTCAATTTTCGGCAAGATTCCTCAGAGAAGTAGTGGTTTTTTGAATTCTACGTTCAATGGTGTGATTGCCAATTTTTAACTTCTACGCTTTAGGGCAGCAAGTTACTAAAATTGATCGAAAAATTGAATCACCGTTTGCGTTATAGGGTCCTGGGAATAGAAAAAAAATGTTTTTGAAAAATTTCTTTCTGTGTGACTGTGTATCTGTCTGTGATCACGCTGCAGCTCAAACTATTGAACGTATTGAGATGAAAGGCGCACATTTTCAGTGTACTTTAAAATTTTAAATACAAACCCCCATTTATCGCATCACCATAGGAAAGCTCTTCAAATTCTGCTTCGAAAAATGTATTCACACTTGGCAAAAAATCGGTGCCGTGAAGAACACATATTTACAGGGTGTTCCTAAGCCTCGTACAGATATTTCAGGGTGTTATTGCCCTATTGGTTTTAAGTCAAAAAGTTCCTATGGAAATATGTTTGTAAGGGAGTTACGCCCTACAAAGGGGTACTTAAAATTTCAGTTTTCTATTTTAAATGTGTTTTCTACTTAACTAGAATTTTCCTCAAGTTGTCTTCAATTAAAATTTTCAGTTAAACCTTCATTATCTGTCTCTATTTTAACTAATTTGGTCGGTTAAATAAAATTATGCAGAACAGACCAAATACGACGATAGTGGTTGGCACTATTTAATGTGGAAAGTGCCCTCAACTGCAAAAAATATGGAGGCCCCGTCCAAGATGTCCTGATGTGAGGAAAAATCTGAAAAAAATTTAAGAGAAATCCCATTATGACACTAACCATTCGTCCAAATTTCAAAATCCCATAATTCGTGCTTTTCCCAGTAATTTAAAGAAAACTGTTTGGGGTACCCCTTTGAAAGGGCGTAACCCCGACATACGTCCATAATTGTAAATTTTTATTACCGGATTTGTAGCTGTTTTTTTTTCAAGTCGAAAACTTTAGTGCCATATTTTCGAAAAATTTAATTTTAGTGGCAAAACGGGCCTTTTTTGAATTTATTTTAGTAAAAGGGCATATTCTTGCTATATCGGATTCGATAGCTGTTGCATTCCAGATCTAAAACCTTAGGCCATCTTTTCGAAAAGTTTAATTTTAGGGGTGAAAAACATTTTTGTTTGAATTTTTTGTGCTGTTTTGTATTTGTCGCATTCTCGTCCGCATGGTTCAGATGGGGGGGGGATACGGGATCGATGCGCATCTCCCTCTGAGCGGTTAGGCACTCGGGCAGTCGATCGACTGGGAATGTCTTAAGCATTTTTTTACTTTATTCTTTTATTTTATTTTTAAATTAGGTATATACTATATATGTTGGTATGAGGCAATAAAATATTCTTATTATTGCTATTATTACTAAGTACAGTCACGGCCAGCCTACATTTTCAGAAGCAACCCTACTTAAGATAGATACTTATTCTTATTTTTACCTACCTTTTCGTGCAGTTTGCGTTACAGGAATCAACAGCTGCTGCCAATATACCTACATAAATATTTACGAAGAAAAAAAGAAGCACGATTGTTTTTCTTTTTTCGTGTGGCGGCTTCGAAAGTTTTTTGGGGGCGTCATCGCGATGGTATTGTTTGAATATCGGTGATGGTCGGTCGTGTCTGGCGCACCTCAAATTATCAGGTGCGATCTCGGGCAAACAGCCGAGGGCCGGGGATAACCAGAACACTGGTCGTATTCAATATTTTTATCAGATTTGCGTATTCTCACGTTTTCTAGCGAAGATGTGCGATAACTCTATGGTTCGGTTATCTATAGCTGTTTGTTTGCTGAAATTAATTCCAGGCACAGTCGGGAGATCGCTCATTAATCAGCTGGACAGATGTTGATGGCCCTGGTTGTGATTTACAGCCCTGATGTCCCGGTTCTGGCAGTATTAAAAGAATATGTAACACACATAAGCGTGAAAATACATCCATCATTTGAATTTTTATCAAAGTGAGTGAAGGTACGTAGACAAAACTTATTAGCTTTTAAAGAGATTTTGCCAGATTTATAAGAAATAATCAAGAATATTATCAGGTTGACTTGGGTTTATGAATCACCTATCGACCTATCTATTGATACCCCCTGTATCAACAGTTGAAATGATAAAAAAACAGACCCTATTTCACTTTTTTTAACTTTTACACTTTAGCGCAGCAAGTTACTAAAATAGATCGAAAAATTTAATCACTAAAAATATCAAATCTTTAGGTACGTTTTAGGGTCCTTGCGCGAATTTTACAAAATTAACGCTCGGACGGTTGAAAAATTGTGAAGGGGGACGAAAAGTCAAGAGGGGTGAAAATGGATTGCGACATTCGAATTTCCCAATAAAACTGCGAGTTTTAAAGTCGATTATTCGAGTTTCAAAAGGCGAATAGTCGGGTTTCAAAAGTCGAATATTCGAGTTACAGAAGGGGTTTTATTTATGACATCCTTCGCTCCTCCATGATGCGGGCTATCCATTTCAGGCTCGTGTTTTGTGATTGACTCGTTGATGGAGTTCACATATTATCACGGGAGCGTTTCACGAGCTGAAAATAATCACAGTACTGCGATTTTGTAACTCGAATATTCGACTTAGAGACTCGAATATTCGATTTTGAAACTCAAATAGTCCATAAGCAGTGCAACATAACGTAATTGGTGGAGGCGAATTACCGTAGCAACCAATCACTGGACATTGCCACCCTTTTTATTTATTTATGATAACTATATCAATCATCACTGTAGTGACCATCATTTAATTAACCTCCCCAACCCCATCACAATTTTAAAAAAATGGGAGGTTACTGCAATCACTAAAATTTTCGAATTTGAGATAGCACCAGATCTCCACGTTTTGAGGTCTCAGGAACCCAGAAAAGTGGTTTATAAAATGTGTCTGTGTGTATGTTCGTACGTACGTTCGTACGTTCGTACGTTCGTACGTACGTTTGTAAACACGCCACAGCCAAAACTACTGGGCCGATTTGGCTGCAATTTGGTACGTAGGCATCTCATAACCCAACTTAGATCTGAAAAGCTTTTGGAGCCAATCGTGCAACCGGAAATGCCATTTTGGCACATCAACTTTTAAATTTTAAATGCAAACCCCCATTTTTCACGTCACCATAAGAAAGACCTTCAAATTCTGCTTCTAAAAATGTATTCATTCTTAGTGCCCTTTTGACCAAAAATTTAAAAAAAAATTGATTTTTATCAAACTTTAAAATCGCGGTACAGCCCAAGCCCCTGAATCGATTTGGTTGAAATTTTGCACATAGGGATTGTATTACACCTCGAAAAGCTGAACAAATTTTGAATTCCATCGACTCACGGAAAGTGTCCTTTTGGCACACCAATTTCCAAATTTAAAATTATTCAATCATTAAACCATTAAAAACAAGTTTTTGAAAGATTTATTGTCACCATCAGAAGGGTCTTCAAATCTTGGTTTTAAATAGGACAAAATTAATTCGCATTTAGCGCTGTTTGGTTCAAAAAATCGAAATTTTATAATAACAGTAAAAACACATTATAGCCCAAATTACTGAATCGATTTGGCTGAAATTTGGTACATGGAGATTAGGTGACCCGTTGAAGACCTGAAAGGCTTTTGGGAGCAGTTGGCCCACGCGAACTGCCATTTAAGCATATCAACTTAAAATTTTAAATACAAGGCCTCTTTTTTATGTCGCCATTAGAAAGACGATCAAATTCTGGTTCTAAAAATGTATTCACAGTTTCTGCCATTTCAGTGGAAAATATTGAAAAAATTCTTTCTCATTAAAAGGGAGCAGGCTGACAGTGGATGACATAAAGTGGCAGTTATTGTCAAAAAGTTGGCAAAAGATTAACCTTAAAAGGAACATATTGTCAAATGTGATGGGTGATGATGTACGAGGTGATGTCGGTATTTGTCAGAAAATTGCGAAATTAGTCACAGACGTCAGACGATAAGGATAAAAAAAAAATCTGTTGAATTGACTACTATCTACACAGAATACAAAGATCCACGCGATGGGGAGGTTCCAGCCGCTTCTCTGCTGCATTTTGAATTTCATTGATTTCATTCTATGGTCTATCCGGGATCCACATGACCGGGATTCACCCTATTTCCATGGAGAATCATTGTTGTCAACAATGAATCGCCATGGAAATCGGGTGAATCTCGGTCATGTGGATCCCGGACAGAGTATAGAATTTCGACCGTGCATTCAGTTATGTTAGTATAAACAGACTCTTTGGGTGATATACTCCTATACTCATAAGTCATTACAGTGTTTTGCTGTTTATTTCTATGTAAAGTAGCGCTTCAATTTTTGAAAATTCTTGTAATTTGTGTTCCACTTTGCCAAACGTGTTCTCCCGTCTTGCTATCGTTAGTTATTTATGTTTTGGCAAGGGCTGTGTGGAAGAACAGTCCCCGTCTCGTATGGGAGAACTGAACACAGCCCTTGAGATTTACCAGCAACTTATTTCATCATTTATCTTTCTTCTTTCTCACGTATTGTATTTTTGTTCTGGTAAATAAAAATTAAAAAAGAAAAAAAAAAGCCGAGGTAAAAGTAAGTGCAGAATGCTTCATAAACCATGATCGAAAAAATGCATATTATTTATTAAGTCAGAGCACGAAAGTCCAGGTTAGAAATCAGATTATTTGGAATTAATCGAGAACGACAAAAAGATAATGAACTGAAAACTGTGGCGGATTTAGGGGGGTTATTCGGCGTATTCAGTCCATTCTGCCGAATATTCGATTCGGCCGAATAGCAAGTCTAATATTCGGCCATTCGGCCAAAAATTCCAAGTTTCTTTCTACCATCACTTATAACACATTACTAGAAGTTGGAACGTTTAAGAAAAATAAAGTAAAATTGAAATAATAAAACAATACAAAACAAAACAAGAACTTAAAACTACAAAATACTTTGGTTAACAAAATACATAATTCACATTCTGGTTTAGACTGTTTTGTATGAAACTACAAAAGTACAAAGTTTAGGTTACGCCGGTTGATGCGCATCACGCACTGCACAACTATTCGGCGGAAAAGGCCGAATATTTATTATTCGATCAGGCCGAAAACTACCGAACAGATATTAATGAAATTTGGAAAGGGGTTTAGTGTTGGCCTTCTGGTGAGCCCAGTCAATTTTGTTGCTAATCTACAAACGCCAAGTGCTTTTTTGGCGTATCAACTTTGAAATTTGACTGATGAACACCAATTTTTCTTATCAGCATATGAAAGGTCTTCAAATTCTGTGTCTAAAAATGTATTCACTTAACGCCTTTTAGGCATAAAATCAAAAAAATCGAAACGAAGCAACATTAGATAATACGCTACAACCCAAACAATTTAATCGATTTTGCTGAAATTTGGTAGGTACCAGTACCCGCCTAAGAGCTGATTTAATTTGGTGGCCATCGGCCAAGGGCAAGTGCCATTTTGGCATATCAACTTTGAAATTTGACTAATAAACTCCCATTTTCTTTATCAGAACATGAAATATCTTCAAATGTCGTTTCCAAAAATGTCCTCAAACTTAGCACCCTTTGGTCAACCGCTTTGGTCAAAAACCGCTATTTCTATAGGTAACGGTTCTTCTTCTTTTGATGCAACAAGATTTATGACTTTGTTATAATTATATGTAACATGTTTTGTTGCATAGTGTGGATCCAGCTTATTATACAGATTCTTATCCAGCTTTTGCAGCAAATCTCTCAATACCTGTTCGCACAACTTCTTTACAATCAACCATGATGCTATGCTACGTGATGGGCGGTTTTCTCACGTCACAAGATTATTGAATGTCGAGTCAAATGTCAACATTAACAATTTTTTTATTCTATGAAGAAATATAGTCCCTTACATCCATTCCAAATCCCATGTGTACCTATTTAAATATAAACCGACAGAATCTTAATTTACTCCATAATATGCGAATTGCGAACAACTGACATTTATTAAGGCATCCGAATAAAGGTTAACTTAGCCTCAATTTTATCATTACGAGCTTATTACTTGGCGCAATGGCGCGTTTGCACTGAAATGAAATGTTCCTACCTATTTAATGCGATGTACTTGTAATCAGAGATAATGATGGTGCAGCCTTATCGCAGGATGCAGTTTCACCGCATATTCCCGGAATATATTTTGCCATAAAAAGACGACTGCTCCGTGGACAAATTTTATTTTACATTAATTAACGTAAAATTGCAAGTAGGTGTGCTACAAGGGCTTGGCAGTCCGATTGTTGATTAGAAGGGGAGACAAATCGACGTTGGGTAATATTTTACGACTCCACGTTTTGTTTTTATCCCCTTTGATCTGACTAATCTACAACATAGCGGTGAATAATAAGGACTGGTTAACGAATGCATTCAACGTATCTGGTTAACATAACAAACATTCCTGTAAATCCTTGGAGTGTCGCAGAGGCCGTGATTACTTTATAAGCTTGAATTCATATATCACAAGAATCGCTACAAATTATTTCCTTCGTTACCCTACACAATATACAATACAAGTCTAAAGCTGACCGGCTGTATATAGATCGTTGTTACAGAGTTGCTCTTGTGGGCGTGTTGCACATATTGCCGAAGATTACCTCCACTTGTATTTTTTGTATAGGTATACATAATGTAAACTGTTATACCTTTCTGGGTATACCAGCTGACATCGAACAGCCAACATACCTACTGCCTACGAATACACGTATACTATAAAAAAGTTAAAAAATATGATGGCATATAATCCTTTTAGATATCTGAAGATTTGAAAAAATAAACCCTACCACAAGGAGGTAAGACTTTTAACACTGCAGAGTTAACCGTCAACCGTCAACCCGCAAGTTTTAAACTAGAATGAGAATTTCCATTATTTTCGCAACAACGAACGGTACGAACTGTAAATAGATTTTCAGAACCAGAATTTATGGCCGATTGCACCGTAATTTTAAGGGGTTCCTTAAATTCCGTAGATACGTTTGTTGAAACAATGGTTTCCAAGGGCTTTAAGGGTCACTTATCTTTAAGGGACACTAAAAAATTACGGTGCAATCGACCATTAATGATATTTCTAAGGATGACATAACAAATGAGGTCTTGTAGTTAAAATTTTAAAGTTGATATGACATCTATGAATACTTACCCGAAACAACGTGATTAAACGAAAATAACGGACGTCAGTCTATAAGGGTTGCCAATTTTGGTGAATAATGCAGTACCTACATCTGGTGCTTTTGGGCGCTCTCATCATGACATTTTGTGACAAATTATTTATTTGATAGTCATTATTTGCCATTCTTGTGTCACAGATTCAATCTCAAAACTGACAGAGCCGATAATACAAGTATGGACTATTTTACCTACTGCGTAGGCTGGCTCCCTTCATGCACTGGAATTATTGAAATCAATATCGAATATCGATGTTGTACAGGGTGTTTCAGGTATGCAGTCATTAATTTTCAGGGGTGATTCTACATCAAAAAAGATGAAGAAAAGTTCCTATAAACATGTGTCCGAAAATCGCTCCTAAGGGGGCTACGGTCCTCTGTATGGGGCGCCCAAACTTCGGTTTTTATTGAATAAATTAGGAACCGTTTGGGCTACAGCGACGACTTTTCGCACACTGTCTGATATCAATAAGCTCCATCAGATTATGTTATCAGCAAAAACCGGATTTTACCAGGGGCGTTCGAAACAGGGGGGCCTGTGCATTTTTTCACCCAAATTTTTTGATGAGCCATTTTTGGACATTTCCTCACCGGAATATGGTTGTCTGAATAAAACTACATAAAAAAGCTCCTCTTACTGTTACTTCGTAGGATTAACCGTTTTCGAGAAAAGTGGAATCAAAAATTTATCTGCATTGACCGGGCTAATCAAGAAGGGACAATTTATTTTTATTAAATTACAAAACTGAACGGATTCTAAAAATTAGTAACTAAAGTAATCTGGTGATGCGTAATAATGTCAGATAGTATGCAAAAACTTAATGCGTGACTAAATAAAAATCGAATTTTAGACGCCCCCTTCAGGGGGCCGTAGCACCCTTAGGAGCGATTTTCGGACACTTGTTTATAGGAACCTTTCTTCATCTTTTTTGATGTAGAATCACCCCTAAAAATTAATGACTGCATACCTGAAACACCCTGTACATATTTCAACGATTTTAGGGTCCCTAGGGGTGCCGAATCAAAATATTGCTTTGGCTTTTGCCAAATTGGCTCTGGATTTGTAACAAATGGATTCCGAATGGAAAATTAATAATAGTAATAATAATACTTTATCAAAGGATGGAAGCCTTAGTATAATTCAGAATATGAGACGTTATGTAAATGAATTAATAAGGTTTTACAATAAATATTTTAAAGTATCACATATTTGGTCAGATTTGGGTTATTAGGTTTCCTCTGTTTGATACTGAAACCCTTTCCAAATGATTTGTATTTATACTGCAATCAATCATTACATTTAACTCAGCTCTGTTTCCCTAAATATGTTATATGTGTTATCGATATTATCGATATTGAATTAACATATCGATGATTTTTTGCAGCCCTAGTCTTGCCTCACTTAACCCGAATTTACTGGCTGGTTACAGCCAACTGTTGTCGGTCGTCTAAGCACAGGCACAATGTTAAATTTAAACCGCGCTTTTAAACATGAACGCTAAGTAAACGATTGAAGATATAACAAAGTCATAAATAGAAGAATCGTTGGCTAAGAAAAGATCTACCAAAAAATCCTAGACAGCATATAAGCATATACGTATCTATGCAAGATAGCCCACAATACACAGTCAAACTGATTTTCGTATATAAGACAACAAATGGTCTCAATATTGCCGGCAATTTTTGTCACTTTGATGCCACGAGCAGGCGTCGGGACAAAATTATCACGAGCGCTTGCACGAATGATAATTTTCCAAAAACAATGCATGCGAGCGTCGATCAAGTGACAAAAATTGCCAATTGAGACCATGAGTTGTATTCGGCAAGATAATTCAACGATGTGGCGTTTCTCTTTTTTGACAAATGCCTGGCATATACCACATGTATACAAATTACCAGATTAATCACGCTGTGATTGGCTGAAGCGATTAATTTGTCACTTTTGATTAGTTTATAAAGTAAAAGTTTAATCCCGTGCGGTTGGGTGCCCATCGGGTGCGTCCCCGGGTGGTGGATAGGGGAATGGCCAGTCCGCTGGTTAGTTACGGCCATACGTGCAGACCTGGGGCTTAAAACCTTCACGTGTCTGTACCAAAGAAGCTACCGTGAACCAACCCCTCTGAGACACCGGGCGCCCTCTCAGAGTAATAGCCTTACCCTCATGCGCCGGGCTCCATGAGGGCGGACCGAATTCCCGGGGTTAACTGGGAATTTCAGACCAGATTTAGGAGGATACTGGAGGCCTCAATGCGGCAAATGGGGTCGAAAGACACCCATAGCTGCTCTGAGACTTCGGGACCTAGCAGTCTGAACAGAGGGACTGGAAGACTGATACTTCCGTTGTCTGTACGGAGGGGAAAAAAAAATACCTCGCGGTTGCAATAGGGACAGGTTGATAACTGGACCTATCAGACTTTTGTGACCAGGGACTAATTGTGACTGATGGGACTGAAAAGACACCGTAGTTGCACAGGTACCGTGACACTGGCAGACCCTCAGGGACTGTGGCACCAACAACCAGTTGTGGCTGATGAGACTGTCCACCAAGAACCGTCGGCCACACTGGGGGAAGATGTCTGCAGTTTGTAACATAGAGGGACATGAATTGATACCTCAACTGAACCCTTTAAGGGTACACTTTATTCTGCCTTCGACACCAAGAAACCAAGTGTATCCGGCAGGGGTGAAAAAGACCTGCCGGTTATAGTGGGTTCGCGGGACGGACGAAGCGTCAACAAACTCCCTAAAGAGCAGAAGTACCCGCCGTGGTATAGCAAAGCGGGGTGACTTTTGTAGCACCCGATTAACGCTATTCAGTTTCTACGGCAGAAGTACTGGGTCTTTGCAGAACCGGGGTTCCGGTAGGAAATGGATAACTGTCACAGTGCGGGCATAATGGACCATAAGGTCGGAATGCAGCGGACCCGTCAGGGAAACGCACCGCAAAACGAAATACGAAAAGTTTAATTGTCAGAAAAAGAAATGGCAGCAGGGAAGCGGCTGGAACCTCCCCAACGTGTAGGCCTCTGATTTCCGTGACTTGTGTTTAAGATTTTAAAGTTGATATGCCTAAATGGCACTTTCCGTGGACCAATTGCTCCTAAAAGCCCTTCAGCTCTTCAACGGGTCACCTCACCTCTATGACAAATCTGTCCAGTAGTTTGGGCTATAACGTGGTTTCAATGTTATTATGACAATAAATCTTTCAAAAACTTGTTTTGGAAGGGTAAATAAAAGAATAATTTTAAATTCCGAAATTGGTTTGCCAAAACGGCACTTTCGGTGGGCCGATTGAATCAAAAATTTGTTCACCTCGTCGACGTGTAATACAATTCCCATGTGCTAAATTTCAGCCAAATCGGTTCAGGGGCTTGGGCTGTACCCCGATTTTGAAGTCGGATAAAAATCTCGATTTTTTTTAGTTTTTGGTCAAAAGGGCACTGACAGTGAATACATCTTTGGAAGCAGAATCTGAAGGCCTTTCTTATGGTGACCTGAAAAATGGGGGTTTACATTTAAAATTTAAAAGTTGATGTGCCAAAATGGCACTTCTGGTTGCACGATTGGCTCCAAAAGCTTTTCAGATCTAAGTTGGGTTATCACATGCACACGTACCAAATTTTAGCCAAATCGGTCGAGTACTTTGGGCTGTGACGTGTTTACGAACGTACGAACGTACGTACGTACATACATACAGACACATTTTAAAAACCACTTTTTTGAGTTCCTGAGACCTCAAAACGTATAGATCCGGTCTTATCTCGAATTCGAAAATTTTAGTGATTGCAGTAACCTCCCTTTTTTTTTAAATGGTGAAGTGGAGTGGGGAGGTTAAAATGAAAACAAAAACGGTTATTATAGGCTACCTATCACAGATACTTATACAGGGTGTTATTTTTAAAACTTCCCACCTTGAATATCTTTAGATGTAATAAAGATATTGAATTGAAATAGACGCTGACCAATCCCGCATGGAGGGGGACACTTGCGCGAATATAGAGGAAATTTTTTCCACTTCCGGTTTAACCGGAAATGACCTTAACTTTGTTTTTTCAAATGGAATGATACCTTTTTCTCAACGAATTCAGAATCTACGATTTTTTCTGAGTTATGAACATGTATCATACTTGACCGGAAGTGCAGTCACGGCCACCCTAGATTTTCAAAAACATCGAAGAAATCGGTGAAAAATTGAGTTTTTCGAAAAACGCAAAAACACGTCTACTTTAATTTTTTGATGCAAATTCATCTGCCCATTGACATTTTCTTTTTATTTACTTTTGAGATTTTGACAGATTGTGAGGTAAGAGAAAATTTTGATAGAAATAAGAGAAATCAAAAAATGAAATTGCTCAGGTAAATTTGCATCAAAAAAACTAACTTGACGTGTTTTTGCGTTTTTCGAAAATCTCAATATTTCACCGATTTCTTCGATGTTTTTGAAAATCTAGGGTGGCCGTGACTGCACTTCCGGTCAAGTATGATACGTGTTTCTAACTCAGAAAAAATCGTAGATTCCGAATCCGTTGAGAAAAAGGTGTCATTCATTTGAAAAAACAAAGTTAGGGTCATTTCCGGTTAAACCGGAAGTGGAAAAAATTTCCTGAATATGCGCGCAAGTGTCCCCCTCCGTGCGGGATTGTCCAGTTTTTATTTCAATTCAAAATCTTTATTACCTCCAAAGATATTCAAAGTGGGAAGTTTTAAAAATAACACCCTGTATGTAGTGACGAACTTTTTCGTAGATCTACTTGCCAACAATTCTTCTGTATAAGAATTTGTTCCATGTCCAACGTATAAATCTGAATATAATGTAATTGACCGATTTGGCCCGCAATCACCTACAACTCCTACAAGGTACTGAATAAACGGGTGTGTAAAATTTAATCTGGATGATATCTTCAGCAGTTTCGATTGTAGCGCGTCTTTGATGATTTTTTTTCAAAGGGCACTGAAAGGAAGGTGTCCCAACTCCCCAATCGGGGTTTGACCGGAATATTTTTTTTCTGTTCCAAAACTGTTTCGTGATTTTTCTAATTTTTTAAATCTGATCTGATCAATATTTTACTGTGAGCATAAGACTGTAAAATTTCATACGACAATGGTGTCTTAATGGAAAATAAAGAAGAACCCTTATACCATGTCCATGTTATTGTTCCATAAGTTGCCCCCAAAATACCGAGTTAGAGCCCCTAAGCGGTTGAGATTTTGAAAATTAAAAAATTAGTCCCAAAAATGAATTTGCACGGGAACGGTTAACTGATGGGATCTAGTCTTACAACATTTTACAACATTGGCCCTTCTTTTATATTGTCACCTAGCTGGGATTACAATAATTCCTTTGTAAGAAGATACCAATAATGAACATACCACTAATTATATTATATTATACCCTTAACTGAAGAGATTGCTATTTTATAAATTTTGATGGCAATAGGTACTTGCACAGACGAAAGCAGACATCAAAATTCCTTCTAAAATAAGTTTATTGAAGCATCTCGATCCAAGGTTCACCTTTTTGAGATGCACATTGCAATGATATTGCAGAAGGTGCATCAGGTTTAAAGTTATCTCAAAACGTAAAGAAACTTCAAACCTCGCTTTAATCGATCATTTATGATGATGAATTTTAACCGGCAAAATGATAATACGTCAGTAACTTTAATTAAATATCAGTTGTTATCGCCCATAAATCAAAACAGGAATGTCAACATCAAATGCCCCATAACAAAACTTTACATATTTTACGTTCCTGATGCCCACACAAGTTATCAAAAGGCTTTAATCTTGTGCAAAGCCGGGCCCGGCGATTATCGAAATTAAGAATCAGTATTTCGATTGAAAGCATTAATTATTACTAATGGTTCATTGACCGATTCAATGTGTAGATCACTGTAACACCATGTGATATGATGGGTGATTACAATGATAATAATTATTATTTTCTTGGCCTCGAACTGCCACTGCTGTTACTGGTTGATAATTTAGATTTAAATCTTCCATTAAGATTTCTCATTATGCTCTGATATAACAAGCTTTTATTCATATGTTAGTTTAAACGTATCATCCTTATAAGGTGAATAAAGTTTCGTTGAAACAAAACTAGAGGAAATTTCGGATTTCATATCATAGCATACATAGCACGTACTGGTAATTTTTTGTCATTTCAGCTTCATCACTGATTGCAATGAATGGGCGTCATAAAAGCGATGAGATATCAGACTTTCCATTAATTTCACGGTTGAGTCCATTATTCGAGCATTAAGTGTTGGAAATATCAAGTCGGTAGACGAAGTTCATACATCAGCGAAGTGACATTGCATTTTACATGCTGTATTATATTGTAATAATTGTTTTCACAACGTTGGTTCGCCATCGTTATCTATGCGGAAAACAGATATCAGCGATATGAAATGCATACGTAGGAATATTGTTCGCACCTCTTTGACTATATTTTGCTTTTATTCTCAGTTACACTAATGACCAAACGCATAGCATGTCCAATGCAATAACATCTACGCCACTGGTCTTTCAACTGATTGAAATCCTGCACAGACTGATAAGAAACGGACACAGACCCACAGTGTTGTCGATGAAAAATATCTAACTTGGACTTGGAGACTTTGATTCCGTCTGATAAAATTCTTTTAAATTTTCTAGTGTATTTTTGTTGTGCCACAAAGCACTGCCTTGTTCAAATTTTAGCTCTCAAGTAAATTTGGAAGTTCGAAACTTTGATTCATTAATGCTATGGCTCCTTCACAAGATAACATTACTTTTAGAACGAGAAGGAAAAAAGGGTTTGCAAAAGAGATTTCTCTCAAATGGGTGACAGGCAACAAGTTGGGTTGGTGAACAAGCACGCTAGCCTACAGGTACACCCATGCGTGTTTACATTACTTAGTACAAACCACGAACACGGTAAACATAAACTTACACTTAGGACCTGTCACTAACCATATTTATTTTTCAAATCAAATCTAAACTGTGCCCTGTGCTTTTAAATAATTTATATTATATTCAATTAGAGCAAAATACAGGGTGTACACTCAGGAGACCCTAGACCGCACACAATGTGGACAGATTCTCGCAAGCCTTATCAAAAAAATTAAAATTGAAGGTGAAAACCTCTTTATTAAAAGTACTCGAAAACCCTCACAAACCTATTTTGAGAGTCTTTTCAAAAAATCTGTCGTCATTGTTCGCGATCGAGGGTCAAGACTTTATCTCCTGACTGTACCATTGAAAACGAAACACCCTGAATAACTCCTAGAATGGTGTGGTATGGCCATTTCAAATTTTAACGAGGGGGTTGGAAAATTTCGCCAAGCACGGATTTAAGTGTTCCCCTCCAAACAAAAATCGACCTGTTTCAGCGCTCTTCCCTAAAATCACTGTTCCAGGAGTTACTCAGCGTGTTTCGTTTTAAATCGAACAGCCTGTATGTAATATGTACCTACATCCCACTCATTTACTATTGAAGTTGCAAGTCGTTAAGATTTGAGTTTTTTGGCTAAATGAGCAAATTTTGCAACAGATTGAACTACAAGTGCTTCGGTGAAGGGGATAGTGGAGAGATTGGTCAAGTATTCATTATTCATATGTACCTTTTGGGGCTTCTTCCAAATATCCTTTTTGTAATCAGTTTTTTGACTCTCTTTTCCCTCCACACTGCTCTTTCACGCCTGTGTCCTCTTCCTAATTTTTTCAGGAACTTCTGTTTAATTGTTGTCTGAATCCAACTTTTCCCGGTGATTTCTTAGTAGAATATAATCCATCAATCTTCTCTCGGATCTATCAACGATTCTAACAGTCTCAGCTAGATGCCATCACACTTACAATACTACAGGGTGTTCCTAATATATTCATAGTCGTAACTCCGGGACATTATTCCTTACATCATTCTAGAAAGAAAAGTTCCTATGGACATATGTCCGGAAATAAGGCAGCTGCACCCCTTTAAAGGGGTACTCAAAAAATCAGTTTTCTGAAAATTTCTCGAAAAATATGAACAATAGAATTTTGAAATTCTGAGCAAAGGTTAGTGCTATAAAGAGGTTTTTCTTCAATTTTTTTCAGAATTTTAATAACATCAGAGGTGTGCGTTCTTGGAGGGTCTTGCATATTTTTTTACATTTTCTTTTGTTGTGTGCCGTTTTTTGCCAAATGATAACAAATTCGTAATCTCTGGTCCATTGCACATAAAAAAGATGCTCTTGTTGAATGTAGCTAAGGCGCACCATTTTCGAATTAAATGATTCAAGTTGGTTTAGGGGGCGAAAATTTGTAATTAGCACTTTGTTTTATCTACCTAATTAGTGAAAATGAGGATGGAGGATGATTCCTTACATCATTTTGGGAAGAAAAATTCATATTAAGATACGGCAGAAAATGTTTCCTAAAAAAGCTATAGTCCTTCGAATGCGGAGTCTCGGAAAACATATTATTCAAAGGGCCATAGCCCCCCTAAGGAATTATTTACCGCCACGTGTCCATATGAACTTTTCTTTCTAAAATGATGTAAGATATCATATTCTGAGTTTATTTTCACTAATTAGGTAAAAAATGGGAACATTTCAAATAAACCCACAAATCACGTTAAAGACTGATGGTGGAGTAAAATTTATAGGAAGTAGGAAAATTTACCAAGTGATGGGGAGGTTCCAGTACTATTCAGAATGTACCTACCTGATAACCAGAGCTGGGTCGAATACTGCAAAAAAGTATTCGAATACTAAATACTAATTCTTGTACTTCAACTACTTCGAATACTAAATAACTCCGACAAAAAGTATCTTAAATATCGAATACCAAATACTCCTTTAAAAAAGTAATCGAATACTTTGACCGAATACTTTAATGGAAAATTAAAATTAAAATAAAAGCAATGTTAATAAAAAAATTATATTTTCAAAAACTAATTACAATAAGTAATTGCTAGACTTATTTGCCTTCAGATAGACACCACACATTATTAGGTAATAATGAAAATTTTCAATTTCATTTGATTTTACTACTATCACACACAATATCACAAATTATCTACCGGGTGGCCGATTCAAGACGATCCAGTAGTAGGTAATAACTTTTGAACGGAATAAGATATCGACTTGCGGTCTTCGACAGATTCCTTGGCATTGTGGGGGACATGTTTCACCATAGCTTTGACCTTGTTCAGTTTGCGCATTTCACCCCCACCCCAAACAATGTCAAAATCTTAAATGTCAACACACCCCGTGTCGTGTATCAAGTGAAAGCCCTTGGAAAATGCTATTCACTGTTGTAAGCAGTTTGAGAATTTAGCGAACCGTTTCCATGTTAGAGACAAAAATGAAATTTAATATAAATTAGAAATCCGTGGAAAGTTTTGAAAAACTCAATGAAAAATTTGTTGATATGTGGACTAAAAATGTGACTTACTAGATGTCTAGTGAGTTTTATTTGTTATTAACTTTTTTGGAGCATTAATTTTAGCTGTCCCACACGGACCAACGTGAGAACCAATTAGTGACCTATTCAAACAAAGCTAATAACGATTTAACTCGCTAGACATCTAATCAGTCATATTTTTAGTCCACATATCAACAAATTTTTCATCGAGTTTTTCAAAACTTTCCACGGAATTCTAATTTTAGTAAATTCGAATACAGTACATTTTTGTCTCTAACATGAAAACGGTTCGCTACATTCTCAAACTACTTAGAACAGTGAATAACATTTTTCAAGAGCTTTCATTTGATGTATGACTCGAGGTATGTTGCTATTTAAAATTTTGACTTTGATTGGGGTGGGGGTGAAATGCGCAAACTGAACAAGGTCAAAGCTATGGTGAAACATGTCCCCCTCAATACCAAGGAGTCTGTCGAAAACCGCAAGTCGATATCTTATTCCGTTCAAAAGTTATTACTACTGGATCGTCTTGAATGGGCCACCCGGTATGTCGATTACAATACAACAATACACACCTTCACCACTGCATGCTCGCTTTCATGCACATGTTCGTTCCCGATCCTAAACCGAATGATAGGCGCGAAATTCAAATAAAAGTATTCGAACAATTTTCGAATACTTTTTTCGAATACTTTTTTCGAATATTTACTCTAGTATTCGGATTCTTCGAATACTAACTACCTTCCGAGAAAAAATATTCGAATACTAATTAATTTCCAGAAAAAAGTATTTAGATAAGTATTTAACTACTAAATACTCCGAATACTACCCAGCTCTGTTTGGAGCTACTTCAATACTTTTAGTATATAAAATAATCATATGTAATACTATTAGTAAGTAGTGAATTGTTGACAATTCCGTGATGTTTACCTGGATACGACTGCATACTGCGACGAGGTCCAATTCTCTAGCCAGTATACAGGAGTATGCAGGAGTATCCAGGCATCACGGAAGTCGACAATTCTGTACTTAGGAATAGTATTCGGAGAACAATTCGCCGAGTTAATATAAAAATTGCAACATTTCATGAAAATTGTGACAGCTATCAAACAATAAATTTCAGCGTATATTTGGACTAGTACAAAATTGCCGCTGAAACAGGTGCAAATTTTTGTGGTTGGTCAGAAATTCGGCATTTGCTCTCTGTTATTGGTCAATTTCTAATGAGTCGAATTGCCTGTAAAACATGATTCGTCGTCTCTTGATTGTTGAGTCCTCATGGATTCGGACGTCAAACCTGCGGCAATCAAGAGAGGACTTATCATCTATCTGACTGTAAGTTGCTCGGGTACAATAAACCATTTTATTATTATTATTATTATATTACTAATGATAATATTTTAAAAAGTTACTGTTATTGTAACAGACGGATGTTCAAAATGAAAATTTTACATTCACTTACCATGTCAATCTTTGCGGTAATAGACCAGTCAAATAGGGACCGGAGGTTACAATAAATGTTGGAAAGCCGGAGATGGTCTTAAACGCTTTAGTAGGCATCTAATAGAAGTATCCTAGTTTTGCAACTTCCCAGGATGTGTGCGTATGATAGGGTGTCCAAAAAAACCCGAAATTTTCGGACTTTTTTCAGTTTTTCGCTTATAATTTCTAAACAGTATGCTTCCTAGCGGAAAGTTCGCTATTTTCGAAATTAAAGCGCACTAAATTCTGCGTCGAATGAGCCCCAAACGTTAATTTCGACCATGATTTCAAAAAGCATCACAAATTTAAATTTTGGTTAAACGTATTCAAAAAACAATTTATTTATAAAGGTGAGACGAATAAAAAATAAATTTCTTCGAAATCTTTTGGACGTGGAGGGGCCAGGGTCGTTCGCAGGCTCGATGAATAGTGTGTCACCTTCAAATAGTTGAGGCTTAGGTACTGACTTATGACTGTTTATGGATTGCTCTATTTTGATTTTCTAGATCTAAAGCCTCAACTATTTGAAGGCGACACACTATTTATCGAGCCTGCGAACGACCCTGGCCCCTCCACGTTCAAAAGATTTCGAAGAAATTGATCTTTTATTCATTGTCTCATTTCTTAACTCATTTATAGATAAATTATTTTAACCTCCCCAACCCCATCACAATTTTAAAAAAATGGGAGGTTACTGCAATCACTAAAATTTTCGAATTTGAGATAGCACCAGATCTCCACGTTTTGAGGTCTCAGGAACCCAGAAAAGTGGTTTATAAAATGTGTCTGTGTGTATGTTCGTACGTACGTTCGTACGTACGTTTGTAAACACGCCACAGCCAAAACTACTGGGCCGATTTGGCTGCAATTTGGTACGTAGGCATCTCATAACCCAACTTAGATCTGAAAAGCTTTTGGAGCCAATCGTGCAACCGGAAATGCCATTTTGGCACATCAACTTTTAAATTTTAAATGCAAACCCCCATTTTTCACGTCACCATAAGAAAGACCTTCAAATTCTGCTTCTAAAAATGTATTCATTCTTAGTGCCCTTTTGACCAAAAATTTAAAAAAAAATTGATTTTTATCAAACTTTAAAATCGCGGTACAGCCCAAGCCCCTGAATCGATTTGGCTGAAATTTTGCACATAGGGATTGTATTACACCTCGAAAAGCTGAACAAATTTTGAATTCCATCGACTCACGGAAAGTGTCCTTTTGGCACACCAATTTCCAAATTTAAAATTATTCAATCATTAAACCATTAAAAACAAGTTTTTGAAAGATTTATTGTCACCATCAGAAGGGTCTTCAAATCTTGGCTTTAAATAGGACAAAATTAATTCGCATTTAGCGCTGTTTGGTTCAAAAAATCGAAATTTTATAATAACAGTAAAAACACATTATAGCCCAAATTACTGAATCGATTTGGCTGAAATTTGGTACATGGAGATTAGGTGACCCGTTGAAGACCTGAAAGGCTTTTGGGAGCAATTGGCCCACGCGAACTGCCATTTAAGCATATCAACTTAAAATTTTAAATACAAGGCCTCTTTTTTATGTCGCCATTAGAAAGACGATCAAATTCTGGTTCTAAAAATGTATTCACAGTTTCTGCCATTTTAGTGGAAAATATTGAAAAAATTCTTTCTCATTAAAAGGGAGCAGGCTGACAGTGGATGACATAAAGTGGCAGTTATTGTCAAAAAGTTGGCAAAAGATTAACCTTAAAAGGAACATATTGTCAAATGTGATGGGTGATGTACGAGGTGATGTCGGTATTTGTCAGAAAATTGCGAAATTAGTCACAGACGTCAGACGATAAGGATAAAAAAAAATCTGTTGAATTGACTACTATCTACACAGAATACAAAGATCCACGCGATGGGGAGGTTCCAGCCGCTTCACTGCTGCATTTTTTTGAATACTTTTAACCAAAATTTAAATTTGTGATGCTTTTTGAAATCAGCGATAAGTTTTTTAAATTAGAGTAGCCGCTTGGACGTTACAGACGACGAAAAGTCACTACTTGTCAATTTTTCACAAAATTGTCGTTTTTGACCATGGTTTGCGACCCTACTTTAATTTCGAAAATAGCGAACTTTCCGCTAGGAAGCACTGTTTAGAAATTATAAGCGAAGAACTGAAAAAAGTCCGAAAATTTCGGGGTTTTTTGGACACCCTATCATACGCACACATCATGGAAAGGTGCAAAACTAGGATACTTCTATTAGATGCCTACTAAAGGGTTTAAGATCATCTCCCGCTTTCCAACATTTATTGTAACCTCCGGTCCCCTGGAGGTCTAATTTGACTGGACTATAACAGTAGGGAAAATTTTTAATCTATTTGATAGCGAATAAAATAGATGCATACCTAAATCAAAGTCAAGATTTCCAGTTCCATAGCCCACCAATCATCTGATATATTAAAGATAGCTAAAAGCTCATGTTTCTTAACTTAACGAATAATTTTCAGGTACAAAAATTGGTAGCAAAGAAGCGACTTGAACCTCTCTATCGAGTGGGTCTCTGATTTCCGTGTCTTGTGATTAAAATTTTAAAGTTGATATGCCTAAATGGCACTTTCCGTGAACCAATTGCTCTTCAACAGGTCACCTAATCTCCATGTACCAAATTTCAGTCAAATCGATCCAGTAGTTTGGGCTATAAGGTAGTTTTAATGTTATTACAAAATTTCGATTTTTTTACCCAAAGGGTATTAAATGCGAATAAATTTTGTCTTATTTAAAACCAGAATTTGAAGACCTTTCTAATGGTGACAATAAATCTTTCAAAAACTTGTTTTGGATAGTTAAATGAGAGAATAATTTTAAATTTGGAAAATTGCAGTGCCAAAACGGCCTTTTCCGTGGGTCGATTGAATCCATCAATTTTTCAACTCCTCGACGTGTACCACTCCATGTGCAAAATTTCAGCCAAATCGGTTCAGGGGCTTGGGCTGTATCGCGATTTTAAATCCGATAAAAATGTCGATTTTTTTAGTTTTTGGTCAAAAGGGCATTGAGGGTGAGTACATCTTTGGAAGCAGAATTTGAAGGCATTTCTTTCCTTCTGGTGTCGTGAAAAATGGGGGTTTGCATTTAAAATTTAAAAGTTGATGTGCCAAAATGGCACTTCTGGTTGTACGATTGGCTCCAAAAACTTTTCAGGTCTAAGTTGGGTTATGAGATGCCTACGTACCAAATTTGGCTGTGTCGTGTTTACAAACGTACGTACATACACACAGACACATTTTTAAAACCATCACTCTGGTGTTATCTCAAATTAGAAAATTTTAGTGATTGCAGTAACCTCCCCTTTTTTTAAGTGGTGAAGTAGAGTGGGGAGGTTAATAGGTATTAAATAGGGATGCTTAGGCACATACAATTTCCATGTTTGTACAAATCTTCAACGTTCACTATAATAACGCACCGAAAACAGCAAAGCAAGATGATGCAGCAGGCGGCGCGGCGCCTCCACCATAATTACTCCAGTCCGTATCCGTAGATAGTCAATTAAAGCGATGATCAAGGAAGACGAGAACAAACTGTTGCTGCTATGCATAGAACGCTATTACTAAATTAGACGTAACACGGCACAAATCTGGCCATAAATCAGAAAGTTAACAAGACGCACGTTCAATCTGGCTTCATGAAGTGAGAGCTCCGCCCGTTGAGCACGACCTGTAAGTAACCCGCCTCCTGCATCACATGGGATGATAGCAAAGCCTCGATCCTGGCAGATAACGATGCATTGAAACAATAAAAATATTTGCTCAGCAATTATTAGCGTCTATCTCCTCATCCTCCTATACTAAACTTGAAACGGTACAAAACCATCCCATTGAAGTGCAGTTTTTATCTCCTAAAAAAACCCGTTTCAATTGCCGTGCTGGAAATCAGATTTTTGTTGATAAATCAACAGATCTTTCCAAGAACGAAGCATATTTTTAATAAAGTTTAGCAACATTTATAAAAACGCTGTTAAGTTTCTGCAAAATGAATGAACCAAGCAGCTGTTTAAATTTACAGGCGATTGGTTGCGGGTGAAGCAAGATAACTGAAGATGCCAGATATATGGAATGGCGAACGTATAAATAGCAAGGAAAAACGTGCCGACCAGATACTATTGACGTTTCATTAGCCATTACTAATCGTTTGTTGGTTAGCTGTCACGAGACTTGCTTGGTTACTCTAGAATATTGGAAACTAAAGTTAGAACCTGAGTGAATGCCTTATTCGGCCACGTAGCCGACAAATATAAAAAATGGCATCCATCTGAGTTCTTTGTTTATTTGTCAAATTGGTTTTTTCTTTTCATCTGTCCAGTCAGAATCGTCCTCTGATTTTATACCTTCCTAACCGACCCAACCGTTAATATTATGCACTGTTGTGACGGATACACAACGCATTTTTGGACATTTAAAACATTAGATGTAATATATGTATACATATGTATGTATATTACATATAATGTTTTAAATGACCATAAAGCACCTAATGACCCCTGACAGTACCTCCATGCCTGAAAATTGAAGACTTACATATTTCTATGTCAAGTATTACAAGAAAGAATTAATTCCGCACTAAATTAATGGAAGTATACGGGGTGGTTCTTTTTTTCACTGCTCGCCCTTGGGATCTCCTAAACGGTAAAAGATACGGAGTCGGTTAAATTAGAGAAAAGTTGCACTATTTCTTGGTGATTAAGAATCTGAAGAAAATTCTCCGGTATCTTGATTCGTTCCTGAATTCCCCCGAAAAATTTGTTAAAAATATAAAAGTTCAAAGTTTCAATTAAATCACATCAATCGTAAGAAAGATATGAACTTTTCTTGAAAGTCGCATTTTTCAGTTTTTTCCGCAGTTTTTTCGGGATAACTCAAGAACGAATCAAGATATCGGGAAATTCTCCTCAGATTCTTAATCGACAAGAAATAGTGCAACTTTTTTCTAATTTAACCGACCTCATATCTCTTACGTTTAGGAGATGCCAATGGTGAGCATGAACAGTGAAAAAGGAACCACCCTTATTAGAAAAGAATTAAATTTGCTAATGGAATTAGTAATGAAATTAATATGGAATTGATGGAATTAATCGGGAATTGATGGAATTAATTTATAAAATTGGTCGTCTCTTGATTGCCTTGTTGAGTCCTCATGGATTCACTCCTCGTCAATGGTAGATTTTTATACCTCTGAACGCACAAAAATGAAAATCATAAAAAGAGATTTTATTTTACTTTTAATAAACATTGCTCTTGTTACATAATTATTCACTTGAGGGTATTGCGAATTTTGATATTAATGAGAGAACAAATAGCAAAGCATACTCGACTAGACTAGAAGTCGAGCTAGAAGTGCTCATGAAACAAATAAAACAATTTCAAGAGTTTAGAAAGTGGTAAAAATATAATTCATTTAAAATCCCCCATTTTGAACATTTACGTTGTCTATCGCTACAGCTCTAAAGCAATAAACTGTATCTAACTGTATCGATAACGGAATGTCGGCGAGAAAACTTAGTTTGAATAAAGTACCGGCATAGGATTTAAATATTCCCGCCAAAACGCGCACGTCGAACAATAGAGTCATCTGTTGACAATTTATTGAACCGGATTTAAAGCTAAAAACTTGGACCGTTTTCAAAGCATATCGATTCGACTCCTTATCTACTATAATTATAACCGCTTTTGCCAACTCAGGAATAAAATTCTGAATAAACAGATATCTAATCAACATCACAATAAGTAATCTAAAATAGGCGTGGGTGTTTCCACCCACCGAACCTCGTAAAGCTAGAGATAAGAAGAAAAAATAATCGTGATGAATTAATGGCACACCGATAAAAATCTAAATTAATATTGCGTGGCAAGAATTCAAGTTTTAGTGTAACCTTAGACCAGAATGACCATCAGATGATATGAATGTTTAATTTATATTCGCCATGAAATGATTAAAGCCATGTCAATGTATAAATTGTTCAAAAGCCATCAGATAAGTTAATTTCCAGACGGTACTCTTCACTGATATGGAGCCCACGTTTGATGCCCAAATAAAGAATGACGAACTATACCGGCCACTCCACAGATTCCCTATCAGGATTATTTAAAGTGAACCTTCAGATTCATAGATAACTTAAAATTATCCCACGGACTTACTTGATGTATTAACAAGTTCTAGAAAAAATATATTGTGGCACAGTTGCTTTATATATGAGGCAAAGTAAACACCCGGTGATGGCGCTTTCGACATAAAACCTGATAACTTTCATATATATCCATTTAGTTCCAGCTTATTGAGCACTTGAATTCTTCCATAAATCGCCGAGTGTAACCCAAAGATGTATCACATACTATCTACATTTTGCAGAACCTGACCCCCTTCGTAGCCCGGCGGACATTATATAAATACATGATGATATATACTTTGATACGAAGCGTGGGCGGATGCCAGCTTTATCGAACGTGAGATACATTTTGATAAAAATAGGTGGGGAAAACTTCCATAAAGTCATGACTTATCTATCCTATCTATGCAAAGAGAATGCAACGAGCAAATACGAACAGTTTGCGATAGTAGGTAGTTATCTGTCTGTACCTAGAAGATGGACATCGTTCCAAATTCTTTTTTTAGCAATACTTGCATTGTAAGTTCTCCATTAGTGTCAAAATTCACTGAAAGCACTGAAAGTAAGCGGATCTTACAATACATTACCAATGCCTTTTCTATGCTTATGCACATTGTTGTAATATTTACTTACGGTCCATGGGCTGTAAGTGTTAGGTACAGTATTTTCAACAAAACTTCCGTTGCACGTTATCAATAGAATTTTCGATTTGCACATTTATCTGAGGAGCCTCATTTAATCTCAGCAGTTCTATTGATTCATTTAGATTTTTAGGCATCAAATTGGTGAGAATAAGTGAGGCTGCTCCGAGGGCTCCTCAGATAAATGTGCAAATCGTAGACGTTTCTTGATGACGTGCAACGGAAGTTTTGTTGAGATGACTATACTTACAGTGCAAGGTGAGTGCAGGATTTTTCTCTTCCTGCCTCAAATTTTGCAAAAACTACTGTACGTACCTCGGTATGTAGTTTATTTTTGTGATCTCGAATGCTTAGGAAAACTCAGCCCTAAATTGCATTGCACGACCACAAAAATCACACTTATTACATTCCTTGGTATATAATATACTATTGAGTACATGATTTGAACCTCTCCTAAACCAATTTTAATAAAATGGGCAGCCACGGAAGCGGCTGGAACCTCCCCACTTGGTGAATGATCCAATATTATCACCAAAATCAAGTAAATTTTACTATTTTCTATACCTAAGCTTCACTCCACCAAACCTAGGGCGTTTTCTGTGAATTTTCTAAAGGACACCGCACCAACCTAAGGGGGAAACTGATGACCAGTCAAATTTAATAATTTTGGTATCAGACGACGCGTCTTGATTAGCTGAATCGCCTGATATATCGATCAAAGCGGCCACGATATTTTGCCAAAAGGACACTAAGTTTGAATACATTTTTTAAAACAACATGCTTTCCGACAAGCGATTTGAAAGACCATAGCTCCCTTAGGAAGCATTTTTCGACCCATACCCATAACAACTTTTCTTTCTGGAATGAAGTAAGGAACCGTCCCATGAACTTGTTTACGATATTTTGATGTCTTCTGTCACACATTTTGGAGCCCTGAAAAGGGCGCACTGTATCCATGTCAAACAAGAGTACAATTTTTACTTAAAAAACCTCAAATTTTCAGGTTCTGGAATCCGATTTGAGAAAAAACTACTTATGTTTGAGTAAAGGGCCCCGCACACTTCTGGGAAATTTAGATCGATAGATTTTTTTTATTTTTTAATATGTTGTAGCCAGAGCGATGCTGATTAAAACGTCTCACGGGCGCAACCTTGTGGGGCCCACGGTTTGGCCGTTAGAGCGCCCCAAAGACAGGGCTGAACTGCATTGCCACCATTGGCATCTCTTCACCGGTAAGAGATACGAGGTCGGTTAAATCAGACAAAAGTTGCGCTATTTTTTTGTGATTAAGAATCTGAAGAGAACTCCCCGATATCTTGACTCGTTAATGAGTTATCCCGAAAAATCTTAAAATTTGTAATATTTGCGAATAACTCGAATACGGATGAAAATAACCAATATATTTGTAGGACAAAAAACGTTCCTTTATGAATTCTACATTACGCTAGCTAAAAATATAAAGGGTGTTCCCTTTGGAAAAGTTGAGAAAAATGGCTTCAAAATTCTCAAATTTTGAAAATAAATTTTGAGCATCCTGTACATAGCGTAACAACTAAAATTGAACCAGAGCTGTTTTCAAGCCTCTGCAATAAGGTCTTCATCTTATTTTCTTATGAAAACTGTACCTGCGTAAATGGAGAATTTTTAAGCAGAATGATGTAAACTCCCATTTTTTTTGAAAATATTTTTTTACTCCCAAACCAGAGGTTCAAAAGCCGTAATATTTTAGGGATGAATAAAGGCTCCTAAGGGGGTTTCAAATATGCTAAAATATACCGGGCATTTCATTTTAAAAAAGTCGACTTTTCCTCTTCAAAATTTTTCTCAGCACCCTGTATAATTAAAAATATTTTCCTGAAATGCACCTTCATTAACAGTTTAAGTATGTACCTGAACGAAATTCCTAACTTGGATGGTTTAGGCGCTATGGAAGCCCGACGCACTGTTGCAGGACCCTGTATAACCCCCTTTTCAAAATGTACATAAGTAAGTTAAGTCCTCTTATCAAAGATCGTCATTTGTTTTTCTATGTACATGACAAGAGAGTTTGGCAAAATATCTACCAAAGACTTTTTGAGCGAAGGCTTTAACTTCAAAGATAACTGATATATCGATTTTTTAATAATTTGCCTCGTGGAGTTCGGCCCCGCCTTTGGGGGCTCTACCGGCCAAACCGTGGGCTCCACAAGGTTGCGCCCGTGAGACGTTTTAATCAGCATCGCCCTGGCTACAACATAGTAAAAAACAAAAAAAATCTATCGATCTAAATTTCCCATAAGAAGTGTGCTTTAGTCCTATGCTCCTCCTGTACGAGACGCTTATGATCAAAATTCTAAAATGTTCTCCACAGTAATAAATTCAGCATCAAAAACTTGGTAAGACACCAAATTTCACGTTGCTATCTTCAACCGTTTTGAAGATATTTAGAAAAAAACACTTTGAAAGTGCCCCCCCCCCTTTTAAGGAGACTTAGCTCCCTTAGGACTTCTTTATCGACATATGTTCATAGGGATTTTTTTTCCTATTTTTCATAGAAGAATCTACTGGTAAAGTTTTGACCACTAATTTCGGGACAGCCTGTATACATATAAAGCAAAGTCGCGTTTTTGGGTGTTTGTTCGGATACGGAAATCGGCCTTGCCGATGAGATTGCGAGTTGAAATTTAGCATACCGATAGATGATGCCGCCAATAGAATGACAAAAATCTTAAACCTACGTTTCGTTTGCGTTTTGTATCTACAAAAAGGTTCGCGACCGCATATAGCTATCTATGAAGGGTAGCCCACCGACTTCTTTCAATCTCTTATGACATGTGATAATAAAATATTAATAGATTAAATACAATAATAAAATATGTCTTGCTGTTTTGTGACTCAGACTTTCACATATTTTTTCAAAAAGATCAAAAAGTCGGTTACAGTTTTGAAACGCTAGTTTTTTATGTATCCGATGGAAGAAGTGGACTCTCGTTGCTCTAAATCTAGAAGGCCTAAAAAATTTCTGTCAATTTCATTCAAAACAGCTGCCAAAAATATGAATGTTTCAAGCTTCATTCAAGTAGCATCAATCGTAACAAAAATATGAATTTTCCTTTAAAATTGCAATTTTAAGATTTTTCAGGGTAACTAGGGAATCACTAGGGAATGAATCAAGATATCGGGAAATTCTTTCCAGATTCTTAATCACCAAGAAATCGCTCAACTTTTCTCTAATTTAACCGGCTTCGGATCTTTACCGTTTTGGAGAGCAGTCAAAAAGGAACCACCCTGTACACCTAACTCATACTAACCAACTAAATTATAGGGTGTTTCTTTAACGGTGGTAGATAAATCCCATTAACAAATTGGGGTTTGTTGTAAGTAATTAGATAATTGGAAAAAACTTTCAATCCTTAGAATGTATACCCAAAAGCGGATAAAATTATTAAGTACATATATTATACGAGAGATAAGGAAATGTCATCGCTCTTTAAATTAGTTGTTTCAAACGGAAATACTATATTAACATAGCGAATATGTTTTATTGCTTAATTTATTAAAATAATTAAATGAACAGGTGAAACAGTCACCAGGATTTAATTTCTAATTTCGATAAATTGCTAATAAAATATGAAAATATGACAGGTGTTTACATATGCAATAACCCTGTTATAAAGGCAAATAACAATAAAAATTGACAACTCTAACTTGTCAAATAGAAACTAGAACCGGCATAATATATACATTATATGTATTAGGCCAGACACTGATGAAGTGTGTCTCTCAGTCAGGTGTTAAATATTTTTGTAATTTATTTAAAGTACTTTAAAATATTTGTTGAAATCTTGGTCCATTTTAATATCATTTTGGGTCGTCTATGAGATCGTCTATATATCAGTCGTTGCTGTCTATTTTGAAATATTAATCACGCAATCGCAATCTTTACACAGCTTGCACTGAATTAATAATACAGAGAGATCAAATAAAAGCGATCAAGGGTGGGGCATGGCTTTAAAAAATATACGTATTTAATTATTCCTGCTTGAATTTCCCGGCTTCTGTCAAAAAATGCTGACATGTGGAATGTCAAGTGTAAAAGGGAGGTTATGTTATCCTACTATAAAATCGAGATGTCACTTCAAGGACGTGGCTCCTTTTCGAGCGTTTCAAATCGGTGAAACCTCGGGTGAAACTTTGCTTAGTTGCAAGATTTTCACCAGGCACAACAAATGTAGAATTTGCACCCTACTCTTTCGAATAGGTAAGGTCGAAGATACTTCTGAAAAATCGTTAGTTGTTATGTATATTAAAAAATAAAAGAAATCTGACCCAAATTAACGACAGTCCAGAAGGTGTTAAAATAGCATTGAATATACTGAAGAAATAACAAGAATGACCATCTTCACTGACTTTCAAAAGATGCCCTGCTTAATGTTCTGACAATATGCAGCGTTGACCAAGGCGAAAACTGCGAATTTCACATTCGTTTGAACTCTTTGCCATACCACCCTCTCACCTTCAACCCTCCATATCTAAGAAACAGCGAGGCCCAAAAAGTTTGCGCAATGGTAAAAATTACTCACGGTGGCGTGCTCTACAACATACATTTTTTTGAAAAAAATCTGACCCAAACCCAATTTCCATAAGAAAAGTGTGGGGTCCTGGGCACTGGTTGATGCTTCATCGTAGATATGTAAGCGAACAATAATAGAATGAATGTGAAACTATCTAATAGGTGCTGAACACTGTTTAACACTCACAAACACAAAGTACAGGACGATAGCGTAACCTCTGCGAGTACTGCGACTGTATTTTGAAAAATAATAAAGGGATCAATGACAAACCAAGTTTTTGCAAAAACCTAACTTTCTCTCTATTGTGAATCAGTATTTTAGGTAAACGAGGTCAAAGAAACTGATAGAATCTATGTTTAATACAACATTGCTGTCACCCGATTGGGTATAATGAAATGACAAGTTAGCATTGTACTGCATTCAGCATTAAATTAAATCAACTTCCTGGATAATTTTCAAATCGTATTCTTATCACTTTGTCGACGCTTATCAAGAGACAAGTCAAAAACATCATAAATACACCAGAAGATAACAGCACTAAACGGTATCTCATATTTATTGACTCCAGAACGAAAATATCTCTTTATCGAGTTCTGAGATTAAAATTAAAAGCATCGTAGTTTGTTCAACCAGAGGTCTAAGTCTGAAGATTTTGGACAGAAACGGAAAACTGCACACACTTGCTTTATTGCTTCATGTATATATACCTAATACAAAATCGCAACAAACGGCTAATAAGATAAAAAATGCAGCAGAGAAGCGGCTGGAACCTCTCCATCGCGTGGGTCTTTGATTTTCGTGTCTTGTATTGAAAATTTTAAATTTGATATGCCTAAATGGCACTTCCCGTTCAACAACTGCTTCAAAAAGCCTTTCAGCCCTTCAACTGGTCATACTCAATCACTCAATCAATACGAAATTTCAGGCAAATCGGCCCAGTAGTTTGGGCTATAATGTGTTTTTAGCGTTGCTACAAAACTTCGATTTTTTTACCCAAAGGGCATAAGTGTGAATCCGTTTCGTCTTATTTAAAACCAGAATTTGAAGACCTTTCCATTTCAGTAACCTCCATTTTTTTAAGTGGTGAAGTGAAGTGGGGAGGTTAAAATATATACTGAGATGAAAATTATTGTAGTTATTAATATCACAGTAGATATTTTTAAATGATTTTCTTTAGATTGTACAACGAGTGTACAACGTCTGTTGCAATAATATATTTAAACAAAAATACCGAAGTACCGAATTTACGATTCAGAGTTTCAATTATTGTCTCGATTATTGTGCACTAATTTGTGTCCACCATTTTACTCTTCACTCTTTATTTTAAATACAATATTAAATGGTAAACCGGCTTGTCATATTTTAACCTAAAAAATTGGCAGTCTCGGAGACGGTAGAAACTTCTACTTTTTCACAGAATTTGTAAATGTAGCATTTAACTTTATTTAACCAAGGTCGGGCATGCAGAGCGTTTGGATAGCTGATGCACCCGGCGCTCATTTATACTAAAATCTTAAATACAATTGTTTTTCACTCCTAAAATGGACATTTTTCGAAAAAATGGCACTAAGGTTTTCGATCCGGCAATGCAACAGCTATCGAATTCGATAGTAAGAATATTTTTTTTTGTAAAAGAAATTGAAACAAGGACCCTTTTGCCACTAAAATGACATTTTTCGAAAAAATGGCACTAAGGTTTTCGGCTTGAAAAAAAATCAGCTATCAAATCCGGTAATAAAAATATACAGTTATGCATAGGTTTTTTTCACGGCACCATTTTTTGGCCAAAAGGGCACAAGTGTGAATACATTTTTAGAAGCAGAATTCGAAGAGCATTCATATGGTAACGCGAAAAATGGTGGTTTGCATTTAAATTTTTAAAGTTGATGTGCCAAAAAGGCACTTTCCGTTAACCGATGTGGCCCAGATTCTAATCAGCACCTACAAACCTCCCACTGAATATGTGTGCCAAATTTCATCTCGATACGTTCAGTAGTTTGAGCTGCAGCGTGATCACAGACAGACAGACAGACATTTTTTCAAAAACACGTTTTTGGGTTCCCAGGACCCTGAAACGTAAAGATTTCATGTTTTTGGCGATTCGATTTTTTTGAATTTTCCGATCGATTCCAGTAACTGCTTCGCGAGCGTAGAAGTTAAAAATCTACCATTTTTACTCGGTAGTTCAACCATGCGGACTCGCATGCGGATGTCAAAACCTAAGAGAAAAAAAACTGGCAGCTAAAAAGCGGCTGGAAGCTCCCTATCTTTGATTTCTGTGTAGACAGTAGTCAATTGAACACGAAAATTTTTAGACTTCTCGTCATTGTGACGCCTTGATTGCGACTAATTTCCGAGCTAATTTCACATTTTTCTGGCAAATAACCATATCACCTATCACGGTTGACATCTTCCTTTTAAGGTTAATGTCCTGTCGCATTTACTGTCACCAACCGCTCCTTTATAATCGAGGGGTTCGCCACATGCTCAGTACTTTGCACAACGGGAGAGCAGTATCGCGCAGCATTTTAGCAGTATCGAGCAATATTGCGAAGTACCTAGCAGTATTAAAATTCTATAATTAACCTCCCCAACCCCATCACAATTTTAAAAAAATGGGAGGTTACTGCAATCACTAAAATTTTCGAATTTGAGATAGCACCAGATCTCCACGTTTTGAGGTCTCATCAGGAACCCAGAAAAGTGGTTTATAAAATGTGTCTGTGTGTATGTTCGTACGTACGTACGTTTGTAAACACGCCACAGCCAAAACTACTGGGCCGATTTGGCTGCAATTTGGTACGCAGGCATCTCATAACCCAACTTAGATCTGAAAAGCTTTTGGAGCCAATCGTGCAACCGGAAATGCCATTTTGGCACATCAACTTTTAAATTTTAAATGCAAACCCCCATTTTTCACGTCACCATAAGAAAGACCTTCAAATTCTGCTTCTAAAAATGTATTCATTCTTAGTGCCCTTTTGACCAAAAATTTAAAAAAAAATTGATTTTTATCAAACTTTAAAATCGCGGTACAGCCCAAGCCCCTGAATCGATTTGGCTGAAATTTTGCACATAGGGATTGTATTACACCTCGAAAAGCTGAACAAATTTTGAATTCCATCGACTCACGGAAAGTGTCCTTTTGGCACACCAATTTCCAAATTTAAAATTATTCAATCATTAAACCATTAAAAACAAGTTTTTGAAAGATTTATTGTCACCATCAGAAGGGTCTTCAAATCTTGGTTTTAAATAGGACAAAATTAATTCGCATTTAGCGCTGTTTGGTTCAAAAAATCGAAATTTTATAATAACAGTAAAAACACATTATAGCCCAAATTACTGAATCGATTTGGCTGAAATTTGGTACATGGAGATTAGGTGACCCGTTGAAGACCTGAAAGGCTTTTGGGAGCAATTGGCCCACGCGAACTGCCATTTAAGCATATCAACTTAAAATTTTAAATACAAGGCCTCTTTTTTATGTCGCCATTAGAAAGACGATCAAATTCTGGTTCTAAAAATGTATTCACAGTTTCTGCCATTTCAGTGGAAAATATTGAAAAAATTCTTTCTCATTAAAAGGGAGCAGGCTGACAGTGGATGACATAAAGTGGCAGTT
Source organism: Pycnomerus fuliginosus (assembly GCA_963924575.1). Classification (NCBI taxonomy): domain Eukaryota; kingdom Metazoa; phylum Arthropoda; class Insecta; order Coleoptera; family Zopheridae; genus Pycnomerus; species Pycnomerus fuliginosus. The sequence goes on along the minus strand of OZ004619.1, from coordinate 17,727,753 downwards.
ATTGTCAAAAAGTTGGCAAAAGATTAACCTTAAAAGGAACATATTGTCAAATGTGATGGGTGATGTACGAGGTGATGTCGGTATTTGTCAGAAAATTGCGAAATTAGTCACAGACGTCAGACGATAAGGATAAAAAAAAATCTGTTGAATTGACTACTATCTACACAGAATACAAAGATCCACGCGATGGGGAGGTTCCAGCCGCTTCTCTGCTGCATTTTTTTCATCGAAGCGGTTTTTATAAGTAACCAGAATTTAATCATTTTGCTAATGGTGACATAAAAAGGAGGCCATGCACTCGTGCCTTAGGGATTTGTTTTAAAGTCGATATGGCAAAATAGCACTTTCTCTGGACCGATTGCTTCCAAAAGCATTTTAGCTCTTCAGCGGATCACACACTATCTCGCACACTATCCATGTACCAAGTTTCAACCAAATCGATCCAATAGTTTGGGCTATACAGGCTGGACCAACGTCCAACACTAGTGCCCAGCGGCAAATAATGACCCTTATTTACTTTGAACCTAGAGTTTTTAATTTTTAACAGGGGGTAAAAACCCTTCGAATGACAGGGCTAAAAATGTAACGTCACGAGATTTCAAATTGAGCTGTTTTCATGCAATAAATAATTTTTGTCCAAATGACGATTATTTTGGGCCTTAAGATTATGTTGGATACACTTTTAATTTTTTAACGTCCAGGTTAGCCTCGAGGTTAGCAAACTGCAGGAGGCAGAATAATCCTCATTTTATTTAATAAGGAGGCCGTGAAATAAAAGCAGATCGATGGGCCATGTCCGTGTGTCCAACTTGGGTTCATCGGAGATTTGGAACTGTCGGTTGCTTTTCATGTTTTGACAGGGGCGATGAAGCCTCAGAATCATTAAGGCCCGGTTTTTCCATCTTCGATAACCTCCAGTTTACCTAACCAGCGGTTAGTTGCTAGGATACAGCCAATCAGAACACTCGTTGCTATGCGACAAACTGTTGGTTAGGTAAACCGGAGGTTATCGAAGATGGAAAAACCGGGCCTAATTGTTGGATTTATTGAAATAATCTCCGAGCCAATTTCATTGCCCACTATTGGGATCTCGGAAACTATAAGAGTTAGAAGATCGGTTAAATTAGATAAAAGTTGCTCTTTTTTAAGGTGCCTAATTAAACATCTGTAAAAAATTCTTGAACATCGGGATTCCTGTCGTGATTCCTTCCTTCCTGAGTTATTCCGAAAAGAGTGAAAATTGACATTATAAAGAAAAATTCATAGATCCCTAACAGTTGATGCTATTTAAATGAAACATGTAACTTTTATATTTTTGACATCCGGCAATTCAACGGCATTGACAAAATTTTTCTAGGCTTTCTAGATTTTGAGTAATGGCAGTTAACTTTCCTTTCCCTTATGGCCGCCATATTGGATTTTAACACCACCAGGCAGACAAAAAAATCAGTTTTTCAAAAATGTAACCAATTCGGGCTTTTTGAAGAAAAATCCAAAGCTTGAGTCACACGATGCCAAGACGTGTTTTATTATCATCGGATTCAATTCCTTCCACATGTCATAAGAAATTGAAAAAGTAGGTGTACTTTTTTACAGTTGTTTTTTATACAAGTTATTCACACCTTTCAAATTTTAACGATCTGTCAAAAAAGTAAAACTTGGTAACCTTTTTGAAAAGCTAATTTTTTTGTGTACCTAATGGTGTTAAAATCCAATATGGCGGCCATAAGAAAAAGAAAAGTTGACTGTCGTTGCTCAAAATCCAGGAGGCCTAGAAAAGGACCCCGCACATTTTTGGGACCGTCGTAACACACCCAGGAGACTCCTCTATAAAAGTTATGTCAATAACACGTAAGAAAAGTGCTCCTCGACTTATGTGGTATTATTATGGCAAAAAGGCGAATTAATTTTCGTTTCATGTAATTCTTATGGGAAAATTTTACCTTCAGCACTTTCTGGAACAAAAACTGTCCCTACGATTGCTTTGCGCGAGGCTTTGCGGCAATGATAGCTTTTGATCATCAGGAGGTCAAAATCTACAACATACTAAAATTTCAGCCAAATCCACAGAAAGCCATTTTCCCCATAAGGATGGTGCTGGGTCCTTTCTTTAAATGCCATTGAATTTGTAGCTGTCAAAAATTAAATCAAAGACGTAATGGTCAATGAAACATAAATAATAAATAAATAAATAATAAGAGTCCCAAGTTTCATTTGCTTAGCATCAACGGTTAGGAAGTCATTAATTATTCTTTAAAAACGTGATTTTCAGTTTTCTCAGGATAACTCAGTGACGAATGAAGATATCGGAGACTTCTTTACAGAATCTTAATCACCCTCAAAGAGCGCAAGTTTTTTCTAATTTAACCTATTTTCTAACTAACTGTTTCCGAGATCCCATAATAGTGGGCAACAAAATTGGCAACAGCCTGTATACAGGGTGGGTAATTTTTCGATGCTCACCATTAGTATCTCGGAAACCATAATAGATGGAGAGTAGTTTAAATTGGAGAAAAGTTGCGCTATTTCTTGGTGACTAGGATTCTGAAGAGAATTCCCCGATATTTTGATTCGTTCCTGAGTTATCACAAAAAATCTGAAAATTGCGAATTTAAGGAAAAATTAATATCTTCCTGACGTTATTTAAATGAAACTTGGAACTTTTATATTTTTGTCAGCTGCCAATTGAATGGCATTGACAGAAATTTTCTAGGCCTTCTAGATTTTGAATAAAGACAGTCAACTTTTCTTTTTCTTATGGGCACCATATTGAATTTTAACACCGCCTAATACACAGAAAAATTAGCTTCTCAAAAATGTAACCAACATGAACGTTTTTCAAAAAATATGTGAAAGCCCGAGTCACACGACCGCAAGACGTATTTTATTACTGTTGAATTCAATTGTTTTCACATGTTATAAGAGATTGAAGAAGTCGGCGTACTTTTCTGCAATTGTTTTTCATCTAAGTTTAGGCTGATTTTGCAAATTATTCCTACCAATTTTCAAATTCTGACATCTGTCAAAAAAGTGAAAAGCCAATTTTTTTGTCCATTTAATGGTGCCAAAATTCAATATGGCGGCCATAAAAGAATCAAAAGTTGACTGTTGTTATTCAAAATCTAGAGGGCCTAGAAAATTTCTGTCGATGCTATTCAATTGACAGCTGTCAAAAACATAAAAATTCCAAGTTTCATTTAAACAACATCAATCGTTAGGAAGATATTAATTTTTCTTTAAATTGGCAATTTTCAGATTTTTTGTGATAACTCGGGAACGAATCAAAATATCGGGGAAGTCTCTTCGGATTCTTAATCATCAATAAATAGCGCAACTTTTCTGTAATTTAATCGACTCCGTATCTTTTACCGTTTAGAAGATCCCAATGGTGAGCATCGAAAAATTACCCACCCTGTATATGGTTTCATACATTTTTCTCTTGTTGTCGTTCCGATCGAAAGAGATATCGATTTACTATTTTCCATTCTATACATTAGAAATTCATGGAAAACTGTGGAAAATTCTAGGAAAAATTATTTCTTACTCGGAAGATTTAAAATGTATGGTCAGAAATCTATAAAATTTCATTATAAGCTGGAGTAGAAGAGTAAAACATGTCCTCCACAACCCTAAAAATTGTTCAGTCCTTGGGACCTCGCTTGGGACGGTAGAAAGTTGTACTTTTACTCGACTTTTACGCAAACAAAATTTGTACTTAAGTACCCGTAAGTACCTAAATGACATTTTTTGAAAGAATGGCACCGAGGTTTTCGACCCTGAAAGAAAACAGATATCGAATCCAATAATATCTCGATATCTTCAGTATAGTAGCATTGTTTATAGTTAGCTTGGGCTGTAACCTCGGCTGTAACGTCTTGATTTTACGTAAAACGACATTTTTCGAAAAAATTTGGTTCAGGTCGATCGGGTCGACAATTATTGTTGATCGAAAATCGCGAGGAAAATCGTGTTGGAAAAAAGTCGAGAAAAAAGTTATCTTGCTGGGCCCTCTACGCCTTCGTATAATCCTAATATAGGTACATACTTACCTACTGCTAAACGCTAAGGGCCGGTTTTTTCAGCTCATGCACAAATCTTATGGCCTGTGGCTTTCTGTTAAAAAATCTTGAAAATTAGGAATTATACAGAACTTCACATTCTGATTAAAAGTTATCATTGCGGCAACCATAACTAAGGGATAGTTTTTGAGTTGTGGCTCGTCAAATGAGGAGGAATTTGGCTGTACTGTAAAAATCTTTTCAAAGTGTCTAGCAATAAAGTTTATGGCCCATTGTCGGGGCCTTGCCGCACAATAGGTACAATACCCTACTAATGAGCCATAATCATTATTGCTAGACCTTTTTAAAAGATTTTTACAGTAGTTCCATATTGCAATTATTTAATTTCTACATTTCCTTGGTCATTCACTCGGTCACTCATTAATAACCAAGGAAACACAAATAAGGTGACAATAAACTGGTGAACGATTTTGATAGACACTTACTGCGGATACATGCACACACTTAGCTCGAGCTAACTAAGCTCAGTACTTTTTAAACAGCGTTCTACGATATTCTGCGGCGGTGGTAGCCTTTGAGTTATAGTTCTCCCTTCGAAATCAGATAGGCAAGCTATATTTCAAAGGCTACCACCGCCGCAAAATCTCGTAGAACGCTGTTTAAAAAGTACCGAGCTTAGTTAGTTCGAGCTAAGTGTGTGCATGTATACGAAGTAATTGTCTTTCAGGACTTCAAAATGGCCTTTAGTCTGCCTCGTAGGCTAATCGCGCTTATGATACCCTTCATCAAGCCTTCTGGAAAGTGTCTGGGACGCTGAAAATCGACTTATTCGATAGTGTTTAACAATGCATACTTTAGTCTTATGCCTGTTCTCTTAGTTATTGATGATAAATAACCTAGGAAACAGAGAAAATCGAGGAGAAAATTAAGCAATTCTAACAATATAATCGCCAAGTTCAAATTCGGACCCTTTAACAATTTATAGCTGAAAAACTGTAAGTTAATCGTGGTTGGCGCAATGGTAACTTTTAATCAGGACATTGAATTTTATATAGTCCCAAATTTTCAAGACTTTTTAACAGAAAGCCGCAGACCATAAGGTTTGCGCGGGGTCCTTTAACATGAGGCTATTTCCATAGAAACAAATTATTGTCACCATGGAAACTAAGGTGACAAACCTCATGTTAAAGTTAACATGAGATGAAAAAACCGGCAATAAACCTGTTACTTAACTTAAAAAATGGTTCTTGTACCGAAAAAGTGAAACGAATAAGTTTTTTTTTTAACATGAATACGTACATAATTTAAAGTAGGTATGTTATCGCTCACATTTGGAACTTATCAGCTTCTATCATATCGCAGGATGGACGTGACGTAGTGTTAATTAAAAATAAATCGGATAATAATCGCCCATGTATAATAGACTTCAGTTTCTTGTTAAGTTGGGCAATAATGGCAGTATTATCACCTTATCGGTGCAACACACATAAACAGTGGACTCAACAACAGTGAAGCAGTAAAAAGCATTCAAACAAAAGTTACACCTACTTTTGAGAGGTTTGGGGTTGCTCTGCTTTCTCCTCGACATAGTGACTTAAGTCCTGGAAAGCGCCCGGTTAAAGCCAAAAGTCACATGGCGCGAACATAATAAACAAATCAAAGCACAAAAAACACAAAAGCACTCTTAAACACAAAGCAACAAAACAGGAAAATAGGATTAACTAGCCCAACAATTGATTTCGGTAACAATGGGACAGCACGACAGTTTTGTTTTCATTGTGGGTGGTTGTTTTCGGTAATTTGACAGCTGTTCACGTGCGTTTAGTGTTCGGCGCGAGAAAACCACTCCTCCTCGGCGAAGTTGCAGAACGACTGCCGAGTCTGTGACTCACCAAAGTTTGTTTGATTGTTGCGTTGTTGCTTTCGCGCGCACACTCACTGGATTTGTGCGCTCCATGTCTTCGTTCTTCGTTATCAGACAACAAAGTTCTTTCTTATCAATTCAAAGTTTTACAAGTATTTGTTCTTTTCTTTGCCTTATCGTTGGGAAATAGAAAACCATTGATACCAGCCATGAATCACACGCCAAAAAGCTACCTAGGTTACTTACCTACCTAAGTACTTAGGGCCGATTTCATGTTCATAATCAAAATTAAAGTGTCCTTTAAGTATTTGCCTGGCAATATATTTCAAAAGGGCTGCTCCTCGACATTAATTTTAACGGACCTTTAACTTTTATTATGAAATCGGCCCTAACATGACTGAACCTGGACAAACGACTGACTAAATAACAGTTGCGTTGTTGTTGTTGTTGCTTCCTTGCAACTTCATCGACCAACATCTCGTATGCGAGAAAGTCGTAACTCTATTCACTGCATTTGAATTAACCCCTTTTGCAGAGAGAATAAATGACCACCCACCTTCGTGTCAAGTGCTCAGATTTCTAAACATGATAACCCCACTTAAATAAAATCCACCAAGCGACCGCTTCCACCAAGTGACCGCCAACATTCAACAACGCCTTTCGTTCCATAAATGGGGCAGCCAAGTGTTGGCAAAATAAATTGTACCTACTAGAGACGTCTTCTAACAGCATATACCTAACATGACACGGAATAATTTAGATAACAAATATTGTATGTATAATCAAAGGAACATGATCGAAATCAGGCAGTCATAATATCTTTTGATGGATACTCCAGTTTCCATATAGAGTAGTAATAATAAATTTAGGTAGTTTTGTTGATGAATTTCAGGAGATTTTAAAGGTCTAGGTACATTGCAGGAGCATAATTATCTGAGAGGCCTTAGCGAGGGGTTAACCACATGGTAAATTTGTGTACACAAAATCGCAAATTGTAAGAAAATCGCCAAAATCGCTAGGAAATCGCTAAAAAATCGCCAAAATCGCTAGAAAATCGCCAAAATCGCAAGAAAATCGCTAAAATTGCCAAAATTGCTAAAAACTGCCCAAAGTTGCCAAAAATCGATATTGCTAAAAAAAAACATAAACTGTTTGATGTGGCTCTTAATTTAACCTTAACAAGGTAGTCACCTTTGAAATTTTGCTTCTCCATGTAAATTAAATGGGAAAACTGGGAAAACCGAGGGGAAAACTATATTCCAAAGGCGACTACCGCTGCAAAGTCTCGTGGAACGAGGTTTAAAGCATTGAAAGGTCTATGGTAACGTCCTCGGTAATGTCACTTTGACGATTTTTTTAAAATGCTTCCGAGAATGCTTCTTTTTCTAAATGTAGCGACGTTTTTGTTCAATTTCTCTTCGCAATAGCGGAAAATATATTTAGTTTCCGATAAACCAGGAACTGATAGCTATTGGCTATTGGCTTAAAATACAAAGGAAAACAAAGTATATGCATCTAAATATTAAACTCATTTTCACAAAAAATTTTGGTTACTGTGTTTCTGCTTGTAGCAGCCGCGCTGCAGCTCAAACTACTGAACGTATCGAGATGAAATTTGGCACACATATTCAGTGGGAGATTTGCAGGTGCTGATTAGAATTTGGGACACATCGGTTCACGGAAAGTGCCTTTTTGGCTCATCAACTTTAAAAATTTAAATGCAAACCCCCATTTTTCGCGTTACCATGTGAATGTTCTTCGAATTCTGCTTCTAAAGATGTATTCACACTTGTGCCATTTTGGCCAAAAAATGTTGCCGTGAAAAAACCTATACTGGATTTGATAGCTGATTTTTTTTCAAGCCGAAAATATTAGTGCCATTTTGTCGAAAAATGTCATTTTAGTGGCAAAAGGCCCCCTTGTGCAATTTTTTAGAAAATTTCCATTTTAGGGACAAAAATGTCCCTTTTTGAATTTGTCTTAGCAAAAGGGCCTATTATCATTTTCGAATTTGATAGCTGTTACATTGCCGGATCGAAAACCTTAGTGTCATTTGTTCGAGAAATGTCATTTTAGGTGTGAAAAACATTTGTATTTTAGATTTTAGTAAATGAGCGCCGGGCGCATCAGCCATCGACAACCGAGTCGACAACCGCCCGCACGCCCGACTTTAGTTAAATAAAGTTAATTGCTACATTTACAAATTCTGTGAAAAAGTAGAAGTTTCTACCGTCTCCGAGACTGTCAATTTCTTTTTCGTGTACTTAATAGAAAAGAGCTATTTTGGTTGATTCAAAACAATGAAGAAAAGTGGTACTTTTCCAACTAACAACACTCCAGTTAGCAACAATTTTACCAATTATAACAATTTTTATTCTTGAACTTTATTAGAATAAAAGTTAAATGTACAAAAACGTTATTCCATCAGAGGAAGATAACTGAGACTCATCACCTGCTGATTGTGCTGATGATGACTCAACACGAGAAATTGAGTTTGCAGAAAACCCACCACTATTTTGCACTTGGAAAATTTTTCTTGAAGTTTTCACCTTATTTTCAATACTTTCTTCCACATACGCTTCTGCAACTGTGGCTGATCGCCATCCTCCGTGTCTCTTCAAGGTTTGAATATCAGCCCCATTTTCAGCCAATAAGGTTCGTCTCAAACAATGTCCTGTATAACTACTAGCGTCTGTTAACTTCAAATATTCCGTAATTCTTCTAGGGACACTGTAGAACGTATTAATTCCAACAGGTTGTACAGTACACTTGCCATTTCTGTAGCACACAAACAACCTTCTGTGATTAACATTTTCGGGTCTCAAACGTAAATATGCTCGATATAATCGGACTCCATCAACAGAAGATGCTTCTGCTGTAACCGTGAATACGCGTTTTTTCTTGGTCTTAGTGTCGTTTAAGGTAACGACCAAAATAGTTCCGGTATCTTGAACGTCGTCCGTGGTCAAGGTACGTACCAATTCATCGCCTCTGCATGCACCATTTAAGCCAAAAATTAACACAACTTTCATGAATAAAAAGGAATCATCAGGAGCAGTAGTTAAAAATTTCGTAACATTCTCAAATGTTAAAACTTTTGACTTTTTTGGCACGTATTTATCGTTTTGACGCTTCAAAAAAGCAATCAATTTTTTATATCCCGATATGTCAATGTTTTCGTTAATTTGCAACATATGGTGGGTTTATGCTCACTTAACATTTAACATTCAACATTTACCACTTGAGATTTATGTAGTTAAAAGTGAGGTTATTACATAGAAGTACTCATTGCAAGTTTACGCATGATTTAAGACTTAACATTTAAGATTTACCGTATTTAACATTTAGGGGATGGCCTTGAAAGATCGTTAACTTGAACTTTCTTAAATCTAAAATCTTAAATTTTAGGTGTAATGACATGTGCGCTTGCGTGAAATTGGTGATTTTGGAAACGCTGTTGGTAGTTGGTGGAAATTTTCATGGTTGGTTGCACTTCTAAGGGTTTTTGATTTGAATTTGTTTTCCCATTGTTTGTTTTTCCTTATTTTTCATTTTTCGTGAGTGGTGAGTGTACGATACAACAATAATAATGGACACTGAGTGGGATGATGAACAATTAATTAATTGGGTTAGTTCGGCAGTTCCCACAATTATGGAAGAAAGATTCGGCTAGCTTCAAAAACAAAGAATAGAAACAAAATGCCTGGAAATCCATTTCTTGCATAATGGCAATTCCCAGTGGTAGGACATTTTTTATTATCCTCCCCAACCTTATACAATTTTAAAAAACATAAAGAGTAACGTTGAACCTTGTGATGTCAAAAGGTCTTGTGATTGGTTACATTTAACATTTTAATTTTCAACATAAACGTCGCAGATTTTGATTAAATCTTAAATGGTAAATCATAAATGTTAAATGTTAGGTGTTAAATGAGCATAAACCCACCAATACTCTTTATCATCGAATAGCTTGACCATAATGTTGATGCTTTTAATGTCTTGGACTAAAAAAATATAACTAGGTATTATTATTGAAACTTGAAAATGAACCAACCTTTTCATAAAAGTACGCCAGCATCACTGTTTCGTCAGCCCCTTTCGCATTTTTTTCTTTTCTCCATTGATCAAAATATCCATAACATTTTTCGTACTTTCCCTTCGATTTCAAAGGAAGTAAATTGGAAACTGCTTTTGAAGCTGCTTGAAATATATTAAGATTTTCTTCGACATTCATTTTGTAAAAAAAATTGTTGCTTACTGGTTGCTATGTACTAATTTTAGTTGTTATGGAAAACTTTACCCTTGCCTGCTTAGACTAATCAATTCTAAATTTTGATTTTAAAGATTTGGGTGTTTTTCTATTAAGTAGGTACACGAAAAAATAGCATGTTCAACGCGTAAGAAAAGTGATTTTCCACGCTCGTGTAAAATTAATTCACTCGCTTCGCTCGTGAATTAAAAGACACTCGCTGGGAAACTTGCACTTTTCTTTACTTGTTAAACAATCTACTATTAATTCATCCCCTTGACCCCTTGTTTTGTTTCCACAACTTTTTTGGCTGAACAAGCCAACTTTGCAAGAGATTGAACTACAAGTGCCTCGGAGAAGGGAATTGTTGAGAGATTTGTCAGGTAGGTATTGGTTGAGAAAAAACGGCAGATTCAACCCTTTGAAAGATTAAAGACCACAAAAGGAGCTTAAAAATCGCCGAAATTGCTAGAAAATTTCCAAGTCGCCAAAAAAAAATGCCAAAATCGCTGGAAACTTGCTTGAAAATCACCGGAAATTTGCTTGAAAATTGCCAAAATCGCTTGAAAATCGCCAGAATCGCTAGAAAATCGCCAAAATCGCTAGAAAATCGCCAGAATCGCTAGAAAATCGCCAAAATCGCTGGAAAATTGCCAAAATCGCTAAAAATCGCCAAAATTGCTAGAAAATTGACAAAATTCCAGAGAACCGTACACCAAAATTGCTAAGTGGTTAACCCCTCGAGCCTTAGGATCTGAGCAATTTGATTGGTTCATTAGAATTTTGACCAATCAAATTGCTGAGGCTCCTCAAATAATTGTGCAAACAGAAAACACCTATAGTAGTCCTGGATCTGGGCTAGGGTCCTGTAGGGAAAAATTTTTTTTACGACTGTTTAGTCGGTGCCCTAGTAAGTATTTTTGACTCGGGAGGACATTCGCCAGCTGCTACGTTTTCGGGATATGACGTCATAAATGTGGCGTTCATCCGGATTTCGTAAATTGGAAACAATTTAAATTACCTAATAGGGTTTTTTTGACGCTAGATAAGTATCTGAAATAATAGACAAGACTAGAATTTCAAAAAACGCTTTCTATATTATGCTAGAAGCAAATCGGAAAACATTTTGACGACAAGTGTTTCTAGACTAATAATTGGGCCTGCTGAATCCGAAAATCACTGTCGGCAATTCGAAATCTTAACCGGAAGTCCGTAATTCTAGATGGCGTTCAAGGCAGATCGTTATATCCAAAATAGCATGAAAATTATACAGTTTTCGACCAAAGACGTGGTATACAAAATTGAAGATAGCTTCATTCTCTACAAGAAAGGCCCTAATGATTTTTATCGTACAGACGAGACGACGGTTTACCCCTAGCGCTGGCAAGAAAGTTGCACTCGCCGCGCGGTTTATGCGCTCCGCGATCATTTAATCAAAACACTAGTTTCTTAATTTTTATGGAGTTTTTCAATATATTTCACCAATATCCACCTAAATACATGGAATTAGTAAGATATTCTCATTTTATTTCCGTGTTTTCAATGTGCAAACGCCGTTTTCTGTCTTTCACTGTTGGTTTCTTTTGAGGTGCGCTACAACAAAGAGCAGATCGGATAACATTTTGACAACATCAACAAGCATTATTTGAATAATTGAACCCTGCTGAATCCTTAAACCACTGTTTAAATTTCAAAATCTTGAGAGGATGTACGCTAGTCAAGGTGGCTTCCAAGCTCAGATATAGTTTCTATTTTATTTTCAGGTCTCTGTAGCAAGAACTGTCCATACGATTGCTTTGTGTCAATTATAACTTTTGATAAGGAATGGTATTTTGGATGGTGCCATCTTGAATAAAGCATTTCTACTCAAGATTTCGAAATCAAAACAATGATTTTCGGACTCAGCAGGGTTCAATTAATCAAAAAATACTTGTTGTCAAAATGTTATCCGATGCGCCCCTTGCAAAATATGCACCTCAAAAGTAAGCTAGAGTCAAAATAGAAATCGGCGTTTGCACATTGAAAAAAGGGAAGTAAATTGTGAATATCTTACTAATCCCATGTATTGGATATTGGTGAAATATATTGAAAAACTCCATAAAAATTAAGATACAAGTGTTTTGATAAAATAATCGTTGAGCGCGTAAACCGCGCGGCGAGCGCAAATTTCTTGCCCGCGCTAGGGGTAAACCGTCGCCTGTACGAAAAAAATCATTAGGGCCTTTCTTGTGGAGAAAGAAGCTATCTTTAATTTTGTATACCACGTCTTTGGTCGAAAACTGTATAATTTTCATGCTATTTTGGATATAACGATTTGCCTTGAGCGCCATCTAGAATTACGAACTTCCGGTTAAGATTTCGAAGTGCCGACAGTGATTTTCGCATTCAGCAGGGTTCAATTAGTCTAGAAACATTTGTCGTCAAAAGGTCATCGGATTTGTTCCTAACAAGTCGCGAAACTCAAAACTAGCCTGGTCTATAAGGCTGAACTATTGAATACGACTTACAGTATATCCTAAAAGGCATAATATCAAGTGTTTCTTTTTATTGAATAGGGCTTCCAGTACCTTAAAGGGCTTAAATATCGGGTATATTTCTTGAACATCGAGAATGTTGCCGTGTTGGCTCCAAATAGAAAATTCTCCACCACCAAAATTCTAGGATGTCAACGCCATTAACCTCCCCACTCTACTTCACCACTTAAAAAAAGGGAGGTTATTGCAATCACTAAAATTTTCGAATTGGAGATAACACCAGATCTTCACATTTTGAGGTCTCAGGAACCAAAAAAAGTGGCTTTAAAAATGTGTCTGTGTGTGTGTACGTACGTACGTTTGTAAATACGTCACAGCCAAAACTACTAGACCGATATGGCTGAAATTTGGTAAGTAGGCATCTCATAACCCAACTTAGATCTGAAAAGCTTTTGGAGCCAATCGTGCAACCAGATATGCCATTTTGGCACATCAACTTTGAAATTTGAAATACAAACCCCTATTTTTCACGTCAGATTCTGCTTCTAAGGATGTATTCACTCTTAATGAATTTTTGACAAAAACTCAAACATTCCAGATTTTTAGCGCACTTTAAAAACATGAAGCAGCCCAAGCCTCCGCATCGATTTGCCTGAAATTTTGCTCATTGAGATGGTACATATTGCAGCTCAAAGAGCTAACAATTTTTTAAGAGGCAATCGACAAACGGCATTTAACCATCTAAAACAAGTTTGTGAAAAATTTATTGTCACCATTAGAAAGGTCTTCAAATTCTGGTTTTAAATAAGACGAATTTCATAGGTAAAAAAAATTAAATTTTGTAATAACACTAAAAACTACTGGATCGATTTGGCTGAAATTTGGTACATGGAGATTGGTTTACCAGTTGAAGAGCTGAAAGGCTTTTGGAAGCAGTTGGTGAATGGGAAGTGTCATTTAGGCATATCAAATTTAAAATTTGCTATTTTAAATACAAACTCAATACGTCACCATATATAAGATACAAAATCCGACAGAGATGTCACTCTCAGCGCCCTTTTCACACAGAGCTCAAAAACTAAACTAAACGTGAAAAATCTCGAGGAGCACGTTTAGCTACCCTGTACTAGACAGGGGCTGATCTTCCACCCGTTCCTCGTTCTACAAAGAAAATATAACAAAAACGCAAACACTAAGAACACATTTAACAGAATATAAACTAATAGTTATTTGCGTACCTAATTAGTTATGAAAAGCCCTATATTGTTTGACGAGCCGTAATATTTGTAAAAACGAGCGATAGCGAGTTTTGCTAAATTATGCGAGTCAAACAACTATGGAGCTTTTCATAACGTATTACGTACAACATTTTATTTTATCCTATAATGTTATACTATGAATAACTTCTTGGTAACGGGTTGTGTTAAGACACATTTAACAGCACTCAGAGTTCTGTCAAATAACAAAGTGAAATAAACGAATTTCTAGGATACCGCAGGGTATCCATTGTCGGCTTTCCGTCATTATGAAAGGTAAGATGTGTCATCCAAATTCATTTTAACATTTTTTAAATATTTAGGACAAAATAAAACGTGTTACAACACACGTAACGTTATTAAGTTTCTACATTACTCGGGAATTTTAAATCACTCGCTCCTCCGTCGCGCGTTCTTCAAATATATTCCCTCGTAATGTAAAAACCCTAATAACGTTACTTGTATTGTAAATTACTATTACCTAATTGCGTAAAATCCAACTTTTAAAAACGCAATTAGGTAAAATAATAAATGCTTTGGCCAAACCGGTGTAACAAATGTGAAGAGACAATTTATAATTTATACACACACTAAGAGACAGTAAAAAGACAACGAAAAAATTTTTGCGTAGAAAGCAAAAATTTGGAATATTTCGTTCATAAAATGGGCTACACACTAGGAAAAAGAGCGTTTGAAGAATTCCGATCTATGTGCTGGTATACGCAAAACATCCCGCCTCCTGATATTAATATTGTGTACATCACTTCTACATGTAATTTTCCTCTAAAGATAAATTGGGGAACACGTGGTTATGCTTTTGTAGTATAAACATGATGCATGCAACAACTGGCGATTTTTCACATTCAGCTAATAGTCCAGTCATTGTAGAAAAAAATCCATATGAACTTCGGAAAAATTACCAGAGGGCTGAATTTTTGTACACACGTTCCTTTGATAGTCCTAAATGAAATGCTAAAAGTCCCCTAGAATCCGAATTCGGCTTCCGATGATATGCCACCAATAGGTGTTAAAAATGCTTTTCAACAAATATCCTAAAATATTGGTTTTTGGACAAAAGAGCAGGTGATATACAAAATTGAAGCTCATCTCATGCTCTAGAAAAAACTTGCTGTTCACCTTTTTCGTAGAGTCGACGATGTGGCCGTAACGCGAACGCGAAGCAAAAGGAATGCGCGACGCAAGTCTGCGCGCGTCGAGTAATTTTTTAATACAAATGTTGTAGTGATTTTCATGGTTTTTTTATAATATTTCGTTGATATGCATATGTGGCATGGGGTAGGATTTTAATTTTTTTATACTTTTTCGACTTGCTATTGTTGCTTTTTGATTTTACATGGAAATCTTCATCAAATTCGCTTCTAAGCCAGTTAACGGTACTAAACACTTCACATTTTTATCTTAAACAGTGAGCAATGTATTTTTGAATATCTCCACTGTATAAAAATGGGCAGCTACGGAAGCGGCTGGAACCTCCCCAATTGGTGAATGATCCAATCCTATTACTGATATCAAGTAAATTTTAATTACTATACCTAAGTTTTACTCCACCACACCTAATGTGTTTTCTGCGATTTTTCTAAATTTTACGATCTTTTGCCAAAAGGGCACTAATGTCGAGTACAATTTTGAAAACAAAATTTGAAGTTTTTTCATATGCTGATAGAGAAAATGGGAGTTCATTATTCAAATTTGAAAGTAGATATACCAAAATGGCACTTGGCGCTCGCGGATAGCCTCCAGAATTAAATCAGCCCTTCGGCGGGTAACGGTATCTCTACCTACCAAATTTCAGCCAAATCGATCCAGCAGTTTGGGCTGTAGCGTGTTATTTAATGTTTCCTCGAAACTTCGAATTTTTAGATTTTGTGCCAAAAAGCCGCTAAGTGAGAGTACACTTTCAGATACAGAATTTCAAGACCTTTCACGTGCTGATAAGAAAAATTAGTGTTCATTAGTCAAATTTCATAGTTTATATGCCAAAAAGGCACTTAGCATCTGCGGATTCGCAACAAAATTAACTGGGCTCACCAGAAGGCCAACGCTAACCTCCATACCAAATTTCATGAAAATCCGTTCGGTAGTTTCTGAAAAATCGTGGTCACGTACATACAAACAGACATTTTTCAAAAACCACTTTTTTGTGATCCTGGGACCTTGAAACGTAAAGATCTAGTGTTATCTCAATTTCGAATTTTGAAGTGATTGCAGTAACCTCCCATTTTTCTTTTATATGGTTGTGGGGAGGTTAATACTTAATATATCTGGAAAGTCGAGGAGTTCGTCTATAATGCCCTTAAAGCAGGCTTCCTGCGCCGGACCGCGCAGTCATTTTAGCATTTTTTTAGGAAAACTTCAGAGGGCTGAAATTTTGCACACAGGTTCCTATTATAGTGTTAAACGAAATACTAAAAGTCCCCTAAAATCCCAGTGCCGCTTCCGATGATATGCCACCAAGAAAGTGATAAAGACTCTGCATTTCAACAAATATCTCTTAAAGCATTGCATTTTTAACAAAAGAAGCGATATACAATATTAAAGCTCACTTCTTTCTCTACAAAAAACTCTCCATTATTTTTTTTTTCTAGCGTCAACAGTTCAGGTGCAACACGAGGCGTCAGATGATACGGCGCGCTTTCTCTGGGGCAAAGTCTCGAAAACGTCTTCTGCACTAATGTAAGCTTAGTCTATCTGTAAAAGGATCTGAAAATAATTAAGTTCAAAGGGCAGAACCTATATTTTATGGATCGTCAAGAAATCTTGATAGAGAATGAAGTAAGCTTTAATATTGTATCACCTCTTTTGTTGAAAACTAATGCTTTAAGACATATTTGTTGAAATGATGTGTCTAACACTTTCTTGATGGCATGTCACCGTAGATGCATGATTGAATTTGGAAACGAGGAACTAACTATAATTTCTGGTCCACTAATACACAAAAGTGCTATTGCAAAGAGTCGTTGAACAAAAAATTCGGTACATTATAAAAAACAAACATTTAGAAAAATGGACAGTCGCACCAGTTGCACAATTGAATGCTCCAAAAGCTTTTCAGTTAGATTATGAGATACCCACAAGGCAAAAATCGCACTTCCGGTGGCACTATTGGCTCTGAATTATTTGCATCAGGTTTCGAGTATGATCGACCCAGAAGTTCAGCCTGTAGTGTATTTTTTATGTTTTTTAGAAATATCTAATCTATGTCTCTTTTGGCTAAAGGCCACTACTAAGTATGCATGAATACCTAGACAAATACCTAAACTTTTTCAAAAATAATTTGAAGACTTTCCTCATACCGCATGCGGTTTAAGGTTGATAGGCCAATACAGCACCCTGCAGGGCTATTCCGGTTTATTAGATGCTAAAGCAACAAATTTCTGACAAAGCGGGCCAGTAGTTTGGGTTTAGGCTGTAGGTATAGCTGTCCTAAGTGTTTACAAAAGTACGTGCGAACGTACTAATAACGTACGTACCTAAATGCAGAGAGACAAATTTTAAAAACCACTTTTTTGGGTTCTTCTTAGACACGTAGACTCAAACTGGTTTCGAAAGTACATCGCTATAAAGCTGCGCAAATCCAAGTTTCGGTGCAAAGGTGGAGCCTCCCATGAAAATGAACAGTGGCGCGTCGTTACATTCTCCGTATTCCTCCTTCGTAAATCTGTCCGTAAATCGGTCCGAACGTTGATGCCACCGTGCGCCACTGAGCAACGAGAGGTGGCGGGAATTTAGGCGGAGCTGCGCAGATCTGAAATCCAGCCCATGTCCTTTCGAAACCAGTTTGAGTCTAGCCTTGATTATTTAAGACTTTTCACAATGTTCACACAACTAAATATGCAAACCTAGGAATTAGAGTAGTTTAAATCAAATCAATTGGAACTGTAAAGGCAGTGAAAAACCAGTGTAACCGTAGTTGTCAAAAAAATTTCGCAGGGGCTATCGCATCCTCCGCCCTTAGTCCCTCGAAACTTTTAACATAGTTGCGCCTATGTGTGGACCCTAACCGACGCCCTAATCCAAAAGAAAATCCCGGCTAAGATTCTTTAATACGTAGCATATACAGGGTGATTCACGTAGACCGTTCGTTAGAAGTTTTTCCACTTCCCAGTAGAATAGAAATTTGAAATCTGGTACTCGGCCATTATCGACAATTCTGAATTCACCTAAAATATTGGCAAGATTCCGTCACTTCCGGTTTCGCCGGAAATGATACCAACTTTGTTATTTTAAATGGAACCCTCTAATTTTTATTACATATTTAAGATCGTCTTTTCAGACTGAGTATTTCTTATCTGGGTTATCTTCATCTACCTGTCATAGTTTTTGACTTATGTCAGTTTTTTCGTCCAAAATGTCACATGCAAGAGTTGCTTTAAAAAATTGCAGCTCCTAAACGCTTTGCAATGATGAAACGAGCTTTTTTACAATCGATAGCGAAGGAATCAGAGAATCTTTTGAGTGGTCAGCAATCTACGAACATAGCTTCAAACGTTCTCAATCACCATTCAAAGTTGACGATGACAAAATGTAGAAAAGTCGATTTTTTCAAATGGAACGTACTATTTTTGGCAACGGCAATCGATAGAGTGCTAAATTTTAGGGGCAGTTTCTTCAACATGTCCTCTACTTATCAATTCTGAGTTATTTACGAAAAAACATATTCTGAAAAAATTATGAGTTATCGGAAATTCAGTAGGCTTTGGAAAATTTGTCACGTCAAAAAGTGACATTTTTATTGTTAGTGTTAATAATTGTTGGCTTAATTTTGGCCTTCCAACAACGGTGGACTACACGAATGAAGTTGTTTTTGATTTATTTGTGATTTATGGTCAAAATGACAGCAAAATAAGAACGATTTTTTAACAAAAAATACTCTCAAGACAACTTATTTCATTTTATAACTTACAAATACAAATCTTACAATTGAACTAACAATTATTATCAACATTAATACCCTTTTGAAAGAAACAAACGTAACACTCTTTAACAAAGCTTTGTCGTTCATTACATTAATACAATTCGTCTTCATGCGAGCAAATTTACCCTGTCATCTGCGCTAAATCTGGATACTTTGCGTTAAAGGGCCCGACAAGTTCTGTCTACAATTCGGTCATTTTGACCATAAGTCACAAATAAATCAAAAACAACTTCATTCGTGTAACTATTTATTGTTGTAGGACCAACATTAAGCCAACAATTATTAATACAAACAATGAAAATGACACTTTTTGACATGTAACAAATTTTTCAAAGCCTACTCAATTTCCGATAACTCATCACTTTTTCAGAATATCTTTTTTCGTAAATAACTCAGAATTGATAAGTTGAGGGTATAGGACATGTTGATGAAACTGCCCCTAAAATTTAGCGCTCTATAGATTGCCGTTGTCAAAAATAGTACATTCCATTTGAAAAAATCGACTTTTCCACATTTTGTCATCGTCAACTTGGAATAGTAATTGGGAACGTTTGAAGCTATGTTCGTAGATTGCTGACCACTCAAAAGATTCTCTGATTCCTTCGCTATCGATTGTAAAAAAACCCGTTTCATCATTGCAAACCGTTTGGGAGCTGTGATTTTTTAAAGCAACTCTTGCATGTGACATTTTGAACGAAAAAATTGACATAAGTCAAAAATTATGACAGGTAGATGAAGATAACCCAGATGAGAAATACTCAGTCTGAAAAGACGATCTTAAATATGTAATAAAAATTAGAGGGTTCCATTTAAAATAACAAAGTTGGTATCATTTCCGGCGAAACCGGAAGTGACGGAATCTCGCCAATATTTTAGGTGAATTCAGAATTGTCGATAATGGCCGAGTACCAAATTTCAAATTTCTATTCCACTAGGAAGTGGAAAAACTTCTAACGAACGGTCTACGTGAATCACCCTGTATGTATAGTACCGTCAAGAGGCGCAAGCTGCGTGTTAATTTGGGTACTTCTTTGGCTACTTGTGTCTCTGTCTTACTCACTGTCCGTTGTCCCACTCATCGTAATTCCCGTACCGCACTATCCACAAACTCTAGCAATCTCCGCACCGCACTGCCTATACACTCGAATTTCGAACTCAGTCTCGGACCCAGTTTGTATACCCGCTTCACATAAGGCTTGCGCATCCTTAAGACTCTTTCAATCAACGGTACCGTATAAAACGAAACACCCTGAATGACTCCTGGGGCGATGATTTGAGGGAAGAATGTTGAAACGGGTGGACTTTTATTTGGAATATGCGTGGTTGGCGAAATTTTCGAACGTATCCTTTGTGACACATTATAGTACGGACGCTCTTGGGAAAATCGGGGGGTTACCCTGCACTTTATGATTAAGGGCTGGTACTTTGCACACTTCTTACCTAGATGCCAAAGATCACTTTTTCAGGTGTTGCCAAGTTTGAAGCCTATGCGGCCACTTGCCTTGGCGGGTTGCCTATCTCTAGGGCGTACTTCCCGGAATCGCCTATTTTTCCAGCTTTTTCGCTGTCAATGCTCTTCAACGGGTCACCCAATCTCCATGTACCAAATTTCAGCCAAATCGATTCAGTAGTTTGGGCTATAATGTATTTTTAATGTTGTTACAAAATTTCGATTTTTTAATCCAAAGGCCACTTAATGCGAATGAATTTTGTGTTATTCAAAACCAGAATTTGAAGACCTTTCTGATGGTGACAATAAAATTTTCAAAAACTTGTTAAGATAGTCAAATGAGAGTATGTTTAGATTTGAAAATTGATGTGCGAAAACGGCACTTTCCGTGTATCGATTGCCTTCAAAAAATTTTCAGCTGTAATACGGGTAATACAACCTCCATATGCAAAACTTCAGCTAAATCGGTCCTGAGGTTTCGGCTGTATCGCGTTTTTAAAAATACGTTAAAAAATCTCGAATATTTGATTCTTTGTCAAAAAGGCACTAAAGAGTGAATACATTTTTAGAAGCAGAATTTGAAGGCCTTTCTTATGGTGATGTGCAAAATGGGGGTTTGCATTTTAAATTAAAATTCCGAAAAGTATCGGCCCCGGAGATAGGCAACCTGCCACAGCAAGTGGCCGCATAGGCTTCAAACTTGGCAACACCTCAAAAAGTGATCTTTGGCATCTAGGTAAGAAGTGTGCAAAGTACCATCGCTTAATCATAAAGTGCAGGGTAAAACCCAAGAGCGTCCCTACTATTATTTGAAAGGGTAGGTATAAAATTCTCTGTAATAGTAAGCTGAATTTTTCGAAACCAGTCACTTTTTCAAAAGTTACAGAATAAACTTGAAGATTTTCTAGTACCAAAACTAGTTCATGTTCTTCGTTCAATGTAACTTTTAAAACTTAAAAATTTTTGCATTAGTTTAAGGAAAATTTTATGCCCTTTCAAATGATGTACCACAATCATAGGACGCTGAGGGTGAACTAGTATCGAAATTTTTTATAAAATTTAATCCGCAACGAAATCAGCTTTCAAACGATGTATCACAATAAGTGTGGGGTTTAAAATCTTGAAGTCGGGGTTAGTGGAGGGTAGGTGGGAGTGCGTTCGAAAATTTCGCCAGACAGGGACTTAAGTGTCCCCCTCCAATTAAAAATCGACGTGATTCAGCGTTTTTCCTTCAAATCCCCCATCCAGCAGTTATTCAGGCTGTTTCGTTTTAAATGGAAAGGCCTGTATGATGTAAGATGTAAGTATGTAGATCTGTAGATTTTGTACTTGGTGAACTGGTGATAGATATACCTCAAATTCGAAAACTGTAGTGATTGCCGCAATTTCCCATTTCTTACAAAAAGTGGTGTGGAGGGGTTAAAATAAATGATTATAAGCAAAGGATAGTATAAGTCAATTGCTCTTTTGAGCTCTTTCTCGTGGGCCGATTTTTGACAGAAGCATAAGAACTCGACCAATATCTCAAAACTACGAGTTGTCGCGTTAAAAAAAGTGAGTGGAGGAGCAAACGAGCAAGTGAAGCAAAACTCGAACCTAATTATTGGTGATTGCTGATTGCATCTTGCATCTGACTGTCATGGCATGGCATCCATGTGTCACTTTGTGTAAGTAAGTCGTAAGTACAGGGTTGTTAGGTGGCTTTAAAAACAAAATAATTGACATTTAACGCATTTACGACTGTATAAATTAAATGTCAAAACAACCCATTAAAGCCACCCACGATCATTTGTAACACTAACCCTGTATGTCGTTCAATAGTTACTGAGCATATTATGTTACATGTTTTAACCATAAGTTGGGAGCCCCAATTTTTGGTTGACCGTTAATTCCGAGGTTAATTCCCTTAAAAAAATGCAGCAGACAAGCGGCTGGAACCTCCCCATCGCGAGCTTCCAAAGGCCTTTCAGCTCTTCAAGTGGTCACCCAATCTCTATGTACCAAACAGTCAAACCGATCCGGTAGTTTGGGCTATAATGTGTTTTTAGTGTTATAACAAAACTTTAATTTTTTTTACCCAAAGGACAGTAAATGCGAACGAATTTTGTGTTATTTAGAACAAGTATTTGAAGCCCTTCCTGATGCTGAATATAATTTTTTTTAAAAAGTTGTTTAGGATGGTAAAATGGGAGTACATTTAAAATTGAAAATTGATGTGCTAAAACGACACTTTTCGTGGGTCGATTGCCTCCAAACATTTTTCAGCTCTTCGACGTATAATACAGGGTGGTCCAAATGTATTAATACAGGGCTCTCACGGCGAAACGGTGAGATAAATGAGTAAAATAAAAAATCCAGGGTAAATTAGAATTAAATACCTTTATTTTGTCGCAATTTGGAACTCCCCATCTTATTGTATAATTTAGCAATAAACAATAAATACATTTTTTTAAATGGCACCATGCATGTTTTAATTTTTTTTTGATTCCCTTTGATGCCCTCTTTATGGTAGTGATTTTATTTTTTTGACAAATTGAGCAGTGAACGTAGAAATTTTTGTTGATTCAAATTTCGCACGGTGATCCGGCAACAACGCGTGAAGCGCATGTCTCCCCACTACAGGGTAGTGGTACTGTGTACACACCCTTTGGAAGAATCTGATTGGGCCTAATAATAAATAGCCTGTTTACTTCATTGTGTACACAGTACAACTAGTGGGAGTGGGAGACATACGGTGAGATGAGGGTGGTTCCATCGAAGTAATGGTGAAGCGCATTGTTGGCGGATCACCGCGCGAAATTTGAATCAACAAAAATTTCTACGTTTACTGTTCAATTTATCAAAAAAATAAAATCACTCCAATAAAGAGAACATCAAAGGGAATCCAAAAAAAATAGAAACATGCATGGTGCCGTTTAAAAAAATGTACTCTTATTTATTGCTAAATTATACAATAAGATGGGGAGTTCCAAAATGGCGACAAAATAAAGGTATTTAATTCTAATTTACCCTGGATTTTTTATTTTACTCATTTATCTTACCGTTTGGCCGTGAGAGCCCTGTATTAATACATTTGGACCAGCCTGTACAGTCTCCATGTACAAAATTTGAGCCAAATTCGGCTGTATCGAGGTTTTAAAGTACGTTAACAATACCGAATATTTCAATTTAACACTAAGAGTGAATAAATTTTTAGAAGTAGAATTGAAGGCCTTTCTTATGGTGACGTGGAAAATGGGGATTTGCATTTAAAATTTAAAACTTGATGGGCCAAAATGGCATTTCCAGTTGCACGATTGGCTCCAAAAGATTTTCAGATCAAAGTTCGGTTATCAGATGCCCACGTATTCAGGCAAATCGGTCTAATAGTTTTTTGCTGTGGCGTGTTCACAAACGTACGTAGGTACGAACGTCCGTACACACACACAGACATATTTTTAAAACCACTTTTTTGGGTTGCTGAGACCTCAAAACGTGAAGATCTGGTGTCATCTCAAATTCAAAAATTTTAGTGATTGCAGTAACCTCCCTTTTTTTAAGTGATGATTTGGAGTGGGGAGGTTAAAAAAAATAGTAATAAATGGAACGGATGGGTAAACGCCGGAATGATGGAACGATGCCCACTCTGTTTTAATAGAATTTCTTATTAAGTATATACCAAATTTCAGCCAAATCTGTCCAATCCAATACCAGTAGGTACTTTTTGGGCTGCAGCTAGTGTAGGGTGTAGGTATAACTACCTATAGGTACAGACATTCGCACGTAGGCTTGTACAGCCGAAGTAATTGAAAATGAACAGGGGCTGAAATTCCAACCCTGCACGGTAACATTCTAAGATACCGGATTTTTTGCGGCCGAGTGTTCGGCAGCGGTTTGAGTGGAGTTTTCTACCTGAATTGAAATGAACTAATGGAAAGGGTGGCTCCATTTATGAAAGATACGCGGAAACATTTCATTGAAACAAATTAACCGTAATCGTTATTAATGTGCGAATTCGTTATTCATTAGTCGTTAGTTTCATTAACTAATTAAGGATTTTTAAGACTTATTTTAATGTCCTTTTTATTTAAATTAAAATTATATCGCTACAATGGGCCACTCCAAAGAAAAAAAAACGCTTTTTTTGTTGTACTTGCAAAGTTCAACCAATTTCGATGTTATTTGTTCAATTAGTCTGTAACGTAAATGTTTCTACATTATTTAAAAAAATAAAAACATATTGTAAATGTGATTTGTGCGGTAAAAGTTTAAATCAAATTCAGCCAGCTACACGAGGATATGCGGAACACTCCGCCCACTAACTACACACCCACTATGACGTCATATATGCTTACCCGGAATTTTAAAGATTTTTTATTAAAAGACTACGAAGCTTTGAAACATTTTATTTGCCGAGAAGGTCTTGACGAAGTGTATTCTTTATAATTCTATCATTTAAAAAAATTGGTGTAAAGGCCCATTTTCTAAATCCATTAATCGCTGATAAAATGCTAATATTCTAGTCCGGGTAGCAATGAACAGCTTCGGTTTAGTAATTTTAACCTCCACAAACCCATCAAAATTTAAAAAAATGGGAGGTTACTGCAATCACTAAAATTTTCGAAATCGAGATAAGACCGGATCTATTCGTTTTGAGGTCTTAGGGACCTAGTTTATAGTAATTTTCATACTGGAGATAACTAAAGTCTTGTTACTACTTAAAGATTACTCAAATCTTACGGGATAGGGGCTAATGGCGGCCATTTTAATTTTTCAAAAATTGACATCTCACAAACGGTAATAGATACGAAATTTTATTAAATTAGAAAAAATAGTTTTTCAGTGTAGATTAAGAATCTGAAAAAAAATTCTGATACCTAGATTGGTTACTGAAATATATACTGAAAAGACTAAAAATTAACGTGTTATAACTTGGTTATTAATCGGCATATCATATCATTATGAAATTTGGTTCAATTACATTCCCTTGCACGATGAGCAAAGCCCGACAACGAAAACTTATAAGCTTTCTAGATTAAAATTCGAAATATTTCAGTTTTTTCAGTATATTTCAGAAAATAAGCCAGATATCTCAAAAGCAAGCTTGCTGAACTGACATACCAAAAATACTCACTGCCTCCCGGACTATCCCTTGGGATTGGTCAATTTGAATCATTGTGAAATTTGTTATTGCTCGGTAAGAGGTAATAGAAATAATCGCTTATATTAGGGACACCCTGTATAAGTCATGGTTAAATAACGACAGCTGTTGTTGCTAGTGTAGGAAGTTTCTGATTGTTTATATTTTTTATAAGAAAAGAAAGAGTTTCCACTAATTCATTTTCGACTTCTGAGTCTTGCTGTTTGGATGTTACCCTTATTTAATCCTTAATTAATTAATGAAACTAACAATTACCTGATGATTAACGAATTTGCACATTAATGACGAATACGGTTAATTTGTTTCAATCAAATCCAGCAATGTTTTCGATTACGTTTCAAAAATGTAGCCATCCTTTCCATTAGTTCATTTCAATAAGTAAGATTACATTATTTTGTTAGGTGAGTGGATAGGTATTCAATTCAGGTAGAACAGTCTACTCAAATCGCTACCGAACACCTCTGGCCGTAAATCCGGTATCTTAGAATGTTACCGTGCACCCGACTAGGCGCAGCCCCTGTTCATTTTCAATTACTTCGGCTGTACTACCTATGTATATGAACAACAAAACTTGAGATCAAGAAAGCTGTGAACTTTCAGTGGCACATCGAAACTGTACCTACTGATACTCGCATAGTTAAAGTTATAGGTAGGTACCTACATCTCATTATCACTAACAAAATTTTACGCGACCCGTTTTATATTCTTCACCGTTTCGGCTGCTAGCTTTAGCGACTTAGTGCTGAGATGAAAGTATGTGAGTATGAGTAAAGTGTCAACGTGCCATTAAAATTTAACCGCCCTCTTGATCACAAATTTTGTTGTTCAAATGATACGTAATAAATAACGTTGTTCGTAGGTGTCATCAGCTTTTGAATTATAATCAGTTACAAAGTTTCTTCTGGGTTCAATGTAATTTTAAGCTCGTTTTACTTTCCTGTCCTGTATCAATAGGTAATAAAAATAATAAACAATATTGTAGTTTCTTATTCGCCTATCGACACCTATTCGAAAAATTGCAAAGTTAAGCAAGAATACCTATACAGATAACAGGCTGCTGTCGATTTCTATTTCCAGAGTATAGTTGGAGGTGTGCCTTATAGATGGCAGCAAGTATACAGGAGTGATAAATCTTTAATTTTGAAAAATTCAAACTAAGCTTTTTAAAAGTTGCTGCACATTAGGGTAAGTAAGTTAAGATAAATAAAGTGACGTATGTAGGACAGTGGAGTGTGGGCCATATTCGCCATATGCTGCGAGAAATTAACCATTTCAATGGCTGGAATGTATTGGCCTTCTGGTGGCCCAGTTAATTTTGTTGCCAATCCACAAACGTCAAATGCCTTTTTGGCATATTGACCATGAAATTTGATTGATGAACACCAAGTTTTCTTATCAGCACGTAAAAAGACTTCAAATCCTGTACCTAAAAATGTATTCACACGTCTTTTTAACATAAAATAGCAAAATTCGAAATTTCAAAGGGACATTAATTAACATGCTACAATCCAAAGTACTGGATCGATTTGGCTAAAATTTGGTATATAAGTAGAGATGTTATATAACCTGCCAAAGATCTGAATTAATTTTAGTATGGCGATATCATTGGCCTTTGAAATTTAAAAGCTGACCACCATTTGTTTTTATCAGCTCATGAAAGGTGTTCAAATTCTGTTTCCAAAAATGCATTCAAAGTTAGTGCTGACTGATTTGATGGATTGAAATTTATGGGGTAGGTAGGATATATTGGATTATTCACCACCTGGGGAGGTTCCAGTCGCTTCCGTAGCGGTCCACTTTTGTTAAACAGAAACATCTACCTTTCTAGATGGTGTAAAGAGGAGAAAATCTCCCTGTTACCCTTACAACTTGTCCTTTTCAAATTGTAATTAAGGAAGCACCCATCAGCCACCTCAAAAACTGGGCCCTCCGACACGAATAAAAACGTCACTGTCAAATTTCATTTTGAATGATAATTTCAGCAGTCTATGCCCTACGTCTCTCACGGCAAGGACTACTAGATCGGAAAAGTTTTTGTTCACACGTAGGTACGCTTGAGTGTACGTATCCTACGAACATAATTTTTGTTTTTAACTTCTACGCTTCACGGAGCAGTTACTAAAATCGAATCGGCAAAAACACCAAATCTTTACGTTTCGGAGTCCTGGGAACCCAAAAAAGTGGTTTTTGAAAAATGTCAGTCTTTGTCTGTGAACACGCTGTAGCCCAAACTACTGGGCCGATTTACCTGAAATTTGGAACGTGACTCTGGCAAGACCTGAAAAGGTTTTGAGCCAAATCGACCCAAAGAAAGTGCATTTTGGCACATCTACTTTAAAAATTTAAATGCCATTCAAATGTCATTTTTTCGAAAAATGTCATTATACTGGTAACCAGGCCCCTTTTTGAATCTCTTTTAATAAAAGAGCATTTCTTACTATCGGATTCGATAGCTGTGCATTGCCGGATCAAAAACTTTGGTGCAATTGTGCAATTTTTTCGAAAATTGCCATTTTAGAGGCGAAAAGGCCACTTTTTAAATTATTCTTAGCAAAAGGGCATATTATTGTTATTGAGTTCGATAGCTGTTGCATTGACGGATCAAAAACCTTGATGCCATTTTAGGGGTGAAAAATATCGACACAAGTTAATTTATTCCTATACTCCTACATTTTCAAATTCTGATGTGAAAAAGTAGAAGTTTCTACCGTCCCCGAATTGCCATTTATTTATTTTAGAATGTCAGCTAGTATATACTTATACGGTTTGACAGACCCTCATGAAATCATACGTATACGTGGTAAATACCACGTCTTCTTATTGAAAATTATGAAATTGATTAGAATGAGGCACAATTGCACAATTCGCACAGTCAACTACACCAAATTTTTACTTGAAAATTTACGTGTTTCCCACAATGTTTTCCTTGATGGGGCCAAGGGCCAAGGAAGTTTTTCTCTCCACGTGGGCAATAATATAGGTATTAGTCAGCAATGAGAACGTGCGGTATGTATGTAATTTATTAATTATTCATATTTTTTATGAATCGAATAAACATGTACTGTCCTTATTTACCTATTGCTTCCTTAAAAACATCTCAAAAATATACAAGTTCACCTACTTGCACTTGTTTTGTATGCAAATATGTTCTCATCCTTGACTTGCCTCTGTTCAAAACAGATTCATGATGATGATATGATAGGTAACTTTAACAAGCTGTAGCCTAGCAACCAAACCAAGTTTAACCCATGACAATCAACATATTATTATATAACGTGTGGTCAAAAACTTTTCCGATCTAGTAGACCTTGTCTTGAGAGACCTACGGCGTAGACAGCTCAAATTATCATTCAAAACGAAATCTGACAATGACATTCTCATACAATTTCCGCAGTCTACGCACTACGTCTCTCACGGCAAGGGCTACTAGATCGGAAAACTTTTTGCTCACTCTTTACATATTTAAGTATACCTACATTTAAGAAGGTTGTACCTACCTTACCTATCATCTGAACAACAAAGTTTGAGATCAAAATCTTAATATCACGTTGAATCTTTGCGGATAATTTGATAATTTTGTGTTTCATGTGGTATAAAGTATAGGTATAACCCAACACGTTTTCAAATGAAAATCTACGTGAGAATGTAATACACGCCACACGTAAAATAAAACAATTGCGACTTTTGATTCGAGATCCCCATCAGGGATTTGCATTACTACAAATATAATAATAATAATAATAATAATAATAAGTTTATTTGCCCAACAGAATTATACATTCCAATTATAGGACAAACTAAGAGACAAAAGATGAGAAAATAATACATAATTGAACAGAAATAGAAAAAGTGAATACAAGTACTCAATGACTGATTAGTTAACCGAGGCTTCGATATAACATTTTCTAATAGAGTGAAGACTGGAGAAGAAGAAATATGATGAGTAAACAAACTAATTAACCTCGTAATCAACTATAGCAGTCAAGGTTCAATAAATTTTGGTCTTGGCAATGTAACGGGTCATCAAGATCAAGAACTCTTCCGATCATCCCTTGCCGTGAAAAACCTGTGCCGTAGACTGATGAAATTATCGTTCAAGGCACAATTTCTGCAGTCTACTACGTCTTACGTTTCCCATGGCAAAGGCTACTTGATCGAAAAAGTTCTTGATCACTCTTTATAAGTAATTCCAGTAATATTATAGTTAGGTTTTGGATTCCGGTTCCGGATGGATCTCGCGACAAATGGTTTGTTCTTATATCCGATCCGTGTTACCGACACTTTGTTCACCGTTGCGGGCGACATCTTCAGGGCTGACATGGCGCCATTTCCATTCTGAATCAAAAATCTAACAATATCAACTTGACCCGTGGAAGCCTCCATTCAAATCTAAGTAGGGGAGATACGGGTAAGATAACGAAGGGGGTAAGACAACGAATTGACAATATGTGACCATATATGTAGAGCCTCCATGTACAAAATTTCAGCCAAATCGGTCCAGAGGTTTCGGCTGTATCGTGTTTTTAAAGTACGTTAACAATCCCGATTATTTCAATTTTTGTCAAAAAGGCACTAAGAGTGAATACATTTTTAGAAGCAGAATTTGAAGGCCTTTCTTATGGTGACTTGAAAAATGGTGGTTTCCATTTAAAATTTAAAAGTTGATGTGCCAAAATGGTATTTCTGGTTGCACGATTGGCTCCGAAAGCTTTTCAGATCTAAGTTGGGTTATGAGATGCCTACTTACCAAATTTCAGCCCAATCGGTCTAGTAGTTTGTTTTGGCTGTGGCGTGTTTACAAACGTACGTACGTGCGTATACACACACAGACACATTTTTAAAACCACTTTTTCATGTTCCTGTGACCTCAAAACGTGAAGATCTGGTGTTATCTCAAATTCGAAAATTTTAGTGATTGCAGTAACCTCCCTTTTTTTTAAGTGGTGAAGTGGAGTGGGGAGGTTAAAAGAGAACCAAGATCAAGACTTCTCAAAACTTTTGCTCTAAGACTCTTGGTATTGGTCTCGAATGATCGGTGGTCTCGACACATTAAGCTAGATCTTGGTATTGGTATTCAAATTTGAGATCAATCCTACTCCTACCAAAACACCACCAAGACAGTCTTGGTATTGTGCGACACTCTAGGAAAAACGAAAAAGAACGATAACCATCAGAGTCCTATTCTGTAACTTAGTTGACGTTAATCAACATTGAAATGAATTGAGAGACCTGATTGGGGAATGTGGCCTTTGTTTACGTTGTTGTCTTGGAGATACAATGGTTGCATTTAGTCGACGGATCTAAAACGGTTATCGGTCCAACCGTTGTGACGCAACAGTTGCGCATTGGCTGGCAGTGCTAGTAGCGCACAATTTCAGCCGAATTATGTCAACTGTTGCATTTTTTGTTTCATTTCTGCTTTTGAAGAGGTATAGGTAGTAAATATTGCAGGTAAATTAAACCAAACTCTTGCTAAAATGTAACCAACATTTATAGGCAATAAACATTTATTTATTTATTTATTCAACTGTTACACAACAGTTGTGTCGGTTGAACTCGACCAATGTTTTCTTGAAATTTGTCAACATTTTGAGCAAGTGATGGTTGGGACTTGCTTCCATGTCAATTGACTTGGAAAAATATTGACATTAAAATTGATATCTCCAAGAGAACACCGTAAACAAAGGTCACGTTCTCCAATCAGTTCTCTCAATTAATTTCAACATTGACTAAAGTCAACCAAGTTATAGAATAGGGCTGAATGATTTTGTGTAATAAATACGACTCAATTAAATTAGCAAAATTGATCCGGCAATGCAACGGCTATCGAATCCGATAGTAAGAATATGCTTTTTTGTAAAATAAATTCAAAAAGGGCCCTTTTGCCACTAAAATGACATTTTTCGAAAAATGGCACAAAGATTTTCGACTTGAAAAAAAATCAGCTATCACATCTGGTAATAAAAATATAGAGTTATACATAGGTTTTTTCCCGGTACCGTTTTTTGGTCAAAGGGCACCATCTGTGAATACATTTTCGGAAGCAGAATTCGAAGAGCTTTATACGGTGATGCTAAAAATGGGGGTTTGCATTTAAAATTTTAAAGTTGATGTGCCAAAAAGGCACTTCGTAAACCGACCACTCATGATCGCAGGAGACTATTTTGAACGCAAAAAATCGTACCCTCAAAGCCCACAGTCTTCAACCCTGGAACACAAATAATTGACTTGGAGGAAATTGAGCCCTTATTGGGCTATCTACAACAGAAATAGACTTACTGAACGCAAAAAGTTGCAACCCCGAAAACCACCCCCTTCAACCTCCAAATACGAAAAATTGACAAACATAAATAATTCACTCTGTACAAATGTAACCCTTAGACTACGTGTTACTGGAATTAGACTACTTAGTAGACTACGTATTACTGGAAGATTTGGACCACTGTTATTGGAGGATAGGTGCCAATTAAGCACCCCCGAAACCCTCCCCCTTCAACCCCCAACATAAAAAATTGATTGTTTCCATTATCACGTCCGTGAGTAATTAATTAGGGTAAATATCGGGAAACCCTCAAAGGTCCGATTTCCCGATATTTACCCTAATAAAAAATTGACTTGGTGGAAATTTGATGCTTGACCTATACCATAGAACTTACAACCGGAAGATACTAATTGAACGCAAAAAAATTCATCACCTGCTGATACACCCTCACGATTTCTTTATTATTATGAACATATCCTTCGGCACTACTAATAGGTGCAGATTACATCTGCACTCAAAATCACCAAGTGCAACTCAATATATCTACAGGGATACACATCGCATTGATATACGTCTTCCGTTGGCTTTTAATGGCAATTCGACTTTTTGATCGATTTTATTAACTTGCTTAGCTAAAGTGTTGAAGTTAAAAAGGTTACTTTACTTACTTTACTCATGAGTCATGAGTTTTTCGCTCTCAATCGATCTGCACTCGCAAAAAATTCTGTAATGTACTTAGGTCTTCCTACTAGAACTAATAGCAAAAATTTCAAAACCTTAGGAGCTGCACTTTTTTTCATGCAAAAGAATGAAAAAAATGCAGCAGAGAAGCGGCTGGAACCTCCCCATCGCGTGGGTCTTTGTTTCCCGTGTCTTGTGTTCAAAATTTTAAAGTTGATATGCCTAACTGGCACTTCCCGTGGACCAATTGCTCCCAAAAGCCCTTCAGCTCTTCAACAGATCACTTAACCTCCATGTACCAAATTTCGGACAAATCGATCCAGTAGTTAGGGGTAGGGCTATTTATAACGTGGTTATAGTGTTATGTATATAGGGTATAGGGTATTAAATGCGAATGAATTTTGTCTTATTTAAACCCAGAATTTGAAGGCCTTTCCGATGGTGACAATAAACCTTTCAAAAACTTGTTTTGGGTAGTTTGGTAAATGAGAGAATAATTTTAAATTTGGAAATTGGTGTGTCAAAATGGCACTTTCCATGCGTCGATTGAATCCAACAATTTTTCAGCCTTTCGACGTGTAATACAATCCCCATGTGCAAAATTTCAGCCTAATCGGTTCAGGAGCTTGGGCTGTATCACGATTTTAAAGTTTGATAAAAATCTCGATTCTTTTAGTTTTTGGTCAAAAGGGCACTGGTAGTGAATACATGTTTGGAAGCAAAATTTGAAGGCCTCTCTTATGGTGGCGTGAAAATTGGGGGTTTGTACCCATTTCAAATTCTAATCAAGATATAAGTTGGGTTATGAGATGCCTACGTACCAAATTTCAGCCAAATCGGTTAAGTAGTTTTGGCTGTGACGTGTTTACAACGTACAAACGTATACGTACGTACACACAGACACATTTTTAAACCACTTTTTTGGGTTCCTAGACCTCAAAACGTGAAGATCTGGGCGTTATCTCAAATTCGAAAAAATCCTTTTTTTAAGTGGTGAAGTGGAGTGGGGGAGGTTAAAATGAGCCGCTACGTCACTTTTTTTCACGCTTTCTCGTCATTAAACAAAAACACACTTTTTTGAACACCTTTTGAAACCTATTTGAATGAAAAAAGTTTAATTTTTTTCTTGGACGTAAAAAAAGTTGTAGATGTGCAACTCATGAGTAAAAGTAACTTTTTTCAACGAGGCAAACCTTCTTTAAAAGGTTACACTTTATTTACCTACCTCTGTTTACATAAACTAGGTTCTATAGGTATTTGTCTGGAGAGACTAATGCTAAAATGCTGACAATTTGTCCGGTGTCCGCATTAGTCTCTCCACATCTTTGTAAATAGGTAGGTATAGGTATGTAAATATGAAAATACGTTCTTCCAGTCTGATGGTCTGATTTTAATTTAATTTGAACAGTTCAAATGTAGGTAATCGATCCGCTCCGCTCCTATGAGCAACACAAACGGGGCTTGCCTGTGACGTAGCACATCAAGGAGACACGCTTTCATGACGTAAGCATCACGATCGCGGCTGCTGGTATCAGCCGTGTAGCACGTGAACGTCACGCTTGTGATCACGCGTACACTGCATGATCACTTGCTTCTCATTGGAGGAATGAGACGAGCCCCCGATCCTGATTGGCCAGTTCAGCTCTTCAGCGCCAAACACACCCCAAAAGCTCATGCCAGAGCAATAACATCACTAAACCGAGGTGCTCGGATTCGTTTTGATTCATTTTAACGTGGCTATCAAACAGAGTCAGTTGTTCCTACAGTAGTTTATAGTAATTGTGCACTTGTGCAGTGTTAACGATGATTGAAGAAGTTGCTAATCTACTTTCACCACCAAGTTCACCCCCTTTGGGAAAGGTAAGCATCAACCCATCAGCCATCCTATACTACCTACCCCAATGTTATTATTTTTATATGACGATTTTTTTGTTCTTTAGAATGAGGAGGAGTGCTGTAGTCTTCAGCAGACTATATTGTCGGAAAAAAGGAAACGTGCGTTTCCATCCGTCAATCTGCTCACCCCTCAACCGTCAGATTCGGAAAGTGAAGAACTAGAATATCCGTTAAAAAAAAAGTTTTGTACTGAAACGGAATTGGCCCGTCATCTTTTGAGCAATACGCCTCCACCAGAACAAACACGAACATTTTCCGTTATTATGCACGCAAACAAGGATGGTTCCTGCACTCCAACGCTAATTCCTCCAGAACCAGAGCTAAACATTTTGAAATGTTTGAAGTACAAAATGGGTAACCGAAAAGAGCAGTTTTTCATCAACAACAAGGACACGGGAAAAGAGGTCTCCAAACCTCTATTTTTCCCCAAGCAAATCCTCACTCCAATCGCTCCAAAGTTCTTAACTCCCACTCATCAACCACAGACTTTCCTGTTATCACCAGACGGCAAGGCGACTCTCATTCCTGCTCAGCTTGTCCTGTTGACAACACCACCATCTCTACCCCAAAACGTGCAACCCCTCCGACGACGCGTCTACGAGTGCACTTTCAAGGGTTGCAACAAAAACTATTTCAAGTCGTCACATCTCAAAGCACACAATCGAAAACACACGGGCGAAAAGCCTTACAAATGTGAATGGGAAGACTGCGGTAGACGATTTTCACGGTCAGATGAGCTGTCGAGGCATAAACGGACTCATACTGGCGAGAAAAAATTCAAATGTAATGTATGCCAGAGAGGGTTCATGAGGTCGGATCATCTGGCCAAACACGCTAAAAGACATACTAAAGAACGATCGGGTGTGCCAACCCAAAGAATAAACGTGGTACCTGCATTGCTGCGACCCTTGCAGCCGGCCCCCTTGGGGGCAAATCAACTCTAATATACTCACAATAGTTTAGATTTAAAATTTTGTTACTTATGATGTTTTGACTGATTCGTTTTTCATTGTACATACATTCCATTATGTCGTGGTAGATTTAAATAAGACATTACAATGTTATCTGTGATTTTTTATACTATTATTTATTTTGTATTGTATGGTAGGTAAGTCGTTATTAAGTTGATTATTAATTCTCACTTATTATGTACCTACCTTTGTAAAAATAATTGACTTGAAATTAAAAGATAAACACAATAATAATCGATTTTCTATTTTTGACTTACACGACCTTTCTCACTTTACATCTGTTTGTCAATGTTTTCCTTGGGGAAACCGCAAAGTTTTATCTAATTAGTTTTAGGTATGTAAATATGATTTTCTAAAAAGTAACAACACGTAAAAGTTTTCACCCAACAGCAAAAGTTACATTCTTTAAATTCTTTGTAAATACATTCGTTATTGCAATGCATAGGTAAGACTACGTATGTAGGGAAGTTCCAAAAATTGGGGTCTGCTGCTATACCATACAGGTTATTCCTCGACGAGCGTCAGTTAGCCGTATCTAGAGAACTGTTCCTAGCATCGTCATGAAAATTTGTACACATGGGTTTCAATTAATTATGAATCGACGTAAAATATTCTCATCAATGGCGCACTTCCGGTTGTACCGGAAATCGGTACTAACTTCCTTATTTTAAATGGAACATCCTGTATATTATGATATCTTTGGATTCTACGTTTAATTCTTGGTGAACTTTTACTAAGAATTGCTATGCCAAAAATCAACTGTTTTTGAGAAAATCAAGGATTTCGCTTTTTTATGTCAGGTGCAGGCCTAATTTCAAAAAGCTGTAACATCCTTACAGTATGAAATGAGAAAACAATATTTATTTGACATGAAGTCTAATGTGGACTTAAATTGAGTCAAATACATACAGAGTGTTCTCCTGCAAATTTTTAAACATCATCAACTTCATTGGTCAAAAGTCATTTTTTTCAAATGGAATCCCTCAACTATTTTATGGCACATTGATGCAGAATTTAATTGTCTATCATTTTAATCTACATGTTTGCCATAAAATAGTTAGGGCATTCCATTTGAAAAAATTGACTGTTTGACCAATGAATTTGATCATATTTAAAATTTTGCAGAGAACACCCTGTATGCATTTGACCCAATTTGAGTCCAGGGGCGCATACACCCTACATTAGGGTTCATGCCAAATTAATATCGTTTTCCCAATTCATACTGTAAGGATGTTACTGCTTTTTGAAGTTAGGCCTGCACTTGCCATAAAGAAGCGAAATTCTCGATTTTCTCAAAAACGGTTGATTTTTGGGATAGCAATTCTGAGTAAAAGTTCACCTAGAAATTAAACGTAGAATCAAAAATATCATAATATACAGAGTGTTCCATTTAAAATAAGGAAGTTAGTACCTATTTCCGGTATAACCGGAAGTGCGCCACTGAAGAAAATATTTTACGTCGATTCAAAATTAATTGAAACCCCTGTGTACAAATTTTCATGACGATGCTAGAAACAGTTCACCAGATTCGGCTAACTGACGCTCGTCGAGGGATACCCTGTACAGTGCTTTTCAAAAGTAAAAAATAAATACAAGAAATTTTTCCAGAGGAATATTTCGGAAATATGCTCGGACAGATCAACCTTATTTTTTTGAGGCGCATCCGCTGGTGTAGGTAAGTACTCTGATATTTTTTGCACTTCCGGTTTAACCGGAAATGATCCTCATTTTGATTTTTCAAATGGGATCATACTTTTTTCTCAACGGATTCGGAATCTACGACTTGTTCTGAGTCCGAAACATGTGTCGAAACCTGGCCGGAAGTGGAGTCACGGCCACCGTAGATTGTCAAAAACATCGAAGAAGTCTGAAAAATTGAGATTTTTGAAAAACACAAAAACACGTCAACATTGATTTTTCGATATAAATTCAATTGTGCAATTACTTTTTTAAAAATTCTTTTTGTTTATTTTAAATTTATGAGTGTTCATAACCATCACCTGCCAAAGTTGCAAAAAAAATTAAAGTAAATGTAATCGGGCATTTATTTGGATTGGCATCAAAAAAATGAAGTTGACGTGTATATACCGTTTATAGAAAATCCGATTTCTTCGATGTTTTTTAAAATCTAGGGTGGCCGTGACTCTAATATTTCTGGTTAGGTATGACAGATGTTTCCAGCTCAGAAAAAATCGCAGATTCCGAATCCGTTGAGAAAAAGGTATCATCCCCTTGGAAAAATGAAAATTAGGATCATTTCCGGTTAAACCGGAAGTGCAAAAAAAGTGTCAGAGTACACCATCGGATGCGCCTCAAAAAATAAGGTTGACCTGTTCGAGAATATTTCCGAAATATTCGTCTCGAAAAAGTTTTTTCCTTACTTTTGAAAAGCACTGTATATTTTATATGTTGTTTATTATATGTTATTAACTAACTATTATGAATTAGTAAGTACCTCTGTGGTACTGTGGTAAAGGTATCTTGGGGGGTACCTACACCTATGTACATCTTAATTGTGGATTAGTAAGGATAACGCACCAAAATGCCAGAAAATTATCAATTTCTCGGCAACACGGTGATCAATTTTTTGATCATTACCTATTCATAATAAGTATAGGTTTAGGTACACACGTGCATCAAGAAATATAGGTATACATATAGAAAGGAAAGTCCAAATTTACAAATAATAGCAAATATTTTCAGTAGGTATACTTAATATAAGTAAGCATTCCTCTTATTTTTAAATTATATACTACAGTGGCAAGCAAAGTACCTAGGTACCTTGTATAGTTTGGGGGATGGCGGTTCCAACAATCTAAAAAAAACCTATACCTATACCAAAGTATTTTTCTTTCAAGTACTGGCAGTAGGTAATAGTTTTGCCATATTATAGTGCTCAAGTACCTATATCACGCGAAAAACAAGTGGATGATGATAATAAAAACTGTTTTCAACGTTTATCTCTCACTAAGCTAAGCTGCATGTTGTACTATTTATAGACACCGCATACAATAAGGACGTCCCTAATATATAGATATTAAAATTTCCCATAACCTTTTGTTGAAGATAAGTACAATACATAATTATAATAACCCATATCTCTAGATTCAAGTGCCATCATTAATAATAATAATTCATAGCTCCATTTTCTTGTGCTCACTACACTCGGCTAATAAGTAAAATCCTATCGCACGACAAAGCTCACATAATCACTTTCGCCGTCACTCTAAATAAGTGATCAATCGAGGACGATCGCCGAGTGATGATCTTTGGATGAACCGTAACTAACACCAAAAAATGCATAGGGGGTTCCTTTTTCACCAATTTTCAAATTTTGACGATCTGTTAAAAAAGTCCATGTTGCTTACATTTCAGAAAAGTCAATTTTTGCTCAAAATCTAGGTCTAGAAAATTTCTACCAATTGACAAAAATATAAAAATCCCAAGTTTCAATTTTTCTTTAAAATTGCAATTTTATGATTTTTCGGGATAACAGAGGAAGGAATCGAGATACCGCGAAATTACCTTCAGATTCTTAATTACCAAGAAATAGAGAAACTTTTATTTAATTTAGCCGATTCCGCATCTTTTACCGTTTAAGAGATGTCAATATGGTGAGCAGTGAAAAAGTAACAAGATAGCAGCAATAAATCGAATGAATCATTAATTGGAAGAGAGTAACGAGGAGAGTAATTATTGCCAATTAGGAACATTACTACAGGTAGATTATGTATGGTAGTCATCTTTGTAATTTTGTTTCCCCACAGAAATTAAATGGGAAAGCAATATTCCAAAGGCGACAATCGTGCAAAGTAATCATGCATCATGATGAGCTTTGGGGTTACAAAAGTACAAATCGGATTTCAGTCGCTGTTCAAATTTATTGAATTAAAATAAGACATGTTGGTAGAGAATTTTAGTGTGTGAATAAAAAATAGGTACAATTTGAATTTTTTTTTTTTTTTAGAAAACGGCCGACATGTTTCGCCTTATGAGGGCATCATCGGGGTCAACAGTTCATATGATGCCCTCATAAGGATTAAGACGAAACATGTCGGTCATTTTCTAAAAAGAAAAAAAAATTCAAATATACAGGTGTCCCGAAATTAGTGGTCAAAACTTTACCAGTAGATTCTTCTATGAAAAATACGACAAAAAGGCTCTATAATTTTGGGACGTCAAGTGAGAATATTTTTTTGACCAAGTGTCACCAAAAATGTTTGTCATTACATTCGAGCTCTTCTTATTGGTGACGTCACGCACCAGAGGGCGTCCTCCTTAGCTAGAAGGATGGTGTTTATTTCGTTGCCCACAATGGGATCTTAGAAAGCGTAGGAGTACGAAAGAAAATCTATTAAATTAGAAAAAAAATTGCGCTTTTTGAAGGTGATTGTTGTTTAATGGAGAGAATCAGTGATAAAATAAAAGAACACCTTTTAAAAACCGTTCAAACAATCTATTTTTAAAAACTGACAATAAGGGTTTTTAGTATAAGAGGGTCCTTTTCTAATTGTGACGTCAAGCCAATCAAGCGGCAGCGCACTATGCGCAGATGGTATACTGTTTATGGCGGCGCATAGGGGGTCTGACATGGCACATCTTCCATCCTTTTATGCTGAAAACCCTTATTCAATATCTCTAACGTAGGTACTTGATTATTATTTTTAACTAAACACCTATTTTCAACAGTATGATTAAGAATTTGTAAAGAATTCTCCGATATCTTTGATTCGTTCCTGAGTTGTCCCGATAAATCTGAAAATCGCGGCTTTAAAGGAAAAATGCATAGCTTATTATCCTAACAGTTGTTGCCATTCTTCTGTTTTTATCCCAAAGGCGACTACCGCTGCAAAGTCTCGTGGATAGGTACATACATATAATGCTGAGGTATTGCTATTCTTTGTTACTATCGATGTTGCTATTAATATTATACAGGGTGACTCCGATTCAGAATTATAGGGACAACCATAACTTCCTTTAAAAGAACGTGAAAATAAGACAAAAAGTATTGTCCTAAAATGGATTCTGTACGAGCTATGCCCGTCAAACGGGTACACCAAAAAACAGTTTTTTCCAATTTACTCAACAAGTAAGTAGGTAGGTACTTATTATAACTAATATCATTTTGAAATTTAGAACATCAGCGACATTCCGAATTTTTTTCAGATTTTTCAGTAACATCAGAGGCGTGCGTCCTGGTGGGGTCTCACACATTTTTTGCATTCTTTTTTTCTATATGCGCGCCTTTTTTGCAAAGCAACAATAATAACCTCATCGGCTTTCCACGATACACTAAAAAGTAGGGGAAGGTGGGGCAAAGTGAAGTAGGGGGGCAAAGTGAAACAAGCAATTTTTTTTTGTCAAAGTGTCGGTATCTTTGTTG
Organism: Pycnomerus fuliginosus; assembly: GCA_963924575.1. Taxonomy (NCBI): domain Eukaryota; kingdom Metazoa; phylum Arthropoda; class Insecta; order Coleoptera; family Zopheridae; genus Pycnomerus; species Pycnomerus fuliginosus. Next base: position 17,687,172 of record OZ004619.1, on the reverse strand, counting down.
TGATAGCTGAACTAGGTGCCCAATGAAGTTGTTAATTATCCTGTGTTTTGGTTTGAATCATACCTTATTTGAATGGCGACAGTTTAGAAATTCCTGTTTTTGGCTGTCTTGATGTAAGATTTCATAGTAAGTAAATAATCAATTAAGTTGCAAATTAAACCAAATTATTATTTTTAACTTGTGTGTGGTGGTAGCTTAGTCCTCTAGCTTTGTCTTGTATGCATTGAAATTTCATTCATAACCCAACTTTTAATCAGGTGATAGACTTTTTTTCAAATGTGGTTGTGGGGCAAAGTGAAATGCCATACTGTGGGGCATAGTGAAGTGATTTCATTTTGCCCCTTTGCTTATTTTCTCCATGTTTTCCGTGATTAATGACACCCTTTCTTATTTATAACAGTTTCGGTAATAGTAGGAGGAATTATAGGATTCTGGAAAATATTTTTGTCTTTCCCTCAGTTCCCGATGAGTGTCATCGATATAAGCAGCAAATTGTAGTCAAAATATCCATAGTTATTCGCCAAAGATACGGCAGAGTACAATTTTTGTAAAAACCTAAATATAGAGCATTACCATTTTTTTGTTGTTTTTAGAGTAAAGTTAAGATTTTTCTTTAATGCAACTTATTTTTCTTACCCTTTCATTTTGCCCCGCGCGATATTTCACTTTACCCCACCAGTGGGGCAAAGTGAAAAAAATGCAGGTGGTTAAACTAAAATTTTTTTTTTAAGTTTTTATTTTCCGTTTTAGTTTTCATATATATTTTTACCAAATAAATATGTTGTTCTTTAGCACTAGTACTTTTATTTCAAAAAATATTCATTAAACTTCTCATTAGTGACGCGTTCTGTCTTAGGTATACCACTTTGCCCCACCTTCCCCTACTCTCGTTACATATCGCTAGGATGCACGGTTTAACATCAGTCCTGGTTCTCGTAGATTTGGGGCACAAAAATTTTAAAACAATTTTTTTGCAATTTTATTTTTTTTACGTGGAATCAAACTTAAATCGAGGTGTCCAACCCTTAGATACTACAAACACTCCGTCGGAATTTATGACGGCACTCTAGACCCTTACGTTTGATCGCATTTGGGTTTGATAAAACAAAGCTAAAATTGAATTATCTCCAAATTCAAAAAGATGCAATGCATTCTCAGGGCTTTATTATAAAATTTACTTACAGAAAATAAATTAGAAAATGTGTAAGCCCCCCCCCCCACAAGAATGCACGCCTTTGATGTAACTAAAAAAACAATCTTTTTCAGGACAAAAACTTATTCTTACTTTTTGTCTTATTTTTATACGATTACACAAGATAGTTTCATTTTTTTTTAAAACATAAAAGAAGGCGTGGTTAGCTGTTGTCCCTATAATTCTGAGTCACCCTGTATAGCTAGGTAGGTAGTTAATCAGCTGCAGTAAAAGGAGCAATCAATCCAATCATGCCACATACACTACACGTTACATTATCACAATTCACAATAAACAGTTCTGTTATCGAAATTACAAAACTAATAGCAACACAAAAACAACTTACTTCATCACGTGCCTTTCACGTGTTGCATTTGCGAGTTCAGTAATGAAATGGCCAATATAAATTGTCCATCTTAAAATTAGAAACGATCAGCAAGGGAAGTTTCCGAAAGAACATAGGTACGACTTGGGCGTTTGACTGACGCACATTTTCACGCTTTCACGGAGTGGTTAGGTTAATTTTGTTTCAGGGGCAAATAATTGCAAAATCTTGTCTAATACCTATAAAATTAACGAATAACGGATGCGACAGAAGAAGGAAGCAAAAACGTAGGATTGCCTACGGTAAAAATAGTTATGTTAGTGTTTTGTTTAATACACATAACAGTTACCTATACAGGGTGGTGAATTTTTCGTTGCCCACCGTTGGCAAATCGGAAACCATAGGAAATCGAAAGTAGGTTAAATTAGAGAAAAGCTGCTCTTTTTCAAAGCGATTAAGAATCTATAAAGGATTCCCCAATATCTTGATCTGCTTCTGAGTCATCCCAAAAAAAAACAGAAAATTGCGGTTTTAAAGAAAAATTGATATCTTTCTAACGATTGATGGTATTCTAATAAAAGTTATATATATTTTTGACAGCTGCCAATTCAATGACATTGACAGAAATTTTCTAAGTTTTCCAGATTTTGAGAAACGATGGGCAACCTTTCTTTTCAAAGTTCATGATAGTTAAATTTTTGAAGTTATTAACCTCCCCAACCCCATCACAATTTTTAAAAAATGGGAGGTTACTGCAATCACTAAAATTTTCGAATTCGAGATAAGACCGGATGTATGCGTTTTGAGGTCTCAGGAACCCAAAAAAGTGGTTTTTAAAATGTGTCTGTGTGTATGTTCGTACGTACGTTTGTAAACACGCCACAGCCAAAACTACTAGACCGATTTGGCTGAAATTTGGTACGTAGGCATCTCATAACCCAACTTAGATCTGAAAAGCTTTTGGAGCCAATCGTGCAACCGGAAATGCCATTTTGGCACATCAACTTTTAAATTTTAAATGCAAACCCCCATTTTTCACGTCACCATAAGAAAGGCCTTCAAATTCTGCTTCTGAAAATGTATTCACTCTTAGTGCCTTTTTGACAAAAATGGAAATATTTGGAATTGTTAACGTACTTTAAAAACACGATACAGCCGAAACCTCTGGACTGATTTGCCTGAAATTTTGTAAATGGAGACTATACATATTATACGTCGAAGAGCTAAAAAATGTTTGGAGGCAATCGACCCACGGAAAGTGCCGTTTTGGCACATCAATTTTAAATTTTAAACATATTCTCATTTTACCATCCTAAACAACTTTTTTTAAAGTTTATTGTCAGCATCAGGAAGGTCTTCAAGTACTTGTTCTAAATAATACAAAATTCATTAGCATTTACTGCCCTTTGGGTAAAAAAAAATTAAATTTTTGTAATAACACTAAAAACACATTATAGCCCAAACTACTTAATCGATTTGATTGAAATTTGGTACATGGAGATTGGGTGACCCGTTGAAGACCTGAAAGGCTTTTGGAAGCAATTGGAGAACGGGAAGTGCCATTTAAGCATATCAACTTCAAATTTTAAATACAAGGCCTCGTTTTTTATGTTGCCATTAGAAAGACGATCAAATTCTGGATCTAAAAAAGTATTCACAGTTTCTGCTATTTCAGTGGAAAATAGAGAAAAAATTATTTCTCATTAAAAGGTAGCGGGCTGACAGTGGATGGCATAACGTGGCAGTTATTGTCAAAAAGATGCCATTGCTATTGCTATTGAACTGACAACTGACTAAATATCTACACAGAATATAAAGATCCACGCGATGGGGAGGTTCCAGCCGCTTCTCTGCTGCATTTTTTTTCTGCATTTAAATAGAATATGGTTGCCATAAGAAAAAGAAAAGTTGACGGTCGCTGCTCAAAAGCTAGAAGGACCAGAAAATTTCTGTCAAGGGTTGACAGCTGTCAAGAATATGAAATTTCCAAGTTTCATTTAATTACCACCAGTCGTTATAAAGATGTGAATTTTTCGTTACCTAAAATTGTTTTTCAATTTTTTCGGGATAACTCAGGAACGTATCAAGATAAAGGAGAATTCTTTACAGAATCTCAATCACCTTGAAAAAGCGTAATTTTTTCTAATTTAAGCTACTCTTGTGGGCAGTAAGAAATGTATGACATTGAAAACCTTTCAATATTGAAAACTTTTAAGACATCCGATTGGCTAGTTATCAATTTTTACAGGTATTGCCCTGGGAAATTGAAAATTAATGTCCAATTCAATTGCAAATCACGGCAACAGGTAAAAGTTGTTGCTTGAGTTTTCAATTGAAATCGCTTTTTATTAAAAATCGCTATAGCAACCGAAAAGATCACCAATCGGATTAATAGCAACTGAAAACATCACCAATCGGATATCTTTAAAGTTTTCAATATTGATAAGTTTTCAATGTCATCCAGAATAATAGTTATTTACCTAATTGGGGTTTGAAAAGTTGGATTTTACACAATTAAGTAAAATGTTGTACGGAATATGTTATGAAAAGTCTAAATTGTTTGACTCGCATAATGTTGCAAAACTCGCTATCGCTCGTTTTGGCAAATATTACGGCTCGTCAAACAATATAGGGCTTTTCATAACTAATTACGTAAATAACTATTATTTAACTATGATGCAAGAAAGTAACGGATTCACTGCAGCCACCTTCGTCTGTTCCGGTATAATTTGGACTTTGGAGGTACTTTCGCAAGTCCCGCAATATTTTTGTTAAGAGCAAATGTGTGGAGCCTATATTTAGGTAGTTTCCCATAAGCACCAGCATATTACAATTTTAACCAAATCCGCTGAAAGCCATTTTTCTTAAAGATGGTCCTGTTTTTTTTTGTATAGGTGCGAACTGAAGAGCTGATTCGATTTTAGAGGCAATCAGTGAACCTAAAATTTAGAAGAAACAAACATTAAAAACAAGTGAATTGAAATTTTTAAAAATAATTAACAGGTTTCAGACTTTCAGGGTTAAAAAATTTCATGCCTACATGCAGTTTTTGCAGACAAAATGACGACGAAAGAAAAGTTTCTCAGAACCTATAAATATGCATACTCAACTAGATACCTGCACATGTATTTTGATGAAAAAACCTTGTGGTTAAACTTTGAATTGTAAACAAATGGTATACTTAGTTATTTGTTATTTTTAGTGAGAAGATATCCAGGATTAAAATTGTTTTCCTGCAATATCAAAGCGCAAAAGATGAATAGGACCTGGGACGTATTTTTATAGGTAAATTTAGATAGGGAGGTGGTGGGTACAGTCAGGAGATAAAGTTTTGGACCTCGACCGCGAACAATAGGTGATCTCCATTTTTGACAGACTGACAGTTGACAGTCTGCTCGTAGGATAAACAAACGGATTTCTGCATAGTTGCTGTGTAGTTTCGGAGGTAATTTTATCGACTTTTTGGTGAAAGAAAATCATTTCTTAGGGGTTTGAGCTAATGCTAAGACTCTTCTTTTGTGATTGAACATACGTTTTATAGGTTTTGTGCGGTAGGTACTAATTATTAATAATTACAGGAATTTCGTACCTTACACATAAAACGATGTCCACTGATATCAGAAGAACCCTGGCAATAGCTCAAACCCCACTAAAACGATCCTCTTCCACCAAAAAGTTGATAAAATTACCTCCGAAACTACACAGCAACTATGCAGAAATCCGTTTGTTTATCCTACGAGCAGACTGTCAACTGTCAATCTGTCAAAAATGGAAATCACCTATTGAACAATGTAGACAGATTCTTAGAAGACACTTAATATAGGTTTGTGAAGGCTTGTCCACTCGAGTCGTTTTAATATAGACGTTCAATTTTAATTTTTTTATTAATAAGGCTTCTTAAAACTGCAGTAAACAAAAATATTTCTTGAAACAATATTTATGAGTTGTATTAGTTAAGAATAAGTTACCTTATAAAGCAAATATTATTGCATTAAGTATAGGTATAAAAGAAATTGTTTTTTAATCCATTCCATTTCCATCACAGGTACCTATGCTAAAAGGAAATGAAACTTTCGTCTTTCATCATTGCTGCTGTCCACACAATTATTACGAATTAGTGCCAGTAAAGGCTATCTCCGAGAGGTAATTTTTCAAACTATTTTTGCAGGTATTCATATTGAACTGAAAATTCACAATAAATCAAGGTTGGAACTTTTTAATCTTTGCATAAGACAACAAAAGTAAGACGAAAGTTTCCTTTTCCAATACTTATACGTCTACGTATTTTCGTAGCACTTTATAGAGATGTAAGGTACTATTTTTAGTACCTAGGTACCTACATAAATACTGTAATACCATCAATTTGTTATTTTGTCTCCTGTCAACAGGCTATAAATAGAATAATAAGGGAATACGTAATCACATAACAATATTACATCAGTGTATTGATCTTGGAAAGTGTAATTAATGGAGGTGTGTATAAGAAGCGAGTGATATTTACATCGTCATCAAGGAGTGGTTGGCGATGACCCTTTTCTATCAAGGGCGTATACTCTACGCATATTTGGTTACGCAAACAAGTAGATTTACTTCCTCTCTTCCAGCTTGCAATTTTTAAAAATTATTTATACAGGGTGTTATTTTTAAAACTTCCCACCTTGAATATCTTTGGAGGTAATAAAGATTTTGAATTGAAATAAAAACTGGACAATCCCGCACGGAGGGGGACACTTGCGCGCATATTCAGGGAATTTTTTCCACTTCCGGTTTAACCGGAAATGACCCTAACTTTGTTTTTTCAAATGGAATGACACCTTTTTCTCAACGGATTAGAAATCTACGATTTTTTCTGAGTTAGAAGCACGTATCATACTTGACCGGAAGTGCAGTCACAGCCACCCTAGATTTTCAAGAACATCGAAGAAATCGGTGAAATATTGAGATTTTCGAAAAACGCAAAAACACGTCAAGTTAGTTTTTTTGATGCAAATTTACCTGAGCAATTTCATTTTTTGATTTCTCTTATTTCTATCAAATTTTCTCTTACCTCACAATCTGTCAAAACCTCAAAAGTAAATAAAAAGAAAATGTCAATGGGCAGATGAATTTGCATAAAAAAATTAAAGTAGACGTGTTTTTGCGTTTTTCGAAAAACTCAATTTTTCACCGATTTCTTCGATGTTTTTGAAAATCTAGGGTGGCCGTGACTGCACTTCCGGTCAAGTATGATACATGTTTATAACTCAGAAAAAATCGTAGATTCTGAATTCGTTGAGAAAAAGGTATCATTCCATCTGAAAAAACAAAGTTAAGGTCATTTCCGGTTAAACCGGAAGTGGAAAAAATTTCCTCTATATTCGCGCAAGTGTCCCCCTCCATGCGGAATTGGTCAGCGTCTATTTCAATTCAATATCTTTATTACATCTAAAGATATTCAAGGTGGGAAGTTTTAAAAATAACACCCTGTATTAATTTAGTACACATAATATGTTGAAGTTAGCCAAGAAACACTTGTCGTCAAAATGTTATCCGATTTGCTTCTTGCAAAGTATAGAAAGCGTTTTTTGAAATTCTAGCGGTGTCTATATCTACTAATGCCGAAATACCAGGGTGATTCTTGAGCAGTTGTATTTCAGGAAAATTTTCGTATACAGGATGTTTCACGACGAGCAGCACTTCCGGTTAACCGTAAGTCGATATCAACTTCGTAATTTTAAATGGGACACCCCCAATTTTAATTTACAGTCTGAATCTGCATCTAATTCTGTGTATTTTGATATAACATACCCTCTAGCTAAATATTAAAGATTTTATTTATTTATTTGTTTACTTTTTTCGTGAATGCTGGCTATCTAAATAAATAAAGTAGGCCTATATCTCTTTTCACAAAGATTTATAATTTATTGCCCCTGATTAATTTAAGCAAAAGAAGTAAACATTTTTGGGGGTGAATGTACCTGATTCCAATCTTACGAAACAAAATTTTTTGAGTGACAGTGAAATGAAGGATTAGTGTTAAACGATTAAAATGGGCAGATATACCAAAATAGTAAGTGAACACATTAATAATGTGATTTATAAACAACATAGTCCTATTCAAATTAGATAAATGCTCGTGATTCAGAAGTAACAAATCATGAAGAAACCTCGCAGCACTGTAACTTCTTTAAGTTGGCTATTCTGTCAACGTTAATATAAAAAAATCATTTGAATTTACTGCATAGTTAAATCGTTACTATGGTTTTCTCAAGACTGCGATGCAACGTTTTCGCAATGAATAATTAGAAAACGAAACATTTATTGACTAATAAATTGATATCTCGGGAATGAGTTCAGTAACCTTTAATGAAAATCATTACAAATTGTTCCTCAGTATTAATTCTATACACATCAAAATTGACAAAGCAATTTTTGCCAATATAATCTAAATTGTGGTAAGTTTCAATAAGATCACATGCGAAATTTTCATTAACTTGGTACCATTTTTACCTCCCCCCCATACATCCTTAATTACAAAATCGTGACAGTAAGACCACCGGTAAGACCTGTCAAAAATTTTCGCTATAATTTTCTCTTGATTGGCCAAATCCGTCGTCAGCAAGATTTAAATCTTCGTTCGTAATTTGAATCAAATATTACAGGTGGAGCAATTTTGAAGCGAAGAAGTTAAGATTATATATTTTTTTGCAAGAATAAGCATACGTTGCGCAGTGATAATGGAAAGCACCCATGGCATAATCAAAATGTCATGGTTAAAATATATAATTATTGTTCTTAAAGTAAAGGAAAACGAGACCATTCAAAAAGATTAAAGCAATAACACGGAAAATTTCATCAGAAGCGCAGCAATGATTTCAAACAAGTTGCGATTTTTCTTGCCGCCAATCTCCCACTCCGAATGACGCAAATTTCCTTATAGCAAAGAGTATCCAGGTATTAGAGGAACGGAAAAGCACTAAATTCGAGGCTCTGAAAAACCCCGGTGATTAGTAGATGGAGCCAGCGTAGGCCCCCTGGTATTGAACATTGGTACTAAATTATACGATTAAAGAAACGCCGCAGTGGCGCCATCTAATAGAGACCGCTTCGTAACGGGAAGCTCGACCTCCCTTGTAGTCATGGTAAAAAAAACGAGCAAAAAAACTCAGTGTAATCTGAGACGTTTATGGTTGTTTATCGGTTTTACGACCCCTTTGGCGGCACTAGAAAAGTTTCGCCGTAGAATTCTTGGAAAAAATTCACGGACAATGTCGCACAATCTTAATGACCGGCCAAATTATTTATTAATATAAATACGAACCCGGTTAACAAAATGTGATATTATCAAGACCTTCTGATTGAAGGTACCTACCTAAGTAAATTACATAACGTAATACATAACATAAATTATGTTCTGTAATTTACATAAACGTAATAATGGCAATAATTCTTTTTATGATTTCAAATGAAAAGTTTTGGGTACTTAGCACCTGACGGGTCGAATTGGCTTTCTCTCCAATGTTTCCGCGAATTAATTAGAGTTCTCGGAAACTCAATTCTAAAGGCTTCAAGGTCACGTTTGGCGGAAATCTACTCTCTGTCATCGCACGATCTTGTTCAGTGCAAAAAAAATAGGCAGCTACGGAAGCGGCTGGAACCTCCCCACTTTGCATGAAAGATCCAATATCGTATCACCAAAATCGAGCAAATTTTCCTATACTCCGCCAACATTAATAAGGCGTTTCCTGAGATTTTTCAAAATTTTACGATTCCTTACTTGTATGCTTACAGACAGTTACGGAACTCGGCTTTGCCTCGAGGGCTATCAAGTCAGGTGGTATTTCTCTCTCTGATTTTATTTCTTGAAAATCAATGGCTTTATTTAAAATGCAACTCTGTCGCTGCATAGAGGTTATCAGTAATTTTTTCATCTTCACATAATCATGTTTGAAGTCATAAATGTCGAATTTTTGAGATTATGACCTTAAATATAAGAATACTGAAACAAAAAAATTACAGTGTGCCTGTTTAGTGTTTATATTCTCTAACGCTACAAACTGAGAATTAAAATTAGGACTTTCATTTCCGAGAAATAAAATCATTTCTCAAAAATCAGAGAGAGAAAGACAACCTGACTGGATAGACCTCATAAAGAGGACGCCGTGCTCTAGTATGTGATGGCACACGTGGGAACTGTGTGAAAGGAGCCAATGAGGAGCGCTGAAATATAATGACAGACATTTGATGGACGCTTCCAACAAACTATTTGTATGAGTGACGCACAAAATTAATTTGAATCGCGAATTGTGTGGTTTCCCGATTCCCGAAGGCTGAAATGCATTTAAAGTGTACGTTCTCCTTTACTTCATACTATCATACTGCAATACCACGTAAATAGGTATACAGAGGGTGTCACAGGATCATGGTACACCCCCTTTTTTCTCTTATTTTTTGGAGTAAAATTTTGAAATTTGGAACATCAAAGTGTACTAATCGAAGCAATCGAAAGACCATTCTCTGGCGTCGTCATAACCAACTTTTTTTCATTTCCGGTTTTACAGGAAGTTGCTTAAAACTTTTTATTTTTAAATGGAACAGCCTAATGTATCAAAACAGTTTTGGAATCTACAACATTTTCTGCATCCAATAAGCGCTTTCCTTTTCCGTGTTTATTGCTCCAGAGCTACAAGCACTGAAGCAACTCCGAGCTGCCCTAAAAGGAACACGTATTTCAGGAGATTCACTATATGGATTCACTAGCGTGATAGTGATACTTCCGTTGTTAGAGAGATAACATAACCGCATCAAAAATCAAAAGTAAGATAATCGCTCATTTCGCAAAAGCGATGCCGTAGTGGAGGAGTAGAGATGTAGGCGTAGCAATAAATTTGAAAAGGCACAGGGAAAACGTTGGAGAAAACCACGAAAAACCATCACTCAGCTGATTCACAATAACAAATTACACATTGCGCATGCGGGGGCTTGTTGCACCAGCTCCTGCGTTGGTGCGGTAGGGGAAGGGGGAAGGCAGATCAAGTAACTCTGGGGCAAAATGCACAGACTAAAAGGAACACGGGGCAAATTATTCTTGAACAGTTCGGAGTTGCACCCTGGTTTGGAGGGCTGATCACTAGTGGAATTAGTTGTACATCCGGCTTGGAATTAATTCCGGAATTATGGAATTATTACGGAATTATTCTGGAATTGATGGAATTTAAAAGGAATTAATGGAATTAGTTGGAATTAGCCGGAATTAGTTGGAATTAGTTGGAATTAGCTGGAATTAGTTGGAATTAGTTGGAATTAGCTGGAATTATTTGGAATTAACTGGAATTATTATGGAATTATTTGGAATTGATATGGAATTAATAAGGAATTATTTGGAATTGATGAGTACATCATTTAAAAGGAATTAAAGGAATTAGTTGGAATTAGCTGGAATTAGTTGGAATTAGCTGGAATTAGTTGGAATTGGATGGAATTGTTTGGAATTAATGGAACTAAATCGGAATTAGTGGAATTAGAATGGAATTAATGGAATTAGAATGGAATTAATGGAATTAGAATGGAATTAATGGAATTAGTTGCAATTAGATGGAATTAGTTGGAATTAGGTGGAATTATCTGGAATTAGCTGGAATTAAGTGGAATTATTTGGAATTGATAAGTATATCATTTAAAAGGAATTAAAGGAATTAGTTGGAATTATTTGGAATTAATATGGAATTGTTTGGAATTAATGGAACTAAATCGGAATTAGTGGAATTAGAATGGAATTAATGGAATTAGAATGGAATTAATGGAATTAAACTGGAATTATTGGAATTAATTCCCGATTGGAATTAGTTGTACACAATTTTTTTGAGTGATCAGCCCCCCACCCTGGTTTAAAAGGAAAGCAGCTAATGATACCACATAAGTGACCCTTCAAGTGTCAAAATAACGTTTGAGGCGACTTTAATCTTTCAATCGAAGGTTGTGTTGTGACTTCCCTTTATTGTCCTAATGGATCATAGTTATGCAGGGAAAATTTAAGTCGCATGAAAAACATTCTTTTTGCCAAAACGATTTTTCAATCAAAACTTTATTTTTTCAACTTCTACGCAGCGCGAAGCAGTTACTGTGGAATCGATCGAAAAATTCAAAAAAATTTAATCGCCATAAACATGAAATCTTTACGTTGTAGGGTCCTGGGAACCCAAAAAAGTGGTTTTTGAAAAAATGTCTGTCTGAAAAAAAACCTACGCATAACTGTACATTTTTATTAGCGGATTTGAAAGCTGATTTTTTTTCAAACCGAAAACCTTAGTGCCATTTTTTCTAGAAATGTCACTTTAGTGCCAAAAGGGCCCTTGTTTCAATTTATTTTACAAAAAAGCATATTCTTGCTATCGGATTCGACAGCAGCTGTTGTATTGCCGGATCAAAAACCTCAGTTCAATTTTTTAGAAAATTTCCATTTTAGGGACAAAAAGGCCCCTTCTGGAATTTTTCTTAGCAAAAGGTCATATCATTAACGAATTCGATAGCTGTTGCATTGGCATATCGAAAACCTTAGTGCCATTTTTTCGAAAGATGACATTTTAAGGGTGAAAAACATTTGTATTTCAAATGGTACATCGGTACCATTATGGTACCGTTTGAAAAAATAAACTTTCGATGTTTTTCATGTGACTTCAAATTTTCCTGCGTTACCTTTATATATACAGGGTGTTATTTTTAAAACTTCCCACCTTGAATATCTTTGGACGTAATAAATATATTTTGAGTTATATTCTCCTCATCTAATTCTACTTAGCCCACTTTAAGATGGACAGTGGACACCTCCAATTTTTTAAATATATTTAATTGAAATAAACGTTGACCCATCCCGCAAGAAGGGGGACACTTGCGCATTTATAGAGGGAATTTTTTCCACTTCCGGTTTAACCGGAAATGACCTTAACTTTCTTTTTTCAAATTGAATGACACTTTTCTCTCAACGCATTCGAAATCTATGGTTTTTTCTGAGTTAGGAACATGTTTCATACTTGACCGGAAGTGCATTCACGGACACCCTAGATTTTCAAAAACATCGAAGAAATCGGTGAAAAATTGAGATTTTTGAAAAACGCAAAAACACGTCTACTTTAATTTTTTGATGCAAATTCATCTGCCCATTGACATTTTCTTTTTATTTACTTTTGAGATTTTGACAAATTGCTCAGGTAAATCTGCATCAAAAAAACCAAATTGACGTGTTTTTGCGTTTTTAGAAAATCTCAATATTTTACCGATTTCTTCGATGTTTTTGATAATCTAGGGTGGCCGTGACAGCACTTCCGGTCAAGTATGATACATGTTCCTAACTCAGAAAAAATCGTAGATTCCCAATCCGCTGAGAAAAAGGTGTCATTCTATTTGAAAAATCAAAGTTAAGGTCATTTCCGGTTAAACCGGAAGCGGAAAAAATTCCCTCAATATACGCGCAAGTGTCCCCCTCTTTGCGGATTGGCCAGCTTTAAAAATAACACCCTGAATGTATATTATCATATACAATATGATCCATTACAATAACATGGAGAAACACTCAAAAATTATTTTGACATTTGAAATGTCATTTTATGTGGTATCATTGGATTCAGAAAATTATAGAGATGGGTCGACGGGAATTTTCCATTTTGGAAACTTTCCAAAATGGGAATATTTCCGGGAATAAATAAACGAGGTTTAGGCAATCTTCCCCAGGAAATATTCCCGGAAGCTTTCCTATAATATTCTCCGGTTTTTGGCCCTAAATTTAGCGGTTTTTTAACATAAAAGTACCCGTAAGCACAGCCGTAAGTAACCAAAATCCGAAAAACTTCTCTGGGAAAAACCTTGTTAATTCTTGTTGTGACCAGCTCGTGAGCAGTAGCAAGAGTGTTAACGCTCTTTTCAAAATATTCTATCCAAATTTTTTTGGTTTTTATTGTATTTAATTTACTTTATTAACACATTTTTGTCGAAAGAAATATGATGTATTTGGTATTTTTGAGAAGGAAACTCCGCCTAGAATTCATTAAAAGCAAAATCGAAAAATCCCGGAAAGTTTCCCGGAACATTCGGAAATCTTCAATGAAAACTTTCCGAGAATTTTCAGTAAATGGAAATTTACCCATCTCTGGAAAATAAGGGAAAAAGGGGGGTGTACCATGAGCCTCTGACACCCAGTAGGTAAATACCTAAACTCGAAAGTTAAATTTTCATAGCTAGCCGTGAGAAAGTACTTTTACAACTCTCTACAAGCTTCAAGCACGTAAACGACAATTTCACTTCTTGTAGATTGTAGATAAGACAGAAAATTGCGTTTACACCTTTCCTGTAATAAGTATCTAAACGATGAACGGGAATCTCTTATAGCGTATTCGGCTGGCAGTCCCAGAGTGTCTCAGGACAGACCGAGCATGCGTAGTAACGCAAAAGATGACTGGGACACATTTCTGGCGTATTCGGCTGGTAGTGTCCCAACCCGGAACGGTTCGAAGTGTGTATTCGGCTGGCGCATATCGACCCAAGTGGGGACGCAAAATCTGTACCACCTATCGAAGCTGGGACAAGTGTTGTCCTGACCTTGATGTCAAGCACAACTACAAGTCATCAGCTACCATTACGCTTTGTTTTATACATTTTATATAACCATTGAACTCAAAAATGGCATTGAAATTATTTTCACTCAACTCGGGAGAGGACAGTCACGTGACCGTCCTAGATTGGAGTTGCCCTGAGACAGTCCCGGACAGCGTAACCGTGTCCTGGGATGGTTTTGGGGCAGTCCCCAGCCGAATACGCTATTAAAAAATTATTGAAAATTATATCAAGTACAATAACAATAATCTATAGTTAATTATTGTATCCTAACCACAACGTCAACGAGCCAACAAATAGCATTGACAAGTTTTGTCACAGTGACTTCTAGGAAGCTGGCTGGGCGATACCGCAGTAGTAGCAGCGACGCGACGGCATAATTATTTACGGCGTGACATTTTTATGACTTCTCGATACGCTGAAGAATTTGCCTCCACTATTTGAAGTCCCTTTGAATTTAATCGGATTTGATTGAAGGCACAGTTCGAAAAATGCGTTTACAGAACTATATTTATTTAGCCAGTACCCACTTTATTATGTACTTTCATCAACAACTAGGTAGGTACTTATTTTTTATTAATATTAATTAAGAGACGAAAAACAAAATCGGGGGAATTATTGTGCCTTTGGGTAGATATGGGTGGTGATCGCCAATTTCATTTCTTGAAAAATAAACACGAGCGGCTAATCACCTAATAAATTTCAGCCGCTGACGGTTTAGTATAAACAAGGTCACCCTTTTTTCCTTTGTCCCATTGTCCCGATGCGCTTTATCAGGGTATTATGTTTCACTATCTGAGAAACAAACCTACTGTTCTGAAATGTTAACTGTAAGATTTTTGCAGTGTTTGTTTCTTGCTGTGTAGTTCGGTTAGTACAACTTTTCACCGGCAGATACCAGCATTTCTCGGGCAATTTTATTCCGAAAAAAGGTGGGACACGGATTATGCCCTTTCCGTTCCTCTAATACCTGGATACTCTTTGCTTATAGTTAGCTCATATTGCAAATAGCGGTGTCCTGTCCTGTGCCCTGCGATGTCCTAATAATAAGGAACTTGTAATTCTAAAATGATTTAACTCATACTCATACATTATGGTAATAAATTATTGATAATTCATTCAAAACTAAAACTGATCCTACTAAACTATTTACGTTTATTTATATTTTTGTAAGTAATTATTATCAATTACCATTATTAGTGAGGATTAGGTAATTCGGAACAATTGTTTAACTTAGATATCATTTTCATGGATGAAATAAAAACAAGCAATATTTGTATACCTAATAGAGTTTTCGTCTGAGTCAGCTTTGAGAGTGTCTCTATTTAATTTTTAGGATTAACTCACCGTAAACGGGAAATGGATGCAAATACTCCTACTCCCAGTGACCTTGAGTATTTGCATCCTTGTTTCGCTTACGGCAAGGTAATGTGAAAAGTGAAATAGAGATACTCTCCGAAAACGCTATAAATCATTCATCAAATCTTTAATGCTCGCATCCGGGGTTTACCTACCTCAAAAGAAACTCATCTTCAGTGTGCTTTGGAAACAACTGAAGGTCTGAATATCATTAGGAGGGTTAATTTGAATTTTGACCAATCAGATGGCTGAGATTAACTCAGGCTCCTGAGATGTGCAAAAGGAAAACGCTAATTGTGTTACAAAATTATTGGCACAATGTCAAAGAAAAAGAAACAATCAAAGACATGAATTTCAATTCTTCTTGGGTCACTTGTTTGCTGTAAAGCGACAGACTATTGTTTTAGACGCTCGTTATAACTTAGCCAATAGTCGGGTAAACTATTGCTCCATCCGCTCATTTGTAGATCATAAAACGTAACAGACTGTTTGTTATTAGTAACAAATGCGATAATAACAATAAAATATTAAATTATTATTATGCTCAAATAAAGCGAGCAAACTGAAAAACTGAGTCGCTTTGTAGGTCACAGGAGACGAGACCTACAAAGCGAATCAGTTTTTCGGTTTGCTCGCTTTATTTGGACATAATAATTATGCAATATTGATATTGATATTGTTTTGAGATTGCAGTGACACAAGAATGGCAAATAACCACTAACAAATAACTAATCTGTCACAAAATGTCATGAGATGAAAGCGCCCAAAAGCACCAAAATTGACAACCCTTAGACTGACGACCGTTATTTTCGTTTAATCACGTTGATATTAAAATCATCAATAAGGCCGGTTTTTGTTTGAACAGACACCCTACACTTTCCAGTTCGGGACTGTCGAGATTTATTTATTTATCAATTTTCTTCACAATGATGAAGGACGACTGAAAAACCGGTAAAGTTTGTGGATAACATATACATATTTATTTAACAGTTACCATATGAACATAAAAATAGAAGATAACCATCAAATATTCAGCGAGACTAGACTATACACGGGTTTAATTGTTAAATAAACTGCCAATTTGAAACCAAATCAAAGTGCGAAAAACAAGAGAAGATTTAATTGCACTTGAAGGGTTTTAAACATCCTTGAAGGACGAGGCGCCAATATATTACCATAAAGGTGTGTCTTTTGCATAACAATATCTTTAAAATATTATTAAATCTCTTATAAAATTGCATCATTTCACAATAACGATTAGTTGAAAGGTAAGCCTATAAAAATATATCATTGTAAGCTAGTTGTTTAGTTGTCAATCACAAGCCACTTTTCATGCAGTTGTTCCACTTGCTGGGAAACTATTGGATGTCTTAACCTTAACTTCACCTCGAGTTTACCGCCGATTTTCTTTCTTCCTTCAAGCAGCTGAAAGGATTAAGTTAAGAATTACGTAATAGTATATTCTTAAACGAGCACATTATGAAGGCCATTCATGCGGTTGAGTTTAAAACCCGAGCGTAGCAAGGGTTGTTTGTTAATAACCAAGTGAATAATGGCCCATAATGTGCGAGTTAAATACGACGTTTTATCCACGATTATTGAAATATATAGGTATTTTTATCACTTTATTTATGTATTGTAAACACAACCCAACAAGAACAAAATGTTGACAAATGATAGAAACAGCTTGATGTTGATCTACTTTGGCACACTTTCGCTTGATTTAGAAACGTCATGATGTTCATTGTATAGGCAGCCAACATTACAGGTGCTGTGAAATAATGTGACAGAAGCGTGACTTACGCTGTACTTTATAAACAAAATTATGTATCCATAATTACGTACATAACAATGGCATTATTGAATAATCGTGGATAAAATTATAAAAACACAACTCAGCTAATGACTTACATCAAAACTGTCGTGCAGTTCGCACTGGGTTTCCAAGGGTTGTAATTTTACATGCGCAGTTCCGATAAGGGTGTCTCCTTTGAACCAGCCACTGAAACAAGACGTAATGTTGCTAGCGCACCAGCAGCTAGCACATCCCATTCATGGCACCCGCAGCTCAACAAAAGTGAAAATGTGTTTTAATACCACCACCAACGATGTATGAATGTCAAAAAGCAGTGTGCTGTTCCAAAAGGTCGTTGAATGAGGAAAAATGGCTCACCGACCCTTTGATATAAACAGGAAGTGCCTAAATTTATGGAAGCAGACGAACTATGAGTATTGTCTGAAGTATGTTCTGATCACAGAGTGGTTCTGATTAGTGGAATTACAAGTAAATTAAAGAAATCATGTGTGTAGGTACAACTACGGTCAAAAATTATGTCGATCAGGATGAAATTATTGAAACTACGTTGTTTCTTTGCTGTTACATTATTTTTAACCTCGGCCGTGCATAAACCACGGAGATAGATTCTTAGGAGTGCCGACGGGTAGAATGAAATTAGGAAAATTCACCGCCACCAATTAATCGCCAACAATTTTCACCAGTTGTCGCCATCTATTGTCAAAGAGAGTATGTAATAATTGGCTGGAAGCTTTAAGGGTGGTTTATAATAGGAATAACCCTAACTTTATTCTGTACCGCAAAAATTCAAACATGCAGGGGCCGGATTTAGCTTTGCTTTAGCTAGGCCCATGAACTGCAAAGATGAAAATGAAAAACTCTAAGCGTCTTTTTTTTATAAAAAGAACACATTTAAAAAAGATGTTTACCAACAATTAGGTCCCAGGACTGTCAGACCGGCTATGGAGTATTTTATAAAATTTTTCGTACTCCCGTGGCTGAAGTGGGGACTCCCTCTTGACAGGGACTGAAGTGTCACTTTTTGTCCCTCCGGAATAAAATATAGATGATTATTTTATTCATTATTGAACCAATCCAAAGCACTATTAAGTATACCAGTAACCAATGAAATCCTGGTTACAGTGATAATACTACAACGTCAACTTGACACTACTTACTCAATACTTTAATTTATAAAATAATCTGAAAAATACGATTGAGCCCTCATGGATGCACTACTTGTCAAATGGTAGATTTTTTTCGGCCAAAAAAAATCTATCATTTTGACTCGTAGTTGACAACCATTCGGACGTCAAAAACCGCGGCAATCAAGAGACTACTCGTCGTATTACTGTTGATTAAATTATATGTTTGACTCTGCAAATCGTCCTTATTACAGTGTTACTATGGCAACTTATCAATGCATTTTATGTAGACTTTCATACGTACGTTTCAGCATTTCCTATTATAACAAGCAGATTCCCGAATTAATAGGCTAAGGATTCTTCGGGAGTACGAAAAATATCGTATACACTTTGCGACTTAAGTATATTTTAATCCTTCAGGTGAATTATTATCCATTATACAGGGTGAGTCAAACGGGAACTTCTTGCGTTTCCAACATATCAAAACCATTATTGGAGAAGTGAAAAGGTTACATTTGGGCAGGGGCGTGTTTAAGGAGTGGAAGGGCCCGGTGCAGAGCTCCCGAAGGGGCCCAATGGGGGGGGGCGGTAGCCCCCCGAAAAATTTTTTGCCCCCCCCCCGCGGTGTTTATTAGCACGAGAAAAAATTTTTGACAATCACAAACGTTAAATACAATTTTATTTTTCCAAATTCACATCCTCACCCCTCTTCTTGCCTTCTTGGCCAAAAATTTTGAAATAACGTTTTCTAAACTTATCTCGTCGAGTGTGTCTCGCTCAATTGTTAAAAGAGCTAAGTCGGGCGTCCTTCTTTGTCCCATAGTACTTCTCGAATACGTTTTCATTCTTCTTAGAACACTAAATGCTCGTTCTGGGCTGCATGACCCTATGGGGAGTGTTAAGAAAAGATGTGTGCATTATGGGATATTTACTTTGAAAATGCGCCATACGTCTCGACCTTATTGTTAATTCCTGAAACCTGAAGGGTCTTTTCATCGGTCTACTCTTTAGATTTCTGTGCCTGGAACTCAAGATGCCAAGCCAAATAAGGCCCCCAACCCCAGCCCTCAACGCTAGAAAATGAAGATTTTTGGAGGGACACTGACTGAATTTTAAGTTTTGTTCGTAATAAAATATTGTTATCGAAATCAGCTTAGGGGCCCAAGTGATCAGAATCTGCTTGGGGGCCCGGTGCGATGCACCGATCCAACCTACGTTAAACACGCCCCTGCATTTGGGGCTACATTTGGACAATATCAGTGGTCCCAAAATGTTTTTATATCATTGGCTAACGCCATGTCACTTTGTTATTTTAAATGCCACCCTGTATATTTCTTTATTGTATCTATTAGCATTTTAGATTCTCTTTACAACGGCGTAAAAAACTCATACTCTTACATAAAGGAAATTTCGAGAAAATGTCAATGGAACGTTTTCCCAAAAGTATGGCCCTTTATTTTACAACCTACATTCACTTTACCAAAAAATTCTCACAATAAAAGTTGAAAGGGTAATTTAGGCGCATCTGTTGATGTGTTAGCTCGACATAATCTAAAAAAAAAATGTGTATGACGTCATTACTCGGCGAGACTCAGTGAAGAAGATATTAAGAGAAAGTGTATCACATCAAAAGATGCTCCTAAATTTACCTTTCAACTTTTATGGGAACAATTTTTGATAGTTTGTAAAACAAGCGACCAGGTGCATGCTACCTACCTAATACAATAAAAAAAATATACACGGTGCGATTTAAAATAACAAAGTGAAGTCGTTATTCAATGGGACCACTGATGTGGCCAAACTGTAGTTCAGAGGCAGTCATATGGCACTGTCAAAAATTGTGCAGATCCATCGGATATAAAGGAAGTTATAGAGGGTGGCCCCTCCCGTTTGACTCACCCTGTATGTATTTACCTAATGTCTGTCCGGGATCCACACGACAGACTATAGTGATTTCATTTATAGTGGTTTGGTTCATTTTAACAGGAGATTACTCCCAAATTCTTTTATTCAAAATCAAGGGTGGGCAAACTGTAAAGCAATTTTGAGATGAATGAAAATGGCGAGAAACAAGGAACTCACGCTAAAAACGTTTTGAACCTCTAACCAGTCTAACCTATTAATAATTATGAAAAAACATATACCAGGTGTTTCATTCCAGGCGCCGCATAGGGAAATAACACGGGAAAAGTACTTTTATTTTCAGTTTGCTTATGAAACTGGTTCCGGCCAAATTCGAGTTATTCGGTCAATGGGCCTCAGTGTCCACTATGCATGAAAAAAATTGGCCCTTAAAACGGGGCAACTGTTAAAATCGGATGTTTAAATTACGCGGGCGACGATTCAACGCTCTTTGGCATCTCCGAGAATTAATCTTTCGGGGCCAATTTTTTTTTTCATAGAGGACACTGAGGGCCGTTGACCGAATCACTCGGATTTCGCCGGAACCAGTTCCAAGAGCAAAGTGAAAATAAAATTACTTTTCCCTATATGGCGCCTGGAATGAAACACCCGGTCTAAACTGGGCTTTAAAAAAGAAGGAATGTCTTCAGCTTTGAATGTTTCGAAAGAGCTTTCAACGTAGTGATAATTTTCAGTGGGCCTTGGAAGTGAAAGCCATGCCTTGATTCTGTCAAAATTTTATTGTTTTACAAAAGTACTGACAATGTCAAATAATCAAAGACATGATTTTCTGTTTCAAAAGTCCACTGAGCCTATTTTGCATCGCTTGTGATATGTACTCTGAAGGGGACAAGAAACTGTTATGTCTCTATTAGCATATACATCTTTTCGTTTTCATCAAAGTAAAAGTTAGTTGTAATTAGTAACTTAAAAACAAAAACAAAAATACAACTTTTCATGCAATCAAAGTCTACAGCTTCACTCTACTAAATATTAATATTAAGGAGCAGTTTATAATGCGGGGGTGGGCTAATTACATTACTGCCTAATTAAAAGTAACTGTTCCATTGCAAGTTCAAAATGTTTCTAGGATGTGCAACGTTCACCTGCGCTTAGATAAGAAGGTAAAGCTAAAGACAAACAGAAATTTTACCTGTTGGAAGTGGCTTTTAATTACTCATGCAACTGATATACCGAATCCAATCTACTTACCCTTTAGCATAAATTTCGAATTTAACAGAGTGTCTCTTAAAAACTCGTTGACACGCTCTGGCAGTCCTTTGAATAGGAATAGTAAATGTGGCATTATATTCGGGGCTATTGGTATCCTTAATAGTGGCAGTGCGTTCGGAAAACGGCTGATCCTTAAACAAGCAAGCATTTTGAGTAAAACGAAACTTGCACAAACTCGACGTACCTGTGGATAAGGGAAATCAAACTTTACGTAAGTGTCAATTTCTTTAGGATTTGCGTACGTATAGCTAATTCCTCTAACTACCGTTAATTCCAGATCGTTGTCTCCCAACTCCGTGAAACTTTTCACAATTGAAAAATCTTTCGTTTCGTAATGAAATTTGGGGACACCTGCGCCCGGCGTCCTGTGAGCCAGTCGTACCAAATCCAAGTCTTTGGTAACATTTAAAGCTAACCGCTCAAAACGGTTTGTTCCTGCTACATCGCCAAGAGCCTTGTGGTGATCTCTGGTGCTGAGGCACATTTTCAGTTGTTTTGTTAATTGTGCCTCCAGACGCGTCAGGACATCCATATTACTTCCATCCTCTTCTGTACACTCCTCTCCCATTACTACGTCATACCTAGGATAAAGTGATAGAAACGAAATAGATATAATACAATATATTTTAAAGGAGGATTCAACTCAAGAACTCGATGTTGAGGTTATGGCTGATTCTAGTAAGAACGTCTTGTGTCATCAGAATTTAAAAATTCTTTACCGTTTTGAAGATATTTATAAAAAACTGAGGGAAAGATGACGTCATCTTTCCACGACTTTCTGGCCATCTCGGTCATCTTGGCCGTCGGATTTGTCCTAACTCCATAGGAAACACGTAGGAGTTAGGACGAACCAATACTCAGCCGACGTCTGGAAATAGCCTCAAGATGGTCAAAAATCGTGGAAGGATGACGTCATCTTTCCCGCTGTTTTTTATGAATATCCTCAAAACGGTAAAGAATTTTTAAATTCTGATACCACCATTGAACTCAGACACTCCTTTCTCACTAGAATCTTCCATCACCTCAACATCAATTTCTTGAGCTGAATCCTCCTTTAACGAATAACATTACTCATTATCCAGCTGCGATTTAGCTTCTGGTGACACGGGAATCGACGCTAAATCCACTGGCATGCCACATCTGGAAGCTTCAATTAAGGGATCGAAGCCCTTCGCTGTTCTGAGAAGTTCTTTAGCTTGTTCAATTTCCCCTTTACGTTTTGCTTTCAGGGCTGCTTCTTTGAATTGCTTTTGTTTTGCAAGAAGAAGAATCAGCTGCTTTTCAGCTCTGGAGTTTGGAGCGCGATTTCCTAAAAATATTTTTGCTTTGAATTCTCTAATGGCCCTAATATACATCGTAGTACCATAGATAAATAATGCTGTTTATGTAATGAATTAAAATTCTAGCCTTATTTCATCATTAAATGCAATTTTTGTGCTTACCGCTGTGACTAATCGAGGTAAAATTTAGCACGCATATTGAGTGAGCACTTTGTACGTGCTCAATAAATTTTAAGTCAAATCGGGCCCGTAATTCGAAGGAGCTCCCAGGGTCGCGAACGTGTGTATTTATAACTGTATTTTTATTATTGGATATTTCAGGACCGAAAACCTTTTTTTGAAAAATGTCATTTTATTTTATATACATATAGTGTCCCGGAACTCGCGTATATACTCCGTTTGCGACCAAAACGGACGGCAGTAGGCTTTGTTAGGGTGACAGAATTCACTGGGTATAGTATTTAAGACATTTGTCAAATTGCGATGTCACCTTCAAAATTGATGCATGTTGCCAAGTGGCAGAGAGTCTAATAATGTCGAAGAAGTGCTTAAAGATCTGAGAATTCTCCTTTTACTGAAGACTGACGATAGACGCAATGGTTTTATGCCTTCGTGATACGCATACCCACGTAAGGATGTTTTTGGAAAACGGACTTCATGTAACGCGTGGCTGGCAGGAGCCATGGTGCAAGTTTGAAGTAAATCGGAGCACTCCAAGGCCCCAGTCAGCTGCCTTTTTCCTGGGGGTCAATGCAGCCTCCTGTGGTGTTGGATTTGTGATCATTTTTAACTTTGTAGGTACCTACTTACTTGTGGATTCAAGTGCTTCAGTTAATTTTTGTAACTGATTGAAGATAGAAAATGGAAACAAGAAATTATTTATTTGAAGGAAATTGCTTACAAAGATTGTAGAGGAGGTACCTTGCTTGATTTAGAATTAAATGCAATATCTAAACTGCTTTCATGTAGGACCCTATGAAGATTTGTATGATTTCTAATAAAAATTTACCTAATTCTTCAATATTTTTTCTGATAATTTGGAAATAAAAAAAGAGACAAATGTGGCACTTCTACGCTTCCATAGATTTTGGTCTTTTACCAACACTTGTGGGTTTCAAATTTTGTAGTCCTTGTCTCAAAGTCTTCATTATTAGGTACTGTTTTGTACCTTAAAAAGTGACATTATAAAAACGCCTCCATAAAAAGAGAAATATCACCCGCCTGTGAACATCTGCATCATTTAAATCTGGGCGATCTTCTTTGATTTGCTTCAAACAACTGCTGATCTGCTTTTTCTGTTCGACGCTAGTTTTGGCATTTCTGATTTTCTGCGTCTCAATAACTACAATGACTCTTTGTCAAAATCAACAATTAAATGCAAATGTGACAACACGGCCAAGAGGTTCAGTGAGACAACAGTTCAGTTACTAAATAGTGACCAACTTTGAAAAACCAAACCACAGCCTACTGCCGTCCGTTTTGGTCGCGAATGGAATATAAGTCGATAATGGTAGATTGCTGGACTCAATCTGAGACGAATTTTAATTTGCAAAAATTGCGAGGGCCCAATAGTTTTCAAATGAGTTCAAATTAACCAAACAGAATGCATCACTTAATTAAATGGTAAGGTAAAATGAGGTTGCCCAAGCTGTAGCTAGGATACACAAAAAGTTCTTAATTTAATGTTTTCTAATTTATGTTTCGGCCGTTAAGCCATCATCTGGTACAAAACGAAGGGGAATTTAAAAACACATATCCTTGTTTAAGGCATGTGACTAGAAGTGAGGTTATGTTACATCGATTTTAAATTTCTAAATTAAGACATGCTTGGATCGAAAGATGTGAATTTATAACAGCGATGGGTAAAATTTGGAATTTATTGCATGTCCTCACATGGTGGATTGTTTTAAAAGTTTTAATATTGGTGGCAAGACTTGGAGATAATTAATTTCCCATATAAAAATCATTGTCTGCATATTTATAATCTATGCTATAAAACACTAGTGTTTTATTTTTCATAAAACACTTAACAGGTTGCTACGGTAGCAAATCGGTATCCCATGACCGCCTAGTTCTGCGATATCGACATTACAAGAAATTGCCATTTTCATATAATTTCTAATTTATTTATGCCCTAATAAGTAGACAGTTTGTGGATAAAACGTTATATGGCACTCGTATCTTATCCGCATTTTAGACACTTAAGAAATTAGACACTCGACCTTCGGGCTCGTACCTAAATTTTTCTTGCGTGTCTAAAATGCATACGTACCATAAATAACTAGTATCCACAAATTGTCTATTATTAAGGTATAAAATCATTGTTTGCACATCTATAATCTATGCTATGAAACACTAGTGTTTTATTTTTCATAAACCACTCCACAGGTTGCTACGGTAGCAAATAGGAATCTCAGGACCGCCTAGTTTTGCGATATCGACATTACAATGAATTGCCGTTTTCATATAATTTCTAATTTATTTATGCCCAAATAAGTAGACAGTTGGTGGGTAAAATGTTATACAGGGTGTCCCAACGGTGAGACCAAGTCCATTTATGTCCACGTCATTAATAATATCGAAAATCTGTGTACGCCAACTGTTAGTGACTGAAAATGTGCATATTCTAAAATTACTATGAACTCACATGGGCGGCGCGTGTAGGTGGGGCAGCACAAAATTACACTTGTTAAATGGAACACCCCATATATCAATGCATTTTTGGTTTCTACGTGTCATTCTGTGCAACTTTTGTCAGGTGTGTTCCAAACTTTAATCGTTTTTGAGTTATTCAATAAAATATGTAGAATTTGGCAAAAACAAGACTTCAGTCAAAAATTCATATTTTGGAAGCCTTGAAGTTTTCCTCGTCCGAATTTTTGGCACATCCTAAAGGAAGGTCAGGGCTACCTGATTACACACTTTAATGTCAAATTTCATGCACACCGTATCTCCGATAAATGATCAAATTAACAGAAATTAAAGACAAAATTTCTAAAATTTTAAATGGAATGGCCTTGAATTTTTTTCTCTCACTATTAGAGAAGTAAATTCTAGGTCGACTTTCTTAACAAATACCTACATATACCTAAATAGCATGTTTTTCAAATTATCACTAGTATTAGGTCTGTGTTGTGGTTTTATTCGTTTCTGAGTTACTGATAAGAGTAACAGAACAAGTGAATATCTTTAAAATGACAAACTCTACGGTGTATAACAACGTATAATTCAAAATAATAAGTTGACGGTTTGCAAAATATTTTTAACAAAAACCGGGTGAAGCAATTTGCAATAGGGAAAAACAGTGATTAATTCGGCAATGTTTTCTAAAGTCAACAAAAATGACAGCAATACCAAAGTCAATTAACAAAGTCATTTCTAACCGCGATAGTGACAAATACTGACAATAAGATCGATATTTGAATTAAAGGTGGTTATTAACTCCAAATGGATTAAGCTATAAACACAAACATTTTAAGTAACTTGGAAAAGATGCCATTTAAGTATATACTTGTACACAATACACTTGTCCCAACAGTGGATGACCCCTCGGTTATTCAGTTTTTGATATATTTAAAAAAATGCAAAAAGTTAAAATTGTTAACAACTTTTCACGTAGGAGGAACAAAGTTCTGTCCGAG
Organism: Pycnomerus fuliginosus; assembly: GCA_963924575.1. Taxonomy (NCBI): domain Eukaryota; kingdom Metazoa; phylum Arthropoda; class Insecta; order Coleoptera; family Zopheridae; genus Pycnomerus; species Pycnomerus fuliginosus. The sequence goes on along the minus strand of OZ004619.1, from coordinate 17,660,715 downwards.
GGGTTGACAGCTGGGTAAAAATCTGTACACCAAAATTTCTATCATTTCTAAAAAAAATCCAGAAAATGTGCAAAATCATGTAAAAATATCCAAAATTTCGTAAAAAATTTCGAAAATTCCTGAAAAAATTGAACAAATTTCTCATGCTTGTACACCAAAATTTCCAAGTTGTCAACCCCTCAGTTTTGACAAAATATTAGAGGCTCATAAGTGGTGGTTGCTCACTTTTTAGCTAATTATTGGGCTAATACCTGAGATTCTATTGTGTATTCCAAAGTATTGACACATATTGTCAAGTATTGATTCCGAATTATTGGCGGAGTATTGTCAGGAATTGACACGTATTGTCACTGAATTGACAAGCATTGGCGGTATTGCCGTATTTACAGTACCTATTGACTTTATACTTGTACACGTATTCCCAACAGTGGATGACCCCTCGGTTATTCAGTTTTTGATACATTTTCAAAAATGCAAAAAAGTTAAAATTGTTAACAACTTTTCACGTACAAGGAACAAAGTTTAGTCAAAATATTAGAGGCTCATAAATGGTGGTTGCTCACTTTTTAACTAATTATTGCGCTAATACCTGAGATTCTAGTAGTTTGAGATGTTGATGGCTGATTTCCGGAAGGTGACTTGGGGCTCTGTGCTTCTTCAGCCTGCGGTTTTGGTTCTTCAGATTTTTTAGGCAAGCTTACCCCTGGAATAGAAGCATAACCAGGAGGTGTAGGTAACTCGTCAAAAGCAACATTTTTGCCAGACGCATGTGCTTTAACTGCTTGTTCATACTGCTTAACAATTCTGCCCATCCTCCTAGCCTTGCTAGCATTTCCCTGCTCTTTTGCAGTTTCTTCTTGCTGCTTATACACCCCCAATCTCTGATCAAGAGCTTCGGCTACAGATGACGCAGTTATTAGAGTTTCCTGTGGAATGTCACCATCAGCGATTGGATTTTCAGGAATGCCACCCATTTGTATTTTGTTTTCTTCTAATTTTTCAGTTGGTGCTTCTGGGGGAGGTTCTGGCATCCTGCTTAAATCTACAGGTTGACCATTCTGAGCTGCCAATATTACTCCATCAAACTGCTTTGCAATCTTTACATAACTTAGGGCAGTTGCGTTATCACCAGCTTTTTTTGCCTTTAAGGCCGCTATTTTAAATTGACTCTTTCTAGAATTCAGCATTTCAATTAGTTTTTGATCAACTGAAGGTTGAACCGGCAACTGTTCTTCACTTTTTTCATCCACTGATGGTTCTGATTCTATTTTATTCGGTTCTGGCACAGGAGGAGCTGGTCTCGTAGCTTGTGCAGGGGTGTCGTTAGAATCATCAGAGATGGGCTTTTTAGCACCAGTACTAACTTCTGGTGGAATATCATCTTGGTTAATAGCATTACCAGCTTGAGCTTGCTTTAATAAGTCTTTAATTGTTTTGACACCCCTGTTAAATCGTCTGGCCCTGCTTGTTTCACCAGAAGATTTGGCATTTTTTTCAGCCTCCTCATACATGCTTAATCGACTGTTAAGCAATTGTGTCATGTCGTTAGATTCGAGGGCATTAGTTGGTGGAGAAGACACTTCTGGAGTATCGTGCCCTAAAAACAAATAGATAAGTCAGACCTGATAAAATTCATAAGTTGAACTGGTAATAATTGTTAGTATATAGCCCCTTCTAAGTTTCCACTTTTTCATACATATAATGATAGAATTTCATTGATTAAGGTAAAATGGAAACTAAACATCTGGCGGAAGGCACTTTTTCATTTTATTTTGTCTTTAAATAAATAAAAATACAGAGGTTAAATAAAATGAAGGTGCTAATATCTAATATTTATTAGGCCCCTTCTTATAAAGGACCCTATACAATAAGGCAACCGCTTGGGCCAATCTCTACCAAATTTTAGATTGTGGTAAGCGAGGGACAGATGAATGTTTTATCGAGAGTTCAGTATCTTTTAGTTTCTGAGAAAAAAATTCGTGAAAATTGCATTTTCGAAGGCTAAACATGTTTAGAGGCACATAAAAATATGACCGCTTGGGAGAATTTCTATATTTTTGTATTCAATGATGTAAGTACACTCTATTATACCTCCACACCAGAAATCAAAGTTCAGTATCGTCTAGATCAATTTTTTTCCTGGGCCACTATCGTATAGGGTCCTTTCCACTTTTTCATAAATATTATGATACAATCTCATTCATTGTTAAAATGCAAAACAAACTGTTGGCGGGCAATTCAGGTCTACGTCAGGTCAGGTTTTTTCTTAAATTAAAATTAATAATTACATTTTTTTTCAAATTCTGCCCGTCGAAAGCGAGTATTCGTCAAATTATCGCTCTTGATGGAGTGTGAGAAGCTGATGCAGTTCAGGTCTATGTCAGGTCAAGTTTTTTTAATAACAATTTTTTCTCAAATTCTGCCGTCGAAAGTTCAAAAAATTGTTTCTCATATGCTGCCTGTTTAGCGTCAAACACGAGCTTTCGGCGGAGCCGAAAGTGAGTAGCCGCCAAATATCAGTCTTGCAGTGCGAAAGGCCACCGCAGTTCAGGTCTACGTCAAGTATTTTTAACTTCTACGCTCGTGAAGCAGTTACTGGAATCGATCGGAAAATTCAAAAAAATCGAATCGCCAAAAACATGAAATCTTTACGTTTCAGGGTCCTGGGAACCCAAAAACGTGTTTTTGAAAAAATGTCTTACTATCGGATTTGACAGCTGTTGTATTGCTAGATCAAAAACCTTAGAGCAATTTTTTAGAAAATTTCCATTTTAAGGACAAAAAGGCCCCTTTTTGAATTTTTCTTAGCAAAAGGGCATATTATCATTATCGAATTCGATAGCTGTTGCATTGCCGGGTCGAAAACCTTAGTGCTATTTTTTCGAAAAATGTCCATTTTAGGAGTCAAAAACATTTGTATTTTAAATTTTAGTATAAATGAGCGCCGGGTGCATCAGCCATCCAACCGCTCCGCACGCTCGACCTTGGTTAAATAAAGTTAAATGCTACATTTACAAATGCTGTGAAAAAGTAGAAGTTTCTACCGTCTCCGAGACTGCCAATTTTTTTATTTCAATTTAAAATTGTTGCACAAATTCTGCCAGTTGAAAGTGTCTACAGGCTGTTCCGATATTCATAGTCCTAACTGCGGGACGTTATTCCTTACATCATTCTAGGAACAAAGGTTCCTCTGGACATACATCCGGAAATGCTGTATGCGGGAGTTACGCCCCTTCAAACGGGTACTCAAAAAATATTAAGAATATAATTTTGAAATTTGGAACAATCGTTAGTGTTACAAAGAGCTTTCTCCTCCCTTTTTTTGAGATTTTCAATGACATCACAGGCGTGCGTTCTTGGAGGGCCTTACACATTTTTTTACATTTTCTTTTGTTGTAGTAATTTTTGTCACCAAATATTAAATAATAATAAAATCTTAATCGGTGGTCGATTCTACCCAGAAAAGAGACTCTTGTTGAATGTGGCTAAAACGCACCCTTTTCGATTAAAGAGACTTTGATTGATTTAGAGCGCGAAAATTTCTGTTTAATATTCTGATTTATTTTATCTACCTAATTAGTGAAAATAAACTCAGAATATGATTTCTTACATCATTTTAGAAAGAAAAGTTCATATGGACATGTGGCGGTAAATAGTTCCTAAAGGGGTTTTCCGAGACTCCATTCGAAGGATCATCATAGCTCTTTTAGGAAACATTTTCTGCCGTATCTTAATATGAACTTTTCTTCCTAAAATGATGTAAGGAATCATCCTCCATCTTTATTTTCACTAATTAGGTAGATAAACCAAAGTGCTAGTCACAAATTTTCGCCCCCTAAACCAACTGGAATCATTTTATTCGAAAATGGTGCGCCATTCAGCAAGAGCACCTATTTTATGTGGAATAGACCAGAGATTATGATTTTATTATTATTTGGCAAAAAAAGGCCCACAACAGAAGAAAATGTAAAAAAATGGGTAAGGACCCCCAAGAACACACGCCTCTGATGTTATTAAAAATCTGAAAAAAATTGAAGAGTAAGCTCTTTATAGCACTAACCATTGCTCTGAATTTCAAAATCCTATTCTTCTATTTTTTGAGAAATTTTCAGAAAAGTGATTTTTTGAGGACCCCTTTGAAGAGGCGCAGCTCCCTTATAAAGCATTTCCGGACATATGCCTATAGGAACTTTTCTTCTTAGAATGATGTAAGAAATAACGTCCCGATGTTAGGACTATGGACTATGAATATGGGAACACCCTGTATATGAGATTCTATAACAATATATTTACAAAAAAGTGGAAAGGACCCTATACGATAATGGCCCAGGAAAAAAATTGATCTAGACGATACTGAACTTTGATTTCTGGTGTGGAGGTATAATGGAGTGTACTTACATCATTGAATACAAAAATATAGAAATTCTTCCAGGCGGTCATATTTTTAATGTGGGTCTAAACATGTTTAGGCCTCGAAAATGCAATTTTCACGAATTTTTTTCTCAGAAACTAAAAGATACTGAACTTTCATTTCTCGATAAAACATTCATCTATCCCTCGCTTACCACAATCCAAAATTTGGTAAAGATTGGCCCAAGCGGTTGCCTTATTGCATAGGGTCCTTTAAAAGAAGGGGCTATATCTAATAATTGCTGCCTAGTAATTGTTAGATATAGCCCCTTCAATTTAAATTTTTTATTTATTAATTTTTAGGGTCCAAATTGAAAAAAACTCCCTTCCGCCAGCTGGTTTGTCTTCATTTTATTGTATTTACCTAATGAGATTCCATTAGAAATTTTCTAACATAGTGGAAATCTACAAGAAGGGGTTATATCTAATAATTGCTGCTTAGTAATTTATTGTTAGATATAGCCCCTTCAATTTTAATGCCGTGTTTATTTATTTTAACGAGTAAATTAAATAAAATCGCGCTTGTCTTCATTTTACTGTATTTAATCAGATTCTAATAGAAATTTTCTAAAAATGTGCAAATTTACTAGAAGGGGCTGTATCTAACTGTTACCGTTGAACTTACCTGCAATGACACTAAGTTCGTTTAACAGATCTGGATCATCTTCATCCCCCGAAAGCTCTTCATCGGATGGTATATCTTTTAGGCTTTCTGCCACCATTGAATTTAAATCTGCTTGAGGTATCATCGGTTTCTTTTGTGGTTGTTTAGCGGTCGAACCACCTCCAGCTAGTGCTGCCAATTCCGCCTCCAAGTCACTGTCGCCCTCTTCATTGAGGCGGTCATTTAAACCCCCATCCACATTGAAATTAGACGGAACGTCAAACAGGCCATACTGAAAGAATTCAAGTGATAATTTTTACAAGTTATAATAATTATATACCTGGGCTAAGTTTTTACCAGAATGATCCCGTTTAGTTCGTTTTTCATTTTTTTTCGCTCCAAACATGATCACTATTTGAAAAGTAAACTTATTTTACTTTGTAGGCAATCGATTAGAAGTGAGTCGAATCAGTTCTGTCTGGAAGTGAAGTTTAAGAAGTTGACCGATTTTATGACTTGTGAAATAATAGTTAAAATTTAATTTACTTAATAAAAACAACTTTATAATCAAAATCAGGATTACAAGGCTTCTGTTTCTGTTCGAGGATGATGTTTATTTATTATGACTCACTTCGCTTGAGCTTTGACACATTTGACACATGCTTTGACACTTGACTCGCGCCTCGCGCCCGCCTCCCTCACTCATGGCCGTCTCTAGTTCCAGGCCATGTCCTAACCATTTGGCAACGTGGCGAGAGGAGATTTACCGTCAATTTGACAAATTGTCTCTGATTGTCATTAAAGTGAAACTTTTGTGAAAAAAGACCAAAAACAGTGGAATCTTTACCAATTTCAAATGATTAACGTACTGAAAATGAATATTTTGAAGAAAGTATGTAAGATATGTGGTATTTAGTAAATTTATAGTGATAAATTTTGATTACAGACCTATTTATTCGGATAAGAGGGTTTTGCAAAAAAAGATTTCGCCGTGTTTGAATTAAACACTCACTGGAATTGAGCTTTTATCATTAGGAAGTTTAAAAAACCTGAAAACCACTTTGACTGGATGGATAAACCACATTTAAGATTTAAGACAAGACTTATTTCATCGTTGCAGCGATGGTAAAACGCAGGAATTGGACCATTTTCATCTGTAGAATTTTGTGTAAAGTTGACACAATATCGTACTCTGCCGCAATCAAACTGCTAAAAGAAGATTATCAATTGAAATTGATACCTAATCATTATTATTTTGTGCAATTGTAAAATCTATTCCTCAGTCCAACTTTATGTTGCTCACTAATAGAACCGTAAGACTTTGCTAAACTCTAATAAGGCGCCCAAGCGTTCAAATATAAAAATTTAACATTATATTGTCTTTATTTCTATACAAACTATACGTATAATCTCAATAAACATATAATTCTGCGTAAATGTCAAAGTTTCAATCATCTCTAAATTATATAACCTGGAGGACTAGCAGAGTTGCTTCAAAGGTAATTGTTTAAGGCCCATCAAATGCTTAGAAATCATGCAAGCTGCAACCTCGATTGAATTTGCTTTATGTCGAAAAGGATTTTGTAAAAAATTTCTTTTTCTGGGTCAAAAACTAAAGTGTCTCCACATTATACGTCGGCACTAAAACATGGAGGACTCGCAGTTGCTTCCAAGGGAGTTGTTTGAGACCCAGATGCTTAGAAATAACCCAAGCTGTAATCTCGATAAAATTTGAAAAGGGTTTTGCAAAAAATGTCTTTCTCTGTGGACCTAGAAGCAGAATTTGTCATTTTAAACTTACTTACAGGGCACAACTTACAGGCTTTCTCAAAGTATTGAATTTCAATTCCTTAATCATTCGAAATTGATAAAAATACAATTATTTTTGGTAATTTTTGCAAATGTTTCACTTCAATGACAATCTATGACAATTTGTCAAACTGACGCTAAATCTCCTCCGGCCGCGTTGCCAAATGGTTTGTGCAAATGGTTAAGGACATGGCCTCCTCACTCGCCACCATTTGCCATACCTTATCTCTGGCCATACCACACTTCTGTCACACTCAGTGCCGCCAGACTCCAGAGTCAGACCAATAAGCTGAAACTCCCTACTCCCTAGGCCGTACACCGCCACGTGGTTTAAGAAGTTTATTTGTTTCTATTCCAAGGACCATCTAGGAGCATGATAAATAGACTACAGATATGATATTCCCGATTCCAAAACTCGTCCGCTCTGCGCAGTGACGTCACCAAGAGAGCTTAATTTAGGCTCGCCCGTTTCTTTTACATGGAGCGGAGCATTTAAAGGCGGAAAAAGGCATGTTTCGTTTTAAAAGCAACGGTAATATCCCTATTTGTTCAATGCAAGTATTAAATAAAAGCGCGAGAAAAAAAATGAAACACCAATTTTAATTTTAAGCGACTCAATTTGAAAAATAAACACCAAATAATGATGTATGATGCCTTTAAAATAATTTTATAATAACGTTTATGTAAAATTTAAGTTCCTTTGTTAGTTGTAAACTATAAAAATAATCACAGTGACAAAAAATTTACGTTGAACTGAAAATATAAACCACTAGCGACCAGTCTGGCAAAGTAGGTAAATTTTATTATTAACGGAAGATGAAAGCATTTAAATACATTTTATATAATAGTATAAGGAAAATAGCAAATTGGGCGGTAATAATAAACTTTGACGAGCTAATCCAGGGTCATTCTCGGTGAAAGGACCAAATTTCACTCGTGGGTCCCGGACGAGAAATCTTTATCGTCTGGCTATCAAAATTGCACCCACATATTGCACAAGGCTTTTTCACGTGTAATAACACCCTGCCCGCAAGATAAAGTCCAAAATAATCTGACGATAACAATTATTTCGACAAACGAAAAGCGCTTGATTTACACATGGTTGATTGGGACGATTCGGCGGCAACTCTCTTGCTACCGTCAGCGCCCGGAGTTAACTCCGCCCACAATGCGCAATATCATATCTTCCTAATCTATTTATCATGATCTAGGAGGGCCAAGCCAAGTCAGGAAGTAAGAAGTTATCATCCCTGAACCCTGAAGTTATCTGATTCTAAGAATCTGAGCTCGTGTTGTTCCCATGGTGGAGGTGAAGTGAGGTTAGTGACTGGTTTGGTTTGATAATTTTTTTTTGCCGACACCATCCTTAAATGGATAATGGAGGTTGGGCAGTCATTAGACAAAAAAAGGACTTGACCCGGGACTAAGCCGCAACAGGCTGCAACTACATCGATAGGATAAGCCCCAATAGGAATAGTCTCCAATATCTGGGAAAAACTTTCCGTAACAGTTAGATATAGCCCCATCTTCTCAATTAGCAATTTTTTACATAAACTGTTACGAAATCAAGTTAAATGTGTTAAACTAAACAAGAATTTATCGTCGGATAAATAAATAAACCAAAAAAATAGAAGGGTTAGGATATACAGTGCGAGTGTAAAGTATGGAATAAAATTTTGGATGGTTATGGATTTTAAGAAAACTCAGTGTTTGCCTTTTGGAACGCTTTTTATTTTGTTGCTTACAGCGTGAAGGCTTTGAGACAACTAACTTTAAGATTAAAATGGGTGGTGTTATTCGATGACAATTCTTGCTTATGTTTGAGTCATCAGAAATACAATATTGTGCCTATCAGCATTTTGGCGTCTTGAAGGCGCGCCTCTGATACATATCAGAAGTGAATGCAATTTTGTACCTACTCATATTACATTTCTCACTGAATAACCAACACACCCCCTCAAAATTGTATGAACTTATATTACGCGGAATTTAACTTCTAATGGTCCAACACTTGTTGCAAGGGTTAGGGAAAAACCCCTTTAAAAAACCTAACCAGACCATGAATTGACATTAATAAACATTTTATCCTTTTAATCACTACAAGTTGTGTAGAATTCATTCTTCTATTTCTCTTGTAGTCCCATCTTCATTCTCAGCTCCCGGAACTGTTGTGGTGGTAGAGACTTTGTTAGTAGATCAGCCTCCTGCTGTCCTGTAGGCAAATAATTCAGGCAGATAATTTTGTTCTCTACTTGTTCTTTAGTGAAGTGATATTTAATATCGATATGCTTAGAACGTTTATGATTCACTGGATTATTTGACATTGCTATACAACTTTGGTTGTCTTCATATAATATTACTGGTTCTGACATTTTTACATTAATACTGACTAACAACGATTTAAGCCATAAGGCCTCTTTTACTGCCTCAAATACAGCCATGTATTCGGCTTCAGTTGATGATGTAGCAACTGAATTCTGTCGTCGTGTCATCCATGTCACTGTACACTTTTCAAATAACTTAAATAAACAACCTGATGTACTTCGACGATCCAGTTCATTTCCTGCCCAATCGGCATTTACATAGCCTGTCAATTTATTTTCGTAATTTTCATTTCTCGTATATACCAGTTTTATGTCAATCGTTCCTTTTACATATCTTAGCACTCTCTTTAAACATAGCCATAATAGACCAGGCTAGTTTTGAGTTTCGCGACTTGTTAGAAGCAAATCGGATAACATTTTGACGACAAGTGTTTCTAGACTAATTGGACCCTGCTGAATCCGAAAATCACTGTCGACACTTCGAAATCTTAACCGGAAGTCCGTAATTCTAGATGGCGCTCAAGACAAATCGTTATATCCAAAATATCATGAAAATTATACAGTTTTCGACTAAAGACGTGGTATACAAAATTGAAGATAGCTTCATTCTCTACAAGAAAGGTCCTAATGATTTTTTTCGTACAGGCGACGGTTTACCCCTAGCGCGGGCAACGATTATTTTATCAAAACACTTGTTTCTTAATTTTTATGGAGTTTTTCAATATATTTCACCAATATCCACCTAAATACATGGGATTAGTAAGATATTCACAATTCACTTCCCTTTTTTCAATGTGCAAACGCCGTTTTCTATTTTGACTCTAGGTTGCTTTTGAGGTGCGTATTTTACAAGGGTCGTATCGGATAACATTTTGACAACAAGTATTTTTTGATTAATTGAACCCTGCTGAGTCCTAAAATCGCTGTTTTGACTTCGAAATCTTGACCGGAAATGTTTTATTCAATATGGCACAAGGGGTCAACCAGTGGTCAAAATCGTGTACTAGTATTGACAAATTGTCAGGTATTGTTTTGTATTCCAAAGTATTGACACGTATTGACTAGAGATGTGAGCTTGAAAAGTTTCAAAAACTTTTCATTTCATTGAAAAGTTTCAGCCTATGTTGAAACTTTTCACTCTTTCTTGAAAAGTTGTTGAAAGTTATCAATGTGGTTATAATAAACTTCCACCGACAGCGCCGCCAATTCTAGTCGTTCTAAGTAGTATCAGTACCCATTGAGCACTGGAAACAGTGAAATGAAATACTACTTAAAAGATGAAAACAACGATCAATTTTATTGTTTAATGCTTTTATTTTGACTTATTAACTTGTTTACTATACACTTACTATTTTTTGTATTATGTTCCCTATTCAGCTGTTGTAGATTTATTTAATTCTCCAGAATACTTTATACTACCGTAAGACTTTTTATTTTTTTTTGAAACTTTTCAAAATAATTTTGAAAAGTTTCAACAAATGTACTTTTCATGAAAACTAACATCTCTAGTATTGACAAGTATTGATCAAGTATTGACTACGCATTATTTGAGAAGTATTTCCAGATATTGACATGTATTGACACGTATTGACAATGCATTGAAACTGCATTGGCAAGAATTGTCAGTATTGCCGTATTGACAGTATTGACAACCTATGCTTGTACAGTGTACACGTATTCCCATCAGTGGATGACCCCTCGATATGGCACCATCCAAAATACCATCCAATGGGAAAATATCTTTCAGCCAATTTGGCTGAAATTTTGATATGTTGTAAATCTCGACTTCCTGATCGAAAGTTATCATTGACACAAAGCAATCGTATGGACGGTTCTTGCTACAGAGGCCTGAAAATAAAATAGAAACTATATCTGAGCTTGAAAGCCACCTTAACTAGCGTACATCCTCTCAAGATTTTGAAATTTAAACAGTGATTTAAGGATTCAGCAGGGTTCAATTATTCAAATAGTGCTTGTTGTCAAAATGTTATCCGATCTGCTTTTTGCTGTAGCGCAGCTCAAAAGAAACCTACAGTGAAAGACAGCAAACGGCGTTTGCACATTGAAAAAGCGGAAATAAAATGAGAATATCTTACGATCCCATGTATTTAGGTGGATATTGGTGAAATATATTGAAAAATTCCATAAAAATTAAGAAACAAGCTTTTTGATTAAATAATAGTGGAGCGCGTAAGCCGCGCGGCGAGCGCAACTTTCTTGCCCGCTCTAGGGGTAAACCGTTGCCTGTACGAAAAAAATCATTAGGGCCTTTCTTGTAGAGAATGAAGATATCTTTAATTTTGTGTACCACGTCTTTCGTCGAAAAGTGTATAATTTTCATGCTATTTTGGATATGACGATCTGCCTTGAGCGCCATCTAGAATTACGGACTTCCGGTTAAGATTTCGAATTGCCGACAGTGATTTTCGTATTCAGCAGGGTCCAATTAGTCTAGAAACACTTGTCGTCAAAATGTTATCCGATTTGCTTCTAGCATAATATAGAAAGGATTTTTTGAAATTCTAGCCTTGTCTATAATTCTTTGTTGCTTTTATTTTGATATCTACTTAGTATGTTTACTGCGGTACACAAATCGGGACGTGTACAGAGCATTCCGTACATTAAACAACCAATTAAATTTCGACAAGGCGAATAGTTTAATTTTATAGGTAGCGGTGTACTGACCGGGTTGCATTCATTCATTTTAAATTTGTTCAATATTGATTTTAAATAATTTGTTTGGTCAAGAGAAATTTCAAATTTTGAATTTTTTATTCTGATGCCGAGAAAATAATTTATCTCTTTTAAATCTTTCATCTCAAATTGTTTCACTTATAATCTCATAAGAGCATTAATTCTTTCCGGAAATTTTTGGAGTGCATTCCAACAACGTATTAATCGGCCCGAGTGGAACACGAGGGCCCGATTACGTTGTTGGGATGCACGACTAAAATTTCCAGGAAATGAATTAATGCTCGAATGCAGATTCGGTAAGAAAATAGCAACGATGCAGCCACAGAAATTGAATAGAAATGATTTTTGACATTTAATTTGACATAAAAATTTCCACTTATTAATTTCGTTTAGGTTGGTTTAGGTAGGTATCAAAAATTTCCAGGAAATCCTCGAGTTGCCATGGAAAACACACAGAAATCAATTTTTCTATTGGCTAATGATTAGTATCGTGCGATTTTCATTAAAAACTGTTTGAAATTGTTCATTGTATTTATATCTTTGGTTGCAATGACTAAGTCATCGACATATAATATTACATAGATGTTTTTATGAACATGTCCTTTATCTAAGAAATATAAACAATTGTTAGCATATTTATTGTTAAGGAGAGTGTAAAAGGATGTTTTGAGAATGAAAGGAACCAGATGTGTACTGATTTATTGTGGGTGTGACAGAGGGATGAATGCATGGTCACTAGTTTAAGTATTTCTTTTAAGTAGGTTAGTTAGAATAGGACCTTTGGCAAGTGTGCGTATCACCAGAGGGTTGATCCGGCAGCGGTCGGGCACTTGTCTATTAATTATTCTATCTCAATATAGCCATATTTTAAAAAGTTTGCCTGAGTTTTTTTACCCTGACATCGTGGTAGCGTGCCACAATTTCTCAGAAGTGGGATTCGACTCGAACGGCGTGTTCGAACAATTAATAATTGTGTACGTGTGTGGTGTAGAGCGCGATTTCTATAATGCGGCGCGTATACAGTGCGGGCGACGTCGCCCTTAGGGATGCGGAGGATGCGAGGATGAGTCCTTCGGAGCCAGGGAGTGGCTTCATCGTGGAGGATGAGTACCCTTCTCCAAGACAACGGCACCAGCAAGGCGATGCAGGTATGCTGGAAGCCCTTGTCAGGCAAAATGCGGCGCTGCTGGAGATGATGCAGCGTCGTGACATCGAGAGCCGGGACACGAGGAATTTCACGGTAATTCCGGACTTTTCGAAGAATGTGGAAGACTTCGATGGAGAGAAAAGCTCCACCGAAGCTGAGCGTTGGCTGAGGCAGATTGAAAGCGCGATGTACCTGCACTCATGGCCGACGCCTTTTGCGTTCGAAACTGCACGGAGCCATCTCCGAGGAGCGGCGCGGTTTTGGTTCAACGGCCGTTCCAGGGAAATTAGGGACTGGCCCACATTCCGACAGGCGTTTCTGGCCACCTTCGTTTCACGGAACTGTGGAAAAGAATGCAAGAAAAGGTGCAAGGTAGAAGTGAGAGTGCGAGTGCGTACTTTCACGAGAAAGTGTACCTGTGCCGCGAAATAGGGCTCGGGTTCCACGAAACAAAGGAACAGGTAGCTATTGGACTGTGGTCCAGGGAGCTTAGTAACTACGCGCTATCCAGGAGCCATGTAAATGAGGACGAATAATATAGGGATTTGATTGAATACGAGCGTATTGAATCAGCGCGAAAGTCTCGTATTACGGATAACCGTCCATCAACGATGCAACCGGCGGTCATTGCGGAAAAACCGGAGCAAAACGATATTAGCAGGCGACTACCTTCCAGGGATGAATCTGGTAGGCCCTTATGCTTCCATTGTAAATCGTATGGGCATGTATCACACGATTGCCCGAAGAAAACGAGCACCAACTCGGGAACAAGTTCTGTAACCCCATCAGTGCGCGAGCCGACGGTGACGGCCTCGATGTCGCCGCGCCAAATGTTGCATGTCGATGGCGGGTCACCCAACGCCAAATATTTCAAGGACGCGAAGCTCAATGGCAATGTAGTTCAAGCGTATGTAGATTTTGGCAGTCAAGTTTGCGCCCTGCAAGATAAATATGTCGTGGAGATGGGGCTAGTGTGCGACGTTCGTGACCGAAGGGCATTGAATGGATATGGTGGGTCAAAGGTACAAACGCTCGGTACTGTAACCGCAAATTTAGAGATCGACGGTGTAAAAGCACTGACTCAAATTTGTATTGTCCCGACAGAATGCCAGAATATCCCGTTAATTGTAGGGCATCCGTTTACCGAACAGACGCATATTGCGGTAAATAAAACGGCAACGGAAATGAAGTTCTCCGAATTGCCACAAAGCGAGCAAGGTCCGGCAAAAACGGTTTTGTGGGCGAAGGACGCAACCGTGATTCCCGAAAATTACCTAGGGCACATCAGAGTGCAAGGTGAAGTGCTTAACAGTGAACTCTGCGTCGAGGGTAACATGCGCGAGTGTGGAAGGGTGGTACCTCGTTGTTTGATACAAACGAATAATGCCGGTGAAACCGTTCTCCCGATATTAAACATTAGCGGCAAGGACATGAACATCCCTGAAGATGACAAACTTGCGCGCGGAGAGGTCTGTGTCGAAGGCAATTACCAGAGGGAGGTAAATGTCGTACCAATTAGTGCCGACGAGATAAAGACTGATTTATTGGGAGACGATCGTGAAAAACTTTTGGGACTTTTGAACAGTAATTATAAGGACTTAGTGTCGCGGAACTTAAGGCAAGTCGGGTGCACTAGTTTAATGCAGATGGACATTCCGTTGGAGGACGATAAACCGCTGTATTTCCGTCCATATAGACTTTCCCCTAGCGAGCGGGGCAAGCGGAAAGAAATCATCCAGGAGCTGCAGGATGCGGACATAGTGGAGGAATGTCCTGAGTCGCCTTTTTCTTCCCCGGTGATATTGGCGAGAAAGAAAAATGGTGATTTTAGATTGTGTGTGGACTATAGAACAATTAATAGTAAAATGAGGAAGCAACATTATCCTTTATATTATATATACGAAATTGTAAAATACTTAGGTAATGATAGGTATTTGGTGCAAGATATACCGGGCGAACAACAAAGCTCCCGGATTTTTAAAGGTATAATATTTGTAGATCGCCTAAAATTAGTTAAGCGAAAGCACCAGTAATGGTACGATATAAGGTAGGATAAATGTAATTTGTGTTAAGTGTGACAATATTCTATTGTATAATTGTAGACATGTTCGGGCCGAAATGTTATCAGGAAAGGCCGAACTGTTAGCATATTTATTGTTAAGGAGAGTGTAAAAGGATGTTTTGAGAATGAAAGGAACCAGATGTGTACTGATTTATTGTGGGTGTGACAGAGGGATGAATGCATGGTCACTAGTTTAAGAGGAATCCTCGATAACCACATCTGGCACGAATTTTTATTTTCGCTTTTCTTTAGCGCCACGTACACCCTAGTCCGCATAGCTTTGAACAATTTAACAGAGGCTATACCGCTCTCTCACTTTGTTCAACAAGTTCAGATAAGTTTATCCCTGTTCTTTATCAAGCTGAGGCTTCAGTTCGCTTGCTGCATTCTATTTGTGAAATGTGGTAAACCCAAAAACAGGTAACAAGTGAATTTATCCTGTATTATGCATAATGAACAACGAATTCTTGCTCTCGGTGATGGTCGTTTTATCTTGAAATATCTCGAAAAGGGAGCATTTTAGAAAAAAAATGTTTCCTATTTCTTTTAAGTAGGTTAGTTAGAATAGGACCTTTGGCAAGTGTGCGTATCACCAGAGGGTTGATCCGGCAGCGGTCGGGCACTTGTCTATTAATTATTCTATCTCAATATAGCCATATTTTAAGAAGTTATCCTTTCTTTTTTAATTCCTGACATCGTGGTAGCGTGCCACACAATTATCAGCTGACGAATTTACAAATCCTCTTTTAATCAGTATGTTATTAAAACATTCATACCAGCATCGAGCTGATTGCTTTAATCCATATAAAGATTTTATTCAATTTACACACGACATTATCAGTTTGAACTACAACACCGTCAGGCACCCTCATATAAATATCTTCCTTCAAGGTTCCATTTAGGAATGCTGTTTTTACATCCATTTGATGGATTAACAGCTCAAATTGATTTGCAAATGCAAGTAAACATCTAAATGTACCAATCCGTGCTACTGGCGCAAATGTTTCATCATAATCAAGAAATTTTCTTTGACTAAATCCGCGCGCTACCAAGCGAGCTTTGTATCTTTCCAAGTTTCCATTACTATCTTCTTTTATGGTAAACACCCATTTACAGTCAACAATATTTATATTATTTGGCTTTTGTATCAATGTCCAGGTTTTACTACGCTCTAATGAATCTAATTCATCTTTGATGGCTTTTTTTCCATTTCTCCTTAGTTGTCTTGATAGCATTTTGGAATTTCATTTTCAGACATTTGATTACATATCAAATTAATATTCAAATCATTTTCAAAATCATGATCTTTATATGACATCATCGGTTTATTTTTCAGTCTTTCGCTTCTTCTCACATCCTGCACATTACTTAATTTCCTCGACTTTGCAGAGGTACACGGACTTTCATTTTCACTGTTCGAGCTTGTACTTACATCAGGGACGTTCCCTTTTGAGAACGTTTGATCTTGTGTGCAATTTTCAGGGACATCTTTTTCATAAAGTGTTTGTTTGCACCTTTTAACATCCGTTTGGCTAGGTGTGATAATTTCTACAGATTTTCTATCATTAGCACCCCTTGCTAATGTATTATTATTGTATGTTGGTATGGATACAATTTTATCTGTTGTTATTTCTTTACCGATTTTGATCATGCCATCAAGTTCTGGTCTTGATGTTTTATATGTAATTTCGTCGAAAATTACATCTCGTGCAACTATAAATTTTTCGGATTCCGGATGAAAAATCTTATATCCGTTTGGCACATAACCCACGAGAATTCCTTTATAAGATTTACTATCAAATTTGCTTTTCCTCGTTTTATTATGCACGTACGCTGTGCAACCAAATATTTTTAAATGACCCAATTTTGGTTTTCTATCATGCCACATCTCATATGGTGTCTTATTTGTTTTAATCGCTTTTGTTGGTGACCTATTCGCCAAATAGGTTGCAGTTAAAATTGCCTCACCCCAGAAGCGTTTGTCTAGACCCGCACTGTGCACCATTGCACGAGCCTTCTCTGTTAAAGTTCGATTCATACGTTCCGCTACTCCGTTTTGTTGCGGGGTGTATGGCACCGTAAGATGATATGTTATCCCGTTTTGTTTACAGAATTCTTTCATTTCGCCAGATAAATACTCTCCTCCATTATCACAATATAAATTAACCAGTTTTGTATTAAAAAGAGTTTCACTCTTTGCAACATAATCTTTGAAACAAATGAATACCTCGGATTTATTTGTTATCAAGTAAGTTACGTTGTAATGGGTATACTCATCGATAAAATTGACAAAATAATTTTTGTCATCTATTGTTGATGGTGTTATTGGCCCACACACATCTGAATGAACAATAAAAAGAGGTCTTTTAACATAATTTTTATCTTTTATCCTGGCGAAAGGAAGACGTGCTTGTTTTCCGCTAATACAAGCTTCACATAAAGAATCAATTGGATTTATATCTTTTAAACAGATATTATCAAACGCTAATTCATTTTCTTTCATTTTGGTCAATTTTTCTTTACTTATGTGACCCAAACGTTCATGCCACATTTTATTTATATTTATAATATTAGCTTCAGCAACGTGGCCTGCAGTCCGTGCTGTATTGTGCGCATTTTGTACTATTAATTCTATAATATACAAATTATTAATGCGCTTACCTTTTATCATTGCCGTCTCTCCTTTTCTGATCTCCACCTGTCCAGTTTCAGTAAATACGACTGACATTCCAGCCTCTTGGATGCGCCTCACTGAGATGAGGTTAACTGGTACATTATTACTGTAGAGGACATCATTCAGCTCTCCGTTGTAGTGAAGGGAAGTAGAGACTTTTATTTTTCCAATATGGGTGCCTCGATGACCGTCTCCTTTTTCGCCACTGTGATACGAATTGGCTTCTCTAGTTCTTCACATTCCGTAAAAAGGCTCAAGTCATTTATGATGTGCTCGGTCGCGCCAGAATCCAGCACAAAACGACACGATCTATCTTTTGAATTTTCCTCACACATCATAAAAGCAAATGATTCGTCGATAATTGCTGTCGAGGCACTAGCTTCTTCATTTCTCCTTTTTGGGTTACGTTTATTGTCTTGCATTTTTAATGATTGTAAAAATAGCAATCACGTTTAAAATGATTTTTTCGTCCACAATGAAAACATTTTTGTACTTGCTTATTTTTAAAACTAAACTTATTTTTCGGCGTAAACTTCTCCTTCTTCTTGTATTTTTCATTTGGAGTTATGGGTGTGGCGCGAAAATGAAAGGCTTTTATGCTTGTGTCAGTTCTTTCCCTCAGTAGATATTCCTCATGCTCCAATAGCATCCCTTTTACAAATGCTAACGTGAGTCTATCATCGGTCATTGTTTTAATTGCAGCTTTAATTGGTGCGTAACTTACTGGCAATGAATTGAGTGTGTACCATACTTTCATTATTTCACTCACTTGCATACCGCAAGCAGCTAAATCTCGCACTATTTCGTCAATTTCAGTCATGTGCTTTTTCAGCGATGTGCCCGTCTTCAATTTGTAATTGAACAATCGATCTTGAAGACATAGTTGGGTCGACACCTTTTTACATGCATAGATGTCATCGAACTTCTTCAGAATCTCTCGAGTTGTCGTCACATCTTCTGGCACTTGAGATAATATTGTGTCATCTAAGTATTCGATTAATGTCCCTTTAGCGAATCTTTCCCATTTTATCCAATCTTCAGTAAGTGATGTTGGTGGATCTTCAGTTAGTACTTTACTAGCACCTTCCTGCTCAATAATTGCTTGCAATCTGAATTTCCACACTAAATAATTTTCACCGTTAAATGGTTTTAAATTGCGTTTTAACACAGTTGACACAGCACTCGCCATAGTTATCAGTTTTATGATTTTACACTGTTTTGATTTTCACCTCGATTTTCACATTCACTATCGTTATCGTACGCGTGAAACTGGGCCCATAACCTTTTGGATGGTTATGGATTTTAAGAAAACTCAGTGTTTGCCTTTTGGAACGCTTTTTATTTTGTTGCTTACAGCGTGAAGGCTTTGAGACAACTAACTTTAAGATTAAAATGGGTGGTGTTAGAGTTGGGGAGTATTTAACGGAAGTGTTATTTTGGAACTGTTATTGAGCAGGAGCAATAGCAACTTGTTCCTCCGATGGGAAAATAACAGTTATCAAAATAACAGATTAGAGTAATGGAACACCCGAACTCCGCGCCGAACCGGCTCGTTTCTAAACTGCTCCACTTGATTCTGGAGCTGGATTTGATTTTGATCTGTGATTTTGTGAAGAGTGAACCGAGTGAACTGCGACTTGTTATCCCGAGCGCGACAGCGTGCTGGCATCGGCCAGTAGTCTAGACAAGGACACCTGTTTCTGCCTGTTCCTGTTATATCGTTTCTGTTACTTGTTATGCAGTATCAGTATACGTACTCTTTTCCGTTTCAAAATTTTATCGGCACGACGGCACGTCAGCTCAGAAAACAGGAACAGTTGTTCCAAAAATAACTGTTATTTGGAACTGTTCCTCCCACGGAACAGGAACAGGTTGCTACTGTTCCGGAAAAAAGTAACAATTCCCCAACTCTAGGTGGTGTTATTCGATGACAATTCTTGCTTATGTTTGAGTCATCAGAAATACAATATTGTGCCTATCAGCATTTTGGCGTCTTGAAGGCGCGCCTCTGATATCAGAAGTGAATGCAATTTTGTACCTACTCATATTACATTTCTCACTGAATAACCAACATAAAATTCCTTAAATTTTTGTCTTTGATTTGTGACAAAAATCCTCAGACAGGTCAATTTTATTTTTATAATGCGGACTTGATGGAGGGGGCAGTTATTTTCTCACACTTCCGGTTTAACCGGAAATGGCCTTAACTTTGTTTTCTCAAATGGAATGACACTTTTTTCTCAACGGATTCGGAATCTACGATTTTGTCTGAGTTAGAAACATGTATCATACTTTATCGGAAGTACAGTCACGGCCACCCCAGATTGTCAAAAACCCTTTGTTTTTTCAAATTTTTTCACTTTTCACAATCTGCCAAAATAGCAAAAAGATTTTTTTTAAAATGTAATCGCGCAGATGAATTTGTAACAAAAAAATAAGGTTAACGTGTACTTGCGATTTTCAAAAATCTTGGTTTTTGATCGATTTCTTCGATGTTTTTGAAAATCTGGGGTGGCCGTGACTGTACTTCGCAGATTCCGAATCCGTTGAGAAAAAAGTGTCATTCCGTTTGAGATAACTAAGTTAAGGCCATTTCCGGTTAAACCGGAAGTGTGAGAAAATAACTGTCCCCTCCATCAAGTCCGCATTGCAAAAATAAAATTGACCTGTCCGAGGATTTTTGCCACAAATCAAGGACAAAAATTTAAGGAATTTTATTCCATACTTTACACTCGCACTGTATCTATATCTAAAAAATAGACCTTATCTGCCAAAACCTGAACCGTCATTTAAATACACGCAGGTACGCCTTTTCGCGTTGTTTTAAAAGGAAAAGACCTGACCTGAAAAAATCCTTGAGGAGGAGGGTGAATAGTTGACAAACGTTTGTTATTAGAGAGAGACTTTACCTGACCTTTTGAGACCTGAATGGAAAAGAGAAAACGACTGATTCTGCTAAAACAAACCCTTGAGGATGAGCGTGCATAGTTGAAAAACGTTTCCTATTAGATAGAGACCTTACCTGACCTTTTGAGACCTGAATTGGAAAGTGAGAAAACAACTGATTCTGCTAGACAAAATCCTTGAGGGGTGTAAATTGTTGAGAAACATTTATTATTAGAGAGAGAGACCTTACCTGACTTTTTGGGACCTGAATGAAAAAGTGGAAAAATTACTGGTTGTTAAAAAATATATCGTTAAAACAGAAGGGTAAATACTTGAGAAAGGTAAACGAATGGCGCCACTTCGTGACCGCCCTTCGCGAACCTTTCTGCCACCATTTTATTTCGCAAATAAAAGATGCGTTTTATTGCAATTCCGTCGAAACTATTCTTTTCTTTTGTATAATTCAAAGGGATTTATTATACTAAAGATAAACCCAACAAAAAAATCAAAGAATTATACAATAAATCGAAATAAAACTGGTCCTTCGACGTTAAATTCTTGCTTAGTTTAACTCATTTGACACGATTGCATAACAATTTCTTCGAAAAATTAATAATTACCAAAACTTTGCAACACTTTGTGCCTCCAGGTACGAAAAGTTATTGGCAATTTTAAAAACGAAGAACTCGCTTTCCTCCGTTTTTTCGCAGATATCTCAAAAACTGAGCGTGATAATATGCTAACACGGTTTACTTACCTTTTTTATAGAGCGTTAAATTTTCTACAAGAGTGGTCAAAGGAGCTACAGCCGACAAATCAGTTGTTTGGTCTCTATGAGCCATACAAGTTTGGCATCGGTACATGGAAATGTCAAATTTCGCTGATTTTACAATGCCTCTTTAACAATTCGTTTTCAGCCAGTGTACACTAAAAATTTGAAAAAAATCTGACACTATCTCAGGACCTCGAAAGGTTTTCATGGCTCAATTTTTTTATTTATTTTGGAGATATTTGAACAGGAAAATGAAAGAAAAATGGATCAAGTTCTATTGCTGTTCAAGGGTCTTGTGGCAAAACTCAATGGACGTTTTCAGTTTTACCTGAGCGCCGCGCGCATGTTGGTTCTCTAGCGTGCTCACTCATTGGCTGGATGTCTGTCACATCTGATTTTTACCCAATGAGATCTTTTTTACTTGGAAACCAACCTGCGCGTGCTTCATAGTCTTATCCATGTTAACACATTAGACGCCATATTGACACTCTTTATTCGACAAACTGAAGACGCATAAATTGCTCAATTTGCAACACGAAGTATAATATTAAATAGGAGCACCCATTAGAGCCCAGTTGACATATTGATAGTCTTCTGGGTGTCGGAAGTGTGCTAAATTGACAAAGTTTAAACAATGGCCTCATTAATCAATTCCAAATTGTATGAGGTGTGTTTTGAACTTTCACAGCCACGTTAGTTTGATGCACGAAGTTTAATACCTTGTACTACGTACGAACAGTAGATATGCGTCAAATATTTTGCTCGATCGTTTCGCATATTGTACAAACGGATATTTTTTAAAATCCACTTTTTCGTGAACCTGGAACATTCAAATGTAAAGATCTGGTGTTATATCAATTTCGAATTTTGGAGTCATTGCAGGAACCTCCCATTTTGAAATTGGTTGTCTTTTAAATACTAATGGAGTGTATTGAAATTTATGCGTGATAGGATTGGTTCCAAGTTGGGAGGTTCCAGCCTCTTTATTAGCTGCCCATCATTTTTTTACAGTGTTTTCTTCTTTTGTTAGATTAAATGCGTAAAACATGAATCTATCCGACCTCCAACGATGTGGAAGAAAAGTAGCAATATGTGATACACTTCAAAATCGAAGACTTAGGAATCATCATCGTAAAGTTACCCGGAAAAATTCCTTTAGACTCAGCTTTAGGGGACCAACACCCGTGGAAGAACAACAGCAATACACAGAACATAGAACGCAACAAAAGCAGAACCAATATCTTATACAGCCGCCTAGGCCACTAGACCGCCACAGAGCCTCAAATTCTAAACCACTTTTACGTTCAGGCATTGGTTCAGGTCAAAATCAAGCAATCGGTAAGACATTTTTCTCGTATTTTTTACGTGTTTCTGATAAAAATTGTTCCCAGAAAATGCGCCAGGAAATGAAGAAATCTCAGAACCGACTCGTATGTTAGTTCTTTTGGACAACGGACACCACAGAATGATTAAATTTACTCCTCCCGAAGAGGCGTGCACTGTTCAGGAAATTCTTGAGCAAGCCAATGTACCATTCACAAGTGACACCCCAATCACAGTTGAAAAACTGAACTACATCGTTACAGTGGGAAATGTTCCTGGATTTAATCTTAATTCCACAACACTTTTCCAAGTGAGTTGGCACTTGAATTAAGTGCTTTCCAGCAATTTTCTGCGGACGTGTAAAATGTTGCTACGTTTTGCACGTTTATCGGTTTACCTAATTGCGTTTTGAAAAGTTCTTTGACTCGCATAATTTTGCAAAACTCGCTGTCGCTCGTTTTGGCAAACATTACGGCTCGTCAAACAATATAGGACTTTCCATAACTAATTACGTAAATAACTATCATCAACTTGAACATCTTTTTTTTTATTAATAGAGTGAAGAATATCCACTAAACGGCGCAACCTCTTGTGTTCAAAGGCCCGCTACGCTTGAAACTGAACTGTTGAATTGCCAAAAAGCGTCAGAGCCAGTTTCATCGGAATTGACTGCTTTGTCTCCAAAGTTGTCGAAGGAATCGCCACCAAAATTAGTCCAAGGCCATTTATCAGTCTGCTGTAACTGCGGGTATTTGTCAGAAGATTTCAACAAATGCTTAAGATGCAAAAGTAAATTAGTCAAAGCTGCGCCAAATATAAGTTCCAAAAAATTTCGACTCAAATACTGAAGCCTTTAAAATTACTTATGTAATCATTAAACTGTTCAGAATAAAGGAATATGTAAGAGTGATTGTAGTGGTTTGAAATGTTTTCCAATACCTAGGTAATTATTTGTTGAAAATTACCGGTGCGATTTGTATTAGGTACAGTCAGGAGATAAAATATTTGCCCTCGACCGCGAACAATGTCGACAGATTCTTAGAAAAGGCACTCAAAATAGCTTTCTAATGGCTTATATCCGACTCGAGTCGTTTTAATAAAGAGGTTTTCACGTTTAATTTGAATTTTTTTGATAAAGCTTTGTGAGAATATCCACATTGTGAACGGTCCAGGGCCATTATTTTATCTCTTGAGTGTACATATTTAATTTGGAGGCGGCTTCTTATAGTTCAGTAGGATTACACATTTTTTAAGCAAATGTGGAAATAATTAGAAATTAGAAGACAATGTTTTTTTCGTTGAGATGTTGTATCCTACGTCAACTATCATCTCTATGCATTTTCGTATAAGTATCGAATAATGTCCATAATTCTTGAATCCTGAATTTTTTGCAAAAATCCTCTGAAGAGGTATAGGGGTTTTTGCAGTCCGATGGTGCAACTATCAACCACCGGGCCACCGTAGATTTTCAAAAACATCGCGAAGACGTGAGGATGAAACATCGAGATTTTTAAAATTTGTAAAAACACGCCAACCTTATTTTTTTAAACTCAACTGCACAATTACATTTTAATTATTTTCAAAAATATTGATTTTTCATCCATTCCTTATTCGAAAACATTCAGTTTGTGAAAATACAGTGTGTCTCATTTTAACTGGAACCATCCAATATATTTCGGTCAACATTGAGCTAATCAATTAGCTTTTTTCTTGTACACGTAGAGCTCCAAAATCTGCATCTGTGCAATTCTTCACCTTTTTCTTATCCTGAAATCGTAGCCAAAACTGCGATTAATTAAAGAGGCCAAACATAATGGAATCGTATTAGGCATTTTTTTGTCGAAAAATGTTATTAAGAAAAGATGCTCAGGATGGCCTCAAATGGGTAAATCCGAACAGTCAGTGACGCAACAATGCCTCCACAGACCCCGCGGTACGGGGGGCCTGCTCTTTTAATAATTTTTGTTTTTAAAAATTAATAAAAACTAAGTAATACAATACCAATGAGAATGCAAAAAATACCTTTTTGTTTTTTTACAATAATCCAGGTATTTCTTGAGAAAAAAGAACATATGCTCAAAGCTAAACGCGTTAGAAGAGGATGACAATACGATTCGCGCACACTAGAAGGTGACAGACAGAGACCGATATTCCTTTCTTAACTAGAAATGTTTTTGGAACAAATGTTGACCATCTTCATTTAGAGGTGTCCTCTTTCATGTTTCAAATATCTTTTAGTATGTAATAGGTAAGTGCGAATTTGATAAATTTATAGGAGTTAAGTTTTTCACATAATTTCATCCTTGCACTAACGTTCTGAAGTGCTTAGAAAATGCGTGACCTTGAAATTTTCAAAAATTTTCACCTACGGCGCACTGTCTCATCAGTACTTTCAAAAATCATTATGAATAATAGGAATAAAATTAATAGTGAGAGGTCCCAATTAGATCTTGCGGGGGGGGGCCACCAAATGTAGTTACTTACGTTACTGAATCCCAAAAGTTTCCGGCCAAAGTCAAAATGCTGAATTTCTTGAGGAAAAAATTAAATATATCGAATTCAATGTTTGCAACAAAAGCACTGGGAAAATAAATTTAACAATTTAAGTTCTTCGTTTCGAGCACTGCGGCCGTTCACTAGCTCGTTCGCGGTGCGCCCATTCATCGTCATTTTTGCGCTGTATGTGTACAGGGTGGGTAATTTTTGGATGCTCACCATTAGTATCTCGGAAACCATGGAGAGTAGTTTAAATTGGAGAAAAGTTGCGCTATTTCTTGGTGATTAAGATTCTGAAGAGAATTCCCCGATATTTTGATTCGCTCCTGAGTTATCACAAAAAATTTGAAAAGTGCTAATTTAAGAAAAATTAATATCTTTCTAACGACTAACGGTTGGGAATATATTAAATCCACTCCTTCTTAAAAAATTGTATATTGATACATTAACCCCATATCAATATACAATTTTTTAAGAAGGAGTGGATTTAATATATTCCCAACCGTTAGTCATTATGGACCTTCTTTACACTTTTTCCACCATTACAATTATCTTTCTAACGTTTGACGTTATGTAATGGAACTTTTATACTTTCGACAGCTGTCAATTGAATGGCACTGACAGAAATTTTCTAGGCCTTCTAGATTTTGAATGAAAGCATCGGTAATTTTGGATCTCTTTTCTTTTACGGTATTTCGTGGACTTCATTTATTAAAGAACCACCGCCAGGGGGCCGAGGTAAATGAATTGATCGTTTTGAGAAAATGTATCAACGTTAAGTGCGTGAAAATCAAAATTTAGTCTGTTGTTGGCCATTTTGAAGTATTTTTAGTAGTGAGTAGTGGTGTAGTCTCAAAATATCTAATTTGTCTAACTGAGCAACCCGGGCCCTCTGACGGTGGTTCTTTAACAAATTAACAGTTTGTTTGAACCCAACCGTCCGTTCACTTAGGAACATAATACTGACCGTGTTCTTAACCATTTGATTCATTTTGATTATTCTGTTTCGTGTAAAAAAAATGACGTCGGATTAGATGATTAATAAAGTGGGGAGGTTCCAGCCACTTCAGTAGTTGTCAATTTTTTTGTTGTACTACAGTGCCGCGGCACCGCGGATAACCTTCACCCTATTTGAATACAAGTAATTAATAATTAAACCTTTTCTCCTAATTTTGCATGTAGGACTCGAACAAACATTTAAATTAAAAATCATATAAATAAGAAATACGTTTTATTATCTACCTGTAATTGATATAATTATGTAATAAGATTCAAATATACGTATTTAGTACCTAATTAGAGAACTACCTAACTTATAACATACAGAGTACATAAAGTGTAAAAAGTACAATACAGACCTAATACATAGACAGAAACATTTAAAAATCTCTTCACAATCCCATTAAAACAGTCATAGGAAATACTGGAACATTAGACGGAGCAGACGCCTGCCTCACACTCATTTCCCAAGTGTCCAACAATTGCGAGACGGAGAAATACTTTGGCAATTTCTTGACTCGGGCCATCAACGCAGTTTGAACTGCTGATAAAAACTGTGTTGCATTGTATTCATTAGCGGCCATGTGACAAACAGGAGGCGACTTGGGATAATCTTCGGGAATGACCAATGAAATGGGAGGAACGCACGGCAATTGTCTATCATCCAACCAACAAGTTAACTGTATGGCCTTTGATCCTGGTTGCTGATTGGGATCCAAAGACACTTTAAATCTCTGATCCAGTCTAGCTATTTCGCCTTGAAGAACATCGGGAATTTCGCTATTTGGCTCCTCAATTTGTGCTTTCTTCAGTGGTGGCACTAATCTGGACATCAGGAAGTACAAGTCACAATAAGAAAATAACAAGTTAAAGGGTGGGCCCGTAAAAGTTTTTTTTTTTTATTTATAATCCGATTTTAATGAAATTTTGTGAGGTTGTTAACTCAACCTTTCTACGTCGAGGCCACGCATTTAATGTACCAAGACTCATTTAGTTTTTGAAATATTCTTCAGTAAATGGAGAGGTGACGTTAAGGGTCGCTGCAAAATTAAATCAACGGTGATGGGCTCCTCTTCTTTATCTTAGAATCATATTTGAAGTTTTCTGAGAGGAGTAACACCGAAAAATTAAGACTTTTTGTTCTCTTACTCAAAAACTAATTTAACTAAAATCTGCAATGTTTCGCGAGAAACCTAAAATGGATTTATTTTTGCAGCTACTCTAAATGTTACCTCTTCATTTACTGAAGAATATTTCAGAAACTAAATGAGTGTTGGTGTATTGAATGAGTGGCCTCGACGTAGAAAAGTTGAGTTAGCAACCTCACATATCTTCATTGAAATCGGATTATAAATAAAAAAATTATTAGCAGCCAAAGTTTGTTCCACCCTGTACTTACTTAATTTCTGGTCCAAATAAAGCTTCTAGCGTAGGTCCAAATGTGCGATGTAAAGTGTGGTTGATAACGGGACTTTGCAAATTATTGCTAACAGCTTCTAGAAGCGGGTTGAAAACATGGTGCTCTTTCATTGGCAAATGAGTCGTAGAGGTGGATGAGACGCTACCGTCATTTTTCTTGAAATCTAGTTTCTCTAAAACAACTTCGCACTTCTTCAGAGTCTCCAAGGGCATCCTTTGTTGAGGATTTGATAAGATTTCCAGTAATTTCTTCATTTTGCTTAATTTCTCCACGTCTATATTAAGGAAAAACACATTAAGGTGGGTTCACATTAGAGGACGCACACGTATAAGGCGAGCAGGGTCGGATGAACTGTCCGAGTGTCGGCTTCTGCAGGCATTCATAGTCCCGCGTGTGCGTCCTCTAGTATCCTAAATCATTTTTAAACCCGGATTAAACGGCTTTGAACAAGGGAATGGTACCGATTCGAAATATGGATTTCGGTTCTTATGACTAAATGGTAACATTTGTTAACTTCTGCGCAGCGTGAAGCAGTTACTGGAATCGATTGGAAAATTCAAAAAAATCGAATCGCCAAAAACTAATCTTTACGTTTTAGGGTCCTGGGAACCCAAAAAAGTGGTTTTTCAAAAAATATGTCTGCGTGTCTGCCTGTCTGTGATCACCCTGGAGCTCAAACTACTGAACCCCCATTTTTCGCGTTTCCATATGAATGCTCTTCGAATTCTGCTTCTGTATTCACACTTGCGCCCTTTTCGCCAAAAAATTGTGCCGTGAAAAAACCTGTGCATAACTGTATATTTTTATTAAAGGATTTGATATATACCTAATGGAAATGAAACTTTTGTCCTACGTTACAACTAAAATAATTGCTACCGCTAATACAATTAATACCAGCTGTTACCAGTAAAGGCTATCCGAAAGGTAATTTTTCAAACTATTTTTGTAGGTATTCGCATTGAACTCAAAATTCAAAATACGACAACGGGGCAATTTTTTCATCTGTGCGTAAGACAAAAGTTTCATTTCCATTAGGTATAACTCCGTTTACGATGTTTTAAAACGGCAGTAGGCTCTGTTGGGGTGACAGAATTCACTGGGTATTGTACTTTTGACATTGGTCAAATTGTTTGTCACGTTGAAATCTGTACTCAAAACTATCCTTTGTTGCCAAATCGTAGACAACAATAATGTCGAAAAAGTATCTAAAGAACTAAGGGAGTCTCCTTTTAGTGAATACACAGTGATTTCTAGATAGCAATCAAGCATGGTATACGACGTAGGTAAGCATTTTGGAAGAACTAATCCTGAGATTTGAAGAGCTGTTTGTAGGTGCAAGATTGTGATGGATTGAAATGGTTGAATCTTACACCCTCAATGCAAGTGTTAAGTGAGATGTAGTTGCTATTTCTCAATTTTCATCAATGGATTGCTTTCGACTCCTTGCGAAAATGATAATGATTGTTTGGAAACTGCTGCACCTATTAATTAACAGACGATAGGTTACTAAAACCTACCGTAATGCACTAACTGGAATGCATCAAAATCACAAATAAGCGGTTCAAATATTCTGTAGGTTACCTCTGCTCCTGCTACCTACATCAACGAAGAAGTTGCATTTACTAAATGTAATTTTAATGGAGCATAGTACCTATAGTTTACTTATTGTATGGTAAAGACAAAATAAAGACAGATTATGTTTGTTTACCGGTTTCAGGCGATTAAAGCGTTCTTAACATGCATAAAAATAGGCTGGTAAGCAGATCATAACGTTATCTAATGGTTTCTAGACAACAAGCCCATTAACCATTCATGACAACAATGACCCCATTCAAATGCTGTCATCTCGATTGTCAAAATGACGCGAATTCACGCAACATTTTTTTAATTTTGGCTTTAATCGCTTTAAACCGATAAACTATTGAACAAACCTCGGATGTTATGAATCATAACAGACTTAGATGTCTTTAAATCCTCGCTCTCCGAGCTCGGATTTCAATTGACATCTGCGTCTGTTATGATAGTCATAACATTCCTAGGTATGTTAATAGCTATAATAAATTATTGGCTTTATCTACTAGGTATATACCTAATGGAAATGAAACTTTTGTCCTACGTCACAACTAAAATAATTGCTACCGCTAATACAATTAATACCAGCTGTTACCAGTAAAGGCTATCCGAAAGGTAATTTTTCAAACTATTTTTGTAGGTATTCACATTGAACTCAAAATTCAAAATACGACAACGGGGGAATTTTTTCCTCTGTGCGTAGGACAAAAGTTTCATTTCCATTAGGTATATCTAAAGGTATTTGCTTAATTGTAACTCTCTTCTGAAAAAAAGATTAATATAAGCATCCAAAAATGAGATATCCTTATTACTTCTGAATGCTCTTTGGGACTTCCAGAGGGGCTTCCTCCCTCATTTGATTGCGTTATTCACTTGCGGTTATCTTGATTTTATTGCCAATCTCTTCGAGTTTTTTCCAAGCTAAACTAACATAAATCGTAAAATTTCATCTATAATTATTTATAAGCTTACCAGATCATAGCCTAATGAATGTTTAGGTAAGCCCAATTTGGCGCTTCTGCACTAGGAGCAGGTAGATTTTCAGTATTTTTTTGTAAATGTTCTGTGCTCAACTCAACAATGGCCGAATAAATATTTGTCAAATAACAATCAAAGCACAAATGTGACAACACGGCTACGAAGTTCCGTCAAATACAAATTTGGTTATTTAATGTTGACCAACTTAAAAAAAACATATCATGGCCTGCTGCCGTTCATAAACATCATGAATGAATTATACCTGATTTTTTTCAAGCTGAAAACCTTAGTGCCATTTTTTCGAAAAATGTCATTTTAGTGGCAAAAGGGCCCTTGTTTCAATTTATTCTTACTATCGGATTCGACAGCTGTTGTATTGCCGGATCAAAAATCTTAGTGCAATTTTTTAGAAAATTTCCATTTTAGGGACCAAAAGGCAAATTTTTGAATTTTTCTTAGCAAAAGGGCATATTATCATCATCGAATTCGATAGATGTTGCATTCCCGGATCGAAAACCTTAGTGCCATTTTTTTCGAAAAACGTCATTTTAGGGGTGAAAAACATCTGTATTTTAGATTTGAGTAAATGAGCGCCGGGCACATCAGCCATCGAGAACCGCCCGCACGCCCGACCTTGGTTAAATAAAGCTAAATGCTACATTTACAAATACTGTGAAAAAGTAAAAGTTACTACCGTCGTCTCCGAGACTTTTATGGAATGATGAGAATTTTCATGGAATTTTCATGGAATTATTGCTGGAATTTTTTGGAATTATTGGAATTAACAGTGGGTTTACTGGAAGATCCACCATAGGGCCTACCATTTTGAGCATGTCTTAGAATGCTAGCGCTTGCGCAGTTCATTAAAAAGTGACAACCAGTGACAACTGACGGCGGAGCTCCCTTCGAAGTCGGAGCATCCCTCGGAGTCGGCGCACCGCCCGGAAACGTACTTGAGACATGTGAGGTTATGTTCTCTGATTTCTCGGGGTTAATTTATTCGATGGGAACTTGGAGATAATTCTTGCGGTTTGGAATTATTGGAATTACTGGAATTTTTTTGGAATTATTGGAATTTTCTTGGCATTATTGGAATTTTTGTGGGACTATGGAATTTGAATTTTATTGTACAAGGAAACAAGGACTGCATTGCATAGCCCCTCGGCGGCCGCTGACCGCTGACGTGCCCCGGCTAGCGCATTACACCGGGGCAATTAGGCATGGCAATCCCGGACGGGATTGGAACTTTAGGGATTTCGGGATTCAATAAATTCAATCCCGGGATTTTACAAATAAAAATGCGGGAATAGAAAATTTTATATAATAAAAATAACGAATTTAAATGATACAAAAATGCAAGATATGTAGGTGTATTGTGCTTAAAGTAATCTGCTTGAATGACTAAATATAAATGGATAAGTTAGTATTGCCCTTGCGAAAAATGCCATGCAAAATCCCATAAATTCTTTACCCAGGAACTATGTAAAATATACAGGGTGTTCCTATATATTCATAGTCCTAACTCCGGGACGTTATTCCTTACATCATTCTAGGAAGAAAAGTTCCTATGGACATATGTCCGGAAATGCTTTATAAGGGAGCTGCGCCCCTTTAAAGGGGCACTCAAAAAATCAGTTTTCTGAAAACTTCTCGAAAAATATGAATAGGATTTTGAAATTCAGAGCAATGGTTAGTGCTATAAAGAGCGTTCTTTTAAATTTTTTTCAGATTATGTACATTGTCTTTTGTTGTGGGCCTTTTTTTGCCAAATAATAACAAATTCGTAATCTCTGGTCCTTTGCACATAAAAAAGGTGCTCTTGTTGAATGTAGCTAGGGCGCACCATTTTCGAATCAAATAACTCCAGTTGGTTTAGGGGGCGAAAATTTGTGATTAGCATTTTATTTTATCCAACTAATTAGTGAAAATAAAGATGGAGGATGATTCCTTACATCATTTTAGGAAGAAAAGTTCATATTAAGATGTGGCAGAAAATGTTTCCTTAAAGAGCTATGGTCCTTCGAATGGAGTCTCGAAAAACATATTATTCAAAGAACCTAACGATTGTTCCAAATTTCAAAATTCTATTCTTAATATTTTTCGAGAAATTTTAAAGAAATTGACTTTTTGAGTACCCCTTTGATGGGGCGTAACTCCCCAATAAAGCATTTAAGGACATATGTCCACAGGAACTTTTCTTCCTAGAATGATGTAAGGAATAACGTCACGGAGTTAGGACTATGAATATAGGAACACCCTGTATAGGAAAAATTAAGCACAATAGTTTTGTTATGGCTAACGCGCTGACTCGATGGGCCCGAAAATGGTTCCACAAATATCAATTTACACCAATGTGTTTTATTTATTATTTCCTGTCAGGATTTTGCAGTAATTGCAGCAACTGATTTTTGCCCCGAAATCCCGAAAATTCCGGGATTGACTTGTCGGGATTTTCGGGACTGAAAATTCCGGGATTGACTTTTCGGGATTGAATTTAGTCCGGGATCCCGGGGCTTGCAATCCCGGGATTGCCATCCCTAGGTGCAATGTAATCTAATCCGTTCCTTCCTTTGGCGCGTCAGCCGAAAAGCGTCCGCTTTGCGGCAGTAAATTTGCCATTTTTTTGCCTTGCTATAGCTATTAACATACCTAGGAATGTTATGACATAGTTATGACTATCATAACAGATGCAGATGTCGATTGAAATAAGAGCGAGGAGAGCGAGGATTTTAAGACATCTAAGTCTGTTATGATCCATAACATCGGAGGTTTGTTCAATAGTTTATCGGTTTAGGCGATTTTGCATCAATTGTGTCATTCGTGTCATTTTGACAATCGAGATAACAGCATTTGAATGGGGTTATTGTTGTCATGAATGGTTAATGGACTTGTTATTTAGAAACCATTAGATAACGTTATGATCGGCTTCCAAAAACTTTTGGGCTCATACAATCGCCATGTACTAAATGTTAGCCAAATGGGTCCAGAGGTTTGAATTCTACCGTTTTTGAACTGCGTTAAAAATTCCGACTTTTTTGACCTTTTGACGAAAGGGAACCAGAGTGAGTTCAATTTTGGAAGCAGAATTTGAAGGCCTTTCGTATGGCGGCGTCAAAAGTGGGGGTTTGTATTTAAAATTTCAAAGTTGATGTGGCAAGAATTGTCATTTCCAGCTGCACAATTGGCCTCAAAAGCTTTTCAGATCTAAGTTAGGTTATGAGATGCCTATGTACCAAATTTCCGCTAAATCAGTCTAGTAGTTTGGGTAGTAGAGCGTTTACAAACGTACGTACATACACAGACAGATTTTTAAAACCAATTTTTTGAGCTCCTCGGACGCCAAAACGTATACAGGATATCCCTCGACGAGCGTCAGTTAGCCGCATCTGGAGAACTGTTTCTATCATCGTCATGAAAATTTCTACACAGGGGTTTCAATTAATTTTTAATCGACGTAAAATATTTTCATCAATGGCGCACTTCCGCTTATACCGGAAATAGGTACAAATTTCCTTATTTCATGATATTTTTAGATACCACGTTTAATTCTAGGTGAACTTTTACTAAGAATTGCTATGCCAAAAATCAACCGTTTTGAGAAAATCAAGAATTTCGCTTTTTTATGTCAAGTGCAGACCTTCAAGAAGCTGTAACATCCTTACAGTACGAAATGAGAAAACGATATTAATTTGGCATGAAGTCTAATGCTGGGTGTATCGGATTATTAAGGACCTGGAATAAAATAAATACATACGTTCACCATCATTGCCCATCCGAGCAATCATTTTCCTCAAAGGCTCTATATACTTGCTTAGCTGGCGAACCTTCTCTCTATAGGCCTGTTCATCTTGCATTCCCATGGGACTTTGGTTTGGTTGACCGGGAGTATTCAGGGAACTTCCAGGACTAGGAACCATCCCAACTGATCTAGGAGGGCAGGCCCCCAACATCCCCAACTGAGGACTCGGAGATGGCGCTAATGCTGGTGATGCCACCATTTGATTACTAGGAGGGCCTCCACTTAAACCTGCACAAAAATAAAAAAGATTTCTTTATATTAATGTTTTTGGGCGGTCCTAACTACACTTTTTCTTTACTTTGTCCCCAAATCCTAAAT
This sequence comes from Pycnomerus fuliginosus, assembly GCA_963924575.1. Lineage (NCBI taxonomy): Eukaryota > Metazoa > Arthropoda > Insecta > Coleoptera > Zopheridae > Pycnomerus > Pycnomerus fuliginosus. The sequence continues at coordinate 17,626,428 of OZ004619.1, read as the reverse complement.
TTGCTTATTTTTTCTCTCCGCCGCTTTCACCCAAACACATCTATAATTTTTTCTTGCTCTGAGTATCAGTTTTTCCGTAACTATGTTAGATGTTAGGACGAATTAGATTACCGCCGTGTATCTTCGCACGTCCGTGTCCTATGCCGACCGTAAGCAGCTAAGTTAAGGGAGCAAATAGAAGAAACGTTAGAAGACTCGCAGTCTGGGTTCAGATCAAGCAGAGGAGTTACAGACGCTAATTTTATTCTAAGGCAAATAAGTGAGAAAACTGTAAAAGAAGCTGGCGAAATACATCTATGCTTCGTAGATCTGGAGAAAGCCTTTGACAGGGTAAATAGAGAAGATATTTGGAGAGCACTGAAGAAGAGAGGAGTAGACAAAATCTTAATCAGAGGGGTAAAAAGCATTTACAAAGGAACGAAAAACTTTGAAAGATCAAGACACGAAAAATCAAGCTTATTTGAAACAACGAAAGGAGTGAAGCAATTAAGGAAGCAAAAGAAAATGTGAAACAATAGGGACTGTGCTTATTAGCAGATGCTGCCCTGGTGGCAAATTTTGAAGTTTTCGCATATAAGCGACCGGCCCAATAGCAGTGAAGCTGTGGTAAACATTGACATTTTGTTGTAATTTTTCGTGAAATCTGGTTAAATAAATTTGAATTTGGAGGTCCACCTGCGATGTACGAAGTACGAAGTGCATTATCGTATATTGGAAAGTATTAGCGATAAGGTTGGCGCAGGTATTAGTGAGTGAACGATTTCGTTAAAACTAATTACTGTGTCAAGGGATGTCATAATAATTATTATAAGCAAACACCGATAAAAGCGAAGTTCTTCGAGGCCACATAAAATAGACAAGAGAATTTCGTGGATTCAACGTGTTAGGAGAAGGTAGATAAGTACTCGCATAACCTACAAATTAATTTTTCTCCCCAGAAGTTCGTATAGCGATAAATTGGACACCAGAACCACCTTATTCAAGCACTTGCAGTGAACATTTTATAGGAAATCAAAAGTCAAACAATTCAATTAGTGATTCGCATCTTCCAAGCGTTTTTCCTGTGGTTAGTATCTAAAGCTGTTTTTACTTACCGAGGTAATTGTACATTTATAGACCGAACTCGAGACCGAATATAAGGAATACAAACGAAGAATATTATGCCAGAAAGAAAAATGACCGATTTAACAGATTTTTACCCAATTTTTTAAAAGACATTAAGCATCAGTTACCAGCGTTGAAATCTCAAGAAACCTCTACCTAGTGAGATTTAAAAATGCCAATGACCTGCCACTGTTTTTGTTTGAGTGTGAATACTAATCAAATAGTGAAGTGTCGACATTATTGTAATACCTATGTATTATACAGGGTGTTTTGCAACCGCGTGTAAGTTTTTTAACCTCAGATTGCCCATCAAAAATGGTAACGATTGGCACAAAATTGTTTAGGTCGAAGTCGTCTCCTAAGGAAGTTATAGGGCTTTAAAGTCAGCCATCGGGAGCAGTTTTTCGTAGTTATCTCAGGAACGGCTTAACGGATTTCAATGAAATTTGGCGGACACTAGTAGCCAGTGAATATACATCTACATAGGGAATTTCGTTGGATTATGACCACGGGATCCCCAGAAAACGGAGACACCTTTGACATTTTTCTTCCGGAAAGTGTTTGAAGGTCACGCGTTTTAAAAATGGTGGAGTCCGTTAGAAAGGACAATTCAAACTGCAACTTTTACTATACTTGGTATTTTTTGATTTAATGCGTGGTTTTAGAGACATCCGTACCTGAGGTAACTGGAAAATTTTTCAAGGTCACGCATTTTTACAAATGGTGGTGTTGTACAGCGCAGCTTTTACTATTCTTGGTATTTTTTATTTAATGAGTGGTTTTAGAGATATCCAAATAAGAAAAACTGCTCCCTATGGTAAAGCCCTAACTTCCTTAGGAGACGACTTCGACCTAAACAATTTTGTGCCAATCGTCACCATTTTTGATGGGCAATCTAATGTTAAAAAACTTACACGCGGTTGCAAAACACCCTGTATTACTAATACCAGTAAAACATATTTTAAAACAATCTGTGAGTTTGTGGATAAAAAATGTGGGCCCAGACTCCCGGGAAGAAATTTGGTCTGGTTTTCACGGTTCAAGTTCGATACGCCTTGAAGAACAATTGATTAGCTTATCTAATGTAAATTTTGCCATTTTCACCATGATTTTTGTTTGGGGGATCACTTCTGCTTTTATAAAAGAGAAATTAGTGAGCTTGTTCTCCACGACATTATGGACGGTCCAGAACTCACTAATTTTTCACCCTTCATTTCCTTGGCACTAGAGCGATGATTAAACTTAATTGTTTGAAACCCACACTTAACCTAAATGTTAATTTTTCCCTACAACCATAGTAATTTATTAAACACACTCAAAATGTGTAAAAACAACCGGAACACTATTGTCACAACCATATGCACATGGTATAGATATGGTTTGTTGATATGCAAAAACTGCTCGCGATTGCCACAAGGGGGCGCTATATTTAAAATCTGCACGGTCCCTATACCTATGAAACCTATACCAAATAGTACACTGGAGAATGAAAGAAGTAAAGATATCGGGAATATGCTACGCCGACGACATGGTGCTAATAGCCAAGGATGAAAAAACACTTAACGAAATCATAGAAAGATACAACCGAAGTTTGAGCAACAAAAGCATGAAGATAAACACGAACAAAACTAAATCATTGATAATAAGCAACTCAGAAAAAGAACACAAATAAGGGTAGACAATGTGACTCTGGAACAAGTAAAACAGTTTAAATACCTAGCATGATAGCACAAGATGGAAGTTTAAAGGAAGAAATAATAGAAACAACGGGAGCAGCAAGGAGGCTAATGGTATAAAAAAACTCCCTTCTGGCTAACAAACAAATCCCGAAACAAACGAAAGTACAAATTTTTGAAAAAGTAGCAAAGCCAATCCTAATCTATGGTTCAGAAGCGTGGACGATCACGGAAACTCAGAAAAACAGAATGCAAAGCATGGAAATGAGATAACTAAGGAAGATAGAGGGAAAGACAAGATTAAATAAAATCAGGAACGCAACATTCAGAGAAAATTTCAAAACAAAACCGATTAGTACAACAATAGAAGGACAATTACGATGGATAGGTCATGTAATGCGAAAGAACGAGACAACCTGGTGAGGAAAGTGCGAACTATAAAGAAGAAGCAAGAGGGAAGACCAAGAAAAACATGGACAGAGGATGTTAGAAGTGCAGTTGCAAAAAGAAATATAGAGTGGAGTGAAGTGAAACCGATAACGCAAAATAGGAAAAAATTGAGGGATGCATGGAGAACAACACCCAACTAACCGACTCAACCCTGTAAGGGTAGAAAGGCGCTAGGATTAAGTAAGTAAGTAGGTATATTAATGCACCCTTTTACCTTGCATCTGGTTGATCATTTGATTTGGTATTTGTCCGCCCATGGGTCCACCCATACCACCCTGCATGGGCCCTCCCATTTGCATTTGCCCTGGTAGTTGATTCTGCATCTGATTGGCCATTTGATTTGGTACAGCCCCCGGCATTTGGCTCCCTAGTTGAGTTATAGCATTGGGGGGCATCTGTCCCGACAGCTGATTAGCTATTTGATTAGTCATTTGTCCATTGATCTGACCTAGTTGGTTGGCCATCTGATTTGGCATGGGACCACCATTTGGACCCATCCCCATGTTAGGTCGCGGCATATTTCCTTGCATACTATTCATGGATTGCATGGGTTGACCAGGGCGATTAAGGGTTTGCAAGAGGTTTGTTGCTGTTATCTGCTGTGGTACATTCATTTGTTGTTGTTGTTGGGGGCCCATATTCATTAGAGGATTACGAGTACCTTGCGTGGCTAAATTTTGCAATGCATTAATTGGATCCTGCATTCCAGGGCCAGGTTGGTGATTGCCAGGAACACCCATTCCACCTACTTTCTTAGTATCTGGAAAACAGGAGGATTAGATAAGAAGACCTCATCGATACTTACTCATTTCCCGAACATGCAAAATTAGCCTGGCCACATAACCCAGATACTCTTCTTTGGTTTTAGCCTTCATGAATACATGATTCTCCATTTCCAGACTGTTTCGTGATGTGTTCATGCCTGACAGTCTTATTGCTTCCTCGCTAAATATAAGTAAAAAATTCATGGTTACAATTAACGTCCAGTTGTTTTAAAACGTTACAGTTATGTTGGTTGAAAGCTTGGTCCATTTTTCAAAGAGGAACTGATGTTTGATTACACAAGGTAGTTTCACAGTCTCGTTCCACAAAATTTACAGTTATCTTTTATCAGGTAATGGCTGGTATGAATAAAGTGTTACAAAATGCTCATACTTGCATTAATAAAGGATGTAGATACCGGGTGTTGCAGCGACCCCGTCGCATAGGCAAATAACATGGGAAAATGAATTTTATTTTTTTCCTGCTCCCGAGAATTTGCTCGAAAAGTTTTAGCGTGTGTGGAGGATAGTCCATACTAGCCTGTACCTCTTGAGGTTTGTTTCGTTCGTCAGCTCTTCTTAGATACTTAACAATGATTTGAATTGACTATCTACACAGAAATCGAAGATTCACGCGATGGGGAGGTTCCAGCTGCTTCTCTGCTGCATTTAGAAAAAAAAATGGCAGCAGAGAAGCGGCTGGAACCTCCCCAACGTGGCAACGTGTGGGTCTTTGATTTCAGGGACTTCTGTTTAAGATTCTAAAGTTGATATGCCTAAATGGCACTTCCCGTTGACCAATTGCTCCCAAAAGCCTTTCAGCTCTTCAACGGGTCACCTCACCTCCATTTACCAAATTTCGGGCAAATCGATCCACTAGTTTGGGCTATAAAGTGGTTTCAGTGTTATTACAAAATTTCGATTTTTCTACCCAAAGGGTTCTAAATGCGAATAAATTTTGTCTCATTTAAAACCAGAAATTGAAGACCTTTCTGATGGTGACCTCGATAGTGACAATAAATCTTTCAAAAACTTGTTTTGGATGGGTAATTTTAAATTTCGAAATTGGTGTGCCAAAACGGCACTTTCCGTGGGCCGATTGAATCCACCTCTTCGACGTGTAATACAATCCCCTTGTGCAAAATTTCAGCCAAATCGGTTCAGGGGCTTGGGCTGTACCGCGATTTTAAAGTCCGATAAAAATCAATTTTTTTTTAATTTTTGGTCAAAAGGGCACTAAGAATGAATACATTTTTATACGCAGAATTTGAAGGTCTTTCTTATGGTGACGTGAAAAATGGGGGTTTGCATTTAAAATTTAAAAGTTGATGTGCCAAAATGGCATTTCCGGTTGCACGATTGGCTCCAAAAGCTTTTCAGATCTAAGTTGGGTTATCACATGCACACGTACCAAATTTCAGCTAAATCTGTCGAGTAGTTTGGGCTGTGGCGTGTTTACGAACGTACGAACGTACGTACATACATACAGACACATTTTAAAAACCATTTTTTTGGGCTCCTGAGACCACAAAACGTATAGATCCGGTCTTATCTCGAATTCGAAAATTTTAGTGATTGCAGTAACCTTCCTTTTTTTTAAATGGTGAAGTGGAGTGGGGAGGTTAAAATGTAATTACCTTTGTAATGGTAGTCTAAAATTGAGGAGAAGTTGCATTTAAACTTTTATAGCTGATGTTTTCTTTACTTTGAACTTATTCGCCCGTATTTAAAATTTCTAAGCTGACGTGCGAAAATGGCACTATCTGTTGCACAATGCAATGTGCGCCAAAAGCTTTTCAGCATTATTGTGGGTCATAAAATGCCCATATTTTTGCCCATAGCTTTCAGCCAAATCGGTCCAGTAGTTTGGGCTGTAGCGTGTTTGCAAACGAACAAACGTACGTACGTTGTACATTCAGGAATTTTAAAAACCACTTTTTTGGACTCGTGGGAGCCCAAAACGTATAGATCCGGTCTTATCTCAAATTCGAACGTTTTAGTGATTTGCAGTAACCTCCCTTTTTAACTCCTACGCTTCGCGGAGCAGTTACTAAAATCCATCGAAAAATCGAATCGCCAAATACATCAAATATTTACGTTTCAGAGTCCTGGGAATCCAAAAAAATGGTTGTTGAAAAATGTCTACATATTTATATGTCTGTAAACACGCTACAGCCCAAACTACTGAACTGATCTATAGTCTGTCCGGGATCCACACGACCGGGATTCACCCTATTTCCATGGTGAATCATTGTTGTCAACAATGAATCGCCATGGAAATCGGGTGAATCTCGGTCGTGTGGATCCCGGACAGATATTAGCTGAAATTTGATTTGCGCAGCTTGCTTGAGAAAAAGGAGAACTGATTAAATTTTGGGCCAAATCGGTAAACGGAAAGTGCCATTTTGGGGGGCACATCAACTTTAAAAATTTATATCTGGAGCACAGAACCATGCGATATAAAGTCACAATTTGATTTTCTTAATAAAACGGTTGATAAAACGTGTCAACCTTTATTAACCACTAAAGCAACCACATCAGCAAGTATAAGCAACCTTCCCATGATTATATTTGATTGATCAGATAGAAATTTTGATGAATCTGTAGTCTAAAATTGACTCAGATTCTATTCTGACCTTAACCATTAAATTGAAAAGACCAGACAGCTCGATCTATGTTTTCAAATCAATTTTTGCTTATAACTGAGCTGGTTAAAGTTAATCGTTACATTTACAAATTCTGTAAAAAAGTAGAAGTTTCTACCTTTTCTATTTTTTAAAATGTGGTGTGGGGAGGTTAAAACGAATATTGGGGAAGTTTAAAGCCTTGTTCACATCCATATAACATGTATAACATAACCACATTTAAAAATCGTCAAGCCAGAAAAATTAGAAGCTGTCATAAATAATAAATTGTTAACGATTGTTAAAGTTTGTTCTGTTATGCATGTTAAGAGGATGTGAACAAGGCTTAAGAATCCTGTCTAAATCCGGTTCAATTACACTAAACACACCTAAATAAAATCCTACTACTGGTTGCATAAGTGATACCATAGCAGCCGGTTAAAAAAGTAAAATAAACTACCTAATAACAAAACAAAGCGAATAACATCAAACACGGGAACAAAAGGAGAGAAGGTGGAGAGGGGAAGATCGAGATGGCGGAATGGAGAAGGCACTTTGTAGAGTTATTAGAGGGAGAAGAAGGGACAGTTGGGAGGAGGGGGAAATGGAAAGTACAGAAACAACAAAAGAGGAAGTGAAGAGGCAGATAGAGAAATTGAAAAAAGGAAAAGCACCAGGAAGGGATGGGATAAGAAATGAAGGGTGGATGTAGAGTACGGAGGAAATGATAGATAGGCTGGTAGAGATCGTGAACGGGGTATGGAAGGGAGTCCCCGCCAATGGGGAGATGGGGTAATTTGCCCGATACATGAGAAAGGGGATGCAAATGAAGTGAAAAATTACCGGGGGATCATCATCCTAAATATCGGGTATAAAGTGTAAGCGATGATACTAGGGGAAAGAATGAGAGAAGAACTAGAGAGAAAGAGGATATTGCCAGACAGACAGGCGGGTTTTAGGATGGGGAGGGCTACCATAGACAACGTGGAAAAAGAAATACAAATGAAAAAGGGAGAAATGTACGCGTTGTATGTGGACTTTAAAGCAGCCTTTGATAATGTGGATAGAGGGAAACTGTGGGAGCACATGAGCAAAACAGGACTGAATGGGAACCTGGCAAGAAGGATAAAAGAAATATATAATGAAACAAATAATGTAGTCAGAGTGAATGGACAAGAGAGCAAGTGTTTTTGGACAAGGAAATGAGCAAGACAGGGATGCCCACTCAGCCCAACGCTGTTTACAATTTACATAAACGATATTGATGAGATGTTTAAAATGGAGCAGGCAGGGGGGGTTGTGGTGGGCAAAGAGAAAGTGTGGTGTTTGTCATATGCAGATGATTTGGTGATGGTAGCGAACGAGGAGAGAGGAATGAAAGATATGATAAGAAATGCAGAGAGATATATGAAGAGAAAAAGGTTGGAAGTAAATGTGGAAAAAACAAAGATGATGGTTTTGGGAAAGGGAGAGAAAGGGCAAAAGAAAGTGAGTGGAAGTGGAATGAAAGGAAAATAGAGCAAGAAAGGGAATTCAAATATTTGGGGTACGTATTTAATGAGAGGAATACATACAGAGCGCATGTAAGAGAGTTGGTTAAAAAAGCAAATAAGGTGGTACGGATGATTTGGAGAATTGGAGAGACAAAGTTTGAGCGTGATTTTAACAGAAAAGGAATGATGTTTGACAGTTTGGTGAAGAGGATGCTGATGAACGGAGCGAAAGTCTGGGGGTGAGAAGAGCAAGAAGAGGTGGAGAGAGTGCAGGATAAGTATATAAGATGGGTGCTGGGAGTAAATAGGGAGGCACACGGATACATAATAAGGGAAGAAGCGAAAAGTAGTAAGTTAAGAGTGGAGACAGGGAAAAGGGCGGTGAAATATGAGGACAGAATGGGAGAAAGAGGAGAGTGTCAGATATTACAGGAGTGCTGGAAAGATAAGAAAAGAGAGAAAGAAAAAGGGAAGGAAAGGCAAAGATATTACGAAAGGAACAGATACGCAAGGGAAGATATAGAAAGACGCAGGGAACAGGGGAGATGGATGAATGGAGCGATGTGGGAAAGAGATAGAGACAGATGTACAGGAAAGAAGAACAAAAATCAGAGAATCAAGATATAACGCAAAATATGAGAATATAATAAGTGAAGGGTTACCAAGTTACTTTCAGAGGGAGAGTGTGAAAGAAAAAAGAATGACAGCGAGATTCAGATGCGGGAATGAGGAGAGGGAAAACAAGTTCTGGCTGAAGGAGGAAGAGAAAAAGTACAGAGTATGTGGAGAGGAGAGAGAGACAGTAGACTGTAGAACACCTGTTGAAAGAGTGTGAGGGAATAAGAGAGGAGGAAAGGGAGAGAAAGAGTATTCTGAAGGAATGGGGAGAGGGAATAGAATGAATGAAGGAAGTCGAGAGAGCCAGAGAAAGAAGGGGGGGAGAAGAGAAAACAGAAGACAACCAAGAGAGAACGAAGTAGCAGAAGAAGAAGGAACAAAAAAAACTAGACCAAAATATGTAAATATTAAATTAGTATGTAAAAGGGGGCTCATTACAAACCGAAATGTAGTAATAAAGTTTTCTAATCGAATCTATAAGTTTTTCGTGCACGAGAAAAGGATATTATAAGCAAGAGCTTGGTTACCGTTTATTCATACCGGCCAATGCGGCAAGTAAAATAAATAAAATACCTTCTAACCTATTGCCGACGTTTCAGCCACCTTCTTTGCCTTCTTTGCCTTTGTTGCATTTTGCTGGAATAATTTACACTTTCATTTCACCACCTTCAAGACCACAGTGGCTTTTTTTAACTTATATTTTAATTACATATTTATTTCTTGTTGTAGGCATCACAAATGGTGGCTGAAATGTGGGTAATAGTGTATTTTACTGTCTACATTACCCGATAAAAGACAACTGTAACATAACATATAGTAACAAACCCAATTTCATTTTATTTAGTGACAATGATTACAAACTTACATTTTGGACACAACACTTTGTCGAAAAGTTTGGGTCCTCCAGGAATTATCTTCCGTCGCCATGTTATAGGTAACAATTATTACTTTATTTCACTAGAGTAATGGAGCGGAGAAAATACCTTCCAACACAGAGCCACACAAATCTTCCAATTCCAAAACTCTATATTATACTTTGAGAAGACTGCAACTACAACAAAACAACCAACAAAATCACGACTTTGACAGTCTATCGTTGACAGCGCGGTTGTCTATTTGACAGCATCTTTGAGAACTACCGCCATCTAGCGGCGAGAAGATCAACTCTTATCAACGCATCATAGTCGTCTTCCTTTCCGTCCGAGTTCTGACAATTTGACATTCCTTTTCTAGAAATTCTGGAAAACGTGGTTAGCAAAAGTGCAAGCCGGCATTTTAACTTTTTAGTTTACGAATAATTAAGCCTTTTGCAACAAGTTAATGTAAGTATTTATTGCATTAATGATTCGATTTGATCCTATTCCTTGAGATAAACTATTTTTCCTTCAACTCACGAGTGTTTTGTCTTTCTGTGACATGTGCCATTTTGCTCTTCGCGAGAATTTTTCAAAAAACGCCTTCGTTTTACGCAATTTTATGAGTTACTCCGCTTCTATTTCAATTTTACGCTGGAGATGCTGATTACCTTCTGAAATTTTTGGTAAAGATTTGTTAGGTTATGCCGCCGGGTGGCCTAGACAGAATCCATAAACCAAGAGGGCTGTGAATGTATTTGAAAATTTCCACACAAACGTCATTTTCTTTAGTTTTCTATTAAAAACATAAATTGTGACTGGTTATACAATTAATTTCCAGATGTATCGCCTACCAACTACTGTACGATCAGTGGCTCTGAATAAAGCTCACAAGCTCATGCAAATACAGAGATGGTATGCCAAAGACGTTCGTTTTGGCCCAGAGGTTAGAGCTTTAATGTTGCAAGGGGTTGATGTTTTAGCTGATGCTGTTGCAGTGACCATGGGTCCAAAGGTGAGTCAAAATTTTAAATCACAAAGCCGGTAATGATCTTTTTATCAAGGGCCGTAATGTTATTATTGAACAATCATGGGGTTCACCTAAAATCACAAAAGATGGTGTAACTGTAGCAAAAGGAATAGAACTTAAAGATAAATTCCAAAATATTGGTGCTCGTTTAGTTCAAGATGTCGCTAACAATACAAATGAAGAAGCAGGTGATGGAACTACTACAGCTACTGTGCTTGCGCGTTCCATTGCTAAAGAAGGTTTTGAGAATCTCGGCAAGGGCGCAAATCCTGTTGAGATCCGTAAAGGCATTATGTTAGCAGTAGCAAAGATTACTGACACTTTGAAAACTTTGTCCAAGCCTGTTACTACTCCGGAAGAAATTTGCCAAGTTGCTACTATTTCTGCGAATGGGGATGTCTCAGTGGGAAATTTAATTGCTGATGCAATGAAAAAAGTAGGAAAGGATGGAGTTATCACTGTCAAAGATGGGAAAACGCTTACCGATGAACTTGAAGTCATCGAAGGATTTAAATTTGATAGAGGATATATTTCACCATATTTTGTCAACACCTCAAAAGGTAAGTAAAATCTTACATTTCATCGGTGAGAGATTAGGCGATTTGTTTTGCAATCCAGTGACGTCCCCGTGTTTATTTCAATCACCAAATATGTCAAAAAGTATCTCCGAAATGGTTGAAGATCAAGGAACCGATCATGCAGCGTTTTAAAGTCGAAAGTCTGAGCTATCATGCGGTGAGGATCTAATTCTTGCCGACTCAACAATAGGCTGCCTATTAATTTTGAACATGACGAAAACAAATCACGGATTACTCCATTTTTTTGGACGCAACTACTTCAATTTTATTTCACTAAAAAATACCAAATTTAATTCAAGTTCGAGTTGTATTAGCATAATTAGCTATTTTTTAGTAAAATAAAATTAATGGAGTAATCCGTGATTTTTTTCCATCATGTTCAAAAATTAATAGGCAGCCTATTATTGAAGCGGCATAAATTAGGTCCTCACCGCAAGATAGCTTAAACTTTCTACTTTTAAAACGCTGAATAATTGATTTCTTGATCTTCAACCATTTTGGAGAGAGAACCCTGCAAATCGATTTTCCTGTAAACTTTTTGATATGAATACAAAAATATGACGTTTAGCTTGACATAACCTAGGTCGAATGAACTCACAATTCAGTGGCGGTTCCAACCGTAAAAGAAAAAAAATGTCAGTTCCGTTTAAAATAATGAAAATGACTTCCACTTCCAGTATAACCGGAAGTGATAGCGAAATGAGAATATTTTCTTCTTATTCTACATGGTCGATAACGGTCAGGTACCAAATCTCAACGTTCTCGTAAAACTGGATCGGCAGTTATGGACCTATTCCGCACTGTTGACTCACCCTGGGTAATTTTTCGATGCTCACCATTAGTATCTCGGAAACCATAATAGATGGAGAGTAGTTTTAATTGGAGAAAAGTTGCGCTATTTCTTGCTGATTAAGATTCTGAAGAGAATTCCCCAATATTTTGATTCGTTCCTGAGTTATCACAAAAAATCTGAAAATTGTCTATTTAAAGAAAAATTAATATCTTCCTAACGTTTGATGTTATTTAAATGAAACTTGGAACTTTTATATTTTTGACAGCTGTCAATTGAATGGCATTGACAAAAATTTTCTAGGCCTTTTGTAGATTTTGAATAACCACAGTCAACTTTACATTTTTTTTGGCCGCCATATTGAATTTTGACACCATCAAATACACAAAAAAAATTGGCTTTCCAAAATGTAGTCTGCAGGAACTTTTTTGACAGATGTCGGAATTTGAAAATTGGTATGAATAATTTGTAAAATCAGCCTAGACTTAGATGAAAAACAATTGCAAAAAGGTACGCTGACTTCTTCAATTTCTTATAACATGTGAAAACAATTGAATTCAACAATAATAAAATACGTCTTGCGGTCGTGTGATTCGGGCTTTCACATTTTTGAGAAGATAATTTTTCTGCGTATCCGGCGGTGTTAAAATTCAATATGGCGTCCATAGGAAAAAGAAAAGTTAACTGTCTTTATTCAATATCTAGAAGGCCTAGAAAATTTCTGTCAATGCCATTCAATTGACAGCTGTCAAAAATTTAAAAGTTCGAAGTTTCATTTAAATAACATCAATCGTGAGGAAGATATTAATTTTTCTTTAAATTGTCAATTTTCTAATTTTTTGCGATAACTTAGGAACGAATCAAAATATCGGGAAATTCTCTGCAGATTCTTAATGGCCAAGAAATAGCGCAACTTTTCTCTAATTTAACCGACCCCTTACCTTTTACTGTTTAGAAGATGGCAATGGTGAGCATCGAAAAATTACCTACCCTGTATACCGGGTGATTCAGTTTGATATTAGCTCCCCTGTAACTTCTTTATTTCCAGAGAAAAATATATAAGACCATAGATATTTGTAAATCGCATGTCAAACTCTATTAAATCGTCTATATGATGACTTACGTCAAAATTACGATAATCAACTTTGTTTCTTCGAATGACATGCTGTAAATTGTTAGCGGATTCTTGTAGACATTTTTTTTCTACGTTCCAAGTATGCAAAGAGAATTCATACTTCCATTATAAAAATTCGGAGGAAAAAAAAATTGGCAGTCTCGGAGACGGTAGAAACTTCAACTTTTTCACAGAATTTGTAAATGTAGCATTTAACTTTATTTAACCAAGGTCGGGCGTGCGGGCGGTTGTCGATGTTTTTCACCCTAAAATGACATTTTTCGAAAAAATGGCACTAAGGCTTTTGACCCGGCAATACAACAGCTGTCGAATACGATAGTAAGAATATGTTTGTGCCTGGTGGTGGAACTGCCCTTTTGAGATGTTCAGACAGCTTGGATTCCATCAAACCAGCCAACAACGACCAATCCATTGGTAGGTACATTAACAAAAAAAAGTAAGCACCCATTAGAGCCCAGTTGACCTATTCATAGTCTTCTGGGTGTCGGAAGTGTGCTAAATTAACAAAGTTTGAACGATGGCCTCATTAATCAATTCCACATTGTATGAGGTATGTTTTGAACTTTTACAGCCACGTTAGTTTGATGCACGAAGTATAATACTAAGATCGGCGTGTGCACGGAGTCGAGATTGGTGGTCCGCTCCGCATAACGTTCGGGCGTGCGAGAGAGAGAGATCCGAGACGAAGACCACTCGACGGGGCGGGCGGCACAGGACTAACACACGGTGTCCGATGCAATTTCTGCGTCCTCAAATAATTATTCTTCAATTATTCCATTCCCGTATTTCCACGTATGTCCACATTTACGCTTCCTAAAGAGATGGATAAAAAGAATTCCGCGAAAGACAAAATATTGCCACATTGCCGTGTGCGCAAAATATTTTGAGGAAAACTATTATTGTCGCAGAGGCAAAACTATGCCGTGACTTGAAGGATCAATCATACAAATTATTTATGTAGGTACTCGCGTAGGTTATTTCTTACGAGATGAAGATTATAACTTTCTATTGTTTATAAAAGATTTCTACTTAAAAAACAGACTGACAATAGATGCGATTCCTATAAAATTTCCGTGATGTTCTTCATATTAATACATAATAAAACATGGTGCCAAGGAAAATAGTCCCATTAGCTTGTCACAAATACGAAAGACGCTCAGAAAGACATAAGCATGTAACAATAAAATCGACATCGACGACCATGGAGCAATCCGGCAATACAACAGCTGTCGAATAAATTGAAATGACATTTTTCGAAAAAGTGGCACTAAGGTTTTCGGCTTGAAAAGAAATCATCTATCAAATCCGGTAATAAAAATATTATGCATAGGTTTTTTTCACGGCACCATTTTTTGGCCAAAAGGGCACAAGTGTGAATACATTTTTAGAAGCAGAATACGAAAAGCATTCATATGGTAACGCGAAAAATGGGGGTTTGCATTTCAATTTTTAAAGTTGATGTGCCAAAAAGGCGCTTTCCGTGACCCGATGTGGCACCTACAAATCTCCCACTGAAATTTCATCTCGATACGTTCAGTAGTTTGAGCTGCAGCGTGAGTGAAGTTAGTCAATTCATTTCTTTTTCATGACTAACTACGTTTATTGACAACGAAATTGTCAAATTGTTTTATGAAAATTTTTTTTCCGGAATTTTGATATTGAAAGTAAACTTTTTTTTACATATTTGACTGTAGAAAAGTAATGTCTACAAGAATCCGCTAAGAAATATACTGGATGTCATTTGAAGAAAAGAAGTTGACTATCGTAATTTTGACATGTCATCTTATAGACGATATAATGACTCCATTTAATAGTTTATTATGCGATTTACAATATAGGTATATTTTTCTCTTCAAATAAAAAAGTTACAGGGGGGCGAATATCATGCTTGCATCACACTGTACAATGCCCTGCCACATGAACTAAAATCTATATCTACTCTGGCCAGGTTTAAGAGTAGTGTTAAATAGATAATTGTTTCTACTCTATAAATGAGTATTTACAGGGTTGATATACTCATTGTCTGTTATTGATTGTATACCGTTTTTTATGTGTAGCTATAATTTTGGCATTAGCCCATGTTCAATATTTTAATTTTATGGCAATAAATTTTATTATTATTAACCTGAATCACCCGGTATATAGGAAATTGACTAAAATGCAAGAATATTCACTTGTTTTAAATATGCTCGAGATTGTTGCAAAATATGCAAGTTTTAAATCGCTACCATTTAGGTTGCATATCAGTTTTTCACATCAAATGATGTGATCGAGAAAATGCGCGTCAATTAAAGATCATTTTCGGACGCAGAATAAAAACTTTTTTTGGCCACTGCTGGAGGAAAATAAAAAAAAACGTCTCAAGGCATGGACCTAATACGTTCCCTGAACCAGTGAAAAAAAATCAGATTTTTTTTCAAGAATAGGAGTGGTCTAAACTTCCGCTAGTTTGCAGTACCTGCATTTGATACCCTGTATACGAATAAAGGTAGATCTGAATGAAACGTACAACATACTGTGTGGTAGACTCAAACTGGTTTCGAAAGTACATCGCTATAAAGCTGCGCAAATCCAAGTTTCGGTGCAAAGGTGGAGCCTCCCATGAAAATGAACAGTGGCGCGTCGTTACATTCTCCGTATTCCTCCTTCGTAAATCTGTCCGAACATTGATGCCACCGTGCGCCACTGAGCAACGAGAGGTGGCGGGAATTTAGGCGGAGCTGCGCAGATCTGAAATCCAGCCCATGTCCTTTCGAAACCAGTTCGAGTCTAGCCAATGAAATTTACTATCCGATATAAAAACGCCATTCAAATCCATCTACTCCTGAAATCTCCGGGTGGAACGCTTCAATTGCCGTGTAGTTTATATAAACCAATGTAATTTTTTTGCCCCACAAGTAGTTGTGGCATTAGCGTCCAAGTGTGAATAGGCGCTTATTCTAGAGCCACGGCGATTTATTTTATTCGTTCAAAAGAAGTGTAATGAGCTTAAAGTTAATCAACGCTGGTGACTGCCAGTTTGCCTGTTGAGAATAATGACCGTAAGCGATGTAGAATATAAACTGGTTCTGTAAATTATTGTTAGTGAGATGTAACCACATAACATACACTTATGCGTATCTTAAAAATACTAGTCATGTCAGGCTGTGAAACTTTTGTGTCTAGGAAACCCATGTCGGTTTTTTTAAATCAGCCGCCGTCATTGAGAAAAATCAACATGCAACATTTTCGAAAGTGTTTGAGTGAAAAGCTGTGAGGACATGGGACGTGGGGGTCGGGCTGTTTCGAGTTCCACAGCCTTACATGACTAGTTTTTTTAAGGTACATGGGGTATAAACGTAAGCTCAATGTTAGAAATTTTACTGAAATTAGCGACCTCCAACGGTTGATCCAGGAACCTATGACGCCATTCCACCAGCCTCCTTTTTTGATTTTGATTGCTTGAAAGTATTGTTTTAAGGCAAAGCTGTTTTTGTCGGTCGATCCTTTAAACACAAACTTGTTGTATTTGGTGACAAAACGTTTGAACTTCAATTTCGCATTAAAACTGGCAAATTAATGTCAGTTTTTAATTAATTGTCGGAGAATTTGAAACAAGCGGCAAAGTTGCAGTGTTTTAATACAATACAGGGTGGTCCAAATGTATTAATACAGGGCTCTCACGGCCAAACGGTAAGATAAATTAGTACAATAAAAAATCCAGGGTAAATTAGAATTAAATACCTTTATTTTGTCGCCATTTTATCCATCTTTGGCCATCTTATTGTATAATTTAGCAATAAATAAGAGTACATTTTTTTAAATGGCACCATGCATGTTTCTATTTTTTTTTGGATTCCCTTTGATGCTCTCTTTATTGGGGTGATTTTATTTTTTTGATAAATAGAACAGTAAACGTAGAAATTTTTGTTGATTCAAATTTTGCGCGGTGATCCGGCAACAATGCGCTTCACCATTTACTTCGATGGAACCACCCTCATCTCACCGTATGTCTCCCACTCCCACTAGTTGTACTATGTACACAATGAAGTAAACAGGCTATTTATTATTAGGCCCAATCAGATTCTTCCAGAGGGCGTGTACACAGTACAACTACCCTGTAGTGGGGAGACATTCGGTGAGATGAGGGTGGTTTCATCGACTTAATGGTGAAGCGCATTGTTGCCGGATCACCGCGCGAAATTTGAATCAATAAAAATTTCTACGTTCACTGCTCAATTTGCCAAAAAAATAAAATCATTACCATAAAGAGGGCATCAAAGGGAATCCACAAAAAAAATTGATCTTACCGTTTCGCCGTGAGAGCCTTGTATTAATACATTTGGACCACCCTGTATAAGGGAACGCCTGGTTTCCAAGTACAATTTTGCGAACATTTAAAAGCATCGACTACCAAAAAGCAACTTATTGATTAGTTTGGGCCCAGTGAGAATTTCATTAATGATCTATTTCATTAACTAGGGGCAAAAGTCGAATATCAGGATGCATTAGTTCTACTCAGCGAAAAGAAAATTTCCTCCGTGCAGAGCATCGTTCCCGCATTAGAACTAGCCAATGCCCAGAAACGAGCCCTCGTAATTGTCGCCGAAGACATTGACGGCGAAGCTTTAACCACTCTTGTGGTAAATCGTCTTCGCATTGGCCTTCAAGTGGCCGCCGTTAAAGCACCTGGATTCGGCGACAACCGTAAAGCGATTCTACAAGACATGGCCATTGCGACTGGTGGTATCGTCTTCGGCGATGAAGCTAACATTACCAAAATTGAAGATGTTCAGCCTGGAGATCTTGGACAAGTTGGCGAAATAGTCATTACCAAAGATGATACGTTAATCTTGAAAGGAAAGGGCAAAAAGGATGACATCGAAAGACGTGTTGGCCAAATCAAGGATCAGATTGAGGACACCACATCTGAATATGAGAAAGAGAAACTGCAGGAAAGACTGGCTAGATTAGCTTCCGGGGTTGCGCTGTTAAAAGTTGGAGGCAGTAGCGAAGTAGAAGTAAACGAGAAGAAAGATCGTGTAACAGACGCTTTGAATGCAACTAGGGCGGCTGTGGAAGAGGGTATTGTGCCTGGTGGTGGAACTGCTCTTTTGAGATGTTCAGACAGCTTAGATTCCATCAAACCAGCCAACAACGACCAATCCATTGGTAAGTACATTAACAAAAAAAAGGTAAGCACCGATTAGAGCCCAGTTGACACATTCATAGTCTTCTGGGTGTCGGAAGTGTGCAAAATTAACAAAGTTTAAACAATGGCCCCATTAATCAATTCCAAATTGTATGAGGTGTGTTTTGAACTTTCACAGCCACGTTAGTTTAGATGCACGAAGTATAGTACTAAGAGATGAGTGTGCACGGATTCGAGATTGGTGGTCCGCATAACGTTCAGGCGTGCGAGAGAGAGATCCGAGACGAAGACCACTCGATGGGGCCGGCGGCACAGTGCTAACACACGGTGTCCGATGCAGTTTCTGTATCCTCAAATAATTATTCTTCAATTATTCCATTACCGTATTTCCACGTATGTCCACGTTTACGCTTCCTAAAGAAATGGATAAAAAGAATTACGCAAAAGACAAAATATTGCCCCATTGCCGTGTGTGCAAAATATGTTGAGGAAAAGTGTATTATTATTGTCACAGAGGCAAAACGATGCCGTGACTTGAAGGATCAATCATACATATTATTTATGTAGGTACTCGCGTAGGTTATTTCTTACAAGATGAAGATTATAACTTTCTATTGTTTATACAAGATTCCACTTAAAAACAGACTGACAAAAGATGCGATTCCCATAAAATTTCCATGATGTTCTTCATACGAATACATAATAAAACATTTTCCCAAGGAAAATAGTCCCATTAGCTCGTTACAAATATGAAAGACGCCCAGAAAGACATAAAGGTGTTGTGAGGTAGTTGGGCAACTTTTTATCAAAAAATTCTACAAAAAATTACGATTCTTACCCTGCAAGTAGAATTTGAATACGATTAGTAATAAATGAGTTATAAGCCTCTGAATGTGGAAAAATACGATCTGTGACGTCATCTGTGCTTTGCCACTGCAAGCGCTGCGTAAGAATTGCACTGTCTTGGTCATCATGGTCATAGTAAATCGTGATGTGATTACGGTGGCAGTAATAACGAAAAATCCAGGCAATATAGTTTTTTTTTTGCTTTTCCCGATAAGTACAAGGGTACAAGCATTGGAAAGCGTACAAACAGTGGTTGGATAGAATTAAAAGGTAAAATTTCGTTCCCGCACAAAGAACACTCAAATATGCTCGGATCACTGCAGAGTGCAGAGACAACGATTTCGAGAAAACTTCATTGTCGAAACAAGAGTTATAGGTGGTGAAACGTAACTAACGGGTGTATCATAAAAACCGAACAGCGCTATTTTTTTTATATCTCGGTTGAATTTTAACCGATTTAAATAAAATTTGAACCCAAGGTAGCTAAAGGTTCCAGCTTTTTATTTCTGATGGAAACGTGTAGATGGCGCTGCTATCGAATTTGTTATTAAGGTTATTCTAAAAGGGTATGTTCAGATGCTTGGGGATTGGTTCCCCGTCGACCAATCGCAGAGCGACGCAAAGGGCGTTTTTTTCTCTTAATAGGTCATGTTATTCCCGTTCACTTGATTTAACCGTCCTTGAAGAATTTTTTTTTACAAATACCATGTACCACATTGAAAAGCGCTTGAGCACAGGCACAAAATAAACTTTTTTTTGTAATTTCTTCGCAACTCCTCCGCTAATGTTCCCCAGATTTGGTCCCGGTGGTGCTAAATAAATATTCAAAATCTAGACTATTGTTAGCATTTGTAGAGGGCCCTGCTGTAGCATGTCTTATGAAAGTTAATTTTTCGCAATACATTTATCTGAGTGAAGTCAGACTTATAAGGCCTATTGTTTTCTCTTTCTGAAATGAAATTCTTCAGTCTACCTAGCTCTATTCACTTCTTTTAATCTCTCTCCAGACTGCACACTAGAAGAATTCGAAAAATATCTTACATTAGGCAAACAGTGCTTTTTTTCATCTTTTTGACTTTAGTGAGAGTTGGCAATGCAGTCGTGGTACATGATGGTTATTTCAAGTCGTAAGAGTGAAGTAAAAATTAAAAGAAGTGAATAGAGCTAAGTAGACTGAAGTATTTAATTTCAGAAAGAGAAAACATAAGCCTTATAAGTCTGACTTAGTTCTTCACTGATTGGTCAACAGAGGAGCAATCTTCCCTTAGATAAATGTACCTATTGCGAAAAAGTAACTTTCATAAAACATGCTACAGCAGCGCCCTCTACAAATGGTAACAACAGTCTACAGTCGGTTCGCGCGACTTAGCCCCATGAACGAGCGGCTGCAGTTATCAACGCAGTGACCGCCGTCTGTAACAAGGCGATGCTTGGTATTTCCACCAAGGCTAGCAAAGCCAGGCGGGAGTGCGCACAAAAATCAACTTTTATTTTTTACTTACATGAACCCACCGTTACAAAATTCGTTTTTAAAATTAAGATTGAATGAATTTATTTATCTTATTTAATTAAATTGTTTAATAATTGTGTTTAAATTCGAAGTGGAGAGAACAACCGTGCCTCAATGACGCGTCAAGGAACGTCGAACGTTCAGTTTACTTTCTTCCTCAGATAAACGAGTCTGAGTGAGACACAGCGCGCGACATTATTAGGGCGCTACGCTCACACTTTCTAGGTCGTACGTGCAACAATGCGGAGAGAGACGGCTTTTAAAACGTACGTGTTTTATAACCGGGTACGATGGGACTAAGTCTCGCGAACCGAGTGTAGATTTTGAATATTTAGCACCATGGGGACCAAATCTGGATAACATTAGCGGAGGAGTTGCGGAGAAATTACAAAAAAAGTTTATTTTGTGCCTGTGCTCAAGCGCTTTTCAATGTGGTACATGGTATTTGTAAAAATTTTTTCTTCAACGACGGATAGATCAAGTGAACGGGAATAACATGGCCTAGAAAGAGAAAAGAACGCTCTTTACGCCTGTCTAGGTCGACGGGGAACCAATCCCCAAGCATCTGAACATAACCTTTTAGAATAAACTTAATAACAAATTCGATAGCAGCGCCATCTACACGTTTCCATCAGAAATAAAAAGCTGGAACCTTTAGCAACCCTGGGTTCAAACTTCATTTAAATCGGTTAAAATTTAACCGAGATATAAAAGAAATAGCGCTGTTCGGTGCAATATTAAATGGAATTGATAACGACAAAGACAAGAAACAGCCATTAACGAGAAATGTAGCATAATATTACGCGAGAAGGTAGAGGAAGGAATTAATTGATAGTATGTTCAATTGATTCTACAAGTAAACAGATGAATATTATCCAATTCTAAAAAAATAAGTGAAACTGTCATTGAAGCAAAATAATGTAATTTTTTCCTACACGAGTAAATCGGTTCAAATACTAGGGCGTGTTAATGTTCTAAAAAATTTTTATAGTTTAAAACTGCCTAAAATAATTCTATTTGTTATTTACATTGTATATTTTAATATTAAATTAGAATGATCTCTTCAAACCGAACACCTATAAGTATGTAACAATAAAATCGACATCGACGACCATGGAACAATATTAAAGTGACGAGGACAATAAAACAATTTTACGACAAATATTAAGAACAGGCCAGCTGAATCAGTTTTTTAAAAGTAAGGATCAAAATTCAAATCTCTATGCAAAGAAAATAAAAAAAAATTTTGAAATTGCAAAACTCTAAAAAATCTAATTTTAGTAGATACACTTAGTTATATTGCTTTTCGCAATTTATATTTCATTTTCACATGTTAAATCAAAACAGTTCTAAAACTAAGAACCCATTATAATGTAACACGATAAAGAACAATGAATTTTGTGTTTAATATAATTATTTGAAGCCATAAAAAGCAATATATCTTTAACTTACTAACGCCGTCGTATTTAAATCCACATTGAAACCGGGCAGCGGTAGGCCACAACGCATGGTCTTTGTCTCGGACCTCTCTCTCTCGCACAGGCGAACGTTATACGGGACACGCTCTCGCACACTCCTATCTTAATATTATCCTTCGTGGTTTGATGGCAAGAGTCTTTTAAAAGCGTGGTTCATTGTTTAGGTATTGAAATTGTCAGAAGAGCTTTGAAGGTTCCATGCATGACTATTGCTAGAAATGCTGGAGTCGATGGAGCCACGGTAGTTGCCAAAGTAGAACAACAATCAGGAGACTATGGTTACGACGCACTTAACAACGAGTATGTGAATATGTACGAAAGGGGAATAATTGATCCAACAAAGGTAATATTGCTCTCAATGTACGATATGTTCCTTAATTTTTTTCTTTAGGTTGTTCGCACTGCTCTTGTGGACGCCTCTGGTGTCGCCTCACTATTAACAACCGCAGAAGCCGTTATTACCGAAATCCCCAGAGAAGAGCCACCAATACCGTCTGGAATGGGTGGTATGGGAGGAATGGGAGGCATGGGCGGAATGATGTAATTTCAGCCAATGAACAATTTGATGTCTAGCTTTAATTCAGTGCATCTAAGTGAATTCGTTTAAGAGGCTTTCGTGTCAAACTTCCACTATATATTGACCGAATGTCATTAACTTATATTAAGTTAGTGTGCGTGGTATGAAAATTGTAAGTTACAGTTCCAAGAGTTGCATTTTGTTTGGAGCTGATTGTAAAAAGGTTAAGTGTTCGTGTTAGGATTTCCTTACTTTTTATAACGCGAAACCAGTGACTGACAAATTATGAGTTGTTAAAATAACCCCTTGATTGAAAGATGGACTTCGTTTTGGTGCAGGATAAGTTCTACTTCAAATTTCAATCAACCGGGTTGGATCTGAATTTTTTTACCAAATGCATTTAGATAGTACACGTTTTTGTTCTTAAAATATATTTAGTAGTCAGTTTGTAAAAATAATGTTAAATATACTGTTATTTTTTAGCGTATTTATTAATTTACCATAATCTGGGTGGGTGGCAAGATAGAGATGTGGGTATATATAGTGATGACGTAAAGGCGCCTACACGTTCCGGTGTTTCGTCAATCCCGGAATGACGTTCCAAACGTTATTTCAGGATTGACGAAACGTTGAACGTTTGTGGGGGCGTTCCGGCGACCATTTACAGAATGACACGCTATCACTCCTACGAAATAACGGCTTTAAGCCCACTATTTTGTGTGACAGAAATAGGTCACTCGATGGGAAAATGGTCAAACATCGGAACATTGCGGAAAGAAAACGTATATCTACAGGATGGTACATTTTTCGTTGACCACCACTGGGAACTCGGAAACCATAAGAAATGGAGAGTAGGCTAAATGAGAAAAAAGTTGCGCTTTTTCTAGATAAGTAATCCCATGATTCTGTAACTTTTAACATCGATGGTACATAGAACAGTGTTGTAATGACAGATGGACATTTTCAGTCTTAACAGTAACTACCTATCTACAAAAATATAACGGTACTCTAACAACGATGTTAAAAGTTACAGAATCACCCTCTAGGGCGGGTTGTACCAAACATTTAATCCCTGTGTTAAAATTAATCCTTCAAAAATTCTATAGCAACAAATTGTTGACAACAATTGTTTCTATGGTATCGTACGGGACGCTTATGATCGATGCTTAAAAAAATTTACCTATTATAGTAGTAAATTCAGCATCGAAAACTTACTAAAGATGCTCAATTTCACGTTGTATTTTTAATCGTTTTGAGGAAATTTAGAAAAAAGCACTTTCCAACCCCCTTTAAGGCCCTAGCTCCCTTAGTAGGCATTTTTTGACCCATGCTTACTAAAAATTTTCTTCATATTTTTGATCGTAGAATATGCCCTTAAGATACCTCTAATTTCCGGACATCCTGTATTAAATCCCTTAAACGGTCTCTAACATGCAAGCTTACAGCAAATTATTTCGTTTCTCAGGCAGTAGGGGGCTGTTTAAATCGAATTTAGTTATTTGCACCCTCGGATGACTGGTTGCAGCTTCTTCTGGTATTGTTTAGAGTTCCCATAAATTCACATAATCACATAATTTTTTTGACAAACGACATTACAATTCACTGTTTTTAAATATCTAGCCACCCATAAAAAAATCTGAATAAAAGATATGTTGTTCCCTGATGAACAGTCAGTCTACTAACTGATGCCTACTACTAAAATTTTTAAAAACGACAATTATTGACGGATAATTGTTAAATTATACAGGGTGTCTGAGAACGCTCGCACTAAATTCTAATGGAGTATTCAGGATTAAATTCTGAGTCGATCCGTGTTTTTGAAAATTTCCAGGGGTCAGTAGTTCCAGAGTTATAAGAGGTTTAAAGAGAACCAATCAGATTTCAGTTCTTATTTGCTTTCCTAGGTAACAAGATACAACAATATAAATTTTCATCTAGTATCTTGTTACCTAGGAAATGGTGCATCTAACGTTAAAGTACCGTATGGAGCAATTCAAAGCTGAAAGCTGATTGGTCCTCTTAAATCTCTTATGACTCGAGAACTATTGGTCCCTAGAAAATTTCAAAAACACGGATCGACTTAGAATTTACTCCTGAATACTCCATTAGAATTTGGTGCGAGCGTTCTGAGACACCCTGTATAATTGGGTACACCAAATCACGCAAGCTGACGTCTTGGACAAAGTATCCTTAGCTGTCCGCTATCTGCACTTAAACAAGGGCCCAAAAAGCCTAAAAACAAAAAAAAAGGATTGTCCAAATAAATTCTTTTTTTCTTGTCCCGCTTGAGGTGGAATGACTCATATGTATATAAATGTAGGTAATATTTATTATGTACACGTGAGTATTTTATAGAATTATTTATCCACATTTTTCAGTTATTCACCGACATGTAAACAACATTTTTTAAGTACAAATCCCAGGAGACTTCATAACAAGGAAATATAGCCATAAACAATAGATAACTATTTCATAACAGTATACTGACAATAATAATACTTACAATAACAGACACCTTTGGTACCTACGTAGTTAGGTAGGTACTTACTCCTATTTATTTCTCTCTGCTATTGTTTTAAAACAAAATAATTACATAGGTATTTTATTGAACACCCTAAAAATAACTATGCCACATGCAGAGGATAAGGAAAACAATATCTTTTCCTTAACATGCCTAAAACAAATTGGACGGAGTACGGGACAGAGTAGAGATTACTTATACATCTCAGAATACTAACAAACACAATAACTATTAAATAAGTAAACGATGCAAACTAACACTATAACAATTTAACAATTATGATCACTTAATAATATAACCTATCCCCATCGTAGAAACGAGCGAGGGGCGGTTCACTCACTGAAATGTGTACATACTTCGAGTTCCATTTACACATTTACCTGAGAAAGTTCACTTAACTCAGCAATTTGATTATTGGTCAATATGAACTAATGAACTAATCAAATTGCTGAGATTAACTGAGGCTCCTCAGATAAATATGTAAAAGGAAAGCACCTTAAGTAATATCTAAATCCGATTATAACAAGACACATACCTAATAACTAAAAACTATTGAGTCGAGAAGAATAAAAATAATGTGATGTTTTGTTTTTTACGAAGCTGATGTGGAAGGGCTAAAAATTTTCTTAATAAATTTTATTATTTACTATTATTAACACGACATTTTCGTTTTGCCGTGTTACCAACACGACATTTTCGTTTTGCCGCGTTACTATAACGACATTTTCTTTTTGCCGCGTTATTAACAGGAAATTCTCATTTTACCACGTTATTAACACGGCATTTTCTTTTTGCTGCATTAGGTACTATCACGACATTTTCATTTTGCCACGTTATTAACACAGCATTTTCATTTAATTAACGCAGCATTTCAAACGAAAATGCCGTGTTAGTAACGCGGCAAAATGAAGAGAATTTTTGGCCCTTCTACAGCTTCGTAGTTTTTTGTTAAAAAATAATCCTACAAGTGTGACTATTGAAGTGGTAGGTGTAATATTTTAGGTACATAATATATTTGGGAGCGTGATGTTTAGAATTTATATTCTTTAAAAACTTGCTGCAAAAAGGAATGGGCACCAAAATTTTGACAAAACTAGAAAGAATACATGACATAACTTTCTGTTTGACTGGGGTAAGCAGATGTTTAAATAAAATGATGGTCATCAACTCACCCATATTCGATTATTTAATTAGCGGTTCCAATTTTTATTATTGGATGCTGCATGAGTTAATCTCCATCTAATCGAGAACAGCTTGATCCTCGAACTAGGCAGAAGGAGCTGGAGATCAAAGATCAAGCTATTTTCCTTCTCGTGTACAACAGAAACATCTACAAATAGGGTCAGGCCTGACTACAATTTAAATAGCAAACTAATCTCAATTAATAAAATCTAAAATAAAGATGCAGTATTTAATACTAAATATTTTGATTATAGCTGCTCGGAAGGGCTTATTCGCTTATTAAAAAAATATTAATATGCGTCCGACACTATCATAACATTATTGAATAATAGTAGATTGTAACACTTTCTTAACAATATTTAAAATATCTATATACCTAGAAACTCATTTGCCTTTCCCGGACTGAGTTTGTCAATTACAATTTTAAATTTTCATTTTGAACAGGGTGGGATTTATTTTGTAGGTAAGTAGGTATTCCTTGAAAATTTTCCAATGCGAGAAAACGTTAATTATTGTAACGGTATAGTAGGTATCTAATTACCACTTCACCTTAAATACATAATATCAAGTGATCCAAAAAAATTACCCTCAACCTCAGGGTGGGCGCTCGAAAATTAAAGTCATGTCCTTTATTCTGTCGAAACATCATTATTGTTTAACAAAATTATTGACACATTTGAACAAAAAGAAAATAATAAAAGACATGAGTTTCAACTTATTGCCTAGTCCTCGGCCTAGTCCAAAGCCCATTCAGGATGAGCTATTTTTTTGGTTTGCTTTTATACATACAGGGTTGGTACAAAGTCCTGGGGCGGTCCATTATCTCCGTTATTTCTTAAGATTTTACTTTTAACCTTGGTATCCAGGCACAATTAACTACAGAGAATTTAAAACTGTTGTTAAAAATTTTCTTGGACTCCCGGTTAAACCGGAAGTCCGTTTTTTAAATGGAATCATACTTTTTTCTCAGCGGATTCGGAATCTACGAATTTTTTAAAGTTAAAAACATGTATCATACTTGACCAGAAGTCAAATCGCGGCCACCCTGGATTTTCAAAAACATCGAAGAAATCGGTCAAACTGCAAGTACACGTCAACCTTATTTTTTTAATACAAATTCAACGGCGCAATTACATTTCCTTTTATTTGTTTTTGCTTTTTTGATATTTATTAAATGATGTTTACAATCAGCTAAAATAGAAAAAAGAATTTTTAAAAATGTAATTTGCCGATTGAATCTGCTTTAAAAAAATAAGGTTGACGTGTACTTGCGGTTTTAAAAAATCTTGCTTTTTGACCAATTTCTTCGATGTTTTTGAAAATCCAGGGTGGCCGCGACTTGACTTCTGGTCGAGACTTTTAGGGTCACTTCCGGTTTAACCGGAAGTCCAAGAAAATTTTTAAAAACAGTTTTAAATTCCCCGTATTTCATTGTGCTTGAGTACCAAGTTTCAAAATAAAATCTCAAGAAATAACGGAGATAACTGGCCGTCCCGGGACTTTGTACTAACCCTGTATGTAGGTATCTACAAATTATAATTATGTAACAATATAAGTATTGATGTTTCTTAAATTTTATAGGTCCCTACTTAACAACAAATGACACAAGGAACAGAAAAAATTGCAGCTAACTTGCTTACCGACCTGGATAATCCCACCGTTACCGGAAAAGTCAAAAAACGAAAACTTATCAACTAAATAATGGAATGCAATGTATGGATGGATCTTCAATATTCATTGATTATCTATGAATACACTTTTGCTTGTGCTAAATGCGGCTAATAGGTACGACTACACTAACAAAAAATAACTAAAAAAATTAAAGCTACGACCAATTATTTCAAACTTTAGGTATACATCACAAAATGCTTGTAAGAATTAGCTAGTCATAAAAGATTCTTACTCCTCCAATCTTATTTTCAAATTTTTTAAACTGAAAAGACAAGGTTTTGTTTTTTTTGAAAAACTTCATTGCACAGCTGCTTGACTAGCATTGTAATAACAAATAACATTAGTTTTAGTACGCTAAACTAGAAAGAATTTTGATTAGACTTGTGGACAGTAGGGCTTGAGGACATTGCAGGATTGTCGTAAGCGTAATCTAACGTACTATCTTCTGCTGGTCTTCGACTGATGGTCGTTGTGACTGTGACAGGGCTGTGGTCGGATTGAGTGGATGGATTGTGGATTTCCAGGCGTAAATCAGGTTTTTCCGCCAGATTTACCGCTACTGGTGACTTGGTTGGTTGTTCATTACTATTCTGTAATTTATTTTGTCTTAAGTTTGGCAAATTTAGTTTATTTAAACTCACTTTTTTGAATATTTTGTCTCTAACGGATTTTACTGAGATGTTATGCTTCTTCGCCCATCGATACAGCTGAAGGCAGAAGACAAATGCTAAGATAACTAAGATAAACGCTAGCAGGATAAGAACTATGTTGAGACGATGGGAAAGAGTTTGAACGGTGGCTGAAAAAAGATACGATAATCGATCAAATTTTTGTCGGTAAAGATGTTAGTTTTACCTACCTCTTAAATCAGTGCTTCCGGCTTCTTTGCTGTCATCTTTCAATACATACAAGGCGTCGTGTACGTAATCTGTAAATATGTCTTTTTTAAGTACACACAGTAGATAAAGTTTTGATTGGAGATCGCTGCTCAAAATGTAAATATATTGAAAGAAAAAGCTTTATGAAAGAAATTAATAAAATTAAAATGAAAAGCTCGAGTGGAGCAACCCTTCACGTAGCTATAAACCTAAAATCCCGTCATATTAACAAAAGCAGGGGTTGTGTGTCTCAGGCTTTTTTTCTGTTGGTTTGTAAACGGGATTTCAGTTCTGTCAAAATTCCTGTCATGGACAATAATTAACAACAAAGACCCCTTTCAACCTCCATTGTTACTGTTTATTGACACTGACAGTGAGTGACTGGAGTTTTGACGGATGTGAAATCCCGTTTACAAACCAACAGAAAAAAGCCTGAGACACACAACCCCCTCTTTCGTTAATATGCGACGTGACTTTACAGTCGGAATCCGTTCTATAAAACCTGTCAAATCTGACGAGCTCCTCATTTCCACTTGCGTAATATAAATTTTAGGCTTCAAATTTGACAATGTCAAATAATGTGTCTGCCAAATGTTTTGTTCTTAAAGTTTTTCATAAGAAATAGAGTGAAATTTGAATTCGCTTCATCAGTTTAATGGTGTAACAACGTTTTGCTGCTGATTTAATCAAGGTAAGTTTGCAAAAAGAACTCGATTACCTTTTTTGACCTTACAAAAAAATTACGCGACAACCCTTTTGACAAACATTTGACGGATATCTAACCTAAATGAAAGTCCCTCTTACACAGCTGAGCGTTTGGAGGATTTATAGAACGGGTGCCGACAGACAATCAAGATATTATACAGTACTATCTTGATTGTCTACTCCTGAGCGGGTCACCCCGTTCAGCGGAAACACATTCAACGGAAACAGCGGGGAAGGAGCAATGCGTTTATTTTCCACGTCCATTCTTCCAACCTCGCATTCTCGCGGTTTTACTGCGAATGCTGCCTCTCTGATGCTGCCTAAACGCTTGAAGATGGATTAAAATCGTATAAGGGAGAAATGTCGGCAACGAAAAGACCTACAAAAAAGTTCGCGACAGTATATAACTATCTGTTACGGATAGCCGACAATAAGCCACTGAAATTATTTTCGCCAAAAATTAAAACACAAAAACGATCTCGGTGGGCGTAGATAGCTATATAACGTCGCGGACTTTTTTGCAGATCTTTTCATTGGCTACAATTCCTCCTTACAAACTTTTGCTCTAGCTTCAAGCGTTGAGGCGGCGTTCGCGATCAAACGTAGAAAATTGTATTTCTTTCAGTTTTTCACCCCTAACTCCCACCCCCCTGGTCCGATATGACCCAGATTTTCGGGGTATACACATGTGTACAAAATTTCAGCTCGATATCTGCTTTCGTTCTCAAGTTATGCGAGCGAGCAAATTCACTAAAACTACAGTGCCTGTGCATATGCTTCGATACTAAAAAGAAATCCAACTACAGAACCATAAAAAACTATCTAAACCTGTTTGTTGAGGAGTACAACAACATTACATATGTAGTTATTATGTTTACAAAATAATCAACACACCATAACGTTTTCAATAACGTCCGATATTAGTCATATAGGAGAACAATTTTATCTTAATTAGCATTTGGTAAAAGCTAGCTATGAATGTTGCTTTATTTTGTCGTTAAAGTTTAGATTAAATTTCTATCAAACTTGTTCAGAATAACATTCAAACCATAAATAACTATGAAATCCCCGAAACTTGTATTTATAATCAAACTTTTGTGGATTGACTTCGAAACTCCAAGAATTTTTTATTGATAAAATATGTATATGAAATTGCAGATTACAAGTGACGTCATTATTACACATTTTGTCAGCGGTGGGGGGGCAAAAAGAGCCACTTCCCCCTGATAACCATGTCGCGCAATGCAACTAATACGACTGTAGGTCCTTTAATGTGGAGGGTTAGTTACATACACGTCACATACAGGCTGTCCCGTAGGGGCGTGGACGGAAGATTGCTCCACTACTAACAAAGAAGATAGAAATAGTCGCCTGACACAGAATGTCTCACTCAGTAACCATGAACCAAACATAAATTTTTTAAATTGAACAGCCGGTATATTTTACATTTTTGGTGGGAATTTTGAAACCTTCGTAAGGCTTAATTTGCCACTTCGAAGGAATGGTACCTACGGGCTACGCATTTGAGATTTTAAAATTAAATATGCGCCATAAATTATCTAAAATCTTCCTCTTTAACCGCACAAATTTAATTTTTAAATTTTTGATAAATAATATACCTACAGCTTTTTTTTGAAAATCTCGAGAAAAATAAATTAAAAATTGATGATGCGCTGCTAAAGAAGATTTTAGATAAATTTATGGCGCAAATTTAATTTTGAAATCTCAAGTCCGTACCAGCCCAGCCCTTCAAAGTGGCAAATTTCCCGTTACAAATTTCAAAATTCCCGCCAAAAACGGTTAGAATTAGAGCCATAGAATGCTATACAAAACTTGTTTAGAATAATCAGATATAACCAAACAATGCAAGATATACCGAGTGTTTCATTTAAAAAAATGCAAGTTTGGTTCATGGTTACTAAGTGGGACAGCCTGTATATACGCAA
Organism: Pycnomerus fuliginosus; assembly: GCA_963924575.1. NCBI lineage: Eukaryota > Metazoa > Arthropoda > Insecta > Coleoptera > Zopheridae > Pycnomerus > Pycnomerus fuliginosus. The sequence goes on along the minus strand of OZ004619.1, from coordinate 17,594,930 downwards.
CCATTTTTAGATTAGGCAGATTTATAGCCTCTGCCATACAGCGAAAACCCCACTTCAATATCTTTGTTAGTAACTGGAGCAATCTTCCGTCCACGCACCCCTGGAACACGCTGTGTATGATGGATTGTTTATCCCCCCGAACCCGAAATAGAGCTTGAATAAGAGTTTAAATAATTTATTCATTAATTGGGCGTTCCATCCACAGTGAGACATTATGGTAATAGTTTTAAATTTGTAAGTTTCTTTGTTCACTTATCATCGCTTTACCCGAGGCATCTTCTTACCTCGGTTTCCTCTAACCGCAGGGGTAAACAAGACTCTCCTATTTGGCTGCAAAAATCACCAAAATAAAGTGCTCACTGAGCGTGTGTGTAAGTGTAACATTTCATCTCGGTATCTTTAGTACGGTACCTAGTTCGAGCTTTGATGTTTTTTTTGCCAAATTACACTAAGTGTGTGAACACATTTTTTGAGCCAGAGTTAGAATTTTCTTACGGTGATGTGAAAATTGGTACGTTCCGCGGACCAATTTGGTCCAAAATCTAACCAACCAACTTTCAGCCAGATCTACGTTTCATTTCGAATGAGTAACAAAGATTTTGCAAGACTTAGTATGAGTCAATCGTTAAGGCAGTAAGAATTAATGCCTAATCGTTTACGAATTAATTGAAAAAAGTTAAATGTATATCCATCGCATTAGTAAATAAGAACTTATGTAAATATGTTAATGCTGGAGTGGAAGGATGAACAAGAATAATAGGCAAAATCCTTCCAACAATGAGTTAACCAGTTAGTAAATGCGCAGTTTATCCTGTACCAATATTTAGAATGACGTCGACTAGGTATTTTATTTATTTGTACTACAATGGTACTACCTACTATAATAATGAGGTACCTGCATACATATGTGATCCTCATTTGGAATTATTAAGAATGAGCACAAATCCACATGGTTATCCTACTACGGAGTATGTATCTAATCTACCTGATGCACGCAAAAACACCTAAGTTTCTGTTTCTGTATAATATACCGTGGGGCGCCTAGAAAGTCTTAATAACTTTTGAACAGAATCAGATAGCGATTTGCGGTTTTCGACAAGTTCTTTAGCTTTGAGAGGGATATGTTTCACTGTAATTTCGACGTTGTTCAGATTGTGCAGTTTTCCCCCACCCCTATCCTATCGAGTTCAGAATCTTAAATGGCAACATATTTCATGGCATATGTCAAATGAAAGCTCTTCAAAAATGCTATTCACTGTTCTAAATAGTTTGAGAAATTAGTGAACCGTTTTTATGTTAGAGACAAAAATGTAGTGTATTTGAATTAGGTAATTAGAAATTATAAATCCTTGGAGAGCTTTGGAAAATTCGATGAAAAATTTGTTGGGATGTGGACTGAAAATATGACGAGTTTCATCGTTATAATGGTTTTGTTTAGACAGGTCTTTAATGGTTCTCTCGATGGTCCCTGTGTGGCAGCCAAAATAAAAGCTCCAAAAAAGTTGTAACTAACAAAACTCGCAAATTTTCAAATCCCTCATATTCTCTGTCCACATTACAACAATTTTTTCATCAAATTTTCTAAAGCTTTCTACGAATTCCTAATTTCTAACTAATTTAAATACATTACATTTTTGTCTCTAACATGAAAACAGTTCATTAAATTCTGAAACTACCTATTTAGAACAATGAATATACAGGGTGAGTCTGAAAGAGTCCACATCCTTTATACCACAGAATCTACTGTTTAAATGATGAAGCTTGGTGCAAAAATTATTGGTCAATTGTGATTCCCCTTGATGTTATAAGCCGCCAAAAATCTTCATTTTTAAACGTTCTTTTTAAATATCTTTCGAAAGGTGTATCGTAGGATTTTGAATTTTTGCACAGCATTGTTACAGACCAAGAAGCAACTGCTGATGGTACTTAAGACATTATCCAAAAAGCGGATCTCTGTTATACAGGGTGGCCCCGATGTTATTTGCCCTTGAACTTTTTTATGTTTGAAAATATTGCTAATTTGCTTATGCAGCCGTATTCAATTCTAAAACTTTTTTGGCTCTTAAAATTTTTCGAAACAACTGACCACTCACGAGAAAAATTGAAAAAATCGAAAGTATGATGCAGGTAATCACCTTAAAACCAATGATGAGTCTACCTCATAAAAAAGTGAAATTACCATCAATGTTTTTCCTTCAGTTGTGAGCAATGGTTCTGGGCCTACAGATGTAGGACAACACCTTCAATGCAAAAAACCAGTTGAAATGTGATGCGTGTCATCGTGTCAACGTACACTTTGATTTTTATTGAAATTGTAGGTTTACCACGATGTTCATGTTTTCGGTTTTTTCAATTTTCCTCGTGAGTGGTCAGTTTTTTCGAAAAAATTTAAGAGCCAAATAAGTTTTAGAATTGAACGGGGAATACGGCCGCATAGGCAAATTAGTAATATTTTCAAACATACAAAGTTCAAGGGCAAATAACATCGGGGCCACCCTGTATAACAGGGATCCGCTTTTTGGATAATGTCTTAAGTACCATCAGTAGTTGCATCTTGGTCTGTAAGAATGCTGTGCAAAAATTCAAAATCCTACGATACACCTTTCGAAAGATATTTAAAAAGAACGTTTAAAAATGAAGATTTTTGGCGGCTTATAACATCAAGAGAAATCACAATTGACCAATAATTTTTGCACCAAGTTTCATCATTTGAACAGTAGATTCTGTTGTATAAAGGATGTGGAGTCTTTCAGACTCACTCTGTATAGCATTATAACCTCCCCACAAAACTTCACCACTTAAAGAAATTGGCAGTCTCGGAGACTGTAGAAACTTCTACAGAATCTGTGAGTCAGAGGTCGGGCGTGCGGGCGGTTCTCGATCGCTGATGATGTCGTGCGCTTTTGAGGTATCAGGTACCCAAAAAAGTGGTTTTAAAAATGCGTCTGTATGTAAGTACGTTCGTACGTTCGTTGTAACCACGCCACAGACAAAACTACTAAACCGATTTGGCTGCAATTCGGTACGTAGACATCTGAGATCTGAAAAGCTTTCGTATAGATAATCGTGTAACTGAAAATGCTATTTCGGCCGACCAACTTTTAAATTGTAAAAGCAAACCCCAATTTTTCACGTCACCATAAGAAAGGACTTCAAATTCTACTTCCAAAATTGTATTCACTCTCAGTGCCCTTTTTAACCAAAAACTAAAAAATCGAATTTTAAAATCGCGGTATTATAGCCCAAGCCCCTGAACCGATTTAGACGTCAAAGAGCTGACAAATTTCTGGATTCAATCGACCCACGGAAAGTGCCATTTTGGCACACCAATTTACAAATTTAAAATTATTCTCTCATTTAACCACCCAAAACAAGTTTTTGAAAAATTTTTTGTCGCCGTCAGAAAGGTCTTCAAATTCTGGTTTTAAATAGGACAAAATTAATTTGCAATTAGTTCCCTTTGGATAGAAAAATCGAAATTTTGTAATTAATAACACCGAAACTACGTTATAGCCCAAACTACTGGATCGATTTGTCCGAAATTTGGTACATGGAGGTTAGATGATCCGTTGAAGAGCTGAAAGGCTTTTGGGAGCAATTGGTCCACGGGAAATGACATTTAGGCATATCAACTTTAAAATTTTAAACGCAAGATACGGAAATCAAAGACCCACGCTATGGGGAGGTTCCAGCCGTTTCTCGGCTGCCAATTTTTTTTAAGGGCTTTCATTTGGTATATGACACGAGGTATGTTGCCATTTCACATTTTGACCTTGACAGGGGTGGTGATAAACTGTACAATTTCAACAATGGTGTTAAAATTACAGTAAAACCTGTCCCCCTAAATGCTAAAGAACTTGTAGAAAACTGCAAGTGCATATCTTATTCCATTCAAAAGTTATTAAAAGTAGGTTATGAAATATCAAGTTACTTACCGATCCCGATCGGTGACTTTTCAGTGTTCCTCTCCAAGAGTCGCCTTAAGGGATTATTTTCTGTACCCATTTAACTTACTCAGAGACTGAGGCACTTAAATATTTGAGAAATTGCTATTGCTATTTCAGATAATCTTAATCAAGCAATTCTTATATTGTTAGTATTTTTCATGTGAGAATGTATACGGGCTCGTATAGGTACAGGCAAACGTTGATTAACACAAGCACCGTCACAAATAGGCACCGGATAATTCAAAATAACATTTTTAATCTATTATTTAAATTTTGATAAGATAGGTATAATTATGAAGGCAGATAGAAATTTAATTTTTAAAATTATTTACGTACCTGCCTAATCTAATATTCCTATAAATTATTTCTGTAGATCATTCTTTACTGTTTATTTTAATCCACCACCACCTCGCAAATCGTTTAAACAATTCGAAAAGTCTTAAAAAGGCTTAAAAAGCTCAGTCGGGAAAACGTAGATGAAATTTAGAAAATTCTCTTAAGAGTCTTGTCTACGCTATCCTACAAATGTCTTCTTGAGGATAAAACCTCGATATGGAACAGAAATCATGGTCCGCGGGTGATACATGTACATGTAGGTACCTACCTATCTGTTTTATTAATGTGATATTGTATAATTTTGGAGGTAAATTCTTATAAATCATGTCACGATACCTAACTACCTAACTTCGGGAAATATTTTGCTGCTCAATACAAGACAGTGTTTTGTTTTATTTTTATATCATCGACATCGATTGTTAAACCGAATTTTACACTGCAATGATATTTGGAGTTTAGGATTTTTTCTAGTGAGGCTAATTACGTCTACCTACTTCAAATCAAACACGCTCCGCCATTAAGTCTTTAGTAATTATATAAATCTACCTTAACATATTTGTTTGTTGATGCACAACTAAACTTGCCTATAAATATTTACCTAAGTTCCTACGTAACTGCTAATTTAGATATTATAACAATAAAAATTATGGGACCTAAGTACAGTTACTTACCCTGACATTTTTGGAGGCATAAACTGTTGTCAAAATTGTGATGATTACTAGTACAGATATCGGAACATTTATTACAACGTCGAGTCTGATCATCACAATAATCACCACGTTTACATGTTAATTCTCCACATCTAACACCTTGGAGAGTTACATCGCATAAAATTAATCCAGAGAATGAACAAATTAAAAACCACACAACCACGTAATCACATCTCTTCATTTTTAACGCTTTTGAAGCAATTTTGTACTAATTTTTGTGATGCTAACATGTAAAATTTGGTACTTCTTTAGTTTTTACATCCTTTCGGCGCACTTTGTTAAAAATTTTATTTTATATAATTTTAGTGTAAGCCATGTTGGCTTACGATGCAACAGGTGTATATGGAAATGGTTGACTAAGTAACTTCAACGCACCTTACCTACCTGTGTGAGTCATTGTGATTTCTAAAGGCACCGATTCACCTTTAATCAGCTGAAACATAAGTATCATTTTCCATGGAAGTATGCTGCTATACAGGTTTTTCGTTGCCCCTCTCGAATCTTTTGTGTACCTTTGCCATCGCTAACTATATTTTGATGGAACATTTTATTATTCAAGAATGCATTACATATTGCGAGGCATATTGTTGTATACATATAAACACAATGCTATCTAAGTACTAACTAATGGTAAAAGTAAACTACGATAAACTTCAAACTAATCTAATAAGTGGTACCTAGTAGTAGTCCGGGACGCAGTGAACATTTTTGGTATGTCATTTCAGCGAACTTGATTTGGCAATTTTTTAATTATTTTCATGCTGTAGATTACTGCTGTAAATCTTGCGGGACAGGGGCTAATGGCAGCCATTTTAATTTCTCATAAGTTGAGAACTCGGATACGGTAAAAGATACGAAATTTTATTAAAATAGAAAAAATTTGTGTTTTTTAGTGTAGATTAAGAATCTGGAAAGAAATTGAAGATATCTGGTTTAGTTCCTGAATTATTCTGAAAAAACTGAAAACTGTCATATTTTAATCTAGAAGGCTTAGAAAAGTTTTCGTCACCTCATTTTATTCTTCGTGCAAGGTAATGTAATTGAAGCAAATTTCATAATGATCTGCCGATTAGTAACCAAGTTATAACACGTTGGCAACTTTTAGTCTTTTCAATATATTTCAGTAACCAATCTAGATATCTTAGATTTCTTTTCAGATTCTTAATCTACACTAAAAAATACAACTTTTTTCTGATTTATAAAATTTCGTATCTGTTACCGTTTTCGAGATGTCAATTTTTGAAAAATTAAAATGGCCGCCATTAGCCCCTGTCCCACAAGATTTATGGCAGACTTCCGTTTTAGTAATCTCCAGCATGAAAATAACTATAAAAGTGCTAAACCAAACTCGCTGAAATGACATACCAAAAAATGCAGCAGTGAAGCGGCTGGAACCTCCCCATCGCGTGGATCTTTGACTTGTGTTTCTAGCCGAATTAGCACAGAAATTGTATAAGACTGGTTTCAACGACGGTTTTAGAACTGCCTAAAAAGGACTTACTTATACCTACTTTTCTCTAATGAATGTTTCAATTTGTGTGTTCTAAAAAAGTTCTAAAACCATCATGGAAACCAGTCATACATTTTCTTTGCTAATTCGACTAGAAACCCAAGTCAAAGATCCACACGATGGGGAGGTTCCAGCCGCTTCACTACTGCATTTTTCTTGGAGAAATCGTAGTTCAGCACCGACTTCGCGCTGCTTTTTTACGATTATCTCCCCAATGTATAGGAACTAAAATAACCAGAATAAAATTTGCAACGAAAACCTCTTATACATTTTTGTCGCCCGATAAGCCGTTGGAGACATAATCGCAAAGAAACAGCGCAAAGTGGAGGTACGAGTACGATTTCTATAAGAAGAAAGGACTTTTCATCTCAAAATCTCAGGAGAACTATTTATATTCTTCTTGTGCAGCCCTTAAGGAGTAAGGATTCTGCGTATCAAAACTTTGTGATTGTTTCCTCTATAAGATCTAATTTGACAGCATGAACTAGGTAGGAAGTGCTTCGCAGCGAACAAAACAAAGGACTTTCAGTGGTACTACGCTAGAACTATTGCTAATTAGCTCGTTGTTGTCATTTTAAGACCAAGCCCGACTAAATTAGTTCTAAAATAAGGGGAAATAGTGGGGTTGCCTCTTAAAGCCCTCCGGTACCAAAAAAAAATGGGACACCGGCACCGCAGGCTCCGGAACTTTTGACACGTCATTGCAGTTAAATTCACTAAGAAAATCGCAAATTTTCTGAGAATAAAGACAAAAGAAATTCCTGCATTTAAAATTTAAAAGTTGATATGCCAAAATGGCACTTCTCGTGGATCGATTGCTTTCAAAAGCGTTCCAACTCTTCAGCGGGTCACACAATTTCCATGCATCAAATTTAAGCCAAATCGATTCAGTAGTTTGGACTGTAGTGTGCTTTTAATGTTTTTACAAAATTTCCATTTCTTGGCTAAAGGACGCTAAGTGTAATTGCATTTTGCTTCACTTGAACTAGAATTTCAAGGTCTTTTTGATGGTGACAACGAATTTTTCAAAAACTTCATTTTAATGGTTAAATGAATACAATTTTAAGAATTCCCAATTGATGTACCAAAATGGCACTCGCTGTGGGTCGATTGTCTTAAAAAACTTTTAGCCTATGCGCCGGGTAATGCAATCTTCATGTACAAAATTTGAGCCAAATCGGTTCAAGAGTTTGGACTGTACCGTGATTTTAATGGTACGTTAAAATCTCGATTTTTTCAGCTTTTTGTCAAAAGGGCACTAAGGGTGAATACTTCTTTGCAAGCAGAATTTGAAGGCCTTTCTTATGGTGACCTGAAAAATGGGGGTTTGCATTTAAAATTTAAAAGTTGATGTGCCAGAACGGCATATTCAGTTGCACGATTGGCTCCAAAAGCTTTTCAGATCTAAGTTAGGTTGTCAGATGACGACGTACCAAATTTCAGCCAAATCGGTCTGGTAGTTTTGGCTGTGGCGTGTTTACAAACGTACGAACGTACGTACGTACGAACATACACACAGACACATTTTTAAAACCGCTTTTTTGGGTTCCTGAGACCTCAAAACGTGAAGATCTGGTGTTATCTCAAATTCGAAAATTTTAGTGATTGCAGTAACCTCCCTTTTTTTAAGTGCTGAAGTGGAGTGGGGAGGTTAAAAATGTTCACTGCCCCCAGGACTATAGAGGCTGCCCTCTGAGAGATAAAAAATCCAGGGAAAGCCTTATTAAGAATATCCTGTACTTAACACAAAAATTATCAAAGGCCTGTCAAATGAAAAGAACTTTTCTTCTCCGATGACGAAAGAACCATTCATATCTAAGCATAATAATTACCTACTAGGTCAAAGGAAAACAGTTATTTCTTCACCAAACCTAAGGCGTTTTCTGTGATTTTTCTAAAACGATCTTTTGCCAAAAGGGCACTAAACTTGAATACCTTTTTGAACACAAAATTGGAAGACTTCTTATGTGCGGATAGAGAAAATGGGAGTTTATTACTCTTTCAAAGTTGATATGCCAAAACGGCACTTGCCGTTCGCGGATTGCCACCAAAATGAAATCAGCTCTTCGGCGGGTAACGGTATCTCTGTCTACCAAATTCAGCCAAATATATTCAGTAGTTTGGGCTGTAGGGTGTTATTTAATGTTTCTTCGAAACTTCGAATTTTTCGATTCTATGCCAAAATGGCGGTAAATGTGAATACATTTCTAGATTTTTTTTAGATTTTAGAATTTCAAGACCTTTCATGTGCTGATAAGAAAAGTTTCTGTTCATCAGTGGTTTACGAAAAATGTCTGTGTGTGTGTGTGTCTGTCTGTCTGTGATCACACTGCAGCTTAAACTACTGAACGTATTGAGATGAAATTTGGCACACATATTCTGTGGACAATTTGTAGATGCTGATTAGATTTTGAATCACAACGGTTCATGCAAAGTGCCTTTTTGGCATATCAACTTTAAAAAAATAAATGCAAATCCCCATTTTTTGCATTATCAGGTGAAAACTCTTCGAATTCTGCTTCCACAAATGTATTCACACTTGGTGCCCTTTTGACCAAAAATCGGTATCGTCAAAAAAACCTATGTATAACTGTATATTTTTAGTAAAATTGTATTTTCTTACTACAGAATTTGATGGCCATTGTATTCGTGGATCAAAAACCTTAGAGCCATTTTTTCGAAAATTGACATTTTAGGGGCAAAACTGCCCCTTTTTGAATTTTTCTTAGCAAAAAGGCATATTTTGTTATTGAGTTCGATAGCTGTTGCATTGTTGGATCAAAAAACTTAATGCCATTTTTTCAAAAAGTGTCATTTTAGGGGTGAAAAATATCGAAACAAGTTAATTTATTGCTACTGCTACATTTTCAAATTCTGTGAAAAGTAGAAGGTTCTACTGTCTCCGAGACTCAATTTTTTCTGTTTTTTATACTTGTTACTCTTTATTGACACTGACAAGAATTTTGTCGCCCTCGAGGTCGATCTTAATATCACACTGTTAATATTTTTTTGCAAAATACCTACTTTACTTACTAAGGGCCGGCATTTTCACCTCGAGATAATACTAGCTGCCGGTTAATTGTTATATGTTTAATATTTCAATGGGAATCTTGATGAGAATTAACCGGCAGATAGTCTTATCTTGGGGTGAAAATACCGGCCCTTAATCCTATTGCTTCCACTTTTTGGCGTAGGGTTGCAAAATAAAGAGACCTTGTACCTATGTTACAATAATTATTGAAGATCAATTAACATTTTGTAATTTGTGATAAATTAAGAATAAATCTTGAACTGCACCAAAATTACTGTATATGTGGTAATTGATGTTACAATCTGAAAATTGTAAGAAGTAATGCCATAAATGTTTTCATATTAAGTACTTACAGTATAGAAAAATGTCCAATTAAGTATAAAGAATCCATTGTTAGAAAGCTTGAACTTTGTATTCAGAAAACGTAGAGAAATTAATTGCAGGTTTTGAATATTTACATCATTCGTCTTACTTGTCAAAAGATAAGTCGTCCACGTTTCTTGAAATGAATTAGCAATTGAATTAGCCTACGAATATAACAATGTTAAATGGAACACGCTATATAGTTTAAATTAACTTCGTATTCCGTAGAAGCACAGGCATCAACCAGGATATATAACCATAACACGAAAAATAGCACAGCAGTCGTGTGATACAGGATGAACAATATCAAATCATCAATCGTTTGATTAAACAATATGTATAAACTGTAGTATATTTCGTAAATGATATAGGTGAACCATGCAGCCATTGAAGCTACTGTGTTTGGACCAAATATTTTGTCAAGTTTTTTCATACGAACGATTATATCATAATGATTCTGGGAGCAACGTTGAATTTCCTTAAGAAACCAAAATCCTCTTTTAGTAATTTCGGGTTTCTTTGTTTCTGGTTTTCTTTTCGGCGGAAATATCGAGACTAATACTTCTCGAGATCTTAGCGCTTTTTTCAATGAAAAATTTATTGCTGTGAGTTGGTTACGATTATAATCCAATATATCTTTAAAAAACATGTGATTAAAACAGTTTATTATCACGGGAACAAATTGTATCAGCATGAATATTACGTGCAGTTTGTCATTTACGGACATTAAAATTATGTATAAGACTGTGACTACCCCCATAGTAAATGTTGCCCATTTATTTCTTATAATATCTGTGGGATGATCCACATTTTCATTGAGGTTGAGTAATATTTCTTCAAGTATTTTAGCTCTTCGTCGAAACACCACAACAGTAGCGTACATGCATGCATAACATGTTATTTGTGTCAGTAAGTCAAAATATTTAAAAATTTGATTAACACCAACATATGCAAAGAATACGTCGATGTTTATCATTGCTAACGCATGAAGAGCGATGTAAAGGATGTAAATGGGCGCATGCCACAAATATATAAGTTTTGATTTTTTGGAGTCGTGTCGTAGCTCAAGATGCACAATTCCCATAAGTTTGTAGACAAATTTTATTATCGGCGGAATTGTTTCCTGTAAGGGCATTACGACGTTATAAAGTAACTGGGTCTTTTGACTAATATTACCTAATCGATTTAATTAATTTAATTCATGTTTACATATTTAAGTTGATGAACTCATCCAATTTGTGTATTTGTCTATTTTTACACTCGTATTGTCTATTAGGTACGGTCGTAATTTGAATAATTGAACACAATTATAAAATTGTCTTTACTTTACAATAATATGTTCCTTATATATTTAATAATCTCTTCACCTCCTGATAAAACTATTGAAACTATATGGCTAGGAACTTTTAGATTCAGATAAGTTTAGGTAACTGGAGATAAAAGAAACCGTCTTTTAGAGAATATTTTTGAAATAAGATGCAATGAATAAAAGACTATTTTACCTACTTATATAGTAGTCCAAATCCTGTAAGGTTATATGGCGGCAATAAAATTTGTAAATAATCCTAATAGGTCATTACCTGGGGTTTTTCCCGCACTGCACCTTTGGTAGCTTCGCAGGCCCGGCTTCAAAATTTCTTTCCCCAATGAAATAAAATTAACATCAGAAAATTTAATTAATTTAATTAATAATTTATTAAGACTATACCTACAATTAATACATCAAATAATTACGGAAATAGAACAAGATACACGCTGGAATCGTATATAATCGATGCGGCCTCGACTGGCGCTAAGTTTGGAGTCCGGCTCTGGCAGCTCAGCAAAGGCTTTACCTGGTTTGTTTACATTATCATCACTGCTGGCCCATTGTTCCCTCAATTGGCTTTTAGACAATGCAAAATTTTTATGAGGGCCATATGACCTTACAGGATTTGGACTACTATACATAATGTTACTCGTTGTTGTCAAGTACATAGCCAATTTTATTTTGAGTATTGTTAAAATAATCACAATCCTGAGATCTGTCCTAGTATCTAAGTAGGTACAATAAATAAGTTAAGAAGTAGGTACATACTTATTCGAAGTTGTTTTCGTTTAATATACATATGTATAACCAAGTATAACTAATAGCAACTACTTCATTTTCCATGTATCTTCAGTTGTATCAGAACGACCACATATATGGTAATCGACGTTATTATCTGTAAGACAAATAAAAAACATGAAATTTTTGAAAATATGTAGATTCTCACTTACTGTATAAAGTAACGTACGGTCTAAAGGGAAGAATTCGTTAGCTGTGAGTTTGAGTTTTGTGTTCAAAAATCGAATAGAAACCAATTGAAACATGCTAACATTTGCGTTTGATTCTTCTTCTAATAGACACTTATGCATTAATTTTTGCGTATGTACCACTGTAGCATTAGCCTGACAACATTCTAAATATACAGTTATTTCTGTATTTAGTATTTTACCTCATTTTCAACGTGACGATATGAGTCAATAAAGATAAGCAGCCACGAAACGAAAAAGAGTAGAACTGTAAAATGGTAAAAGAAAAATTTAATAAAATCACCCATAGTTTTGTTAAACCATGCGTATATAATGTAATATAGTTCATTTATAACAAATGTAAACCATCCTGTCAAGGATACGATTGTGGTTGTTGAAAAGAACTCGTTTATTTTCTTTACTGAGCTCACTAATTCGTAATGTTGATATGAAATGTCATTAATACACCGTAATAACTCTTGAACATTTCTCTTCCTAAATTCTTCGGTACAATGAATATTCATAAATAAAATTCTTGAAGGTGCACTATTCCTGTCTAAAGTTTGATTTAAAGCAGCAAAATAATGTCTGAAATAATTCAGAATGTCTCTCAAAAACACATGGTTGAAGCAGTTAACTATTAAAGGTGTTAGTGCTAATAGCATCCACGGAACAGATAAATCAGAAATCACCTTCAGCGACAGTACATGAATGATATTTATTGCCAACATCCAGATATATATCCTGTCCTTAACTTGACATGAAGAATAATTGAATTGAAGAAAAATTTCACTTTTTAACATGTGTGACAATTTCTTCCTGCGGTGATAAAAAACCATTATTGTAAGTATCATACATACGTTACAAAAAATTTGGCATATTGAATCTAAGAATATGAAAAGTGTTGTTGCCCCAGGATAAACAAATAATTCATAGGATGACCCTGATGTTAACAGGTCGTAGACAAGGTATATGTAAGCTATATATAGGGGTGTGGGCCAAAATACTGAATAATCAAACATTGGATCTTTGCTTCTCAATGAAAACTGCACAATACCCATGATTTTGTACAAAAACATCATCCATGGAGGAATAATTTGCAGGACGGACATTGTAAGGTGTCCAATAATACTACGATAAGTAATTACATTTTGACGAAACCTCTGTCATAGTCCATTTATTTAATGGCTGCAATTAGTTAATGTAGGTACAAGTACAATAGAAATGTCGGTAGATAACTAGGTACGAATTAGGGAATTTGATGGGTGCATTAGATATCTAATTCTTAAATGTTCAAGATGAGCTTTTAGAGTTTATGAACAAACTCATGCGAGTGTAACCAAACAGATTTTTATTTCTAAACGTAGGCTGTACATAAACCATCTTAAAACCATTTTAAATTACGGCAGAGGTCAAAATGATTTGTGTTTTTTACTCAATAGGACTGAAAGGTTTTTACTTATTCAACTCCTATTTGTATTTTATGAGTCATACGAGTAGTGGTCCTGAGGTGAAAAAGGTGGAGGCGCCGCGCCGCGCCGAGATGGTTTGAAATTATCACCTCTATCGTTATTGATTGTGAACTATTGATATTTTATTTACCTTGTATGTGTATGCCAAGTTTAATTATTAAACCAAATTATTGTTTAAATCTGTTTTCTATTATAGGTAATAAAATCCTGAGGTAAAAATGCCATTTCATTTATTGTTATTATTTAATTTTTGTTGTAATTTCCGCTTGCTTAATAAATTATTATTATTATTATTATTGTCGTAGTTTGAAATTGCCACCATTCGTGTTATTGGTAGAGAATTGATGATATTTTACCTTTTATTTATTGATACAGTTTAGTTACTAAACCAAATTAATAAACTTTAAATTGAAGCGACTCTTCGGAATTATTCTTACTGTTTTCTATATACCTATTGAAGTCTCTATATAAAAAGCCACTGGAAGATGTACATCAATGCGATGTGTATCCCTGTAGATGTTTATCACGTTAATGGGTAATGTGGGGGCCGCCTGAATTTACCGGTGGAATCGGGTGCAGATTTTACCTGCACCTAATAGTAGTGCACACGCACAGATGTGTCAAAAAGGCGAATTGTTGATGAAAAATACAATATTAAAAAACGGTGAATTGGGATGAGAAACCTGAAATAGTCCTTTACAGTGTTTGCAGTAAAAAATTAATTAATAAACACAAAAATTATGCGATTTCTGTAGAATTAGCACTATAAGCAAGAATAAAGGACCCCGCACGTTTTATATGGAAAAGTGGCTTTCGGTGAAATTGTCTGAATTTTTGATATGTTGTAGTTTTCATGATTCTGAACAAAAGTTATCATTGTGCCAACCTCCTAACATGGACAGTTTTTGCTACAAAAAATCCCGAAAATAGAATTGTGCCATAAGGTTTATACACATTTTTGGGCCCACCGTTTGCTACTCTTCCCGACATAACATTAAAATACGCCCAAAAGGCTTCCATATAGACGCATGTTAGCAATATGGGTAAGAAAGGTGCCTCTGAACTTATCATGTAGCATTATGATGGCAAAACGGCCGATTCCATTTTCGCTACATGTACACTGCCGATCAATTGAAGTGATGCACCCGAAAATTTAAGTCGAATTCAAAATGCAATACCTCCGTAAGGACTCGATGGATTTAAATGGGCTTTTTTTACCGGAAAGCATATTTCATTGGTTATTACTCAGTATGTTGTACGTTTCACCCAAACCCCCTTTATGTGATATACAGGGCGTCAGATGTAGGCACTAAAACTGGCGGAAGTTTAGACCACTCCCGATTCTTGGAAAAAAAATTCAGATTTTTTTTGACTTGTTTACAGAACGCACCAGGTCCATGCCTCGAGACCTTTTTTTCAATTCTCCTCTATTCTTTTCAATTGGGGCGCACTGACAAAAAATTTGTTTTTCCGTGGACCGCTAATAACGCTGTTTCCTTATGGCAAATTTTAAATTTGTTGAGGGTATTGTAACCCAAAAACTTCACTCTTGAATACCATGACTTCGAAATTGACCTAAGTCAGGATGTCCCAGAAAAGGGGGCTCACTGAAATGGAGGCAAATTTATTCTGCCTACCAATTGAGCTGTAATTGAAAGCAAATTTAAGTTGACACTATGCATTCATAGAGCCATTCATCCTAATTATTTTAAGATTCACTCTGCTTGGATCCGATTAAAATTATCGATGCTGATATCTGTTCTTTGGTTGACGGCACAAAGCACTCATCTCTATAGAGATTCCAGTTAAATAGCGGCATTTTGGCCCAGTCACGTGACTTATATTATTTCTGCTCCCAATCCAGAGATGTCGCGCCAATAAAAACAAATATAAAATGGGTTTGATTAGTGAGATGTAACTCAAACATTTTTACAGTAGCTAACGCAAAGCAGGCTACTTATCTTCTTGTCTTTTTAATTTGACAAAGCTTTCTGACTGTCACAAAATTAGTATTGTATTTGTGAATCGTTTTTAATTGTAAGTGATCAGTTTAGTTTGTCTCTAGTTTAGTTAGTTATGTGTTCGTTCTACTATATTGAGTTCTTATGTTTACGGTGTAGAGACTCAAATCAAAGATTTTTTGTGTTCGTTAATCAAGAAAAGTGGCAATGGGAATTATAAAGTCCTATGGTCTTTATGTGATGGTCCAACTTAGTAGACATCGTTTGCTGAATGCCGAAGCATAGAAAGCGACCAGACTGTGTGATTTTGGGCACTACTTGAACCTTGTTTCCAATATTTCATGGTTTTATAGGTATAACCCTCGGTCGGACTCGGAGATTGCATTTTTTGGAACTGTTTCAGTTTTAACTTGTATTTAATTAAACAATGGTCTAAACTGCTGCTCTGAAACCTTTTATTTGTACCGAGTTTTTAATTTTATTTGATTATTTTTGCCAAGGTACATTTTAAGGAAAATTTTTAATTCCGCTCCCAATCACCAGAGGCGCTACTCTTTTTGATCCAAGACAAATGTATGGCCGTCGTACGTCTATAGAGTGAGTGGTCTGTGGGTTGACGGTTTTCGGACAAAATGCAGCCATCTTGCACGCCTGTATTTTCATGAAACCAAGGCAACGTAAATTTTGACAAAACTGTCACTTGGCCTAAAGAATAGTTACCTTATCAACTAATATGGCTCCGTGTTTGAATTTTCGTCACCTTGGTTTCATGAATTTAAGGCCACACATTTTAACCGAAAACCGTCAATCAAAGAAATGGTATCAGCAAAGCTAATTGTAATTCGATTAAAGCGGGGAGCATTCTAACATGATCAGGATGAGTAGGCCTCCATTTCAGTCGGCCTCCTCTTCTGGGACATCCTGACTTAGGTCAATTTCGAAGTCATAGTATTCGAGAGTGAAGTTTTTGGGTTACAATGCCCTCAACAAATTCAAAATTTGCCATGCAGAAAGAGCGTTATTAGCCGTCCACGGAAAAACAAATTTTTTGGCACTGCGCCCCAATTAAAGAGAATAGAGGAGAGTTGAAAAAAAGGTCTCGAGGGATGGACCTGATGCGTTCTGTAAACAAGTCAAAAAAAATCTGACATTTTTTTCCAAGAATTGGTAGTGGTCTAAACTTCGGTCAGTTTTTAGTGCCTGGATCTGACGCCCTCTATATCACATAAAGGGGGTTTGGGTAAAACGTATAACATACTGAGTAATAGCCAATGTAATATGCTATCCGGTAAAAAAAGCACATTCAAATCCTTCGACTCCTTAGAGAGTTATGGCATTTTGAATTCGACTCAAATTTTCGGGTGCATCACTTCAATTGATCGGCAGTGTAGTTCTTATGGGAAAAGTTCTATTTTCGGGATTTTTTGTAGCAAAAACTGTCCATGTCAGGAGGTTAGCGCAATGTTAACTTTTGTTCAGAATCATGAAAACTACAACATATCAAAAATTCAGACAATTTCACCGAAAGCCACTTTCCATAAGAATCGTGCGGGGTCCTTTACTGCAGTTAAGTAGAAATACCAAAAGTGACATGGAAAATAAGACCGTTTTGCAAATTTATGTTTTGGAGAGGATGAAATATTGTGAAGATTGTGGAAAAGTTGTAAAGAGTGAAAATATAATCCAAATGAGTAAATGATGAGTAGGTAGTTATCAGAAAAAAAACAAAATACGGCGAATTTTGTAAAATGGCGCTCAGTGGGTTGAAAAATTGCGAAGGGGGATGCAAAGTCAAGAGGGGTGAAGATTGACTGTGATTTAGTAGAATTACAAAATATAACACGAAAATATTTAAGCCAATAATACAATTTAGACTTTTGGCGGGTTGAAATATACAGGGTATCCCTCGACGAGCGTCAGTTAGCCGTATCTGGAGAACTGTTTCTAGCATCATCTTGAAAATTTGTACACAAGGGTTTCAATTAATTTTGAATCAACGTAAAATATTTTCATCAATGGCGCACTTCCGGTTATACCGGAAATAGGTACTAATTTCCTTATTTTAGATGGAACACCCTATATATTATGATATTTTTGGATTCCACGTTTCATTTTTGGTAAATTTTTACTAAGAATTGCTATGCCAAAAATCAACCATTTTTGAGAAAATCAAGAATTTCGCTGTTTTATGCCAAGTGCAGGCCTAACTTCAAAAAGTTGTAACATCTTTACAGTATGAAATGAGAAAACGATATATTAATTTGACATGAAGACTAATGTAGGGTGTATCCGCCCCTGGACTCAAATTCGGTGAAATACATACAAGGGTGTTCTATGCAAATTCTTAAACATCATCAACTTCATTGGCCAAAAAGTAAATTTTTTCAAATGTAATGCCCCAACTATCTTATGGCACGTCGATGCAGAATTTAATTGTCTATCATTTTAGTCTATATGTTTGCCATATTTAAATAAACAGTTTTTGTGATATTTCTAAGTAAATATTTGGAATTGGACCAAAATTTCATATTTTAAAACAGGATTAAAATACGTTTAAATTTTCATTTGAGCAGCCATAAGGAACAATAAAGGCTCCTAAAATCATAGCTAACTTTGGTTATTAAATCGTGCTAAATATGAAATTTTGGTCAAATTCCAAATACTTAGAAATATCATAGGCACAGTTTTTTTAAATATGGCAAACATGTAGACTAAAATGATAGACAATTAAATTCTGCATCGATGTGTCATAAAATATTTGGGGCATTCCATTTGAAAAAATTGACTTTCTGACCAATGAATTTGATGATGTTTAAAAAATTTGCAGAGAACGCCCTGTATGTATTTGACCCAATTTGAGTCCAGGGGCGGATACACCCTACATTAGGCTTCATGCCAAATTAATATCGTTTTCTCATTTCATACTGTAAGGTTGCTACAGCTTTTTGAAATTAGGCCTGCACTTGGCATACAAAAGCGAAATTCTTGATTTTCTTAAAAATGGTTAATTTTTGGCATAGCAATTCTTAGTAAAAATTTACCTAGAATGAAACGTAGAATCCAAAAATATCATAATATACAGGGTGTTCCACTTAAAATAAGGAAGTTAGTACCTATTTCCGGTATAACCGGAAGTGCGCCATTGACCAAAATATTTTACGTCGATTCAGAATTAATTGAGACCCCTGTGTACAAATTTTCAAGATGTTGCTAGAAACAGTTCTCCAGATACGGTTAACTGACGCTCGTCGAGGGATACCCTGTATACTTATCTATTGTTGCCTTATTGCAAAGGAGGCTAGAAAATTGTAAACTGAATCAAAATTAGTGCAATTTATTACCGAAGAAAACCGAAACTACCAGAATTTTGCATAATTAACACTCAGGGGGTGGAAAAATCGTAAAGGGAAATGATAAATGAAAGGGGATGAGAATTAATCGTAATTAAGTAGAATTACAGACAATAACACGAAAATAAGTCAATTATGCAAATCAAACTTGTGGGGGTTGAAATACTTACATACCTACCTATTGCGAAGGTTGCTGAAGAATTATAGAAGGTAAACTGAATCCAAATACCTAAGTCCAACATTCTTCAGTGAAAATTCGAGTTTCCACCCCTAAATTTCATTCCCTTCAATAAATTTTTCCTAAAATTCACTCCTCTTTTCTCGAAGATGCAATGTGTAAGACCTCACAGTTTCACAGAAGGTATTGCTTCTCTGAATCAAATTACAGGGCTTCATTAACGTTTCAAACCCTAAACTCCAACCCCCTATTTCACCACCCCCACATACTCTAAAAAAGCTGTGTTTTCAATTTCACTCCTAGTCATTGGAAAATTGCGACAATTTAGAGATTCATCTTTTCACCCCTTCATGACTTCATCCCTTTATGATTTACAGGGGTCAGTTAATTTCTATGGTGTTACATAACGTCTTGCGTATTTACTTACTTCGGTTGTTCATAAATAAATCAATAAGATTTCAGAAGAAATAAATGAAATGTGTTTATCCGTTTGCAAAGTGTTAGAGGTTGTTAGTGGCCTAGGGGTTCGTTTTTGGTTGAAAAGTAATAAGACCTTTTTTCAAGGGTTGACCGAAATCTATGGAATCCCCTAATTTTATACCTCCATTTACTTGAAGAAATTTCCAGTTTCAACACTTAAATTTCATCCCCTTTGTTAGTTGTGAAAATTTGCCCATCCACCCAGTGTAACTGGAAGTTAGCACACCAAATTCTGCTTGAATACACTTAATAGTTTTTCGGTTCTTATATTTTTGTGTTTCTGCATGTTAGGGGTTGTAGCACCTTTAAGGGTGGCTTTTCTAAAATATGAATAACACATTTTTTGAATCATTAACGAAAAGCTATCGCATGAGGCCAATTTCTACCAATACTTATTAAGCGGAATTTTGAGTTACAACCTCTAATTTCCACCCCTCTGCCCGTTTTTGCGGAAAAAACATCCACCGCAAGACTTCGTCGAAATATATGTGTGCGTTGTGTTTTAATAGCTGCATTCAACCCTTGCGGAGTTATCAAATTTTGTATGGTTTTCATCCTAAACTTCATCCCCAGACGTTGGCACCCGTTCGCCTTCAGCAGGTTTGAAGGCCGAACGTGCATACCAAGATTCACCAAGATGCCTCCAGTAGTTTTCACCCCTAACTCCCACCCCGTTGGTCCGATGTGGCCCAAAAGCAATCCCCGCCGAGTATTTAGGGATACGCAACTGTGTACCAAGTTTCAGCTCGATATCTCAATCCGTTCTCAACTTATCCGCAGACTAGACGAGCGAGCAAATAATCAAAGACAAGAGTACCTCCGCATTCTGCTACGGCACTTAAGGCGGTGCAGGTGCAGGGATAATTTGGAATTAACACGATTCTTGTTAATGAGTAGTGAATGATAAATTGTTATTTTATAATAATAGCTGAAAGATACATTATGCAGCCAAATATACAACCGTCTATCATAGCAACCGCCAACCGAGGGAAATCGAAAACTTTTTATAGGTGTTTTTAATTTTATTTTTAAGCAAATGACAAACCCAGACATTTTCGT
This sequence comes from Pycnomerus fuliginosus, assembly GCA_963924575.1. Classification (NCBI taxonomy): domain Eukaryota; kingdom Metazoa; phylum Arthropoda; class Insecta; order Coleoptera; family Zopheridae; genus Pycnomerus; species Pycnomerus fuliginosus. Next base: position 17,574,259 of record OZ004619.1, on the reverse strand, counting down.
CGAGGACACCCTGTATATGGCAAATAAATAAAACTGTAAACAATTTGATGGCAATAAATTTTTATTTGAGACATTTTTTACAAGAGGAAAAGTTGTGATTGAAGCAAATGGTAAACACTAAGCAAATAATTATTATTTAAAACCATTTTTACAAGATTTAATGTAATCAATTGCATACCAGGTGCCGCATTCAAGACGATCCAGTCCTAATAACACTTGAACGGAATCAGATATCGACTTGGTTTTTCGACTTTTAGTCCATTGAGCCCGAGGACATGTTTCAATGTAATTTTAACTTTGTTCAATTTGTGCGGTTTATCCCCACTCCTGTCATGGTTGTGCTCTCAAATGCCAACATACCTCTTATCAAATGAAAGCTCTTGAAAAATACTATTCATTGTTCTAAATAGTTTGAGAATTTATTAAACTGTTTTCATGTTAGCGACAAAAATTTATTGTTTTTAAATTAATTATAAATTAAAATGTGACTGATTAGAAGTCAACCGATTTTTGTTCGTTTATAACTTTTTTGGAGATTTTATTGTAGCTGTCATAGATTTCCAATAATCAGTCATATTTTTAGTCCACATACCATCAAATTTTTCATCGAATTTTTCAAAGCTTTCCACGGATTTCTAGTTTGTAATTAATTCAAATACATCACATTTGTTGGTGCACGTAAATAGTGGTTTTTTTTCGACTAATTAAGCTCCGTCAATCATCCTGTCGAATCCAGAGAACTAAACAACCATACTGGAGTAGACGAAAACATAAGTAATAGTAATATTATGATTTCGCGTGTACAAAAACTATATCGTGGAACTTCTTGAACAACTTGGCAGTTCTTAAAAATCAATATCGAAGGGTCAATGTCTGCTAAAGATCCTTTGACGGAATATTTAAGGAAACGTAAAGTATGTCTTTGATTTGCAATCCCCGAACACAATCCTTTTACAAAATAAATAGGCCATCAGTCGGCAGAGAAATCAAAAGTGAGTTAAATCATATAAGCGCTTTTTTTTGTATTAAAGGGTTTATTCAAGTGTACGTTTTAAGGATTGTGATTTGCGTAAAAAATTCCGACCGGAAGTTGGGAATTTTTGGTCAGAAAGGTAAATTTTTTCTCTTATTACCAATACAGTGGCGCCAACCACAACTCTCTTCTACATCTAATAGTTTCGGAGATACGGCGGTTCAAATTTAGTGCAAAAATTTCGAAAATTGCCTAAAAATGGCTACTTTTTAAATCTTGACTCGTCAAACATTTGTATATATACGTGAAAACGCATATTTATTGCCTTTTTTGACGTAGACTATATTGTAAATAAGACGCTCGCAACCGCAACTCTTTTTCCACAGAATTTGTAAATGTAAGCAACTATACAAAATTGCCTAAAAGGAACAGAAACAGTTATAATACTGATACAAATCTGCCCCTAAAAAATTAAAGAATATATGCAAAGACAAATGCAAGAAACGAGAAACAAGTGATATAATATTAACTTAAAATTAAAATTTTTTGAACAAGAAAAAAAACTTGTCAAATAGGTCAAAATAAATCTGAGTCAGAGGTCGGGTGTGTGGGCGGTGGTCGCATTGCGCTCGGCGCTTATTTACTAAAATCTAAAATACAAATGTGCAACAGCTATCGAATTCCATATCGATATTAATAATTGCTCTTTTTCTAAGAAAAACTCAAAAAGGGGCTTTTTTGCCTCTAAAATGTCAATTTTCGAAAAAATAGCACCAAGAATTTTGATCCGGGAATGCAACGGCTATTGAATCCGCCAATAAGAATATGCTTTTTTGTAAAATAGATTCAAGAAAGGAACTTTTTGGTACTAAAAGGGAATCTTTGGAAAAATGGCGTTAAGGTTTTCGACTCGAAAAAAATCAGCTACCAAATCCGGTAATAAAAATATAGAGTTCACGGCACCCTTTTTTGGCTAAAAGGGCATCAAGTGTGAATACATTTTTAGATGCAGAATTCGAAGAGCTTTTATATGGTGCTCCGAAAAATGAGTATTTGCATTTAAATTTTTATCCATGACAGACAACTTGTCGCTGTCCCCATATTTTTTAACCTGCCCAACGCTATACAATTTAAAAAAAATACCGTCTTTGCACATCAACTTTTAAATTTTAAATGCAAACCCCCATTTTTTACATCACCATCAGAAAGGCGTTCAAATTCTGCTTTCAAAGATGTATTCACTCTTAGTGCCCTTTTGACCAAAAACTAAAAAATTCGAGATATTTATCGGACTTTAAAATCGCGGTACAGCCCAAGCCCCTAAACCGATTTTGCTGAAATTTTGCGCATGGGGATTGATTTGTATGTACGTCGAAGAGCTGAAATTTTTTTGGATTCAATCAACCCACGGAAAGTGCTATTTTCGCACACCAATTTTCAAATTTTAAATTATTTTCTCATTTAACCATCCAAAATAGGTTTTTGAAAGATTTATTGTCACTATCAGAAAAGTCTTCAAATTCTGGTTCTAGACAAAATTCATTCGCATTTAGAACCCTTTGGGTGAAAAAATCGAAATTTTGTAATAACACTAAAACCACGTTATAGCCCAAACTACTGGATCGATTTGGCTGAAACTTGGTACATGGAGATTAGGTGACCCGTTGAAGAGCGGAAAGGCTTTTGGGAGCAATTGGTCCACGAGAAGTGCCATTTAGGCATATCTAATTTAAAATTTTAAACACAAGACACGGAAGGGGAGGTTCCAGCCGCTTCTCTGCTGCCAATTTTTGCTATGCTACTTGCCATAGCGGGTATCAAAGTGACGAAATGCTCCCGTGACCTATTAACAGATAATAGGATAAAATATTACAAACAATTTGCTTACAAACTTAGAACAAAGGATCTATCTATATTGCCTATTTTATTTCTGTTTCATAAATGAATCATAATTTAACCAGCTAACTAGCAAGTATCGAACCCATTTTCACTCGCGTAATAAATCCGAATCTCGGCGGTAGGTTGCGGTAGTGTATGTACCTAAATGAAATATAAGTAATCACACCTACAGTTTATGTTAAAATTAATAAAATGTCAGGTGTACAATATACTTATCTAGTACCTATTACAGTTATTTAGCTTAAAGAAACAGATTTCTTTATTACTCTGATTTTAATGAGTCTAGTTTGACTTTGGTGTAAGCTTTTGAGTAGAATTTTAAAAACAAAATGAAGAAAATTAATGCTAATGCAAAAGGAATCAACCCAATGAATATGGGAAAATCACACTCTATAAAACAGAGTTGACACGCATGAACCATAATACAACCAAACTGAACTAACTGTATTTGAGTGATATACTTTTTCCACCATAAGTATTTTTGAACACCAGGGCCAAATGAACTGAGGAAGTAATACGTATACATAATAACATGGACGAAAGAATTAACAAATGATGTGAAAGTTCCATGACCTTCTGAAAATAAAAAATCAGTGTTTTATCCAGATTCATCCATACCTCTCACCTGGAGCAAATTTCAGAAAAATCCAAACAATGGTCGGCATAACAGCATGGTGAAAAACGTGCAGCTCGGTGACGTGGTCAAATTTTTTCCTCAAAATAAAAAAAAGCTATAGTTTTATCTAGTAAAATCCTTTTTCACTTAACTCACCGTATCCAATAAGTCAAGAAATTTGCTAATAAAATACCACCACATAGCGTTTACGGCCTTAAATTACAATAAAGCTTATTTTTAAAGCGTTTGTGAGTTACAAAAACCTACCCTTAAAGTTCTCGGAGAATCCGTACGATCAATGGGCTGACATCGGTAACTATACTCTCCTGTAAGCCATCCCGACATTGCAAACTAGAAATTTTTTGTTACTTTAATTAAGTTTGAAAAATTGTGTTAACTTGCTTCAAAAAACAAATAGGAATTTAAACCAATCTGTAGTAAATTATACATCATTATTACCCATTTCAATTGGAACGGCATCTTGTCTTTCATAAGCCTAGGACCTAAAATCTGAAAATATCATTTTGGGTATTGATAACTAACCAAAAATATGTACCTTAACAAAATATAAATAAAACATTGTTATTATTACTGTTACGTAAGAAGAATGTGCCATAAGTGGAAAATCCGAGACCCGGGGATCTAGAACAAGAAACTAATTAAATTTATGTTATAAAGCGGAAAAATGGTTAGGTACCTTCATGCCTGTGAACAAAATTCTGAACAGTACTAAAAAAGTCTGACACCATTTGATTTGAAGACATTACCTAACTTGTCTCCTCCCTGGATTTTAATTTGTGTGTATAAGTAAACAGATTAACTTTGAGTTTTTATGCTTGCAATGTTCGCTATTATTAGGTACATAATTTAGTGATAACTTTAATTATTCAAACTTATTGTAATTGTCAAGGTTAGTAGTTTTTTATACTGCAATTAAAACAAGAACATTTATAGCGCATTTATTTTGATTTTCAATTGGAAAAGCCTGGGAGTCGAACTCGTGGACTTTTCACAGTAAGTACAGGGTTGCTACAGATGATTGTAACATCGCAAGTGACTTTGCTGCTTTGTTTTAACATTTAATGAGTGTACCGGGTGATTCTGTTTGGTATTCGCCCCCTTGTAACTTTTTTATTTTAACGGACAAATATGTAGAGCAGAGCCATATACCGGGTGTCAACGAAACCAGGCTCACCCCTCTTTTTTCCGTATTTCTTGAAATATTCGAATGAAATTTGGCACACATATATAGCATGAGCATGATAAACTGCATCATTTGACATTTAGAGCAATTTTGAGTAACTTCCAGTTTCAGCGGAAATGAGCCCTACTTTGAAATTTTGAATGGAACACCGTGTATATCTTAATATTTTCGAGTTCTATGTTAAATTCTGAGTATGACAGAATATATTTTTTTAAATTTTAACTCGTTTTTTATGTCTAAACAATGTAACTTTTGCAGCTCTTGAAAAGAAGAAATGTTCAAAAAGACTTTCCCATCTTTCAAAAATTCGTTTTTCTTCACTTCTGGCAATTTTTAGGAAAGGTAGGCCCCCTTGGACAGCTAATCCTAATCCTAATCCTATCACAGTTGCTGAACGCAGGTACAAATAGAAAACAAATTATAGCTTATGTTGTCGATCTGTGACTTGACGCACGTAAATTATTCAACGAACAAAATTTTTCAAAATTAGCTTAAGACAAATTTTTGATAGTGTAGAACGAACTGTTAGTAATTTTTGATCCAATAAAGCTTGCTGGGATTATTTTCTTTAAATCACACAAACACATTTATTCCAAATATTTTTAAAAATATTGAAAATAGATATAGCGAATGCTAATACCAGTCTAAAGGAAATTTAATTTTGCATCTTTTAGCCATATAAAATTGTGGTATTCCTATTTAAAGAAATTATGTTGCGGACAATTTCTCTTTGCCATTTAAAAAATATATTTTTCGCCATATTGTTAAATTAACATGATCAAGTGAGACATCAAAAGAAATATCAGAACTGCTAGTTTCAGCCCTCCAAGTTTGGTTGCTTAATCCTCAATCGTTTGGAAGATACAAGTTTTTCTATTACGCATTGCAAATCAATTTTTAAATACAAATTTTGACATTATGTCAAAAACGGTGACTGTTAGGTGGCAAAACGTAGGTGCGATAAACTCACAATTAAAAGGCGAGTTCGAATCTAAAATAAAAACGAGGGCTTTCTATTTAAAATTACAAAAGGGACGGCCAGTTTCGGTAGAACCAGAAGTGCCGGGGGCGTTTGTTAATATTTTAATTTTGGTGTGCGTGGGCGATTATGGTATAATACCTACCAAATTTCAACATTCTACTACAAGTGGATCCCCAAAAGTTTCTTCGTGAATCACCCTGTATTTATATGTTTTTATGGACACAGATCTAAAACTCCAAGACTACCGCCCACTGCCCACTAAAAAAGCATTAACATTTGAGACGGGAGGCTTGTGCTATATTTAGATGTCTCTTTTTAACTTTTAAAACGCGGATGGTTGGGTCTACTTGTTTCAGGATTCATAAGGAAGTTTCTCATTTTCTCTAACTACTTGAAAGAAGAAGAATAGCCAATTTTATTTTAAAGTTTGAAGTAACTAGCAAACTATTGGTTTTTGCTCACAATACGAACGAAATTAAACTCTTTAGATATACAGGATGATTCACGAGGATTGTTCATCAGAGTGTTAGTCCTTAGGCGATTACCTAGCAGTTTGGTTTAATTGAACATTGAATAGTCACGATAATCACAAACTTTCGATAGGTCAACCTAGGCCCAGTAAGCACAACCACGTTGAAAAAGCGTTATGTTACGACTATAATTTTGCAAGAAACGTTGATTTTAAACATCAAATAAACGTGTCAATGTCGCCGAAATTAACATTACTTTCAACCAAAATTATAACAAATTTTCAACGTGTTTTTCAAACGCTATCATTTAGGTATTTGACAACTTCAAATAATATGTTGACTAACAACGTGTAATATACGTTACAACGATTCCTGCTAGTGAACCAATTTTAAACGTGTCTTTTCAAGATTGATATTCGGTTATTCGGCAACTTGAACAATACGTTGACCGATAACGTGCAATAGACGTTACATATCACATGGCTAAAAAAGACCTAATGGAATTTAAAGCCCAGAACTATAGTTAAGTGGGCCGAAATCCAGCATTAACCTTGGGGTGAAGTTCTTTGTCGGTATATCTCTTAAGGTTTAATCAACGTTAGTCAGACAACGTATTGCGTTTTCGTTACATTTAAAATTAATGCATACCTACTTCTAGCCGTGGCTGAAAAGAGATGTATCAAGTAACGTTTCCTTAACGTTCAAAAAATATTGAAACTCAACCATATACCTAACTATAATAGTAAAACTGGTTGATCTGTTAAGTTGAATCCACGTTAGTAAAAACACGTTGCCTCAACGTTTGTGTTACACTTGAAATCAGTGCATGTCCGACCCGTGATTGAAAAGTAACATATAATTTAACGTTTTCTTAATCTTGAAAACATATCGTTTTAAATCATCTATATTACGATATCAAAGCCTGTTGATCTGCCAAGTTGAGCCAACATTACTAAATAACGTAGAATAAACGTTTTAGTTACACCTGAAATAATACATAATCGTATCTGTGGTTGAATATCAGTTTTTCAGATAACGTTTTCGTAACGTAGAAAAATTACTGTTTAAAATTAATCATATAACGGTGTCAAAATCGGTTGGTTTGTTTAGCTAAATCAACGTTAGTAAAACACGTTATTAATTATACTTAAAATCAACGTTCACTTTTGTGGTAAGTTGAGGAACGGTTGACAAGCAATTTTATTTTTAATTTAGACAAATAGTCCAGGGCAATTAAGATTTGACCCCGGCATAAAAAAAAAAGGTAAAACCTTTTCTAACATGATCGGGACACTCTATTTAACATGTCATAAAAAGTCCCAAAGAATCCCGCGTCGGGTTTGGCCGTAATGGCCGAGGAACCGGTTCAACAGTAAAAATTCTCAAATTTTAGGCTATTTATCCCACCAATTGTGTTTTAATCTTGATATGCCTTTGCAGTTAGCTTGTCAGGAACATTGTGAAACATACTTTATTTAGCTGTGGCAAAAAAAGATGACGGGGCACGCGCCCGAGCGTTCGCGCGGTCCAATAGACGCTTCACGCGAACTGTCCAGGGAGTCGACCGATTTTGATGAAACTTTCAGCGTCGAGGCAGATCGATGTGAGGTTGAAGCCTATTGTTTTTCGCTGCGATCGAACGACCGGACTACCGGAAAAATGCAGATACGGTAAAAACATTGAATTGCAAATATCTCAGTTTTTGTCGGTCTTATGCCAAAATATGTCTTATTCAATGTTGTGGGAAATTTAATTCTCTACAAAAAAGCACATAATCATTTTTTTCATACGACAAATGGTTTAGGCGCTACGGTCGGAGGAAGTTGGCTGCTAAGAGCATGAACATGACAAAAAAAATCGTACTAGAGTTGAGTGCTGAACTTCCTCCGACCGTAGCACGTAAACCATTGGTCGTATGAAAAAAATGATTATGTGCTTTCTTGTAGAGAATTCAATTTCCCACAACATTGAATAAGACATATTTTGGCATAAGACCGACAAAAACTGAGATATTTGCAATTCAATGTTTTTACCGTATCTGCATTTTTCCGGTAGTCCGGCTGTTCGATCGCAGCGAAAAACAATAGGCTTCAACCTCACATCGATCTGCCTCGACGCTGAAAGTTTCATCAAAATCGGTCGACTCCCTGGACAGTTCGCGTGAAGCGTCTATTGGACCGCGCGAACGCTCGGGCGCGTGCCCCGTCATTTTTTTTTGCCACAGCTACATGAAGTATGTTTCACAATGTTCCTGACAAGCTAACTGCAAAATCATATCAAGATTAAAACACAATTGGTGGGATAAATAGCCTAAAATTTGAGAATTTTTACTGTTGAACCGGTTCCTCGGCCATTACGGCCAAACCCGACGCGGGATTCTTTGGGACTTTTTATGACATGTTAAATAGAGTGTCCCGATCATGTTAGAAAAGGTTTTACCTTTTTTTTTTATGCCCGGGTTTCGGCACTTTTTCGTCTAAATGCATTGCACTAAAATACCATTTAGAAGTCATTACTTTTCAATGGTTGAATTTTATAACCAAAAACGTTACTTCAACGAAGCCAACGTTACAATAACGTGAATGGGGGCCAGTCAGTTCAGTTGGACAAATCAATTCGAATTAATAATTGCAAAAGTCCTGATTTTTTGGGGCATGCTTGAGTAAAATTAACACTTTTATAATTAAATGCAAAGAAAATTTAGTGATTACGTTAGTCCAATGATGCGTTCCAAAAATTAGGGTAGTAGGACTATGAGGCATTTTTACGTGGTGGTCCCATAAACAGGTTCAGTAGCTCCATAAAGTTGTAAAACAAACATCCCTGCCCTCTGCGCCCTTTTTGTGGGAAGGCTTCAGGTTCAGGTGTTGTAGGAAAAGAGTAACGTACCTCCTAATCACTTTCTTCTTTGTACAGCATTATAAAATAATGAATTTTATGATTCTTTTGATTGAGGTCTCTATGCTCTCTGAAGCATGCCATAGTATATTAAAAAACACATTTCACAAGGCCAATTATTATCGCACGAGGATGTTTGGACAAAAAGGGCGAAAAGCACGAGTTTTACAAAATACGAGTGCGATACTGGAGCTTTATGAAACACGTTTTTTATACAATTTTTTGACAATTGTTAGACACTATGGTTGTCTAGGTTATGATGCAAACAAAAGCCGTGCTCTAATAGAGCACATTATAGCCCAGGCATTTTAGTCTCGAAATAGGCAAAACCTCGGAAAAAATAATGTAAATCTGAAACTTGGCAGATCAGCTGTATTTGAACTGCTTAATAACATATTAAAACTCCCAAAATCTCCGGTGCCGGCTTCATGGAATTCCAGCCGCTGGAACATCTGGAACACTGAAGAAGTGCAGGTTTGCGCTGGAACTGACGCTACGGCCAAACGGTTAGTCCTATCGGCTTCCAATCGATCTTAAACGATTGTATGAGAAACGGGCTATCTTTTTTAGTGCTTTTCAATGATTTTAAACTGTATCCGGGCCTTCCGAAGGTGGCAAAAGACCGCGAAATAGAGATGAAAATCTTTTTTTTTCAATTTGAAATTAGACGGTTTTCTGTGAGAGATATCGCAAAAATGCACGAAATAAACATTGTAGAGGATAAAGAAAGCTTTCAGACGACACCTTCAGAATATTTCTACGACTAACAGTTTGGCCGTAGCGTCAGTTCCAGCGCAAACCTGCACTTGTTCAGTGTTCCAGATGTTCCAGCAGCTGGAATTCCATGAAGCCGGCACCGGAGGTTTTGGGAGTTTTAATATGTTGTTAAGCAGTTCAAATAGAGCCGAACTACCAAGTTTCAGATTTCCATTATTTTTCCCAGCGCAAACCTGCACTTCTTCAGTGTTCCAGAAGCTCCACCGGCTGGAATTCCATGAAGCCGGCACCGGAGGTTTTGGGAGTTTTAGTATGTTGTTAAGCACTTCAAATAGAGCTGATCTGCCAAGTTTCAGATTTACATTATTTTTTCCGAGGTCAAAATCTAAAACGCCTGGGCTATTAGAGAATGCGTTTGGGTGCTATAAAGTGTTCATTAGGAAACCGAAATAGAAAAAATAGGTACTATTGTAAGACATTTTACGAAACTCAAGTTTTTCAATGGATTTTCTTCCCCTTTAACGAAAATGTTTATGAAAACAACTATTCGCTCATCTTGTAAATTTTAGACTCTTTCAGTATGGGTTTACGGAACGTCCGCTTCCGACATTTCGCCCCCGGACGTTTTGCCCTCGGGACTTTTCGGCCCCTGGGCTTTTCGCCATCGGACATCCGGGGGTGAAAAGTCCCGGGGGGAAAAGTTCCAAGGGCGAAACGTCCGGAGCGAAATGTCGGGTGCGAACGTTCCGTATCCCTTCAGTATGATGGCCATCTGAAGAATTTTTGTAGAGTAAACGGTTTTCAAGAAGAAAAAGATCAGAGGGATCAGGGACTCATGTTCCTCCACCATTTTTTCAAGGCAGCGATGTCACTTATTGCTTAAAAGTCCGACTTAAAAAGTAACAATGATATTTTTGTTATCTTATCATTTTGTGTGGCTTAAAGTTAAGCACCGTCGCGTCGGTGCAAACGAGCGTAAGCTTCTTAGAAGATTCATAATCAACATAAAATTACCACTCAAGGCGAAGTGACGTTATTCCACATTATAACTTCTGCAGTCTACGCCCCATTGAGAAAATAAATGATCTAAATATCAAGAATACTTTTATTGTTAGCTTAGAATTCAATCACTAGACATACATTAATGTTTGTCCGATTTTCAGACGTTCTTAAATCAATATGGGACGTTTTGCTGCAGCGGGAGATGTTCCTTTAAATCCATCATTCTCCTGTTACACTTTAGACCTGATGAAGTCACTCATTAGTATTATTAACCTCAGGAGGGACAACTTACTCGAAATTTTTTCCATTCATTGTGGTAGTGCAAGTTGCATCATCCGATACGTGTTGACAATCTGGTGGTCTTTCACTGGAAGATGAAAAACATAGTATTTTAGCTAAAGCAATAATTTCGTAGGTATAAATGGTGAGCACGAACCTTGTTAGAGAATGCGTATCCAACAGTGTTAGTGGTGCTAAAGTAGTAGGGTTATGGTGATCATCATTGAAAGTACATACGCTTATAAGAACATTATAGTTAATTAATTATCACGCATTGCATAGAAACTCACTTGTCATACTTCTCCTCATTGGTCTTTATAAAATGCCTTAAGCAGTTCTGCACGAAACTCTTCCTGCCTCTATAAGATAAAGTGAGTTAATTGAAGATACAACCTTTATAATATTTACAACTGCGGCCTTGCTTCCTGTTCTGCTTCAGTAGCAGTTGATACCAAAGTGAAATTTCTGGCGGATGTGTAATCATAGTTTCTTAGGGACATGTGAAGATAGTAACTATTTTTGACAGCAGTTTGTACTTCTCCGTTCAAGAAACAATACAAAACCGCGACGAAAAACCCTTGGAAAGTGTTAAGAAAGTAGCTAGTGTACGACCACAAGGCAAATTTCCAAGCTTCTTCGAAATAGTAATTCATCCAAAAGAACACATTAGCAATGCCCATCAGTGGTAACAGGAAGATTGCTGCACGGACGGCTTTTCTGAAATGATGAATATGTAAAACAGGAATTTTATTCAGGTCAAAATTTCATGATATGTATAACGTTAAAACGAAACTCGATAAAGGAAATTGGACTTTAGATAAATCGGCTTAAACTTAGTAAGGCAAACATTGAACACATTTTTGCTGTTATGGTAAGTCGTAAATCTGCCCAGTGTGAATTTCAATTAAAAAATGGACAAAACGGCTTACCTAACTTGTTCAATCTCAGGAGTGCGGCTTTCTCTAAGTTTGACGATCAGCACGCGAATTATGTTGATGAGGAACAGCAGATTTGCCTACAAATAAAGAAATTAATGTTGATTGTATGGACTACAATAATAATTTGGAAATTATTATTAACACGTCCTAATTAATTCTAAATAGTTCCATAGCTATCGACTAAAATAATTGATACCATCATTGTTAAATATGTGCATAATATGGGTACCTACCGCAATTATAAATGAACGAGGTCCTTCCAATATCCAGTACTGCGACCGAAAATAGTAAAATGACCAGTTGCTCCTGAAACAAATTAATATGGCTTGTGTATTTTAAAAACAGGTAGTAGTGCGGTTATTAAAAAACCTCTCGTTATAAATTTAAATGAAACAGCCACTTATCAAGCGGAATTTCGAGTTGCATCCCTTAATTCCCATCTGTTCGATTTTGCAAAAAATACATTCCCGCATGATTTCACCAATATACATATGATGTGTGTCCGTTGAGTTTGAAACAGCTGCGTGCAATAATATTTTTTGTGGTTTTCATCCCCTAAATTTCAACTGCACTATGACTGTACACCAAGTTTCAGCTCGATATCTGAACTCGTCCTCAAGTTATCCGACAAACAAATTAGACGGGCGAGCGAATAATCAAAGACAAGAGTACCTCCGCATAATGCTAAGGCACTAAAAGATTTTGTTGTACCTACGCTGATGAAAATAAATCGTGCATAATAATGTTTCTCTTACCTGGCACAGCATAGCATCGCAATAACCCACGCAGTTGTCATTATGGCAGGAGCAATCCATCCAACATAAAAGTATAACTTAATATAGGAATATTCTTGAAATACTGTCACGGTAATCATGTTATGTAGATACAGCCCTTCTATAAACATCCACACAAACATTGCAGTTTTCGTATATTCCAGCATGGTTGTCCATGTTTCCTCTACATACGCCTAAAAATATACACGAAACTTTAGAGATCGGCAATTAAATAGTACCTACTTAAGTAGGTACATAGTGTTTATTATGAAGGTATCTATTACAATTAGATACGTTACGTTCCGTTTATTTAGAAGAAAAGATTATGTATAATTATCTATATGTAGATGTTGTTAGGAATTTTAATGTGCAGTAATACAATAATTCCTATTCAACAGCAGAAAAGCGGTTGGAACCTTTCATTTCCGTGTAAGTAGGTGGTAGTCAGCTGAACATGTGTAGACCGCTTGTCATTGTGACTAATTTCCCATTTAGTAAATTAAAAAATAAATAAACTATGTAAAGAAATATTTATCCTAACATAAGTTTGACTGGAAAACTAAGATACGACTCCTTTCTGTACAAAAAATTTTCATTTTTCTCTACTGGAAACCGGACCGTAGCTCAGATAAGTTTTGCCAGTGTTGCTAGATTTTGTATGCAGGCCAGGTGCCAGTTGGCAGGCAAAACTCATGTTTTTTCGAGATTGAACACCAGAGTTTCATAAAATATCTACTCGATAGCCGGCCTATGACTAGGAATCACTCTTTTTATAGGTATGTATAAAAGTGTCTATGCAAAAATAAACTGGTTTCATCTAAGTACTATACAGATTTTAACTTAATCGTAACTCTTTTAAGAAAGGTTAATTTATATCCAGAAATGAAATGAGACGTTTTGCGGTTGCTTCTGGAACCTGTGTGGGACTTTCAGTGGGGTTTCCTCTTGAGATCATTTTGATTGCGCTCACTTGCGGTTTGCTTAATTATAATCCTAATCTATCTGACTTTTTAACCTAAAGTAATGTAAATTATAACATTTCATCAAAATGAATAATGATAGGCTTACCAGACCAACCAAACGCCTTCGAAACGAAGCGGGCCACACACGGGCGCTCTTGCATGCGTGCCTTGGCTCCAGAGCTGGGAGTATCTTTAGAAAAAAGTTACTTTCATATAACTAGTTACAAAAAGTAACTAAGTTAATTGGTAAATAGTTACTTTTTTCTCCCTGCGAAAAGTAACTAGTTACTGTACTGAAGTAACTCGTAGTCGTAACTAGTTACTTTTGATAAGTATCTAAAGACATAAAAAATAACTAGTTACTTTTCATGTACTATCTAGTTACTTTTCATGTATTTAGTTACTTTTTATGCAATTAGATACTTTCATTTCATTCATCTGCCCATTGACATTTTCTTTTTATTTACTTTTGAAATTTTGACGCATTGTGAGGTAAGAGAAAATTTGATAGAAATAAGAGAAATCAGAGAATGAAATTGCTCAGGTTTTGCATCAAGACAACTAACTTATGACGTGTTTTTGCGTTTTTCGAAAATCCTAATATTTCACCGATCTCTTCGATATTATTGAAAATCTAGGGTGGCCGTGACCACTTCCGGTCATGTAGAATACATGTTTCAAACTCAGAAAAGATCGTACATTCCGAATCCGTTGAGAAAAAGGTCATTCCATTTGAAAAACAAAGTTAAGGTCATTTCCGGTTAAACCGAAAGTGGAAAAAATTTCGTCAATATACGCGTGTCTCCATCCGTGCGGGATTGGCCAGCTTTTATTTCAATTCAATATCTTTATTACATCCAAGGATATTCAAGGTGGGAAGTTTTAAAAATAACACCCTGTATGCTGGGGGTATATTATAGATATAGTGGGCCATAATCTTTATTCTTTGGTTAGTAACGTAACGCAATGAAACTGGCTTGCTCTAATTATTATAAATCTAAAATATGAGTAGCTATCCTCCGCCGAAATTGTCGAGGTATTTACTAAAATGTAAACCCAATTCCAACCATTTCTATAACATGAATGAAAGTAAGTAAATTACGCCAAGACTAACCAAAATACTGTATCTAGTTACTTACAGAAGTATTTAGTTACTTTTTGAAAGTATCTAGATACCAAAAGTAACTAAGTTACTTCAAAAGTAACTAAGTTACTTCAAATGTAACTAAGTTACTTCAAATGTAACTAAGATACTATATCTAGTTACTTTTCATAAGTAACTCGTAACTAAGTTCTCTTTTCAGTAAAGTATCTAGTTACTTCAGTAACTTAAGTTACTTTTATGAAAAGTAACTTGAAAAGTATCTAGCTACTATTTCAAAGTAACTTTCCCTGCTCTGCTTGGCTCGCACACTTGCGCGCGTGCAAGCGCGAATGATAAAATTGACTACACCCTATTCATGCAAGTGCGTGGTCGGACCACATTTTAAGCTCAGTCGCATGTGATTTTTGGTGAGTGAAAATGTCAGAGTTGGAACTTCTAGCTGCAGCTGTTTGTATTATCATTAGTAATATGATAAGTCGTCTCTTGATTGCCGCGGGTTTGACGTCCGAATGGTTGAACTACGAATCAAAATGGTAGATTTTTTTTAGGTCAAAAAGACGCCGAGAGCTTGCTCGAGTCGTCTTTGGCCGAAAAAAAATCTACCATTGACGAGTAGTGAATCCATGAGGACTCAACAAGGCAATCAAGAGACGACGAATCATATTTTACAGATTATTTTATAAATTAAAAGTATTGAAGTAGTTCCAAAGACGTTCGAATCTAGGTAGTGTAAAAATGTTGGATCATCGCTGTCAGTTGTCAGTCACTTGTCAACTGAGTGTCACGTCACAAAATAGAAGTGAAATTATTTATTTTCAACAAGATTTAAACATTTATGTTTACCTACGACTGATTACGGCGATTGAATTTTATTTTAACCGCATTATAACATTCTTGGTATGAAATTTGGTAGAATACCTAAAACTTTACAATGGAGTACTTATTAGGTGAACTCTTGTTTGGGGGCATCTACCTACTATGAAAAGAATGGACGAAACAAAACTGGTACGAAGGATATAGGAAGCGAAGACCAATTAGACGCGACACAGGAAGACCGAAGGACACCGGGGAGAGTTTATTAGAAGAGATTTGCATTTCAAAAGTTGATAAATTGAAAAAATAACTGATAGCTCAAAAAGAGGAGGACCTGCTCATATCCAGTGTTTAAAATAATGTTAAGTTCCTGTTGTTGGCTCGTGAGTTTTAGAAGAATGTTATAAAGTGCTACAAATTTACATTCCCGCGAGTGACTTTGGTGTAATTATAACAAGATACCACACAGTTTAAAATTACCCAACAATTTTCTGTACAAATCTGGTAATCGTATCTTTTTCTAAATCTGATTAAATGTTTACTTTGAGTATGTTTGAGTATATTTTTACTTTTGCCATTTTTCAATGACAGTTGTGTTAAATGTCGTAGGATTACCAGTTGATTTGAACTACGACTGTCGTCTTATCACTGTAATCTAGAGGTTGCTAGGTTACTGTGAACAAAATCTAGCTTTGGATTGGTTCAATACTTAATGTATAAAATTATCAAGAAAAGAAGACTCCAAAAACAAATAACATAAGAAAAAAGCGTAGTAAGTGGGTGAAATCGTGGCTGGAAGAACGATCTGTTTATTCCCATTTACTGGACGAATTAAGGCTTTAGCCGGATTATTTTAGAAATTGTCTTCGGATGGATACTTATCTTTACTTATTCACTTAGTAACGAACATCAATTTTGTTTTCATAATTCGAGGGTCCAATATGCTAAAACTGGCTATCTCCACTTTTTTGCGAAAATGAGTTATTCCTGCAGATACGTCTAATAAATGTCTCTGCATCGTCCTGTAAAATAATTTGCATAAATAAATATGTGAAAATAGAGACAAAGAAAGCGAATGTAAATTTCAAAACCCATATACATTGCCATAGTCGGCATGAAACGTTTCTTCGCCTCCTGAGAAATTATATAATATGGACTTAGCCAGTTTTAGCATTGGACCCTTCGAATTCGTAACAAAATTAGCCCACCTTAAATATGGCAGAACTGAGAAATCCAGGGTTGCCCTACATGCTTTACACAATGACCATAAAATAAGTCATAATATTAAGTTAGTTTGTAGCGTTAACAAGGTGCAGATGCTAGATGCAATGGAAAGTACCGTAATTTATAATAGATGCAATGGAAAGTACCGTAATTTATAAGTCTAGAGATAGGCTTATGAACGCTGATACAGGCCTGATGGCATATTCATCTCTGTTTACGCTACTTTAGGGAAGACTTGTTATGTTTATACGTGTTCACCCATGCGCGACCATTTCTCGACCTGTGATTGGTGTAACTTTCACAGCTGCGGGGTGGAGCTACGCGAGTGGGTCTATAAAAATTTCAGTTTTCTGGCATGTAGGTTGTTTAGCTTCGGCTTTGATAATGAGCACATTGTGTTCGAAACGCGTCAGCATCAAGTCTTTCGGTGTAGTGGGGTGTTTCTACTGATAGCGCATTTTTCCACCGAACTTGTGTTAAGTAATATTTTAAAAATTGAACTTAGACTGCAATAAACAAACATCAGGCAACGTTTTAAAGCTGAAAAATACCTCTCAAATAAATTTTAACGGTAGCTTTACCAAGAAAACGAAGCAATTGTCCAATGGTCCTGTAGAATTTTAGCGGAAAACGTTAAAATTAGAGAATAGACCCTATCCCTAATTTCCGCAGTCTACGCCCGAAGTTTCACAAGGCAAGTGCTACTAGATTGGAAGAGTTTTTGATCGCACTTTATCATGTTACCTAGGAAATAAGTCATTTATCTTTATATTACCTTGATTTCGGAACTCACTCAAATCTTTCGTCGGAGAATTTAAGTGAATTTCTTATAACTTAAGAATAATTGGACTCTGGAAGTTTTCGAAAAGCTGTGTCCTGCTCTCCTAATAACCTGCTACGATGAAGATAAGGCTATTGTTTTAAGAATAATCAGAATTATATTATTAAATTAATCCTTATTTTATTTTATGTTTCATCGACCGAAGTCTTCCATTTCAATCGGCTTAATTAATTCTTATTAAAAAGGTGTATTGCTGCAAATGATAGACGTGCACTGTGAATAAATATAGTCATGTTCAGATTCAATGTGATATAATGTGGCTGACAGTTAAATAAATGTTCCAATACTCATAATACCTTTAAAGAGCTTGAATATTCCCGAGAACGATTACGATATCTTTATTTGAGGTCCCAAATAGCAATAAGAATTTAATAATTTAAAAAGCAATGCCGATTAAGAACATTGAAGTCACAAAAAGAGCACTCACTTTTCCCTCTATAAATCGGTCTCTCTGGTTGAGCCCTTGATCGACGTATTTAATAAACCGGAAAACTACCTGTAAGAGAGTAGAAACAAAAAGGTTTTTGTGGATTTTCGTTCGGTTGTTTTTCAGTACTCTGAAAATAAATTCTGTAATTTTTAATTTAAGATGTTCGTTATTTAACCGACCTGTATTGAGAAAATATCCACAATGAGATTAGGAGAGATGTGAAAGAGAATGATAAGCCTACCATTTCGATAAGCCTCGTGTTCCAACTAATCTAAAACATAAGATGAATTGCCCTGATCGAAAATATGCCCTAAAAACTTACCATGGGACACTCCTTTATCTTATTACACATGTCGAAAAGGCGTACTATGGATGGTAATAGACATTTCTCGAAGTGAGTGTGTCCTTTCGTACTGTTCGTCACTTCCCCGTTTTTGTCCCAACTGCCACCTTCCAAGCAAATGCGGTAAGCTTTACCTTAAAAATTAGCTCTTTGAATTACCGCTTTTTTCCACGTTTCTAAAAAATTACCTTCTATGCTTCCTGGCATCCACAGTGGACAATCCATGGTGCGATTTTGTAAAGGAGGAGTCGCCGGCCAACACAACCAATTATCGTAAACGGGAGGACACCAAGCTGAAATAAAAAAATTGGCAATATCGGAGATGGTAGAAACTTTTACTTCTTCACAGAATTAGTATACACTGCGAGTGTAAAGTATGGAATAAAATTCCAATCTGCCAAAGTAGCAAAAAAAATTTAAGAAAATGTAGTTGCACAGTTGAATTTGTATAAAAAAAATAAGGTTCACGTGTATTCGCCATTTTGAAAATTATTGTTTTTTGACCGATTTCTTCGATATTTTTGAAAATCTAGGGTGGCCGTGACATCACTTTTAGGCAAGTATCATACGTGTTCATGTCTCAAAAAAATTCATAGATTCCGAATCCGTTGAGAAAGAAGTATGATTCTATTTAAAAAAACAAAATTAGGGTCATTTCCGGTTATACCGGAAGTAAAAAAAAATCTGAGTGCACCTTAGATCCGCCTCAAAAAACTAAAATCGACCTGTCCGAAGAATTTTGGCAGAAATCGACGGTAAAACATTTATGAATTTTATTCCATACTTTACGCTCGCAGTGTATACAGGGTCATTCACGAAGAGCGTCCGGTAGACGTATCTCGAGAAGTTTTGGCATCATAGTCGCGAAAATTTGTATAAGGGGGTTTCAATGGATTCTGAATTGAAGGAAAATATTTTCAAGATGGCCGCACTTTCGGCCATAGCGGAAGTCGACATCAACATCTTTATTTTAAATGGGACATCCATATTTTCATAGCACATATTCCGATTCTACATCAAACATCAAACTAAGAGAATTTTGGTGTAACATTAGTCATTCATTACCCTATGGCGAAATATGATAGTTTCCGAGAAAAAAAATATTTTTCATTTTTAGAAACGAAATCTCGTAATACTTAAAAATTAATATCTGTGCCAAAAAAAGAGACAGATTATTGAAATTTTAAAAAGCAGAAAATTCCTCTATAGAGGGTCTACAACCTACGAAAGCGTAGAGCTGCCATGATATTTGCTGACTGTTTTTTTTTTTGTAATTTACAGAAAAAGTGTTTTACAGAAAAAAGTGTTTTACAGAAAAAAGTGTAAAACAGAAAAAGTGTTTTACAGAAAAAAGTGTAAATTTACAGAAAAAGTGTAAATTTATGTTTTCGTTCTGAGAGCACCGTTACCAAGTTGTACAGGGTAGTCCAAACGCATTAATACACAGCTCTTTACGGCCAAATTTTAAGATAAATAGAATAAAAAATCCATGGTAAATGCTTGTATAATTTAGCAATAAACAAAAAGTACATAAATTGAGCAGCAAATTTTTAAATTTAAATTTTCATTATTAAGGATGTTTTTTCAGAATGCAAGATTTGTTGTTTTTGGTCATTTTATTAATTAACATAATGTAGCAAGATGGCTCGTAATCCTGCACTCTGAAGAAACATTTTTTCTTTTGTAATGAAAGGCGCCATTTGTTAAGTAAAGAAACTAATTAAGCCCGTACAATTAGTAGGAGGCATAGGCATGTGGTAGAAGGACGATTGCATCGGTTGCACAGATGATGAAGTGCGTTGTTGCCGGATCTTCACGTGAAATTTGAATTAATGAACATTTAAAAATTTACTGTTCCATTTATCCAAAAAATAAAAAATCACCATAAAGAAGGACTCACGTGGGTGGTAAGTACCATTTAAAAAAAATTACTCATTTTTTATCACAAAATTATGTTAATTCCAAATTGCGAGGAAAGGAAGGTAATTTATTCTAATTTACCCTGGATTTTAATTTTATTCGTTTATCTTATTGTTTGGCCGTGAGTGCCGCGTATTAATACATTTGAACTACCCTGTACAACTCGGTAACGGTGCTCTCAGAATGGAAACATTACACTTATTCTGTAAATTTACACTTTTTCTGTAAACTTACACTCTTTTCTGTTTTACACTTTTTCTGTAAATTACAAAATAAAAAAAGTCAGCAAATATCATGGCAGCTCTATACGCTTTCGTAACAATCAGTCGTGGCGTTCGTCAGTTTAGAAAAAACAATTAAAACTCAATTTTTTCAAATGCAATGCGTAGTTTTCTATGATCCCAGTGGACAGTAAATTTAATTCCCTATCAGTCCATGCCTATACCTATACCATTCCTATACCTATCTTCATTAGTTTTGGAGCTAAATATTTAACATTAATTTATGACCTTTTGCGCTGACGGCGACGTTGCTTAACTTTAAGTGGCACTTAAAATGACAATGTCAATTTGAGTGTCGCTTAAAGTTAAGCAACGTCGATTCGATACAAACGGTCATAAATTAATGTTAAATAGATAACTCCAAAACTAATGAAGATAGGTATAGGAATATTTGCATGGATCGATAGCAGGGAATTAAATTTTCTATCCACTGGGATCATAAAAAACCAAGCATTCCATTTGAAAAAATTTAGTTTCAATTGTTTTTTCTAAACTGACGAACGTCAAAATTTCAATACTCTTTGCTCTTTTTTTGGCACAGATATCAATTTTTAAGTATTACGAGATTTTCGAGGAGATTTCGCGTCTCTAAAAATTAATTTTTTCTTTCTCGGAACCAATCGTATTTAGCCATAGGGTAATGTTACACCAAAATTCTCATAAATTGATGTATAATCGAAATGTGCTATGAAAATATGGATGTCCTATTTAAAATAAAGAAGTTGATGTCAACTTCCGGTATAACCGGTGGTGCGGCTATCTTGAAAATGTTTTCCTTCAACTCAGAATCCATTGAAAGCCCCGTATATAAATTTTCGCGACTATGATGCCAAAACTTCTCGAGATACGTCTAAAGGACGCTCTTCGTGTATAGAAATGCAAGAAAATAAAACACAAGATTTGATGTTTTTGGAATCTTGACGATTCGATTTTTCGATCGATTTCAGTTGAATTCAAAAAACAAGCCTCGCCCACATTTGAACTCGGGTCAAAAACACACCGCATGTGAAAGAGTTACTCCCTTCATAGAATTTATCCGAATTTACTGGCTGCATACAGCCAGTTTTTACTGGTCGTGTACAATGTTAAAGTTAAATAAAAATAGAATAAAAGCCAACGATTCGTCCTTTTTAGACCGTCTCAGTTATTCGTCGCGTGTAAGTCCGTTAAAAACCCAGCCCGCTTTAGCATTTTAAAACGCGAAAGCTGAATGAACGGTTGAAGATATAACAAAATCATAAATATAAAAACGACTCAGAAAAGCTCTACCAAAAAATCCACCACAGCATACAAGGTGTCCTGGAATTATGATGCCAACGCTTAACCAGAGCTTCCTTACGTAAAAATATGTCGAAATGTTCCTATCGACCAGATGCCAAAAGTCAATCGTTTCCGAGTTATTGGGCTTAGAATGTGACCCATTGAACATGGTTTTTTGTTAATATTTCAGAAACCACTTTATCTACGGTTTTCATATTTTGCACACTTTATTAGCTCTTGAGTACCTATGTTTCGGTAAATTTTTTTTATTGATCAGTAAACGACAAGGGCCGGATTAGGGGGGTGCCCCAGAGAAATTTGCGTAAAAAAATCAATTCGACAGAAATAGCTGTCAGATATCCACTTTTTGTGATAAAGCAACTCAAAACAAAACTTTTTTCACCCTTGAGATTTTTTCGTTTACGCGACCGTTTTAGAGAAAAAAATTAAAAATCAAAAATTGACGTGGCAAATTTTCACATTTAGGGTACCGAAATAAAATCAAAAATGTAGTAAACTATTGGAAACGACAGATAAACAACCCGTAATTTGTAAAAATTAATTACTGGCTTGTCAAGTTTGTTTATCTGTCGTTTCCAATAGTTAACTACCCTAAATGCGAAAATTTGCCACGTCAATTTTTGATTTTTAATTTTTTTCTCAAAAACGGCCGCGTAAACGAAAAAATCTCAAGGGTGAAAAAAGTTTTGTTTTGAGTTGCTTCATCACAAAAAGCGGATATCTGACAGCTATTTCTGGCATCATAATTCCAGGACACCCTGTATACGTATATACCTATATGAATATGCTGTGGCTATTGCGTAAAATTTCATCTCTATATCTTCAGTTAATTACGGCTACAACGTGTCTTTTTTGTCCCATCTAATCAGTTCTTCCTTAAACCATACAATGTACACATACCAAATTTTGACAGATCGGTTTAGTAATTTGGGCTGTGGAAGGGCCGTGGCCTGCTCAGACATACAGACAGCCAGATAGACCTTTTTTCAAAAAACACTGTTTTGGGTTCCCAGGACGCTAAAACGTAAAGATTTGATGTTTTTGATTTTTGGAGAATCGATTTTTCGATCGATTCCAAGTAACTGCTCCGGGATGCGTATAATTCCAGCATTTCCAGCACACTACAACCAGTTTAATAATTGTAAATTGACAACAGCAGCAACTCGGCATTGTTTATATGAGGAGATCTATTGATTGACACACGTGGTAGCTGTGGAGATAGAAACATTTATTATTTTCTTAAGTCAAAATTGAAAGAAAAGTTAAAATTTATATAGATTGAATAGCTGAAAATGGCCCCAAATCGCTTACTGCCGAGTTTGGTGCTGACAGCTGTGAAGAAATTAAATGTTTTGGATGGTGTTACTTTGAAGAATATTCAGAATTATATTGCCACGAATTTTCCGAATACCAAAGCTACTGAAGCAAATGTCCATAAAGTGGTTATCACAGCGTTGGAGTTTGGAGCCCTAAAGCGACATAAGAATAGGTATGTGCTGGGTGACGTTCTTCAACACATAACGGAAGCAAGGAGAGGCCGAAAAAGGCAGAAATCCGTGAGACGAAGGCGGAGGCGCAGTAGAATGCAGACTAGTTAAACACTTTAAGAAGTTTCTTTTGTGGTTTACCCGCTCCACCGCCAAAATTACGGTACTCATTGACATATTGTGCTTGTGACGATTATCTAACATTAGATTGTCTTTTATAGCAATAATAAATTGTTTAATTTTTAATGGATTTTCATCCAAAACCAGCAGTTGCTTCGTTCAAAATTTTCGCGAGTATGCCATATACCTAAAGTTGTACCTAACACTTTCTAACGAACGCAGGGGTTATGTACCTAAGTCACATTTAAAAAAAACTTTTTTGGATTCCTGAGACCTCAAAACGTGAAGATCTGATGTTATCTCAAATTTAAAAATTTTACTGATTACAGTACCTAACCTCCCTTTTTTTGTGGTGAAGTGGAGTGGGGAGGTTAAACTGTACTCACACTTCATACCCTTTTAGCAAAACCCTAAACATTTCAAGATTTTGGAAAACAGTGGACTGCCGCAGTGACATAATGATTTCTGACGCTGTTAAAACCTTAAAAAGGAACGTGAAGAATAGATGTCATGTGATT
The DNA here is from genome assembly GCA_963924575.1 of Pycnomerus fuliginosus. Classification (NCBI taxonomy): domain Eukaryota; kingdom Metazoa; phylum Arthropoda; class Insecta; order Coleoptera; family Zopheridae; genus Pycnomerus; species Pycnomerus fuliginosus. The sequence goes on along the minus strand of OZ004619.1, from coordinate 17,550,183 downwards.
GATAAGTAAATGATTACTTCAAGGTGGTCGGGCCCTTGAAAATTTGTAGGTGGTAGAATTATTTGTAGAAGATTGAGCGTGGGGAAGGTTCCTGCCGCCTCACTGGCTCCCTTTTTTCTTCTTGGTTTATTAAACGGACTTCAGTTCTTCGAAATTAATAGTAGCCAACTAGCCAAATTGATAAATTCACTACAACATTAATTTGACTAAGTTACCTGATGTCTTGAACCTTAACTTGAACTGAAGAAGAATATTCTGAGAAAAAAATTGCAGCAGAGAAGTGACTGGAACCTCCCCAACTGCTTCCAAAAACCTTTCAGCTCTTCAATTATACAGGGTGTCTCAGAACGCTCGCACCAAATTCTAATGGAATATTCAGGATTAAATTCTGAGTTGATTCGTGTTTTTGAAAATTTCTAGGGTCCAATAGTTCTCGAGTTATAAGAGATTTAAGAGGACCAATCAGATTTCAGCTCTGAATTGCTTCATAAGGTAATTTAATGTTAGATGCACTGTTTCCTAGGTAACAAGATACAACAGTATAAATTTTCATTGATAGTATCTTGTTACCTGGGAAATGGTGCATCTAGCATTAAATTACCTTATGAAGCAACTCAAAGCTGAAACCTGATTGGTCCTCTTAAATCTCTTATAACTTGAGAACTATTGGACCCTGGAAATTCTCAAAAACGCCTATCGACTCAGAATTTAATCCTGAATACTCCATTAGAATTTGGTGCGAGCGTTCTGAGACACCCTGTATACTCATTGTTGACAACAAAATTAAGGAAAGTTAAAGAATTTGGTTTTAGTACGCTGGGAATGCTGGAATTTTTAGAAAACCCATTTCTCCACTCCAATATTTCCTTTGATTTTAATATTTAAGTATGTACCTGATTTTATTTTTTCGTTTATAAAAAAAAGTTTCAAGAGGTCTGATGGAAAGCTTTTTTTGTCTCTGGCTTTTTGAAAAACTTACTCCCATTGTATTCTTCAGTGGTGTTACAAGAAATTCTAGCAGACATAGTAACCACAATCTGAAAAATAAATACAATACGTTAGAAGCAGATTTTTGCAAATTGCAATAACTAGGTATATAGGGGAAAGGAGGATAAGATAACGAACTGTCAATATCTTATGTCACCTGGTCATCTAGTGGTTGGTAGCATAATTCTGTAGTTTCACAGAAATCAGGTCAGCATAGAACAAGTCAGCACAATGAGCCCTGGAAAACAAATATGTCTTACGGCGATTTCGATTGTCAGTTTTAAAGTTTGCAGGCGGCATTTTGGATTTAATGTTAGTACGTTTTTTAACCTCCCCACACCACTTCACCTCTTAAAAAAAGGGAGGTTACTGCAATTACTAAAATGTTCGAATTTGAGATAGCACCGTCAGATCTTCACGTTTTGAGGTCTCAGGAACCCAAAAAAGTGGTTTTAAAAATTGGCAGCAGAGAAGCGGCTGGATTCTCACCGTCGTGTGGGTCTTTGATTTTCCTGTCTTGTGTCTAAATTTTAAAGTTGACATGCCTAAATGGCACTTCCTGTGGACCAATTACTCCCTTTCAGCATGTCAACGGGTCACCTAATCTCCATGTACCAAATTTCAGCCAAATCGATCCAGTAGTTTGGGCTATAACGTGGTTTTAGTGTTATTATAAAATTTCGATTTTGGTGATTTTGGTGATAAGATAAGATAACCAGGTGGGGAGGTTCCAGCCGCTTCCGTAGCTGCTCATTTTTTTCAACCGAATTAAACGACACTAAAATAGTTCTTGTAGAAGTGTGACTTGGGACTTTTGACATGTTTTTTCAAAAAAGTCCACGTTCATTATTGATAGGTATCCGTGAAAAGCAATTTTTTCGATCAAATGGTGTTAAAATTCAATATGGTTGCCATAAGAAAAAGATAGAAGGCCTAAAAAATTTCTGTCAATAGCATTTAATTGAAAAATATGAAGGTTTCAAGTTTCAAGTTTCATTTAATTAACGCCCATCGTTAGGCAGATATTAATTTTTGTTCAAAATCGCAATTCCCAGATTCTTCGGGAAGGCTAAGAAAAATTAACCCCCATACCGGGGTTAGAATGTGATTTTATTGTACCTACTTACTTACATTAGGTTGATACTTCTAATGTAGGTATAAATTAAACAACTATAATTATACGATTTGGCGAAAACTTTAAAATGTGGAGTAAGCACCTAATAATAAACACTATTCTAAATATTATTGTGAACTACCTAGAATATTCGCCGCAGGCCGTCGCCGTTAATGTGTTGCATTATAAAGAGTGATCACTGATCAATGACTTTTCCGATCAAGTATGTCGTCGATTGCAGAAATTATATGTTAACGCCACTGACAGCTTTCGTGTTGAATGTTGTAATTCCATCAATCTACGCCTTACGTTTCCCACGGCAAAGGCTACTTGATCGGAAAAGTTCTTGACCGCACGCTACACTCTACACACCTTTATATGTAAATTATTGTAAATAAGAATAGTACCTACCCTCCTAGAACAAATATAGGTAGTCAACCAGCTAATGTTATTAAGTGCAATATGCATTGCAAGGAGCAAATACATAATTTCCTCTCACCTTTAGGGAAATATTTACTTAGTATATATCGCATAGAATCTCATCAACTAAGTTTATGATTTGTAAACAAAGTATGCAAGTAAATTAAGTATGTAACGCAGTAACAAAAGCGAATTCGAGCTATTAAAAAAATTGGCAGTCTCGGAGATGGTAGAAACTTCTACTTTTTCACAGAATTTGTAAATATAGAAATTGCAAGAAAATAAAACGGTAAAGATTTGATGTTTTTGGCTATTCTATTTTTCAATCGATTTTAGTATCTGCTCCGCGAGCGTAGAAGTTAAAAATTCAAAAAATAAGCCTCGTCCAGATTTGAACTCGGTTCCAAAATACACCGCTTTTCCCAGTTAGTGCAGTCCACCCGACACAACCAGTGATCCTTTGGTGAAAAGCTTGTGAAACAGTAACTTGAATACGTCCTACTCCCTTCATCCGAATGCTAAATTTAAAAGCCGCAAGGTCGCGAAAAACGCTGCTTTATTAGCAATTTAAAACGTGAACGCTGAGTAGGTAAATGGTTGAAGATATACCAAAATCATAAATAGAAGAATTGTGGGCTAAGAAAAGATCTACCAAAAAGTCCGCGACAGCATATGAGTACGTTTATCTACGAAGAATTAATAGCCCACAACAAACACTCAAACCAATTTTCAAAAAATTAAAACACAAAAACCATTATTGTAGGGTATCTATCATAGATGCTGTCGCGGACGCGGACTCTTTCGTAGATACATTGTTCCATGTCCTAACGTTTAGGCAGCGTTCGCAAAAGAAACGTACTTTTTCTCTGGATTAATTGGGGGCGTCCCCTATGTAAACATATGGGAGGCACCGTGTAAACGTATAGGTAAATCTGGATATAATGTAATCGACCGATTTGTCCCAAAATCACATCATCACCTACAAAGTGCTCCTTACTGAACGTGTGCGTAAAATTTAATTTCGGTGTCTTCCGTGGTTTCGGCTGTATGATTTTTTTTGCCAAACGGCACTAAGTGTTAATAATACATTTTTGGAAGCAGAATTTGAAGAGCTTTTCTATGGTGATGTGAAAAATGAGGGCTTGCATTTAAAATTTCGAAGTTGATGTGCCAAAATGGCATTTCCCGTAGGTCGATTTGGCCCAAAGTCTAATCAGTTCTTTCTTGGATCAGACAATGTGCATTTACCAAATTTCAACCAGATCGGTCTAGTAGTTTCGGCTGTAGCGTAAAACATAACGTAACGTAAAACCCTATAAAACGTAAAGATTTGATGTTCCAGGATTCCAAGAACTGCCCCGCGAGCGTAGAAGTTAAAAATTGTCAGTCTCGGAGACGGAAGACGGTAGAATTCTCAGTAATTAGTTTTGGAAAAAATGTTATGTATTATTAGGTATTTGTTAGTGGTAGTGGTAGTGGTTTCAGGACACGGTTATGGAATGTGCCATGTGGTCATGCGGACATCTTTTGACAACACGTGACTTGGTCACGTGGGTTTATCTGACGTAAAAGCATGCAATAGGTACTGAAATACTCGAAAGCACAATATGCTGTCATTCGCAGAGCTTTGTAATTTATTTGTTTTTCTCAGTTTCTGGGCACGGCGCCGTCTTTTCACGCATTTAAATTGAACAAGTGATTTGTTTTTGAAATTCTCCTTTTAAATATTAACATCTGATAAACTTTCAAAAATTAACCACCTGACTTGACATAGCAAAGAGAAGATGAATTTAGAGCGAAAACAGCAGTAACAGCAACCTAATTCTTATATAAATATTAACGTAGTCAAAGAAGGGTATGAATGGAGGTTCTAAAAATAAATTGATTTAAACTCAGGAGAATAATAGACCTAATACCTAGTTGTTGCTTAAAAATTTGAAGGATATAATTAACCTTAATTCTTGATTGAATGATAGTATTGTTTATGATATGTGATAAAAGTGGTTTTTTATTTTGTGAGAAGAGAAGCAAAAGCAAAAGCAAAAAAAAAAGCAAAAGTTGAAAACGTCCATGAAATTCGCTATAACTAAGGTAAAAAGTAAATCACTTTTTTCTTCAAATGTCAAAAAACTGCACTTCAATGACATTTTGATATCGTTAAAACGACATTTCTATACCATGGCAATGAATGACATTATTTTTACACCGGGGGCGATGAAGCAGGTACATTATTTTTACTTCGCCGGGGTACCTAATTATTGACGTTCTTCCTGTTACACCACTTTGTGAATCTTCGGTAATCGCATCCCATAGCAAACTAAGCTTATTAAAGATTTGAGAAATAATTTAATCATTATTCACTTTTAATGAATTTTCTGCGTTTGAAGAAAAAATTGCATTATGTTATTCGGAGTAAAAGTGCCTTTGTGTAGCTCAGCTGGATTTGTATGACTCGCTTCGCTTGTAATACAAACATCTAGCTTTGCCGCACAAAGTATCAATTTTACTCCTAATAACATAATATACTATTAACACAAGTGTTAAAAGTAAGTGATTTAATACCTATACTGGTCAGAAAACGCCATTTTTAACAATAATTGTCAATAAACGTTAAAACAACTGTTTTAATAGTGTTTGTAAGTATACACTCGCACGGGCTTTTGAAAATTTATTACTTATGGGATTTGTAGTGACTAGTGTTAACACATTATTGCGAAAATGCCTAGGGTAAATGTGTACAAGAGCACGCACCAGTGGATGTTTGGTGATCATGATTTAGTTTGAATCGAAAAAATTGTTAGCTTTGTACCAGTACAGAGCATAATCACTAAGGAACATCCCAAGTAATTCATTTTAGCACAGAAGCTATTAAAAAGGAAAGATATTTGCATTTACAGGGTTAGGTGCAAATTCGTACTCTTGTACACAAGCTTGTACAAGAGTGCGCCGAATGGAAGCTTAAGAGTGCGCATTATACTTTCTGGGTATAAGTTTTAGTGCCGGAGCAAAATGCGAGGCACTCTTGTTCTTGTATTGCAGGAGTAAGAAGAGGAAACTATTGTACCACCCTGGTATTTAGGAACATTTTCACCCTTCAGTCTTTTTCTTAAGTCAATTCGGGTATATTCATGTCTGCAAACTACTCTTCTTTACTGTCGCACCCTCGGCAATTCTACGTTTAGCTTTCGGCAAAGTTTTCTTCCGTCAAAATTAGTTTTCTGTGACTTTTTCGGTTGTCTGCTCATCAGGGTCAGAGCTCAATGACATTTGCAACTGTAATAATAGATATTTATTTTATTAGGAGTTTAAGTAAGACATTATGTGACGGAGTATGGAAGTTTAAACGCCGAGCGGAGCGATAAAATACAATATTTTATTTTCAAACGAAAAAATCGAAAATTTTCTACTCACGTTTGTTGCGCGTCACTTTGACACATTGCAAAATTGCAAATAATGATGAGCTTAAACTCCTCCGGAGTTTAACACTCCGCTAAAATTGGTGTCATAGAAATGACGGTTATACCTTGCCAACACAGTCATTTAAATAATTGTTATATGACGTTTGAAAATAAAAATAATTCATGCAAGTTTCACCACCACCATTCAAATAAACGCGCGCACTCTTGAGCATTTTAGCATTGCGCACTCTTGTACGTTTTTACTTAAACCACCTTTTGTACAAGTTGTTCGTTTCTGCTTACAGTTTTCAAACTACTAGAGCCATCATAGCTAAATATGTTAGTACTTGCCGCTTAAACAATAAAACTGGAGCTGGCAAAAATTACACCAACATCTAAATGCCATTATTGGAAAAACCGTTTTTCCAGGTAGATTTCTGTTTTGGCCACAGATGCCTTTCATGTGCCTCATTGCAATTACTAGCAAACATTTAAAAGATTACGCTACTATTGAAAAATCATCAATGCGGACTCTTATACAATGCGTACACTCTTGTACACTCTTGTACACATTTACCCTACCTACATATAGTTTTCTAGATCCCGTTTTCCACAACACCCTTTATTAAGAAACACCGAATGATGGGGATCCACCTTCAACAACCACATTTTAATTCTGGAAGTAGCAACACCTAACACACAATTATTATTGATGAAATCATTGGCCAACTAAACAACAATCTTGATTTGCTTCCGTAGAATATTTATTTTATTGAAAGGCGATTGTCGTTTATAATACAACAAGTGGTCTCAATATTGCCGGCAATTTTTGTCACTTTGATGCAACGAGCAGGCGTTGGGACGAAAATTATCACGAGCGCTTGCGCGAGCGATAATTTTCCAAAAACAACGCCTGCGAGTCATAATCAAAGTGACAAAAATTACCAAGATATTGAGACCATGAGTTGTATTCAGCAAGACAATTCAAGGACTTGACGTTCCTCGTTTTTGTCAACTGCCTGGCAATCACCACATGTAGAAATTGCCAAATTAGTCAGGCTGTGATTGGCTTAAGCGGTTAATTCGTATTGGTTTATAAAGTAAAAGTTGAATTGTCGAAAAAATATTGTGTTTAACTCGCCCAGAAAGCGTCATTGCTTCAACAGGTCCGCATCATCGGCAAATTCGGTAATGCAAACCCTCACTTTGCGGGCTTGTTTCACAATATTATGCTACTGTGGTGCGGTTACACACATCATCCCTCATGCCTCATGTGAAAGGGAGTAAAATCGACTAATGGTCCTCAAAAAAATTATGCCAAAACATAAAAACGTGGAACACCGCCTCTGTGAAGAAATGTAAACATTGTCTGCCATCAGCCCATCACATTACATAATTGTTATTGCCAGAAAAAAGTTGCAAATAGAACATCTGCGGTGAATGAAAATTATAAACACTGCAATGGAAAATAAACTTTTCCTTTCAAAAGCACTAAGCGTGTGATAAAAATTTGTCCCAGTTGGGAAATTCGGGAAGATCATACCTATCCCATGTAGGTATATACGAGCACATACATACCTATGCGATTACTGATTGTTATTAACCCCAGTTGTATTCATATGCAGCTTGCAAAAATTATATTGATTACTAGGCGGTTGGACAAAGTTTTATACTCTTTATACCATTGTCTGAGGATCTTGTGGGTTATTGAAAATTGCAAAATTGACCTAAATTTGCAGGACTATTGAAATGACTGACCTGTTCCAGAATATGACTTATTAAAACTTTACTTCCATAATTTAACACGTACTGTCAACACCTTCGACAAGAAGATCTTAGCCGTTTAAATCGCTCTAACTTCTCCTTACTTTTTAAAAATTTTACACTGCAGCCTACATTAAAACCTCAGAATTATCTACTCTTACGTATCCCGATAAGTCTCGCACGAATCGTTACACAATTAAGACTAACAAACTTCAAATTCATAAAAATAACATATGCTAACCATTATGGATTTACCGTATTGACTTAGGGGCTGACTGCACTATATGCAATCTTCGCTCACATCAAGAAACATTAAATAATTTACTTTTTGACTGATGCTCCATGTACGCACCGCTGAGACGTAAAGCAGGCAACAATTTCACCAATTTAGAAACATTAATCATTGGCGCCTAACAATCTTACCAATGAATCTATACCCTTTCAATAGTTCATCACATTTCCTCCGTTTTAAGGCTTCCTTCTTTTTTGCTCATCGAATAGTTTTTCATTGTTTTTGTTTTTTCTTTTTTGAGCTAATTCCGTTATGGGCGTTATGTAACCTTTACTCTTAATTTAATTAATTCACACAATTCAACCTATTGTTAGGTATAGGATGTATTTCCTGAGAAATAAACTTAATTTATTTTTCCTACGACCACTTAAGAAAGTTGTAAATATCGCACAATTAAGTGGGAGCGAAAGTTGACACTAACATACGCGTGTGTTATGCTGTGCGATATAATATCGCACAGGATCCGCCCACGTCGCGTGGCAACGCGGATCAATCACATTAACATAGCAGACTGGATTTCAATGTTTAATAAATTTTTTACTGTAAAGTTGGCTGTCAGATTCAGATGACACATTGTCCCTCTTTTACAGTAATCGGAGTCTATAATATATGCGCTTTCTTTTGGAAAACCGCTGCTCCTGTTCGAGATTCAGGGAAATTCTGCTTTGCGGCTTCTTATAGCAATGTACGGCTAGTCTTCGAGCTCTTTTGGTGTCTGTTTCGACCTACATTTGAGTTCTAATGTTTTCCCAAAAACGAGCTCCAAAATCAGCTTGAAAAATTGGCAGTAGAGAAACGGCTGGAACCTCCCCATCGCGTGAGTCTTTGGTTTCCGTGTCTTGTGTTTAAAATTTTAAAGATGATATGCCTAAATGGCACTTTCCGTGGACCAATTGCTCCCAAAAGCCTTTCCGCTCTTCAACGGGTCACCTAATCTCCATGTACCAAGTTTCAGCCAAATTGATCGAGTAGTTTGGGCTATAACGTGGTTTTAGTGTTATTACAAAATTTCGATTTTTCCACCCAAGGGGTTCTAATTGCGAATAAATTTTGTCTTATTTAACACCAGAATTTGAAGACCTTTCTGATGGTGACAATAAATCTTTCAAAAACTTGTTTTTGATGGTTAAATGGAGAATAATTTTAAATTTGAAAATCGGTGTGCCAAAGCGGCACTTTCCGTGGGTCGATTGAATCCAAAAAAATTTCAGCTTTTCGACGTGCAATACAATCCCCATGTGCAAAATTTCAGCTAAATCGGTTCAGAGGCTTGGGCTGTACCGCGATTTTAAAGTCCGATTATGTACACTTTTCCAATGTAATTAATTTTGCAACAGTCCGTTATTTTGTTTTTTTTTGCCGTGTATCAGATATCAAAGCTCTCTTATATGGCATGAAACCTCCTCTACTGTGGGACGATTGATGCAGAATGCATCTTTTTTTCTAACCCAAATCCCTAATTGTACTATTAATTAATCCATCAGTTAAAAATAATATATGAATTTTGAATTAAACGTGTATCAACTGCAACACTCCTTTACGTTGTTGCCTATTTAACTGTATACTACACCAAAAATGACCAAAAATGACAATTAACAGATAAAATGACTGACGTTTTCTATTGCATTTTTAAAAACCATTTCATACATGAAACTGTTGCCATTAGGTATAGGCTTGTTTTACAGCTTTTATTATCATGGAAATGTCACCGTCGTCGTACGAAATTCCGTGTAGGTGTGGACGTGTAGGACTGTTAGGTGTATCTTCCGGCGGCTTTTCTGCACTTCCTATAATAATATATATAGATACTGTTTCAAGTTGTGTGGCCTTAATTTACAGTTTTACTAATTTAGTCAACGCACGTCTGGAGAGTCACAGGAAATAAAGTATTAATAATCCTGTTTTAGCCTATCTTATTCTACAAGCAAAATAAATGCATATTTGTACAGGGTGTCAGTAAGTTTACCGATAAATTTTCGGGAGTGACACTTCTCTCACCTTAACCTCGGAAACGGAAAATACAGTGCGATCGCCAAAATCGAACATTCCAGTCTTATTTTTTTAATGTGAATTCGGGTGTGTAGTCAAAATTTTCTTCACTTTCGTTTTGGCCGGAAGTGACCCCAATTTTGTTTAAAACTGATATTTTCATTGACAATTTCAAGATGACGAGGTGATACTTACGGTCCGATTTTTGATCGTAAATCGCAAGAAAAACCTAGGGCTGTAAGTAGGTACCCGAGTAGGTACCACTTTACCAACCTGAAAACTTCACCGGTAAATTGATGAAGATGACCGATCGTGCAAAAAAATTGTAATAATGGGAATATTATTTATTAGGAGTAGAAAATGCATATTATTTTTGTTATCCCGAAATCTCAGCCCACTGTGAAGATGACTCCAAATGGGGAAATACGAACTTTCAGGCCAAAAAAAATGTTGAATTTCTGGAAGAAAGAATCAAAAATATCGAAAACTTCAATATTTTTGCAACAAAATGGTTGCTATGTAATAAAAAACAATTGAAATAGGTTTGTTTGACATTTGTTGTTAGCTATAGCTGGGCAAAATTTAACAATTGCAGAAAAAGTTGAAATTAGGATAAGCTAATAAATAATAATTCCAACTTTTTCTGCGATTGTTAAATTTTGCCCAGCCAAAGAATTTTTTTTTTATTATAGATTAGGGAGCTAACAGCAACTGTCAAACACTAATTTCAATTGTTTGTGATTACGCAGCAACCTTTTTGTTGTAAAAATAATCAAGTTTTAGATATTTTTCATTTTTACCCCAGAAATTCAACATTTTTATTTTGGTCTGAAACTCCGCAGCTACCCATTTGGGGTCATTTTGAGCAACTTTTCTTAATAAAATTTTTCGATAAAAAAATGCCTAATACGATTTCGCTATTTTTGTCCTATTTAATTAATCGCAGTGGGCTAAGATTTCGGGATAAAAAAAAGGTGAAGAATGACAAAGATGCAGATTAAGTGTTAATTAACTGTTAAGTAAGTATATCATAATCAATCATACACTAGCAACGCCCGAAATAAATAAATCATAACAGCATAGTTACTAGTTAGTTACCGACTCATAATAGCATAGTTACCGGTCCATAATAACATAGTTATCGATAGACCAATGACATAATATAATAATATAAATATTTATCAAAGCAACAATTTAATACAATGCAAATTGGTAATAGTAGGTACCTACCAGCAAAAGATCAAATACAATTCTCTCCTCTTGATCGTTTCATATTAATCGTAACGGGTAGCGAAACCCCGCCTAATTAATCGTGTTAAATGAAAGTCCTTAGGAAGGACACTGATTGTGCGAATTCAAATCCAGTTAGTGGTATCGACAACCTTCAGCTATGCCGACGTCGAGCATAAAACTAAAATACAGTGCACAAAAACTAACGAAAGATATACAAAAAAGGAAACTGTCCGTTTTTTTATGGGTCACCCTTCGGCAAAGCCTTCAAAGTCATTCAATACGGATATTAACCATCCACAGTAAAGGAGGACTCAACTCAAGAAATCGACTTTTGACTTTGGTACCGCAGTTTCTGGTTAATTTCAGTCTTCTGAATCTAATGGTGGCATTAAAATTTTTAGAAAATCTCTATTTTTCTAATTGTCTGAAAATTAAGAATTTCCAAATTCTAGGCATAATTCTAACCATTTTTGTAGGTTATGCTTGTTAGATTGGTTTTTATGGGTAAATTAAAGGATGAAAACAACTCAGACTTTGAGGAAGTCTTTTTGCACCAGCGGTCGGAAGTAATACATTACAAGTAATGAAATTACTTTAGCTGGTAATGAGTAATTGTAATGCATTACTTTTTTTAAATAGTAATGGGTAATTGTAATGCATTACATTTTTTTAGTAATTGTAATAGAAAACCATTACTTTTTTAACCCTTAATTGATAAACTCAAAAATAAAACTTTTATGAAAAATGTAATTCTGTGAAATGAAATAACCACCACAGGGAGTAGCTAGGTACTACTGGTATCAGAGTTAACCATAGACCAGCGGGGTTCTGCAAACATTGTAGCGATATTCTCTGCAATTCCTCCGGATTCAATATTTCTACAGAATTGAAATAATTTCCTAGCTGAAGAAAATAAAACTAACTTTAGCCATCTCAAGCAGTGGTAAATTTTGAAACGCAATTGTTATTCAAATTAAATTAAATAATAAATTTACTGTTGGCCGTGTCTGGAATGACGTATGTTTCAATTTACTGCAGATCTCAAAATCTGTCAGCTACAATCAGAAATTTAAGAAATGTCACGTTAAAAGTAATGTATAAAGTAATGCATTACATTTATTAAGTAATTGTAATTGTAATGCATTACTTTTTGAAAAAAGTAATTAGTAATTGTAATGCATTACAATTTCGACGAAGTAATGTGTAATGGTAATGGATTACTTTTTAAAAGTAATGTTCCGACCACTGGTTTGCACCCAATACATTGTTGAAATCAAGGTAGGTATTATTGGATTATTTTCCATCAGATCAAAACTTTCGGGTTTACTAAAAATTTGCCCAAATTTTCAAATTTAGGTCTACGGTGATAGCAATTGTTATTAACTTCAGTAAGTTAATAAATAGTATATTATATACCAAAGGAACTGAAGTGAAGCATATAATCCCGCTCTAGCAGTAATCACGAGATAGTTTAAATGTCACTTCAGTCCCGTGGTATATACGCTATTTTTTGCAGTCCCATTCAATTTGAACCCAAAATAGTCGAAAAATGTTAAAATGTCACTTTGACGTAGTATAATCAATAGTAATACGACGAGTTGTCTCTTGATTGCGGCGGGTTTTGACGTCCGAATGGTTGTCAACTACGAGTCAAAATGGTAGATTTCTTTGGGCAAAAAAAATGTACCATTTGACAAGTAGTGCATCCATGAGGACTCAACAAGGCAACCAAGCGACTACGAATCGTATTTTGCAGATTATTTTATAAATTAAAGTATTGAGTAAGTAGTGTCAAGTTGACGTTGTAGTATTATCACTGTAATCAGGATTTGATTGGTTACTGGTATGCTAAATGCTGCTTTGGATTAGGTTCAATACTTAGGTAATCTATAAAATAATAAATATAATGCAAGAAACAATTGATTCTTTATAAAATACCTAGCAACGGCACTACAGTCCCATGGGAGTGAACGGGGGAGTGAATGAGTGAATGACCTACTTCAGTCCCGCAAAAGAGTGCCTAACTTCCCGGGAGTGCAAAAATAGTGTTGATGTATACTCCGTTCGCGCCCAAAAACGGACGGACCATGATGCAAGTTTGAAGTAAATAAGAGCACTCTAAGACCCCAATCAGTCTGTCAGTATTTTAGAAAGACCCTCTTGAGGAAATTGTAATTGTAATAATGCTCCAGTAAGTAGGTATCAGCCTTCCACTACGTCATTGGAGCATCCTGTGGTGTTGGATTTGTGATCAATTTAACTTTGTAGGTACATACCTACTTACTTATGAATGTGTCAGTTAATTTTTGTATATGAAAAGTAAACAAGAAATTATTATTTATTAGAAGGAAATTGCTTACAGATTTACAGGAGTACATTGCTAGCTTTAGAATTAAATGTATTATCTAAACTGTTTTCATGTAACTATGAAGATTTGCAAGATTCCTAATAAGAAATTACCTAATTGTTCAATATTTTCACTTCTAAGCTTACATAGATTTTGGTCTTTTGCCAACACTAATAGGTTTCAAATTTTGTGGTCCTCCTCTCAAAAGTCTTCATTATTAGATACTGTTTTTTTCGTCGATCGTACTGGAAACGTCACATTCTTGACATGCAATTAAAGGTCACTAGATGAACGAAATTTTAAAAATCATCTAAACTGATAGGATTATGTTTTAGTAAGCGAGCCTCGTTAGATTTACATTTACATTTGCATTTTTTTGACTAATAACCGAGTTATGAACATTTCTAATCGCCGCTGCAGGTGTGCGTGACGTCACGTTAGTTCCACCCCGGCCCACCGCCTATTGAACACGTATCGTTATTAGGTATTGCACTGAATTCATTTTTGTGTTGTGGGATGTCATAACAAAACAAAAACCCGCCCTGCAGTGAGTTTTCATCGTTTTTCCTGATAAAACAAGAAAAGCTAAATTGATTAAACAACGCATGGCTAAAATCAGGAGGCATATTTCTTTTCGAACAAATGCATTACTATTCTCTTAATCATTCTTAAAGGAAAAACTCACACTACTAAAAGAAATGTGATTTGTTATGCATGGACTATTTTCGCGAATTGATCAAGCATTCTCGATTTCTGGCAACAAAAGCTCTCGGTATCCGTGTTCATTATGGTACCGTTTTCACAGGAGCACCAATTTACAGAAAAAGTGTAAATTTACAGAAAAAAGTGTAAATGTACAGAAAAACTGTAAATTTATGTTTTCGTTCTGAGGGCACCGTTACCGAGTTGTACAGGGTAGTCCAAACGCATTAATACATGGCTCTTACGGCCAAATTTTAAAATAAATAGAACAAAAAATCCATGGTAAATGCTTGTATAATTTAGCAATAAACAAAAAGTAATTTTTGGGCAACCGTGTCAAAAAGACAGAAATACGGACGCTATTTGGGCCGCGAACTTAAATTTCGCGGCCGTCGCTCTTAGCAGCGGTCGCGAAAGTACTTTTACGGCCGTTGCTATTAGCAGCGGTCGTGAAATGACAATTATATAATTTCAAAAATTTATTATAAATAAAACACAACTCTAACATATCATACCTGACGTAAAAATTACATAGTACTTTTCATCGTTAACTTAACTAATCCTATTATTACTTTGGAATAACATGGACATTAATCGTGCAATTTTTGTTACCACTAATACTTAATCCTAAAGAAGATGTGACTTTATCCAGGTTGTTACTTGAAGTAGTTGAAATGGAGGAGCAATTAGAAATGCGACTGCGACCATCCTCGGAAATTTCTCCTTTTGAAGTTGAGGGTTCCCAACGCGAAATTTTATTTGAAATCTTCAACTTGTTTTCGATAGAATCCTCCACATATCCTTCTGCCACCGTTGATGACTTCCAGCCACCGTGCCGTTTTAGAACACTTATATCCGCACCGGTATTAGCAAGAAGCGTGGCTGAACTCCTTCTAAAACAGTGACCTGTATATGCTTCACTGTTTGGCAATTTGAGATATTTCGCGATTAAACAAGGTATTTGCCCAATTTTATGAATTCCAACAACTTGTCTGCAGCATTTTCCCTTTTCATATCGGAGGAAAAATCGACGACTCGGGGTATTCGGTGGACGAAGTGCTGCATACTTGCGGTAAAGTTGAATAAATTCTGGATTACTGACGGTAAAAGTGCGATCCATGTCTGTCTTTGTATCCGGAACTCGCACAATTAATGCTGAACCTGCGTCTTGAATGTCGTCAATTGCCAAATTTGTTAATTCATTTCGGCGCAGAGCCCCTGATATTCCCATAATCAAAACAATCTAAAACAATGGAAAGTCATGTAATCAAGACTAATAATCAAGAGCAAATATTTACCTTTCATAACAAGTAATTTTCATCTCCCGTTCGTAAGAATAAGTCAATTTGTTCTCTTGTTAGAACTTTGGACTTCTTCGCCCTATAACCTATCGACTTTTTCTTTAAAAAAGGCACTAATTTTGCGAACTTTGTGATGTTGACACCTTCTTTGATGTTCAGCATACATTTTAGCATTGAGTATCGGCTCCACAAGGTTGACGACTTCGTAATTTTGGATCTTTCCATCATGTATGCCAGCATAACATTTTCAGATAACTTTTTAACGTTGTTTCTCTTGCGCCATTCACAAAATTCTTCATAAGCCCTTTCGTACTGTCGCTTAGATTTTTGAGGAACTAAATCAGCAATTGCACAGGAAACAGCTTCTTCTAGTTCAGGAGGTGTACAGGAAATATCGCTTTCATCAGACATTTCAATTCTTTTAAATTTGCCTTTTGCTTGTTTTGCCGTTACCTTAGTTATGTGCCGTAACCTCCTAAGTATTTTGGAGCATGATATTACGCGAATGATTTTCTACACAAAAATCAGTGCTTCTGCAGACATTTCGGTTGCCCAAAAAATGTTGTGTACACCTCGGTCGCGAAATGTGTTTAGCATCTTCGAGATTTTTTGCCTCGGCTTCGCCTCGGCAAAAAATTTTCTCTCAGTCCGCTAAACAACCATTTCGCGACCTAGATATACAAATAACTATTATTCTAATTTACCCTGGATTTTTATTTTATTCGTTTATCTTATTGTTTGGCCGTGAGTGCCGTGTATTAATACATTTGAACTCCCCTGTACAACTCAGTAACGGTCCTCTCAGAATGGAAACATAAATTTACACTTTTCTGTAAATTTACCCTTTTTATGTTTTAGGTACACTTTTTCTGTAAACTTACACTTTTTTCTGTAAATTTACACTTTTTCTATAAATTACAGAATAAAAAATGTCAGTAAATATCATGGCAGCTCTACGCTTTCGTACTAAATTATGCAAACTCCAAATTGCGACGAACTGAAGGTAATTTATTATAATTTACCCTGGATTTTTATTTTATTCGTTTATCTTATTGTTTGGCCGTGAGTGCCGTGTATTTGAACATTTGAACTACCCTGTACAACTCGGTAACGGTGCTCTCAGAATGGAAACATAAATGTACACTTTACTTTTTCTGTAAAACTTACACTTTCTTCTGTAAATTTACACTTTTTCTGTAAATTACAAAATAAAAAATGTCAGCAAAGATCATGGCAGCTCTACGCTTTCGTAGAAAACTGATTTTTTGCATGAGGAGCATTTTAAGGGGGCGTAGCTTTCTTATAAAGCATTTCCGGACAAGTGTCCATAGGAACTCTTCTTTCTGCGTTTGGATGGACTATCACCCGCTTCAGTAACACTATGATTTCAGGCTCATCCTGTATTAGGAGAATAATGATAATTAGTAGAATCGAGTTTTATAGTAGGTACTTATGTAATACCACCTACTTGTGTAATGTGTCATTATGAGCCGCCTGCGGCATTTTTATTTATTAATTTCCTTTAAAGTGTAATCAACCAAGAGCTTATCTTACCAAATCAAACGCGCGTCACTTGAGGTAACAGGTGATAAATCTTGCGGAGAAAATGAGTAGGTAATGTCGATAAGCTCAGTGTAAAGCGAGGTTGAAGTAAAACTTTGGAAAACGCTTGCCATTTTGCGATAATGAATTGCAAGCTCCTAACAAACATTTTTTCTGATCACAATAAGGTAGGTATTATGATTATTATTAAATTATAAAATTATGAAAGTTAAATGAAAATGAATTCATTATGAATTTGAGAAAAGTAGATAGGTGTTTTTAAATCTATTGGCGACTAAGTCCTGCTCAGAAAATATGTGATAACGATTAACGAGAGGCTATGGGAAACCAGTGAATCGCAATCTGTAGAAGCCGGAAGGGACGCTTGTCCAAAGTTAGTTTGTACAGTTTCCAGATAAAATGGCAGATGCCATGTCCTCAAACAAGTCCCCGATAAAATGACAGATGACATGTCCTGTACGAACTAATTTTGGACAAACGTCCTTTCAACAGAGCGATTTATTTGTTTCCATAGCCACCTGTTATCACATATTTTCTGAGTAGCACGGTATCATCAAACTAAGTAGCCATGCAAGCAATTTCTTATACCGGGTGATTCAGTTTGGTATTCGCCAGTAAATTCGGGTAAATTCCTTGAAAGTACAACGTCCACTATAAGCTGAAGCACTAGGGTTGGAGGAACTTTACGATTACAATGTTTCCCGAACTGTTTCCCCTAGAATATGACAATTCACCAACTGTAGCGTGCTGTTTAAAATAAAATTGCAAATAATCTGTTCGAGGACCACCTGTTCACACGGAGTAGGACACAGTGTGTTTTATTTAATTACTTTTATTTTAACAGTTCGGGAAACATTGTAATATTAAAGTTCCTCCAACCCTATTACTTCAGCTTATAGCTCTTTCACATGCGAGTCACTAAGGGATCGCTGGCAGTGTCTGGTAGAGCGCGCTAACTGGGAAAGCGGTGTTTTGGACTCGAGTTCAAATCTGGACAAGGATTATTTTTGGAATTGAACTAGATACTGAAATGACCGAAAAATCGAATCTTGTTATTTCTATATTTACAAATTCTGTGAAAAATTAAGTAGACTCTCCGAGATTGCTAATTTTTTTATGCAGAATAACCCCCTGAAATATTGCATCATTATTCTGAAACTGCTTGTATAGAGTATAGGAGTATAGGTATGATTTTATAATATATTTTTCTCTTCAGATAAAAAAGTTCCAGGGGTGTGAATAGTGAATACCAAACTGAACTGAATCAACCGGTTCTTATACAGGTGAGTCTGAAAGATTCCACATCCTTTATACCACATAATCTACTGATCAAATGATGAAGCTTTGGGCAAAAATTATCATAAGCCGGCCAAACATCTTCATTTTTAAACGTTCTTTATAAACATCTTCCGCAATAAGGTGTATTGTAGGATTTTGAATTTTTGCACAGCATTGTTACAGACCAAGATGCAACTACTGATGGTACTTAAAACATTATCCAAAAAGCGGATCCCTGTTATACAGGGTGGCCCCGAAGTTATTTGCCCTTGAACTTTTTTATGTTTGAAAATATTGCTAATTTGCCTATGCGGCCGTATTCCCCGTTTAATTCTAAAACTTTTTTGGCTCTTAAAATTTTTCGAAAAAATAACCACAAAATTGAAAAAACCAAAAACATGATTATTGTGATAAACCTACAATTTCAATAAAAATCAAAATGTACGTTGACACGCATCACATTTCAACTGTTTCTTCGCATTGAAGGTGTTGTCCTCCATCTGTGCCCAGAACCATTGCTCACAACTGAAGAAAAAACATTGATGGTAATTTTTTATGTTTTCGGTTTTTTCAATGTTTCTCGTGAGTGGTTAGTTTTTTCGAAAAATTTTGAGAGCCAAAAAAGTTTTAGAATCGAACAGGAAATACCGCCGCATAGGCAAATTAGCAATATTTTCAAACATAAAAAAGTTCAAGGGCAAATAACATCGGGGCCACCCTGTATAACAGAGATCCGCTTTTCGGATAATGTCTTAAGTATCATCAGCAGTTGCTTCTTGGTCTGTCACAATGCTGTGGAAAATTTCAAAATCCTACGATACACCTTTATTTTTGCACTAAGCTTCATCATTTGAACAGTAGATTCTGTGGTATAAAGGATGTGAAGTCTTTCAGACTCACCCTGTATACAGCATTCAGAATTAAATTGTAAGTAGGTATAGTAGAGATTTAGGGCGGATTGTATAAAAAATAATCGTGAAGATAATCGCGTTTTATGCAACAGTTTCTATGTCTGAGCGTGATCTGAGCCAATCAGAAGACTCGTTGCCTAACGACAAACCCCGGTATTAAATTTAATACAGAGATTATTTTTTAGACAATCGGCCCTTAAAAGGACTAATCAGATTTCCTCTGAATTGCTTCATAAGGTAACTTAATGTTAGAAGCACTATTTCCTAGGTAACAAAAGACAACAATCTTAAATTTTCATTGATAGTATCTTGTTACCTAAGAAATAGTGCATCTAACATTAAATTCTAACATTAAATTACCTTATGAAGCATTGAAGCAATTCAGACCTGAAATCTGATTGGTCCTCTTAAATCTCTTATATGTAGGTAATTCGAGAACTATTGGACCCTGAAAATTTTCAAAAACACTGATCCACTCAGAATTTCATTCTGAATACCTATACTCCGATTAAAAGGTGGTGCGAGCGTTCTAAGCTGAGATCCTGTATATTATTTACTTGTTTTTATAAGAATCATTTTTAGCGATCTTTTTCTTTTAGTAATTAATGCAGGAGGAGGTACCTATCTTATACGTAGGAATTTGTGGAGCTTTTTCGTTCTTTCAAAATCGAAAAAAGTATGAACAAAGATAAATCGTACTTACTCACTTTTAAAATAACCACGTAAAATTCGAAAGGAACTTAATTTAAATCGTCTGAAGGGTTAGCGCGCTTTTCTCGAACAGATTTCCGCGTCCTATCAGGCAGCCGATGTAAAATCTACTGAAGAGATTGAACGGCGAACGCGTACTGTCCCTTTTTCAACTCTGGAAGCTCATCGCTGCTGCAAGTTACAGCATGCGCTGAATTTTCGCTGAAAATATGAGAGGTAAGAAAATGGGCAGCTATGGAAGCGCCTGAAACCTCCCCACTTGGCGAATGATCCAATCTTATCACCAATATAAAGTAAATTTTACTATTAATATCTAAGTTTTACTCCACCAAATCTAAGGTATTTTCTGCGAAGTTTATAAATTTTACGATCTTTTCTCAAAAGGGCACTAAGCTTGAATACAATTTTGAATACAAAATTTGAAGATTTTTCATGTGCTGATGGAGAAAATGGGAGTTCATTATTCAAATTTCAAAGTTAATATGCCAAAATCGCACTTGCCGTTCGCCGATAGCCACCAAAATTAAATCAGCTCTTCGGCGGGTAACGGTATCTCTGTTTACCAAATTTCAGCCAAATCGATCCAGCAGTTTGGGCTGTAGCGTGTTATTTAATGTTTCCTCGAATCTTCGAATTTTTCAATTTTATACGTTAACAAAAAGATTGGGCGCAAATGCTGGACACCATGAAGTCATCAGCCACATTATTAAAATCTTCATCGTTCGTAATGGTCTCGTGGAAAATTTCAGCAAAATCGGTTGAATGGTTTAAAACGAGGGTTTTAGAACGTGGGAAATAATTTTCGATTTTTGGGGCTCACTTTTAAGGAGCCCTAATGACGAAACGGGGGCAACAACTAGCAAAACAAAAAAATACGGGTCTTTTATTTTCATGCAAGGAATCGGTGGCTGAAATTATTGCACTCTGAGACGGGAGACACCTGTATAATTTTATCTCTTGTATAATAGCAATGATAATACCTACTCCCATCACAAAACCTGACTCAACCAAGTAGTGAAATGTCTTTTCAACAGCAAAACGATTGAATTTTCTAGAAATAATTATTGTCGATGGAATTTTCTATTGATGCACATCAATTAGGAATCGGAGAACCTTAGACTTCAGGATTCGTGAGTGTCTGTGCCATCGTCCAGGGCCGTAGCTAGGCAGATGACACATGAAAATTTGGCATTCCATCAGTATTGGTCGGGGGAACTCCACGAGTTAATATACCGGGTGTTTCAGCGACCCCGCCGTATAGGCAAATAACATGGAAAAGTTAATTTAATTTTTTTCCTGCTCCCGAGAATTTTCTCGAAAAGTTTTAGCGTGTTTGGAGGGTAGTCCATACTAGTCAGTACCACTTGAAAATTTTTTCGTTCGTTAGCTCTTCTTAGGTACTTAACAATAATCTTTTGAAACTTGAATTTTAGCGCAAACGAAAAATTTTTTCGTGCCCAATCGACCCGCTTCGAATGTTTACGTAGTTTGCTGCCTTTGTGACAACGCAAAATAAAGGGATAATTAGAAACGGGTCGGTTGTGCTCGAAAAAAATTTCCGTTTCTATTTAAAATTCAATTTAACAATTTATTTTGCGTTGTTCTGCAAACTAAACTAAAATTAAATTTTCAAAAAATCATCAAGTACCTAACAGGAGTTGCCGAACGAAAAAAATCTCAAGAGGCACAGACTAGTATGGACTATCCTACGCACACACTAAAACTTTTCGAGAAAACTCTCGGGAGCAGGAAAAAAATTAAATTCATTTTTCCATGTTATTTCCCTATACATCCCTGAGGCTGAAACACCTATCTTTGACAAAAAATTGTACTTTCTGTCATGAGTGAAAAACTGAGGAAACATTATCCACCACCCTTGGTGCATGAGCGCCTGGTACCCGGGGCCACCTTCCTCGCCACCCTTGCTACGGCCCTGCCGTCTTCGTTCCTATACGAGAGCTTTTAGATGCGTGTTCTGTGGCATCGTCAAATATTATAGGTATACCTAACTACAAAAAATAGGTTTCATTGTCCGAGTCTGCATATACGAGTAGATAAAATATACAGGGTGAGTCAACAAGGCGACGGCGGTCCATAACTTCTGAACCCTTCCAGATAGGAAATCAATTCAAACGCCATTATGTACAACACCGCCAATTCTACATACTAAAAATACTTTCAACTATACAGGGTGTCCCAAAACACTTGCAACGCATGGCAACTTAATTTTTTTAAATGGAACACCACCATTTTGATGCCATATTCTGGATCACCTATAACATGGCTTTACATCGACATAAGACATTCGATGTTTTAAGGCTCTGTTCTAAAGTAATTAATTCTTTTGGAAAAATTTTGATCATTACGGGTGTTTCTTAAAAAAATTCCTGAGAACTCAATTTTGTATCTAGAGAGCTGAGATTCGGTACGAATATGAAGGAGGGTCTATTCTATCTATCTAACATGATAACTATCATTATCACTATACAGGGTGTTAAAAATTCTGTGTCAAGTTTGGAAAATTTCAAATATGCAAAACTCCATTTTTTCAAATGGCACCCCCTGTTATTATTGTGCCATGGGGTTCGGCTGTTGGATTACTTTATTTTTTATTAATTATGTCCTATACCTAAAGTCAATACTTCAAAAGATATTCTTTGTCTTATTTATTTTATTGAAGATTATTACGATCTCAATTAAAGAATGCCAGGGACTGTATGACAGTTACGACTAACATTGTTTATTTACATGGTTATCAGACAGTTTGTCACATTTATTGACATACACAATGAATTTCAAACATAAGCGGTATACCATGTCAATGAATTCTTCCTGGTTGTGTATGTCAATAAATGTGACAAACTGTCTGGTAACTATGTAAATAAACAATGTTAATCATAACTGTCATACCGTCCATGGCAATCTTTAATTGAGATCGTAATAATCTTCAATAAAATAAATTAGACAAAGAATATCTTTTGAAGTATTGACTTTAGGTATAGGACATACTTAATAACAAATAAAGAAATTCAACAGACGAACCCCATGGCACAATAATAACAGGGGGTGCCATTTGAAAAAATGGAGTTTTGAATATTTGAAATTTTCCAAACTTGACACAGAATTTTTAACACCCTGTATTGTGATAATGATAGTTATCATATTGGATAGATAGAATGAGCCTTCCTTCATATTCATTCCGAATCTCAGCTCTCTAGATACAAAATTGAGTTCTCAGGAATTTTTTTAAGAAGCACCCGCAATGATTGAAATTTTTCAAAAAGAATTAATTACTTTAGAATAGAGCGTTAAAACATCAAATGTCTTATGTTGATGTAAAGCTATGTTATAGGTGATCCAGAATATGGCACCAAAATGGTGGTGTTCCATTTAAAAAAATCAAGTTGCCATGCGTTGCAAGTGTTTTGGGACAGCCTGTATAGTTGAAAGTATTTTTAGGATGTAGAATGGGCGGTGTTGTATATAATGGCGTTTGAATTGATTTCTTATCTGGAAAGGTTCAGAAGTTATGGACCGCCGTCGCCTTGTTGACTCACCCTGTATAAATATAATAGGTGAGTGTACTTATAAATTATGTAAATATCAAAGAGATAAAAACCCCAACATCATCATTAGAACCGAAAAAGCGGCTTCACTGATTTTTATCAGAAGGTAGGAATACATTGATTCTGTTAGTTATGCTCAATCGCGCCGAACACTTTGCTACTAAAATGTTAATGATTGTACCTAGGTAAATAAAAGATAAAATATCTCAAAAAGCTTCATTCATTTTTCGAGTAGGTGCAGGTGCGTGATGCACCATGATGGCGAACTCCCGGATTTTTATTAACTTGATCGTTGTTTTGTTTCCATATGCTTCCTCCAATATTGGTCCAATAAAATGCATTTGACTGAATTCGACAAAATATTTATTTAAGCCTCAAGGGCATCAAGGCAGTAGGTGCATTTTACCGGTTGAGGGAAGGTAATAAGTTTATTAGGACCCGTGGCACCTAACGCCCGAGGTGCTTATTAAATTTTCACACAATCGTTTCGATATTTCAACTTACCATAGTTACTACAACGAGCGGAAAGTGGACCTTACCGAAAACTGTTTAGTTTCCATAGAAACAAAAAGTTCCATAACGGCATACATGCGCGGTAAGTTAAACAAATGAAAATCGTAAATAGCGCGTGAGATGTCAAATAATAGGTATCAAAAACGTTTTAATCCAATAAAGCTTAGGTTTTCTGTGATTTCCGACTGCCATTTTGCTTCAAATTTCTCGTCGGGTCGGCTTCAAAAAGTTTGTCAAGTTTGTCATTACCTAATGGTAAAATTCGATTGTGCGAAAAATTATCTACGATACACGGTTGTTAAGTGCGTTTTAACAGAATCTTGGAACTTGGAACTATTCCTCGACTCTGTTAACATGCACGTTAATAACTATTTTTGCACAATTGGTCATTTTTATGGCTTTACCGGTGATGTTTTCAGGTTGGTATGGTGATACTTACCGCCCTAGATTTCTTTTTTGATTTACAAGTCTTGACGACCGAAAATCGTTGCGTATACCTCTGTTTAAAAGTATGTTCGCAGACCTTAACCATTCGCAGCCCTCGCTTCGCTCGGGCCGCGATCCGCGAATTTTGGTTCTTCTTTCTTTCAAACAACTATTAAGATTCGAAACATCAATGGACGTCCACTCCTCGAAAAAAACCCTGATTTTTCTTGTTCAAGTAAGCAGCTAGTAGCCGCAAACCCTTCAGTCGTGATGATGGTTGCAGCCTGTTAAGGCTTATTTTGCAGGTCTAATGTCTAACATGACTGGACTATAGTGGGGAGTAAAAAACAAGGTTCGGGTAAAAAACACGTTCATGTCTATCTCCTTATAAAATGTGAAGAATATTAGAGTTATAAGGAAATATGCTTTTAAAATGCTCATTATATTTGCAACAATTAAGTCTCCTAATAGTTACACAACTCAATCAGAAGGGTTATGCCAACGCAACGTACAGATTTCTATTCAACAAATTCTGTGGAAACCATTGTACATAAAATGATATTGTTAGAACCATTTTCACGAACTTCCAGTTTGCTTCTAATAAAACCTTTTGGCAAGCCTAGCTGTAGCTTGTTGAACGGTAGTTCATAATTTCTTACGTTATAACGTCCCTAGAAAATTAAATATTTAAATATTGTCACCAACTCAAAATTAAAATATACAAAATTGATGAGGTATACGTAAAGGAAATGAGACTTTCGTCCTACATCACAACTAAATAATTGCTACCGCTAACACAATTAATACCAGCTGTTACCAGTAAAGCCTATCCGTAACGTAATTTTTCAAACTATTTTTGTAGATATTGACATTGAACTCAAAATTCAAAATGCGACAACGAAGGAATTTTTTCATCTGTGGGTAAGACGAAAGTTTCATTTCCTTTAGGTATAAATACATACTTACAATTTTAATAGGACAACTTTTGGGGGGCACTGAAATAGCTCTCTGTATTTCAAACCAATATGGACCCAAATCTTTGTTCAGAAAATCGCAAACATTACTCCTTTTCAATTCAAATAACGTTTGATAATCATTTCCTGTTTCTGAATAGTCGAATTTTGCTACCACCTTAGCATATTAGCGTTAAATGTATAATTTTATAGGTATAGTATACAGGGTGTTCCTATATTCATAGTCCTAACTCCGGGACGTTATTCCTTCTAGGAAGAAAAGTTCCTATGGACTTATGTCCGGAAATGCTTTATACGGGAGTAGCGCCCCTTTAAAGGGGTATTCGAAAAATCAGTTTTCTGAAAATTTCTCGAAAAATACGAACAATAGGATTTAGAAATTCAGAGCAATGGTTAGTGCTATAAAGAGCTTTCTCTTCAAGAATGTGTTTTAGCGACATTCAACAAGAGTTTCTTTTCTGGGTATAATCGGCCACCGACTAAGATTTTGTTATTATTTGATGACAAAAATGACTACAATAAAAGAAAATGTAAAGAAATATGTAAGGCCCTCCAAGAACGCACGCTTGTGATCTTATTAAAAATCTGAAAAAAAGTAGGAGAAAGCTCTTTATAACACTAACGATTGTTCCAAATTTCAAAATTCTATGTTCTTAATATTTTTCGAAAAATAAAATATATTTTCTAATTACCCCTTTGAAGGGGCGTTAACTTCCCTATAAAGCATTTCCGGACATTTATGTCCAGAGGAACTTTTCTTCCTAGAAAGATGCAAGGAATAACGTCCCGAAGTTACGACTATGAATATAGGAACACCCTGTATTATAGTATTCAAGTCTATTATACGCGTCAGTAGGCCATGAATTTTTTAATTTGCCATACTAGTGGTGTAAGTTGTATACATTACGCTGTGCTAGAAGATCCATGTTGTTTCATTTACTTTAATAAAAACCAATTGGGGTTGAGTTGATTTGGTGTGTTATTCTTTCCGTTTTTAATAAAAAAATCTTCTTTTGACGAGAAATTTAACCTTAAATTTTAATTAATCAACAGATGCCAGGGACATTTTATTGCAACTATCTTGTTGCCACCATATCACCAGATTTTCATGGCCTACTGGCATGTAGAATAAGTTTGAATTTATAATAGGTAGGTATAAGTTTTAGAAATTTTAAAAACTTACATGTTGGTTGAGACCAAAAGGAGTTGATATTACAGCTGTCATATTAAAATACTGAGTTTCCTTAACATCTTTCAGGTTAGAATATAGCTTAAAAGGGTAATCAAAAAATGGATCACACATAGAGATATTACGAATGTACATTTTCGAGCTGCTGATCGGCTACAAAAACAAGAGCGATTTAATTTTAAAAACGGAGGATCAGAAAACACGGTACTTGGATTTCCAGTGTGTATAATAATGAAAGCAAGCAAACTCGTTTTAGGTATATTATGCCATCCATCTTCATTTAAATTTGTAAAATACTGCCGATGAGATTATTAACAGATGAAAACTTTAGAACTCATTATAAACTAGTTAGTGGCAGGAACCAAATCAATGCCATCCTTGAATCAATGCAACATTATCATCATGCAGAAAAATCACAATAGAACAACATCGTAACTTAACTTCTAATTGATGACACAGATATATAAGTATCTCTACAGTTTTATGATCCATTAGTTAGGCAAATTTATATTATCATTGACAAAGTAAAACTAGTTCGGTTATTATAAGTATGGTGTTTTAGTCCGTATTTTAACAATTTAAGCACATAAATGCCTGCCACCCGAGAGCATAGACTGGAATAAATTTTCGGAATTAAAAATTACTCTCCTAACTGCCTCTAACGTTTAATTCAAGAATTCCTCTGCAACAAGTTCATCTGTAAATTATGCATCCACAATTCCGACCGGCGTAGAATTAACATGCTCTGATGATTGCTAGAGGCACTGGAAATGTATGTTGCCATTCAACGGGTAAAGTGTCTCAGATGCATTGTGAAGAATTTTAAATGGAAACTGTAGCAAAAAAAATTTCTGCTCTTCGACGTGCGATACCATCTCCATGCGCAAAATTTCAGGCAAATCGATCCAGAGGTTTGGCTGTATCATGTTTTTAGAGTGCGTTAAAAATGTCGAATATTTGAGTTTTTGTCAAAAAGACATTAAAAGTGAATATACATATTTAGAAGCAGAATTTGAAGGCCTTTCCTACGGTGGCGTCAAAAATAGGGGTTTGTATTTAAAATTTCAAAGTTGATATGCCAAAATGGCACGATTGCACGATTGGCTCTAGGTTAGGCTATGAGATGCCCATGTACCAAATTTCAACCAAATCGCTCCAGTAGTTTGGGCTGTAGAGCGTTTACAATACAGATGTACGTAAACGTCGTACGTACGTACAGACAGATTTTAGTAACCTCTTTTTTGGATTCCTGGGACCTCAAAACATATAGATCTGATGATATCTCTAATTCGAAAATTTTAGTGATTTCAGTACCTAATATCCCATTTTTTTTTAAATTGTGATGGGAATTGGGGAAGTTAAAAAACAATGTTGATTAGCAACAACGTGGAAGCTACTGAATTAGCTGAGGTCGGATGGCACTAATCATCAGGTAAAAATAAAATTAGCTCTATCCCTGCACCTAATTAGTGAAATTAATGGTTAAGGCCGCCGTCGTCATAGAAAAAAGTTTAGTTACCGACCACGAAGTATTTATTTACCGACTAATAGTGAGAGTTTTCGATCAAAAAAAATACATAAAAAAAGTCACCGAAAGATGTAAATCAATGCGATGTGTATCCCTTTGGATGTTTATTACGTTAATGTGTAGGGGTTGGCTGGATTTATTGGTGTTTACTGGTGGAATCGGGTGCAGATTTTATCAAGCTGCATCTAGTAGTAGTGCTTCCGCAGACGCACAGATGTGTCAAAAAGGCGGAATATTGAAAATTTGTTGTACAGAATTAAACAGTAGAAAATTAAGAAAAAGGCACAAAAAATTAAGCAGTCTTTAGAATTAGCAGGATGAAAATTATGGAGGGGATAAGAAGTCCAAGGCAATGAAAATGTATTGCAGTTAAATCGAGTTAAGTAGAAACTGGTTGTAGGTGGTCAAAGTTTAAAATCTTCCCCACATCCATTTTTTGTTTCGGGCTTGAAGGGGGTCAGTTTTGGGGGTGAAATCTTTTGCGATGAATTAGTCTCCTATGGTTGGAGGTGGTCCAAGAGTAAAATTTTCTTCATATCCGTTTTTTCTGTTTCGGGATTGAAGGGT
This sequence comes from Pycnomerus fuliginosus, assembly GCA_963924575.1. Lineage (NCBI taxonomy): Eukaryota > Metazoa > Arthropoda > Insecta > Coleoptera > Zopheridae > Pycnomerus > Pycnomerus fuliginosus. The sequence goes on along the minus strand of OZ004619.1, from coordinate 17,521,410 downwards.
GTGAAATTTGGGGGTGCAATATTTTGCGTTCAATTAGTCTCCTCTCGTAGGTGGTGCTAGGGTAACATTTTCTCCACTCCAATTGTTTATGCGTGTTCAAATTATATTTGCTTAAGCATTAACGGGGGTTTATTGTATGCTGAAAATGCGTAAAACCTTTCCTCAGTGTTTAACTGAAGCCTGTCGTACCGCTCATTTTATTTAACTATAATTTTCCAGAAAAAATTACAGCTTCAGCTCTTAATTTCATCCCCCTTGTTACATCTTAGTTTTTCCATTTTTCTACATAGTAATTGTAAATCACCACACCAAATTATTGATTTTCTGGGCTTTATCTAGTTCTTTTTCTTTATTTACTATTTAGCTTGCCTAGAATGCAAATACGAAATTTTAACAGACGGATTTTCTGCTGAAATTATTAAACGTAGTTCTAATAAATATTTCCAGATGATGAAACTTAACCCTGTCCTGTAAGATTTAAACAAACTCGTACATGTCAACCGCACTCAAATATGAAATTGTTTGTTAAGGTACCAAGCGCAAAAAAATACTTATGGTTCAACTTCTTGTTGAATATTTTTTCACTTAACAAAGAACATTAATCAAATAGCATTATACATTGCTCCGGAGAGGAATAATTGTGCACATGACCACATGGTAAACTTTTTTTATACAAATATTTTGATAAAACTTATCAAAATAAAAGAACAGCAACACAATTTCAGTAAGCACGAACGCCTCCACCACTTCTTTTCATCTGCAGCTGATGCAAGGGCACACCGTAACATTGTAGCAGGGAACCAGTTAAAGTTACGGTTTTTCTCCTTTAAATCTAAGGGAAATCTAGTTTGAACCCAAAATTCACATAATTCTAGTAATTTAATAATGATTTTCCGGCGTTTCAGACTAGATTTCTGATGGAATAGAATATGGACAACTGCTTTAATGATCAAAAAACCTAGTAGTCTAGTCGTCTACATAAAAACTAGACATATCTAACAAACTAGCTTGTAACTCCAGCAGGTTTCACTGTGGATACAGGATCAACAAGTGAAAATTATATTTAATTCACAAACTGAAACCAATCTAGGTCCGTATGACTAGAACATTTTTTACTGTGTATACATACCAAGTTTCAGCAAGATACCTCCACTAGTTCTCGAGTTATTGCAATTAATAATTTTTCGGTTTTTCACCCCTAACTCCCACCCCCTTTGTCCGATATGGCCCAAATGCAATCCCCACCGGGTTTTTCAGGATACGCAACTGTACACCAAGTTTCAGCTCAATATCTCCATGCGTTCTCAAGTTATATCGCTCGGACAGAGTTGAGGAGCGAGCGAGCCCACGAATAAACTAAATCAAGAGTGCCTCGCATACTACTGCGCCACTAAAAGTGTCCATTTTTAGATTCCTGTAATTCAATGGTTTCCGAATAGTGGCAACAAAGTAAGGCAAACCATAAAAGTATAGAAATAACGCCTTGAACGACTCCTTAAGGATTTTTTTTATTAAAGCAAATATACACTTGTTTTGTTGCAAATTGTATGCTTTTTCAGTTTGGACTTGTGAAGAATTTCCGTTTTCTGTAGGAGCAACAGTATTCAGGATCCAAATGGGCTCACGTCGTTTTGGGTCCGTGCCGTTTCGGTCGCGCCCAAATGTCCCATTCCGGTGCCTACTTATGTCGACTATCGTGATGTTTAATAAGTATTTAATTAGACTTGTTGCCGTAATACAAAACTTAGAGATTTTGGTTTTCATAACGTATAGCAGAATCGACTTTCCCATACTAATTTTCTTTTATCTCTAAAAACTTATCCAATCCAACAAACACAATAATAAAGCAGATAGTAAGGAGTATATACATATTATACGAGGTAATGAGTTTCACAGTTAAAGTCATAAATATAATGGTATGGATTATCAAATTTTAATATCTGCGCGTTCAATATGTAATATGTTGTTGATGGGTATAGGGAACGAATCTGAATAAATATCGCTTAGGTTTTTGTCCATCTATTATGATGTACACCGTCCCAGAACTCAAATTGGTGTGAATCGTGAATGCATAAGTTAAGCTTGCTTGTTTACCTCTAAACTTCTGTAATCATCTTCTTCAAGATTATAGTTAAGTCATGTTAAGTGTTTGCTAAAACAAGAAGGTAAGTAATCCGCATATAGCATGCGGAATGCGGAAAACAGAAAGGCATCTTACAGACGAATAATATACCTCTAATACCTTTTCAAACCTACAATTTCCTTATGCAATACCCATTGTAAGACAGAAGTACCTACACAACAAAAATACATGATTGTTCAGAAATTATAATGTACAGGGTGTTCCAATAAAAACTTTCCACCGGTAATATCATACAATCACGCAAACGAGAAGAAATTTGAAAATCTGCTGGGACAGGTCGTTGATTTTTATATGGAGGTAGGCGAAATTTTACAACGCCGCACCCCCTAACTCCTAACTAATTCACTTGTAATTTTACAAAAAATCCTCCTGTTGAAATTAATGCACCCGAATTGCTCAGTGAGATAAAACTTTACTTTTAGTTCCCAGGGCAAATATGAGCACTGTACATGTACAATTGTTTACCAAAATGATCTGTTTGATATCTTCAATTCTATCCAATAATAGTATTAAGCGTAAATTGTTGGAATTTCTCGATACATTGAAATACACAATTAGGTAAAATGTTGTACGAAATACGTTATGAAAAGCCTAAATTGTTTGACTCGCATAATGTTGCTCGTCGCTCGTCAAACAATATAGGACTTTTCATAACTAATTACGTAAATAACTATTTTGTCATTGCCTGTGCAATGTATATTGTACCTAGGTATTATTTTGCCTTTTGTATCCATCATGGACATTTTGTTCGTTGGAATAATCTTTATTATTATTATTATTATCATTAAGGAATATGAAATCGTTCTGTAGGCTGATGTAACAATTTTTGAAATACACCACTCTTTCAAAAGTTGAGATCTCTTCAAATTCTGTTTCCAAAAAATGACCTATTCAAACCTAGTGCCTTTTTGGCAAAATATATTTTTTCAAACATAATATAAACAACATATAAATAAACAGTTGACGGCGATGATGGTTTGAGATTTACAAGGACTAGGATTGCATCATTTACCAAGTGGGGAGTTCCTACAGCTTCCATAACTGCCCATTTTTTTTACCAAGTGGGGATGTTCCACCCGCTTCCCTTTCCGCCCATTTTTTTATTAGGTAAAAGTATTCCAACCAGTGGTCGGAAGTAATGCATTACTGTAATGAAATTACTTTAGCTGGTAATGAGTAATTGTAATCCATTACTTTTATTTAAATAGTAATTTGTAATTGTAATACGTTACATTTTTTTAGTAATTGTAATGGAAAAGCATTACTTTTTCCATTACTTTTTTACCCTTATTTGACAAACGCAAAAATAAAACTTTTATGGAAAGGAAAGGTCAGATAAATGTAATTTTGTGAAATGAAATCACCACCACAGGAAGTGAGAAGCTACTAGAGAGGGTAACAAAGTTAACCATAACCCAGGGGGGGGGTCCAGTTTATCTACCGCCTCACAAGCAAACATTGATGCATTCTGAAGAGGTTTTCCTGCTATTTTTTTTTAAGTAGCAGTAATTGAAATAATTTCCTAGCTGAAGAAAATAAAACTAACTTAGCCATCTCAAGCAGTGGTAAATTTTGAAACGCAATTGTTACTCAAATTAAATTAAAATGAAATAATAAATATACTGTTTCAAAATAATACAACTACAGTTTTTTTATAACGTGGCATTTTTTTAAATTCCGATTGGAGTTGGCCGTGTCTGAAATGACGTATGTTTCAATTTACTGCAGATCTCAAAATCTGTCAGCTACAATTAGAAATTTAAGAAATGTCACGTTAAAAGTAATGTATAAAGTAATGCATTACATTTATTGAGTAATTAGTAATTGTAATGCATTACTGTTTGAAAAAAGTAATTAGTAATTGTAATGCTTTACAATTTCGACGAAGTAATGTGTAATGGTAATGAATTACTTTTTAAAAGTAATGTTCCGACCACTGATTCCAACTAATATAAGCAGGATTATTAAGGAAAGTGACATTATGTTGTGGCGCAATCGATAATAAGAATGCTCTGAATATGATTTGCTGCGTAGCTATCAAAAGGACGATAGGAAGTAAGTTGGCCGGATCTCAAGAAGTCGAGGAAGCATAAGTGCCGGAACGACGGTGGGCACTCAAACAAGTGAAATTCAAGTACCGTAAAAATATTACCAACTTGCAGTTTTACTTCTTTAACATTTGCCAGGTCACTCCTCCCTTATTAGTTCACTAGCAAATTCCCTAAATTGGAACTATACAGGGTGTTATTTTTAAAACTTCCCACCTTGAATATCTTTGGATGTAATAAAGATATTGAATTGAAATAAACGCTCACCAATCCCACACGGAGGGGGACACTTGCACGTAGAAGGAATTTTTTTCACTTCCGGTTTAACCGGAAATGACTTTAACTTCGTTTTTTCAAATGGAATGACACTTTTTCTCAACGGATTAGGAATCTACGATTTTTTTGAGTTAGAAACAGGTATCATACTTGACAGGAAGTGCATCCACGGCCACCCTAGATTTTCAAAAACATGGAAGAAATCGGTGAAAAATTGAGAGTTTCGAAAAACGCAAAAACACGTTTACTTTAATTTTTTGATGCCCATTGACATTTTCTTTTTATTTACTTTTGAGATTTTGACAGATTGTAACATAAGAGAAACATTTAGAGATTTAATTGACTTTTTGGAACATTCTACGATTTTCAAACTATTCCTATTAGTGCCGTGGCACGCTCGCACGCTCGCTCGTCTCGTCTGTCCGTAGGATAACTTGAGAATGGTTTGAGATATTGAGCTGTAACTTGGTATACAGGTTTGTGCCCCAAAAAGTAAGGCAGGGATTTCTTTTGGGACAAATCGGACAAAGCTCATTTTCGTACAGTATCACTCATATAATGAACAAAATTCCTGCTCCCTTTCGTAACATATCCATCTCTCTCTTTAAAAAGTACATGTCAGATTATTTACTCTCAGTACAATCTTTAGCTATTTCTATTTAAGTAAAATTAAGATTAATATACTCATAAGTCATTACAGTGTTTTGCTGTTTATTTCTGTAAGGTAGCGCTTCATTTTTTCAAAATTCTTGATATTTATGTTCCACTTTTTCTTTCTTTTTTCTCACGTATTCTATATTTGTTCTGGTAAATAAAGTAAAACAAAAAAAAACGAAAACTGAAACTTGGTATGCAAATTCGACCTTGAAGTCGGTTGATGATGAATGGGTGTCAAGTTCGGGGGATGAAATTTAAGGTTTGAAAACCACAAAAAATATAATAACACAGCAAGGGTTGCATGCAGAAGATGAGAAGATTGAAACTCGACACACACATATTTCGATAAAGTCTATACTTGCTGGGGATGCTTTTTCAGCAAAATCGGACACGTGGGGTGGAAATTAGGGGTTACAACTCGAAATTCCGCTTAATAAATATTTGATCGAAATTGGCGTCATTCGATAACTTTCCTTTTCCATTAATGATTCAAAAAAAGTGTTATTCATAATTTGCGAAAAAACACTCTTAAAGGCGCTAGAACCCCTAACATGCAGAAACACAAAAATACCAGAACTCAAAAACTACTCTGCGCATCAAGATAGAATTTGGTGTGTTCATTTTCAGTGACACTGTATAGGCGGAAGGACAAATTTTCACTAAGATCTGACAAGAGGGATGAAATTTAAGGGTCGAAACGGTTAATATTTTCAAGTAAATGGTGGTATACAATTATGCGGTTCGGAAGATTTCGGTCAAGCACTGAAAAAAGGTCTTATGAGTTTTCAACCTAAAAAAGCCACCGGAAGATATACATCAATGCGATGTGTATTCCTGTAGATGTTTATCACGTTAATGAAAATAAGGGGCCGGCGCGGCGCGCCGGCCGGTTGGATTTAGTGTTGGAGTCTGCTATAAGGAATTTAATGTAATTAATTTCTTGAGAAGCAATAAATTATTATTATTATTATTATTATTAATCATTAAATGGAAAGCTATCGACTGGCGTCAATTTCAACCATACCTATTAAGCGGAATTTCGAGTTGCAACCCCTAATTTCCACCCCACCTGCCCGATTTTGAAGAAAATGCATCTTCCGCAAGATTTTATCGAAATATGTGTGCACATCTGGTTTCAAATAGCTGCGGGCAACTCTTGCGGAGTTATCATATTTTTTCTTGTTCTCATCCCCCCAAGTTGACACCCCCTCACATTCAACAGACTTGAAAGTCTAACGTATATTCCAAGCTTCAGTAAGGTACCTCCACTCCTTCTTGAGTTGCCTATTGCAATTAATAATTTTTCGGAACATATAATTTGAAAGAAATGTAGGCAGAAACACAAATCCAGGTAAGCTTTAGTTACAATTACCTACAAATTGCCATTATTTATGTAATATGTTAAAGTAAGATTTGGAAAGCCAACTTATTATTTATGTTGCATTATAAACAATGTCGAAACTCTAATATATCTACCTATATTATCATATTAGGTCCAACAAACAATGCGATTAAATATGTATTAATATGTCGAGATGTCTTTCGCGTCAAAACTTGTAGGTACTATAAATTAATTAAAATCTGTCGATAGGGTCGATTGTCTTATAAGATAGAACTGGAAACAGAAACAGTTTGTTTAAGAGGGATCAGGTGTACCATACCTACTTCCTACCTGCCGTTTATAATCCTGTTAAATGATATATTAGGCATTCAGCGTTAAGATATAGTAGCTTAATAATTATTTTAAGTATATACCTAACCTACTGCTTACCTAATTATTAGGTGTTTGCTATTTACCTACACATTTATCTGAGAGGCCTCACTTTATCTCAGCAATTTAATTGGTCATTATTCACATACTCTCAGTACTAAATAAACTCGGAGAAAATAAATGAAAATTTCAAAGCAGTTATCTATTGGTTAAATTAAATGTCTCTCCTGCATCTGACAACTTGTATATAAGAAGAGAACCCTCGTGCATCTCGAACTCAACGAAAAAAGAATTGACATTCTTTTAATTATAATTTCACTGATTCTGTTAGCTATATGGCTATAGCAAATGTCCACGTGACAGAGAATATATTTTCTACCCATTTGTAATTAAAACGGACTTGGTTGACAGAGCTTTGTAAACGTAGTTATTCCTATTCGGCAAAATGAATGGGGCATTTTTAAATAAATTAATGACACGAGAGACTACACGTGATCCACCGTCACGAGGAGAGACTTTTATGTTCTTGATGTAGGTAAGGCAACACCTTAGGTAACCCTAAGTTACAAAGTTTGCGTCATGTCACTTTTGTAACTAATTTAGCAGGAATTGAATCAGGTGGCTGAAACATAAGTATTGGTGGTAAACGTAATTACTGTGTAAACCAAAACGAAATTTAACCTGAGAAAACTGTCTCGTTATTTATGGTGTTAGATATATTTGGGTACACTTACGGTGCGTCCGGAAAGTAACGATTAAATTCAATGACCATTTACTTAGCTTTCTGTTAATGATTCAAAAAAGTGTTATACATATTTTGCGAAAAACTACCCTTAAAGGCGCTGCAACCCCTAACATGCAGAATCACAAAACACGAGAACTCAAAAACTACTTAGCGTATTTAGGCAGAATTTGGTAAGGTAATTTCCAGTGACACTGTAGGCGGATGAACAAATTTTCACTAAGATCTAACAAGGGGGATGAAATTTAAGGGTTGAAACTGCAAATTTCTTCAAATAAATGGTGGTATAAAATTACGGAGTTCGATAGATTTCGGTCAACCATTGAAAAAAGCCTTATGAGTTAGGCTACTAACAACCTCTAAAGCTTGCAAGCGGATATTAGTATTATATTCCATAACGAGCTACGAAACTGACACACGAGTGGGGAAAACCTTACGAGTGCATTGTGTACACTATTTTTCCTACGAACCACAACAAAACATTATTTCTTCATATTGTATTTCTCTTTTTTTATATTGCCACGCGACGAGGGCGGAACTGTTCGATATTATATCGCACAGGAGCCCGTTCAGAAAGTCATCTTTAGCATTTTCTGTCTTCGTTTTACCTTTAGAGAGGATATCTTCTATCCTTTTCTAATTTACTCAACGGTTACCAAGAGCTACGTTTCTGAACGCACCTCAGCACTAACACACGCGTGTGTTGTAATGTCAACTTTCGCGCCTTCTTAATTGTGCGATATTTACAACTTTCTTAAGTGTTCGTAGGAAAAAGTTTATTTTGTCCCTATATTTTTTTCTTTCTGAATGAAATTGAGTCTTATTAAAAAATGGTTCATGATTGTCTTGTTTTCTCATTTCGTCGAGCATTTTTAGGTGCTCTCTCATGTTACGCGATAATTTATCATTAAACCACCTATTATTGGAGTCTTTATCAGTCCGAGTTTTTAGAGAGAATGCGATTTCTACTTTGTCGACCACTCGACCAGCATTTTTATTAATAGTTCCGTCTTTTCATTCGGTGACAGCTTTATGGGGCTTTTAACAAATGAGAACATAGTGTCATTAAAGCTGTTATAAAAAGTAATGAGTCCTACATGAGTTATTGGTCTATATTTAATGAGCTTTTTTGGTTTGTCAAAGGAGGGAGTAAAGATCCGAAGCACCACTGCCCTGTGAGTGATCAGAAAGGCAGGGATCAACTACATTCAGTACATGAACTGTCTAATGTCTAAAGACAATTCTGGAACCTGGTAGGTTTCGATATTAATATGTTTAGCCCTAAGTAAGGAAGAAATAAAGTCCCTGAAGATAGAATTCTAACCGTATCGGAATTAAAGATTATGTTGAAATCACCAACAATAACCACATGATTTGTGTCCAAGTTTATGTATGTAAAAAGTTTATCTAGGATACCCACAATTCCCAGAAAAGCATCTAAATCACCCCATGGCGGCCGATAGACATTTACGAAATTCACCAAATTTTACAGCAGACTGCTCATCACAGACCATCTCGCTAGAATCATTTACGATATCATTTAATGTTATATAGTTAATTGAATTTCGGACTAAAAGGGCTGCACCACCCACCACCTACCATTGTTAGAACGGCAAAAATATGAAGCGATTTTGTAGTAAAACATAACACATCATACGTCACAGTACCTATACAGTCGGCCAGATATCAATTTTGTTTCTAATACATCGAACATTCAAATGAAAAATTGTAAAAAATGCAGATGTAGAATACTGTCTTGAACAGTTCACTATTTTCCTACTGGTTTTAGGTTGGGATTGTTTGTCTTCTTTGGGGACAAAAAAATCGGTTATAATAGATACCTTGTGGCCAAACGTATGAATCTTTGTCCTTATACACCTTTCCACAATGCCAATTTTTGGTGTTTAGATCGAGGGTTGCAGGGGATGGGGGATGAGTTTTCAGGGGTGAAATTTGTGAGGGTCAATAAATTATTTCAAGTTGTGGGTGATTCACGGGTTCAATTTGCTCCATGCCCATTTTTAATGTTTTGGAGGTTGCAGGGGGTGAGTTTTTGGAAGTAATATTTTTGACGGTCATTTAATCTCTCCACACTGAGAAAACAGTTGAGCCAATTGAGTAAATATAAACAAATCCTAGAATCGAATCCCGACTTAACCACTGTTGATTATAACAAAACCGTTTAAGTGTTTAATATAAAATTTATTTATTTGTTGTTAATAATAAAGGATATGAGCTCACAGCTCAGGTCTATTTACGATAACTCAGGTAGAGTTACTATTTAAAAATCAATCATATTAACTATCAATAAACCCATCAGTAACTAGTAGTAAATCAGGTGGATTAACGTTTAAAATTTCGTTTATTAATATGTGCTCATGCTCATCTACAGGGTGTCCCAGAACTCGCGTATAAGCCGGTAATGGTAGATTCCTGAACACAGTCTAAGACGAATTTTCCTTTACAAAAATTGCGAGGGTCCTATAGTTTTCAAATGGGGAACAATTGAAGTCCGCCAATCAGAATGTTTCTCTTAATTAAACATTGGTAACAAATATGAAGATGCATATGCTGTTGCTGGGATACAAAAAAAATATTAAAAATGGTTAGCTACACAGGTTAGCTAGGTTTCATAGCTAGGATAAAGATTTGAATTTGTCACTTTGACAAAAATGTTTACATCAGCAGATTATTGCGAAATGCTAATCCTAAGGTATCGCATCTTCATCAACAATGAATGAAGAAAAGGTATTGCAGTTTTGGGACCAAAAAAGGCGTTGTTTAGTACTACGCAGTCTTTCGCTACAATTTGGATCGTCTAACCCTGTTAAAGTTCACATGTTTGGGTTATCCAATTCGTTTTTCAAACTTTGGACAAGCTTGTAAAAGAATAAGCATGTTCACCATTATTTGAAGTATACTTATTCTTTGTACAGATCATCGATACGCATAAACCATTACATCTCGTTCTGCTGTTCATGATCGTCCTTTAAGGTTCACTGAGCTCATGGTTAGCGTCCCTACTTATACCTCATCCAGTTACCGAGGTTCGTTTTCTTATTTGGCTGCTTGCTTACTCAATTTTTTCGCTTTAAGTTATGATGTCGATATTTCTGAGCGTTCACTTATCACCAAGTTGAAAGATTCACTCTTAAAGGGAGAGCAATTGTCCATTGACATTCAGATGTTTTAGTTTTTGCTTTTTTTCTTGTCGTCACAACATGTTGTGCGTAATAGCTTTTTCCAGTTTGCCTGGGTAGGATTAAATCAGGATATAACCTGTTCCTATCCTTTTGAGTGTTGTAATACCTACTAGCATTGTTATTTTATTTTATTTTATTATGCAGAATGCAATTTATTTATATTGTGCTGCTTATTACATCTCAATGCATATGCACTATATGTAATCTTCGGGAAGTAGAGGATTTGACCCATATCCTTCTGAGGTGCCCACTGTACGCGCATCTGAGAGCTTCTTTCCCACCGGAACTGGACGAAGTTGATGAAATGTTAAGGAACCCCTCGGAGACTACTGTCATGATGCTGTACAAGTTTATGAGTACAGCCATGAAAATCCGCTCTTTCATCCTCCATGAATGATCCTGTGTCTGCCTATTGGAACAGACTGCTGGAGGGTCCCCTATAAGGTCTTAAGCTGGGGTTTAACGGTTTAAGTAATACATATATGTTCTGGGCATTCCTTTTATTGGAGACCTTGGGTTCTTCCTTGATTTATATTAATATTAAGTATGTTGTTATGTTAGGTAGGACTCTTAGAGGAAAAACTTATGTTATAAATTCTAACTCACTCTTGTTCATAACTCAATTGAAAGAACAATAAATTATATTATTATTATTATTATTATTATTACATCTCAATAAATGTATTATTATTATTATTATTATTTAGGTATGCAGCAGTTCCGAAAAGTGTCTCAAAACTCAGTTTATCGTTTTACAGCGTTAGCAGCGCATCCACACCAAGTGCGTTATTTTGTTTCGAAATTGCCTGCGTTGTGTGTGGGATGTGGAAGATTTGGAAATCGCAGCATGTATTCCACAGCAGTAGCATTCGCATTAATTAGTCCATATTTCCAATAAACTGCTGATAAATCATTTAAAATTTTTTGTCAAAGTGACAGATCTATAGATTCTCGTCATATCTATTGTTGACTTGATTCACTGTTGTGTTTTTAATTTTTTTTGTATCCCAGCAACATCTTATGCATCTTCATATTTTTTACCTTACTGTTTAGGGAAACATTCTGATTGGCGGACTTCAATTGCTCCCCATTTGAAAACTATAGGACCCTCGCAATTTTTGTAGAGGAAAATTTGTCTTAGATTGAGTTCAGGAATCTACAATTACCGTCTTATACGCGAGTTCTGGGACATCCTATATTAGTTATTAATACGTCCTCATATCAGTTGTACCTATATGATGGTTGTAATGAAGGCTCCTTCGGTTCGAAAATCGAAGTACTTGATGACAAACCCGTGTCAACTTCAGAGCTGAGGGAAACGAGTGCTCTGATGAGCAGCTGAGGTTGAGCAAATTGTTGGATCTTATGATGTCTGTCATGAATTCCAATTTCTGAAACAACACATAGGTACTTATAACTTTATATAGGTATAAGTAAGTTTATAAGTAAGTATACATTAAGTTCCTATAGGTAGGTACTTACTTTTAAATCCAGAGATGAGCTTCCTTAGAACAAAATTTGAAAGGAATGGCCAAAGGGTGAATTTTGATGGCGTGCTGATGCGCTGGCGACCTGACGCTCTATATCAACATTTTCTTTCTGGGACATCGTGGAATCGTGATTCTTAGTTCACCCACTTACCTATACACCAATTTATTTACACAAACCAAGGGGAAACTCGCTAATGCACATTATGTACCTACATGTGTGGTTCTACTTGCAAATAAGCTAAGAGCGCTCCACCTAGCTGTACCAAACTCCCAAAACAGACTGATTTGGAGTGGTTGGTGGTTGATTGTAGTTACTAGTTAGGCATTGATTAATGATAAACCAACTTGAAAGAAGATTTTCAGGAAGAAATATTGTGGATTGATATAAAATTTGTACAAGCTCAATCACAAATCTAGCTTACTTATTATCAACAAATGCCTATAATCAATAACTTAATGGCATGAAATCACTCCATATGTTTACATTAAGAATTTATTTTTAATAATAATAATAATAATGTATATTTATTGGGTTCACCAGAATTACATAATTACATAATTATAAGCAAAAGAAAAAATTCACCCAAAGGGACAGAAACAGCCCAAGCTGATTCAAATTCTGCCCTAATATAATAATTCAAAACTATATAATAACAAGACAACGTACAGCTTAATCAAAATTAAAGCAACAATCAAAATCAAAATTAAAGCAACAATTCAAAATCAAAATAAGCCCAGATCAAAACCTGCTAAAGAGTCTTCCAGAAGCAAATTTCTTATGGTCGAAATAATAATTTTTTCAGAGGCATGAAGGGGAAAGTCAAAAGTGTGAATCAAATAATTTATAACGTGAGCCGACAAATAAGAAAAGGAGCCCTCAAAACATGATAGGGTATGGCCAGGCACTCTCACGGTACGGTTGACAAACCTTAAGTCTCGATTGTGTATATCGTACCTATATCTGTTCTCGGCTGGATTTTGCTAATGAGGTAATCAGGATTCAGGATCACCAGTTATTCTAATTCTCAAAACAAAAGAAATAAAGTGAATTAAGCGCCTTTCATTCGTTTTGAGCCAATGTAATCCCTTTATGTACGGTGTGATATGTGCAGCAAAAGGCACATTTACAATAAATCTGACACAATTTATGTAGATTCTGGCTATAGTATATAACACTAATTATTAATCAAAATTATTGTCATTAAATATATTGCCGTAAAATCTACATATATTGTTTAAAAATACAATATTTTTCTGTGTGCAGGCTGTATTTTATTCAAAGGCGCAATTTCCTCCTTGTCAAAGTTTGCTGTTTGGTGGGTTAAAGGGGATGAGGGAGTGATTTTTTGGGAATGAAAATTGGACAGAACCGACGAGCGAGCGAGCGACAAATCAAAATGAAAACGTAGTGCCATTGCTTATGCTCGGCACCAAAAACGACATTTCTTGTTATTTTTTGAGCGTAAAGTTTCAAACTAGATAATTTCATGGTTTCTACATTAAACTTCACTCGATGAGAGTGCTGAGTATTCTGCTGTCGCTTAGATCAGTGTTGGACTACGCACTGATAGATGGCGCAACCTATTTGTAAGACTGATATTTATTAAAATAAAACTACTGCTGATACATACAGTCATACATACACACCAGAACAAGCTAACTAAGCTCGAATGGAAACTCGATTTTCACTGAATAAACGTTCACTCGCAATGACGAAATTAAGGTAGAATTAAGGATTTAAAGGCAAAATACATTGGAAATGGTATAGTTTCCATGGAATCTCAATTTCTTAAATTCTACGTTAATTTCGTGATTGCGAATGAACTTTAATGAAATGTTGAAAGTATAACACCATTCGATAGTTTTGTATTGATGGTACAAAAAATGCCTTAACTATCATTTGCGGAAATCCACCCTTAAAGGCGCTACAGCCCATATAATATGCAGAAACACAAAAATACGAGAACTCAAAAACTGCTCAACGAATCAAGACTGAATTTGGTGTGTCAATTTACAGTGACACTACAGGCAGATGCGGAAATTTTTATTATGGTCTAACAAGGGGGATGAAATTTAAGGGTTGAAACTGGAAAATCTTTCTGGTTAATGTTGGAATAAAATTATGGGTTTCGATAGATTTCGATCAACCATTGAAAAAAAAATTTATGAGGTTTCAACATAAAACCGCCCCTAGGTTACTAACAACCCCTAACCCTTAGCAGGCGGAGTAGATACATTTTATTTTTTCGACCTTTTTTGTGATTTTTCTGTAATTCAATTTCATTTTAACAAAATTTTAACCTATCCACAGTTTTTCAACCCCTTTCACCCTCAAAACCCTCAATAAGCAAAATTTACGCAGTGTAATTGTGTGTAATTAAAGATAGTTCTACTTGACTACTGTCACTTTTCACCCCCATTCTCAATTGGTCAACTCCGCGAGCGTTAATTTTGTAAAATTCGCGATTTCTGTATTTTTCCGATAAAAGATTTTACTTTTTTTTTTGCTTTTGAATATGTTTGCCTTTTTCACTTTTTCGATCCCCTCAGCAATATTTCAACCCCCCAAACGCTAAATTTGTATAAGTGGGTTTCTGTTTCTTGTAATTTTCGCTAGTTCTACTTAACTATAGTTAATTTTCACCCCCCTTGACTTTTCTTTCCCCTTCACAATTTTTCATCCCCGCGAGCATTACCAGTTTTGTAAAATTCGCGCTTTGTCTGTTTTCTGTAATAAATTTTACTCATTTAGAATTTAGATTGTTCGCCTTTTTCACTTTCGAATGAATCCCTTCGCAATATTTTAACCCCCCAAACGCTAAATTAGCATAATTTGGGCTATTTTCGTGTTGTTTTCTGTAATTCTACGTTACTACGGTTAATTGTTAAGTGCTAATTTTGCAATATTCGTATAATTTCGTTTTACTTAGGTAATAAATTGAACTTATTTGGATTCAGTTTACCTTTTACAATTTTCCAGCCTCCTTCGCAATAGGTATAAATATTTCAACCCCCACAAGAGTCTTAATTGCATAATTGGCTTATTTTCGCATTATATTTTGTAATTCTACTTATTATAAGCACAGCTAATATTCACTCTTCTTGACTTTTCATCACCTTTCGCAATTTTTCAGCCACCTGAGCGCTAATTCTGCAAAATTCGCAAAATTTTGTTTTTTTCCGACAATTCTTTTCATTTACTCATTTGGTTTATTTTATGTTTTCACTCTTTTTAACTTTTTAATCCTCTTCTTCCATTTATTATTAATGAGAACACTAGAACAGTGTTACTCGACATTGTATGTTGACAAATCGACGGAAAACAACAAACATTTACCTATAGCCTGGCCGTAGTACAGGCAGTAAGTGTCCCAAGATACAAAACGTGAAGTGGCACAGAAGAATTGTCAGAAATTTTGTCAGATAGGTAAATGTTTACCTATTCAAGTGTTTGCGCAGTACTTATAAGTGTCTAAATTGTGGCCAGTATAACATAATTAAAAATACCCACACTTTTTTCTAGGAGCTTCGTAAATCCGGGAAAAAATTAGCTTTTCTCACATTACAAGATTTAAAAACTTAGCGATAATTTTACAGGGACCTATCTGTGAGGCGCTAACAAATTTACGTACTCGAAGGTTTCCACTATCCCCTATCTTGTGCTATTTCGAATTAGAAAAATTTAGAAAATGCAGTGTCTAGCCTCTCATTGCGGGGTTGGGGAGGGAGGTTAATATGAAAACCAGCAATATAAACTACGCAACTGTTGTGACTCATATTTTTTATTATAAGCGTATACTCATTGCTTTGAAAATAGGCCACCATCGCCACCATCACAACTAAATTTAAACTGTATTGTGTGAAATATAAAACACTCCGCTCCGTAATTGCCCTATAAAATTGTAGTCGATCTAGTTATGGCTCAGAGAGGAGTTTGTAGTTTTTAATAATCATAAAAAAGTTGATTTATTGTAGTTAGACGGAGACCACACTTTGATCTGTTTTTATCTTCCTGACATAATAACCGTAATATACAAAGCCCATTGTGTAATTTTTAAAAATAATACTCATATTCATCCCGGCATTCGTTTTATTATTGCCATTTGCATGGGATGGTTGGCCCGACCGCATCGTTGTCTGATCTCTTGAACTTTCTGTAAAGACACTATTATTATTTATGTCGGCTTCAAGTAATAGTAATTTATGAAATTATGAATATTAATGCTGCTATTAATGGGGTTAACTGTCTTATTCTTATTTTTATGTCTGTTCAATTATGGACTGTAAAGTGTAAACAGTTTCAAACTTCAGATAGCGGGTTGTTTTTATTTTGTTAGTCAGGTACCATAGAGCTGGCTAGTATCCGAGTACTTCGGTATTCGAATGCAGTATCCGATTACTTTTATTGAATCGGAAGAGTGTATTGAAATACATTTTCAATTTTGTATCCATTATCCGTATTGCGTATTCGGCCAAACATTTAAAAAGTATCCTTATTCGGATACTTTCTAAATATCAGCGGATACCTACTCGCAGTCACTTTTCCACTGAACGTGCTCGATCCGATCATTCCGATCGAATGAACGTGCACTATTTGTTTGGGCTGGGCTGCTAAATTTTGAGTGCAGGTTTTTTTATGCGGGCAGGTCATTTGGGCAAACGAAACGCGGCGGTAGGGACTAAGAGGTGTAAGAAAGTGAGGGTTAAGGTTCACAGAAAAGGGAAGTGATTTTGTTTTGATCAGATTCAAGTAGAAAATATAAGTACTTACAAAAGTATTAAAAGTTATAATTAATTATAGGTAGGTACTATTATTATACAGGGTGAGTCTGAAAGACTCCACATCCTTTATACCACAGAATCTACTGTTCAAATGATGAAGCTTGGTGCAAAAATTATTGGTCAATTGTGATTCCTCTTCATGTTATAAGCCGCCAAAGATCTTTATTTTTAAACGTTCTTTTTCCAAATCTTTCGAAAGATGTATCGTAAAATTTTGAATTTTTGCACAGCATTGTTACAGACCAAGATGCAACTACTGATGGTACTTAAGACATTATCCAAAAAGCGGATCCCTGTTATACGGGGTGGTCCCGATGTTATTTGTCCTTGAACTTTTTTATGTTTGAAAATATTGCTAGTTTGATCATCGTGATAAACCTACAATTTCAATAAAAATCAAAGTGTACGTTGACACGCATCACATTTCAACTGTTTTTTTGCATTGAAGGTGTTGTCCTACATCTGTGCCCAGAACCATTGCTCACAACTGAAGAAAAAACATTGATGGTAATTTCACTTTTTTATGAGGTAGACTCATCATTAGTTTTAAGGTGATTACCTGCATCATGTCTTCGGTTTCTTCAATTTTTCAGCAAAAAAAGTTTTAGAATTGAACGGAAAATACGGCCGCATAGACAAACTAGCAATATTTTCAAACACAAAGAAGTTCAAGGACAAATAACATCGGGGCCATCCTGTATAACAGGGATCCGCTTTTTGGATAATGTCTTAAGTACCATCAGTAGTTGCATCTTGGTCTGTAACAATGCTGTGCAAAAATTCAAAATCCTACGATACACCTTTCGAAAGATATTTAAAAAGAACGTTTAAAAATTGAGATCTTTGGCGGCTTATAACATCAAGAGGAATCACAATTGACCAATAATTTTTGCACGAAGCTTCATCATTCGAACAGTAGATTCTGTGGTATAAAGGATGTGGAGTCTTTCAGACAAATTACATATTCATACTCTATTTTTTTTAATTCTGTAGATTTTTAATTAACTCGTGGTTTTTGTGTCCGGTATCCGAAAAAGGTACCCGAATACTTTATTCGGATACTATTTTTTGTCCAAGTATTCGTAATTTGCATCTGCAGAGAATATCTGAATCACTTTTCGGCGAATGGCAGTCCTTCAACTAACACCAAGTTTTCATATTCGCCTGTAACGACTGACGTCATCGAGCGACTTGTCAAGAGGCAAAAGCCTAATATAGTATTGGGAAACGAAACTTTCGTCTTACGCAAATATTGAAAAATTCCAACCCTGCTCTATTGTGGATTTTTGGTTCAATGTGAATACCTGCAAAAATAGTTTGAATTGAAAAATTACTTCTCGGATAGCCGTTACTGGGAGCAATTCGTAATAATTGTGTGGACAGTAGCAATGATTTTAGTTGTGAGGAAAGACGAAAGTTTCCTTTCCTCTCAGTATACTGCGGTCACGATAACATTTCTGGTAAAATGCTGCAAATTGCGCTACCGTTTATTCTTGATCCTCTGACGCATATTATTAACTGCCCATTCGAGATTGGACAGGTTCGTAATCAATGGAAATTAGCTTTGGTTTTACAAATTCCCAAAAACAAGAATCCCTTCTGATTAAAAGACCTTCGACCGATCAGCCTTCTGTGTCTTCCGCTTAAAATTGCAGAAGCTGCGCTCCAAGAGCAATTAAATGCTTTTATGCTTACTACTTCGGTGTTACCTCTAAACCAATCGGGTTTTAGGAAGAATTTTAGTACAGCCACCGCTTTAAGTTCTATAGTCTACGATGTGCTGGGTGGCTGTTGCTCTGGCAACGTAACCTCTCTGATTTTGCTATATATGTCGAAGGCATTCGATTCAGTTAATCTTCAACTTTTACTTGCCAAATTGAAATTTTATGGTTTGTCTGATATTGCTTTGGAGTGGATGAGCAGTCATCTGAATGGCAGGGGACAGGTTGTTATTGGTGAAAACGAAGGGACCCGTTTATTGTCTTCTGTTCATCACTCATCAGTATATAAATTGTGGGGTACCCCAAGGTTCAGTCTTGGGGCCCCTTCTTTTTTAAATTTACACGGCTGTGAAAGGGGATGAAAAGTCAAGGGGCGTGAAGATAAACTGTATATAGTTATAGTAGAACTAGCGAAAAATTACACCAAAAAGAAGCGGTATGTGTATAATGTTGCATTTTGAATGTTCTCATATCGTGAAAGGGGATGAAAAATTGTGGATGGGTTAAAAATTAATGAAAATGACTTTGAATTACCGAAAAACTCAAGAAAGCCCGAGAAAATAAATAAAATGTATACCGGGTGACAACGAGACCATGTACGCTCCAATAACGTTTTTAATTATTGTGATAAAAATTTGAAAAAAATCATAGTGATAATATCCACCAAGCGTCATCCTTTGACATACATACACTTCCGGTTTCGGCGGAAATGGCTTGAATTTTGATTTTTTAAATGGGACACTCGGTAAATTTTTATATTTTTGGAATCTAGGAGTCATTCAGTCATTCTGAGTATTGTAGTGTCATTTTATAAAGTCTTCTTTTGTTTTGGGAACTGTGGTACTCATTTAAAGCCACCGGAAGATGTACATCAATGCGAGGTGTAGGGGAAAGGGGGGCAGTTTCAACCATGGGGCAGTATAAACCATCCACGATAAAAAATTCAAATTTGAATCTAGCGCTCCACTAATTTTTACATAGTTGGCAGTAGTGTTGCTGAACCCTCACACAAAGATTCAATTGAGTTTAAAGTGAATTTTGTGAAATAAAAATTATTTTATGAATTCCTACGTATAGTTAGGAAAATTCTCCGCTTTGTTTATATCATAGTTATTGGCAAAACTGAAGACTTGTGTTCACAATAAATTTTTAATTGACATCATTTGTATTACTCATTTGAGATTTTAATAGCCACATAATTTATCATAACCCATTTTCAAAGAAACGATTTTTTCTTTTAAAATTCGCGTTGGGGCAGTTTCAACCATTCATGGACGGGGCACATTCACCCGTAGTCAAACCTATGTGTTCTGCAAATTTTCGACCAAAGTGAAGATTACGTATTCTGTGGTGAAGTTTCTCAGAAAATATATATTTTGAATATGCAATCAAGCTTTTAATATCTAAAAACCTATAGACTAAAAGATTAACTTTCCTGGTGTTGATGTCACATCCATACACTATAATCATACTAATGTCGTAGCTAAACTGCCAGTGGCTCTTAGTGTCAGACGTCATCCTTATATTATTTTAACTTCGAATTTGCATTGTTTAAGGAAAAATAAAGTTTGAATTCCATACTACATGGATGGTTGAAACTGCCGCACACAAAGGTTGAAAGTATACGCATGCGCGAAATGGCGTAATATGATTAGCTTAGGTTATATTACCCGCCACATTTAAAAACGTAAACACAACAAATGCAGGACACCACGATAAGTTTTAAAATAATTATTTTAATTAACGAAACTTATTCAGCAAAATAAGAAGGGGGAGTGAGCATCAGGCTGGGTTTTTCTTCGACGATTCGACGATATTACGATTTCCTCCTCTATTTGGAATGGTTCCTTCATCCTCGGCAAGCTGAAATATCCATACAAAATACACAATATTATTAGAGATGACTATTCTACGAAGGCCACAACAGAGGGGCCACAATAAAGTTTTTAAAATTTTCAGAAAAAAAAACTTTGTTGCAATAGCAAATTGTCACTTGCAACTGACAATTGTCACTTGTAACTGACAATTATCACTTGTAACCGATAATTGACACTTGCAACTGACAATTGTCACTTGTAATTGACAATTGTCACTTGTAATTGACAATTGTCACTTGTAACTATGACAATTGTCACTTGTAGCTGGCAATAATTCGTTAATTGGAACAGACCAATGGAGTACGCCAGAGCGGGTTAGAGGGGTTACAACTCGTGTGATTCCAGAAATTTTTGTGTTTTTTTTCAGTTTCTAGAAAATAACGAAAATGTAAGGATTTATGCTCTTTTAGTAGCTTTTGCACACCTTATTCTTTTGACACCCCCCCTTTTCATGACAAATTTCTGCGCATGTCACTGAAGCAGTTCGAAACGCCTGCCAGTTACGGGTGACAATTGTCGATTATAAGTGATAATTGTCAGTTGCAAGTGACAATTGTCAGTTGCAAGTGACAATTGTCAGGTGCAAGTGACAATTGTCGGTTGCAAGTGACAATTGTCGATTACAAGTGACAATTGTCACTTAACAAGTGACAATGGTCAGTTGAAAGTGACAATTGCCGGTTACAAATGACAATTGTCAGTTACAAGTGACAATTTGCTATTGCAACAAAGTTTTTTTTTCTCAAAATTTTAAAAACTTTGTTGTGGCCCCTCTACGCCTTCGTACTATTCTATTACGTAAGACGTAGGATGTTAATTAAACGGGACTATTTATTAATCGAAACAAGGTGTTAAGAATAATTAATTATTATACTCACCAATTTGCAGGGGCGTGTAGATGATGCAGGTGTGTAATTTTTTGATGCTCACCACGGTAAAAGGTCCGGGGTCGGTTAAATTAGAGAAAAGTTGCGCTGAAGAGAATTTTCTCAATATTTTGATTCATTCCTGAGTTATCACAAAAAATTGCTAATTTAAAGAAAAATTAATATTTCCCTGACGATTGACGTTATTTAAATGAAACTTGGAACCTTCATATTTTTGACAACTGTCAATTGAATGGCTTTATTGACAGAAATTTTCCAGGCCTTCTAGATTTTGAATAAAGACAGTCAACTTTTCTTTTTCTTATGGGTGCCATATTGAATTTTAACACCACCGGATACACAAAAAGAAGTCAGCGTACTTTTTTGCAATTGTTTTTCATCTAAGTTTAGGCTGATTTTACAAATTATTCATACCAATTTTCAAATTCTGACATCTGTCAAAACAGTTCATGCTGACTACATTTTTGAAAAGCCAATTTTCTTGTGTATTTGATGGTGTATAAATTCAATATGGCGGCCATAAGAGAAGCAAAAGTTGACTGTCGTTATTGAAAATCTAGAAGGTGTAGAAAGTTTCTGTCAATGTTATTCGATTGACAGCTGTCAAAAATATAAAAGTTTCAAGTTCCATTTAAATAACATCAATCGTTAGGAAGATATTAATTAACCTCCCCACAACCATATAAAAATGGGAGGTTATTGCAATCACTCCAAAATTCGAAATTGAGATAACACCAGATCTTTACGTTTCAAGGTCCCAGGATCACAAAAAAGTGGTTTTTAAAAAATGTCTGTGTGTATGTACGTATGTATGTATGTATGTACGTATGTGAGCACGATTTCTCGGAAACTACCGAACGGATTTTAATGAAATTTGGTATGGAGGCTAGCGTTCGCCTTCCGGTGAGCCCAGTTAAGTTTGTTGCGAATCCGCGGACGCCAAGTGCCTTTTTGGCACACCAACTATGAAATTTGACTGATGAACACTAATTTTTCTTATCAGTACATAAGAGGTCTTGAAATTCTGTATCTGAAAGTGTCTTCACACTTAGCGCCTTTTTGGCATAAAATCGAAAAATTCGAAGTTTCGAGGAAACAATAAATAACACGCTACAGCCCAAATTGCTGGATCGATTTGTCTGAAATTTGGTAGGTAGAGATACCGTTACCCGCCGAAGATCTGATTTAATTTTGGTGGCAATCGGCGAACGGCAAGTGCCATTTTGGCATATCAACTTTGAAATTTTAAGAATTAACTCATATTTTCTTAATCAGCACATGAAAAGTCTTCAAATTTTGTTTTCAAAATTGTATTCAATCTTAGTGCCCTTTTGGCAAACGATCGTAAAATTTAGGAAAATCACAGAAAACACTTTAGGCTTGGTGGAGTAAAACTTAGGTATAGTAAATAGTAAAATTTACTTGATATTGGTGATAAGATTGGATCAATCACCAAGTGGGGAGGTTCCAGCCGCTTCCGTAGCTGCCCATTTTTTTTCATTACATTGGCAATTTTCAGATTTTTTGCGATAACTCAGGAACGAATCAAAATATCGGGAAATTCTCTTCAGATTCTCAATCACCAAGAAATAGCGCAACTTTTCTCTAATTCAAACTACTCTCCATCTATTATGGTTTCTGAGACTAGTGCTAATGGTGAGCATCGAAAAATTACCCACCCTGTACATACTACCGATGAAGGGAAATTTTCAATAGCAGGCCTTGCCCCCCCCCCCCCCCCGATTTTCTGGTGGCCGTGTGGTTGAGACAGGGCCGAATTACAGCGCGGTGCCATCAGAGTTTCAAAATTTCGGGAATAATAATAATAATAATAATAATATTTACCTACTATAGCTATTTCTATGCTGTAAAATTAATTAAAAATATAATTTTTGCATTTTTCCACATATAGTTAATTTCTACGAAGGCGTATAGGGGCCACATTTTTAACATTGCTTTTAATCCAAAATTGTCGACTCGCACTCGACAATTGTCCATCGGGTCGACAATTGTCGAGTGGTCAATTGTCGATCGGGTAGACAATTGTCTACTGGCACTCGACCGATCGACAATTGATGACCCGATCGGCAATTGACGACCCGATCGACATTTGCCGAGTGGTCAATTCTGGATCGGGTCGACAATTGTCGAGTGCAAGTCGACAAATTTGGATTATAAAGCTATGTTAAAAATGTAGCCCCTCTACGCCTTCGTAAATTTCAACCTGTAAAATTTCATTATTTTCTGTGTTCGATCTATTCAGTCAAATTTAAAAATATGTGGGAAAAATACAAAGAACGGTAATAGTAACTTTAGGCTATTTCCTCTAGCACTTGTTAACAATAGGGATAACAACTGGTCAATCTGGCTAAGAAGCAGAAAACGATTTGATTCCAGAATCATAAGATTCGGAAGAAGATACTTATTCCATTAAATATTCAATTCTTGCAAACAAACAGTAGGTATCAATAAATAAATATAGGTAACTATAGCTTATATCTGGACCTCTGAGCCTACAGTATAAGGCACGATTTTAAAAATATTATGTACGTTCGTTTGTAAACACGCCACAATCAAAATTACTGGACCGATTTGGCCGAAATTTGGATCTCGCAACCTAACCTAAATCTGAAAAATTTTTGGAGCCAATCGTGCAGCCGGAAATGCCATTTTTGCACATCAACTTTTAAATTTTAAATGTAAACCCCCATTTTTCACGTCACCTTATAAGAAGGGCCCTCAAATTCTGTTTCTAAAGGTGCATTCACTCTCAGTTCCCTTTTGACCAAAAGTTAAAAAAATTGAGATTCTTATCGGACTTTACAATTGCGGTATACAGCCCAAGCCCCTGAACCGATTTGGCTGAAATTTTTTCTTCAAATTCTTGATATTCTCGTTTTAAATAAGACAAAATTCATTTGCATTTAGTACCCTTCGGGTAGAAAAATCGAAATTTTGTAATAACACTAAGTCCACGACGTCCAAACTCAGGGTTGATTTGATTTCGTCCACGTGCACAAAACCGGATGATTTTGTCCGGTTTTGTCCGCCCCGGACAAAACCAAAAAAGTGCCCTTAATGGACAAAACCGGACAAAATAAAAAAAAATATATATACAACAAAATGAAATGGGTTTTTACTGCTTGATGAGCTTTTGCGACAGTAATTAATTGATCTTTTATATTCAATGTAATTTTATTTTATTGGATTTATAGCAAGTACAGTGACGCATTTTATTTGTAGTTACTTTTTATTGATTTTGTCCGGTTTCGTCCGGTTTTGTCCGGCGCCCCGGACAAAACCAAAAAAAGCGGACTTTTTCACAACCCTGCCCAAACTACTGTATCGATTTGGCTGAAATTTGGAACATGGAGATTAGGAGACCCGTTGACGTGCTGAAAGGCTGTTGTTAGCAATTGGTCCACGGAAAGTGCAATTTAAGCATATCAACTTTAAAACTTTAAACACAAGACACGGAAATCAAAGATCCACAAGATGGGGAGGTTCCAGCCGCTTCTCTGCTGCATTTTTTTAACCTCCCCACTCCACTTCACCATTTAAAAAAAAGGGAGGTTACTGCAATCACTAAAATTTTCGAATTCGAGATAAGACCGGATCTATACGTTTTGAGGTCTCAGGAGCCCAAAAAAGTGGTTTTTAAAATGTGTCTGTATGTATGTACGTACGTTCGTACGTTCGTAAACACGCCACAGCCCAAACTACTTGACAGATTTAGCTGAAATTTGGTACGTGTGCATGTGATAACCCAACTTAGATCTGAAAAGCTTTTGGAGCCAATCGTGCAACCGCAAATTCCATTTTGGCACATCAACTTTTAAATTTTAAATGCAAACCCCCATTTTTCACGTCACCATAGGAAAGACCTTCAAATTCTGCGTTTAAAAATGTATTCATTCTTAGTGCCCTTGTGACCAAAAATTAAAAAAAAATTGATTTTTATCGGACTTTAAAATCGCGGTACAGCCCAAGCCCCTGAACCGATTTGGCTGAAATTTTGCACAAGGGGATTGTATTACACGTCGAAGAGGTGAACAAATTTTGGATTCAATCGGCCCACGGAAAGTGCCGTTTTGGCACACCAATTTCGAGATTTAAAATTATTCTCTAATTTACCCATCCAAAACAAGTTTTTGAAAGATTTATTGTCACTATCGAGGTCGCCATCAGAAAGGTCTTCAATTTCTGGTTTTAAATGAGACAAAATTTATTCGCATTTAGAACCCTTTGGGTAGAAAAATCGAAATTTTGTAATAACACTGAAACCACTTTATAGCCCAAACTAGTGGATCGATTTGCCCGAAATTTGGTAAATGGGGGTGAGGTGACCCGTTGAAGAGCTGAAAGGCTTTTGGGAGCAATTGGTCAACGGGAAGTGCCATTTAGGCATATCAACTTTAGAATCTTAAACAGAAGTCCCTGAAATCAAAGACCCACGCGTTGGGGAGGTTCCAGCCGCTTCTCTGCTGCCATTTTTTATTATCAGCTTTATTGCATTTACAGATAAATTTTCATTAGTCCGAAGGATCGAGATTGTATTTTTTTCACAGAATTTGTAAATGTAGCAACTTTATTTTACTAAAATTTAAGATACAAGTTTTTCACCCCTAAAATGATATTTTTCGAAAAAATGCCATTAAGGTTTTCGATCCGGTAATGCAACAGCTATGGAATTCGATAATGACGATATGCCCTTTTGCTAAGAAAAATTCAAAAAGGGGCCTTTCTGTCCCTAAAATGGAAATTTTCTAAAAAATTGCACTAAGGTTTTTGATACAGCAATGCAACAGCTGTGAATTCCGATAGTAAGAATATGGTTTTTTGTAAAATAAATTGAAACAAGGGCCCTTCTGCCACTAAGATGACATTTTTTTAAAAAATGGCACTAAGGTTATCGGCTTGAAAAAAAATCAGCTATTAAATCCGGTAATAAAAATATACAGTTATGCATAGGTTTATTTTTCACGACACCATTTTTGGCTAAAAGGGCACAAGTGTGAATACATTTTTAGAAGCAGAATTTAAAGAACATTCATATGGTTATGCGAAAAATCAAAACTCCCACTGAATATGTGTGCCAAATTTCATCTCGATACGTTCAGTAGTTTGAGCTGCAGCGTGATCACAGACAGACACACAGACAGAGATTTTTCAAAAACCACTTTTTCGGATTCCCAGGACCCTGAAACGTAAAGATTTGATGTTTTTGGCGATTCGATTTTTCGATCGATTTTACTAACTTGCTTCGCGAAACGTAGAAGTTAAAAATGCGATTAATGTCGGAATTGCCTTCACAAACCTATTTTGAGTGTCTTTTCTAAGAATCTGTCGACATTGTTCGATGTCGAGGGCCAATATTTTATCCCCTGAGTGTACCTATCCTAGGAGATTACTTTTAAGAAAAATACTTCGCATAACTAAGAAGCAATCGTCGGTGTTCTTAATGCGGCCCTGTGTCTTACCGGAATGGCAAGGGAGTGTAAATAAAATTAGTGAGAACCAGCTGTGAAGTTAACAATCCGAAGTCAGGTCAACTGACAATATTGTGAGCGCTGCTGCCGCTGCTATACCTCCTAATATCCAACTATAAAATTTCGCTGTCCGACATCGCATTTGCGCATTACTCTCAAGTTCACGTCACTTTATTCAAGGTCTGTCTCAAATTATTATAGATGACCCAGTATACACTCCGTTGAATGCAGAGGCATCAAACTTTGGCGGTGGAGGCACGGAATATACAATCAGGACAGGATATAGGTACATTTTTAGTGCCGTAGCAGAATGCGTTGTCTATAAAATTTCGCTGTCCGACATCGCATTTGCGCATTACTCTCAAGTTCACGTCACTTTATTCAAGGTCTGTCTCAAATTATTATAGATGACCCAGTATACACTCCGTTGAATGCAGAGGCATCAAACTTTGGCGGTGGAGGCACGGAATATACAATCAGGACAGGATATAGGTACATTTTTAGTGCCGTAGCAGAATGCGTTGTACACAGGTGTATACCCCGAAAATCTCGGCGGGGATTGTTTTTGGGCCATATCGAACTATAGTAGTCGAAGTTACAGATGAAAAACCGAAAAAAATATCAATTTTCGACGTTTGATCGCGAACGCTCTGCCTCAACACTTGAAGATAGATCAAAAGTTTGAAAGGATGAATTGTCGGCAATGAAAAGATCTTCAAAAAAGTCCGCGACGACCTATAGCTATCTACGATGGGTAGCACACCGTGATCGTTTTTGTGTTTTAATTTTTGACGAAAGTGGCTTCGGTCGCTTATTGTCGACATTTCTTCTTTAAGTATACGATTTTAATCTAGGTATCTTCAAGCGTTTAGGTAGCGTTCGCAGTAGAATCACGAGAAGCCGCGTTTTTTTCCCGGGAGCGAAAAATTATTAATTGTAATAACTCGAGAACGAGTAGAGGTATCTTACTGAAACTTGGTTTTCGAGTTCTACCATCAAGTCTGCTGAAAGTGAAGGAGTGCCAATTTTGGGGGATGAAATTTAGGTGTTGAAAATCACAAAAATACGAAAACCACTCAAATATGTTGTACGTGGAGGTCTAGAACCCGACACACAGTTAGAAATAAACGCACCCCTGGTAAATTAGTCGTGAAGTAATGAGGGGGTGAAAAGATGAATCTCTAAATTATCGCAATTTTTCAATGAATTGCATTAGAGTGGTGAAATTGAAACCACATCTTTCTTTAGAGCATGTGAAGATGATGGTAAAATAAGGGGTTTGATTTTAGGGTTTGAAATGTTCATGACGCTTTGTAACTTTACACAGAAAAACAATATCTCATGTGAAACTGTGAAATCTTACACACTGTGGAATAAATTCATCGAAGGGGATGAAAGTTAAGGGTGAAAACTGGAATTTTCACCGAATAATGTAGATTTGAAATTAATACAGTTCGAAAGCTTTCTACTGATGGTACAAAAAAAGTCTTATTCATAAGTCGTGAAAAACCCATTAAGGCGCTACAACCCCTAACATGCCGAAATACAAAAATGGGATAACTTAAAAACTGCTCATCGTATCAAAGCTGGATTTGGTGTGTTAATTTACAGCGACACTGTAGGCGGATGGGCAAATTTTCATTATTATCTAACAAGGGGGATGAGATTTAAGGCTTGAAACTGGGAAATTTTTCAGGTAAATAGTGGAATAAAATTACGGGATTCGAAAGATTTCCGTCAACCATTGAAAAAAGTCTTACAAGTCTTCAATCTAATACTAATAACACTTAGGCTACTAATAACCCCTACCCTTGGTAAACGGAATAAATACATTTTTTATTTTCCTTTTCGGGTTTTTATGTGCTTTCTCTGTACGTAATTCAAAGCCGTTTTAATTAACTTTTAAGCTATCTATAATTTTTCAGCCCCTTTCACCCTCAAAACTCACAAAAAGCAAAATTTACGCAGACCGCTTCACAATTTTTCAACGCCGCGAGCGTTAATTTTGTAAATTTTGCGTAATTTTGTCTTTCTGCGATAATAAATTTTGCTTATTTAACTATGTTTTGCCTTTGTCACTTTTTCGATCCCTTTCGCAATATTTCAACCCCCCAAAACCCTAAATAATTGGGTTATTTTCGTGTTGTTTTCTGTAATTCTATAGGTAGCTATAACTACAATTAATTTTCATACCCTATGACTTTTCATCCCCCTTTACGATTTTTCAACCCCCAAGTGTTAATTTTGCAAAATTTGCGTAATTTCGCGCTTTTCTTCGGTAATAAATTGAACTCAGTTGAACGAACCTCTTTCTCTTTTTTTAATCCCATTCTCAATATTTCAACTCTCCAAACCCAAAATTTATATAATTGGATTATTTTGGAGTTATTTTCTGTAATTTTTTACTTAAACATCGGTTTATTCTCATAGCCTTTGACTTTTCATCCCCCTTTGCGATTTTTCAACCCCTTAAGTGCTAATTTTGCAACTTTCGCGTAATTTCGTTGGTAATAAATTGAACTCATTTGGGATTCAGTTTACCTTTTACAATTTTCCAGTTTCCTTCGCAATAGGTAGGTGTTTCAACACCCACAAAAGCTTTAATATAATTGGATGATTTTCAACAAGAAATTTTTAACATTTTGCCTTTTTGACACATCTGTCCGTCTGCGGAGGCACTACTACTAGGTGCAATCTGCACGCGATTCCACCAGTAAGACCAGCCGCCCCTGCATACACATTAACATGATAAACATCTACAGGGATACACATCGCATTGATGTACATCTTCCGTTGGCTTTTTCAAATGACAATTAAATCTAAATTAAAAGACTTTAAGAAGGATAATAGTATCTCTTCGGTGTGTTAGGTACAAGATCTTAGAGAAGAGAAATGGAATTGTGAAAAGATAATACATCATTCGAAATAGTATAGGTAATTTTATATTTTCAGGAAAAGGAAATGAATATGTCATTTAATTTTATTTATTATCATTAGCAATATCATTTAATTTTTGTTCATTGAAAAATAAATGTAAAAGTTACGAATGCGCATGCATTTATTATTTTGGTTGAGGAATTCAGGAATTCATCTAGAAATCGATTTTGAGTTTATTATTGACTCTACCGTAGGTACCTAGGTATGTAATTTGATGTTCCTCGGACAGGCCAACCCGGGGGCCAACCTTATTTTGAACTTCTACGGAGCAGTTATTGGAATCGATCGAAAAATTCAAAAAAATTTAATCGCCAAAAACATCGAATCTTTACGTTTTAGGGTACCTGGGAACCCAAAAAAGTGGTTTTTGGAAAAATGTCTGTGTCTGTATGTCTGGATCACGCTGCAGCTCAAACTACTGATCGCATCGAGATGAAATTTGGCACACATAATTCTACAGTGGGCAATTTGTAGGTGCTGATTAGATTTTGAGCCACATCGGTTCACGGAAAGTGTCATTTTGGTGAAAATTCACCAATAGAGATTTGTTTTAAAATCTTCACTGTCACCTGAAATTTTGAAAATTTTACATTTGATAATACAGAATTGACAACTACGAGTACATTTAAAAAGATTTTATGATGTAAAAGATTACTTCATTAGGCGCGCGGAGCGCGCTTCATGTTCTAGTGTTCCTAAATTTGTAATGAATCCAAAATCCAAGAAAGCAATTTCTTCAATTTTACAATTATTACAAACTGCTATCGGCTCTATCTACCGTATAACACTTGCAGAACTTATTAGCTAATTTTGCAAAATTCGCATAATTTCATTTTTCGTCGGTAATAAAATTGAACTCATTTGGGATTCAGTTTACTTTTTACAATTTTCCAGTTTCCTTCAGTAATTAGATATATAATTCTTAGTAATAATAGTTCCCTATTAGCTACATTTAATTTTCTTTGATAATACCCTTAGATTTTAATAATATCTTATCTTGAGTAACGGTAAGTGATTTTATGTTTAAATCTTAAACTTAAATTAGAGGTGTTTGTAATTTTTTCTGAGTATTTAAATTTTAGGTTATCATTGGGCCTGGGGGGGATAAAGTTTATAAAGAAGGGCTTAAATTGTGTAATGCTTTTGAGTTATTGAAAATTGGTCGATTCTTTTAGAGGTTTTTAGATTTTTTAGGGGTCTAATTATTAGGAATTGATTCTGTTGTTAGGGGATTTTACAGGGGGATCATTTCTTTTTTGTTTTTCTTAAAGGATTTTACTGTTTATTAGAATAAGGTTGTTTTTAGGTTTTGTTAATTGATATTCTACCCGTTTTATACATATAGGGGATCAAGTTTTTTTTATAGGGTTTACATTTTGAATAGGGATTCGTAAAGTAGAATTCTTGCTTTGGGATTTTTAAGGTTAAATAATTATGTGAGAGTTTTTCTTTGGGGCAGGATGTTGATTTCCTTTGTATTTGTTTTTTACTTTTTTGTTTTAAGGTATAAGGTTATAGGGTATAAAAGTATGTATTTCAACCCTCGCAAAAGTTTTAATTGCATAATTTTTCATCCCCTTTCGCAATTTTTCAGCCAAATTTTGTATTCATTTCGGCAATTCTTTTCATTTACTCATTTGGTTTATATTGTCATTCTTTTTACTTTTCAACCCTCAAAATTTTTGTTTTTTTTCTACTTTTTAATTCTGTGACAACAACTTTTTAACATTGCGCCTTTTTGACACATCTGTGCGTCTGCGGAGGCACTACTACTAGGTGCAGATTGATAAAATCTGCACCCGATTCCACCAGTACGACCAGTCGCCTATACATACACATTAAAGTGATAAATATCTACAGGGATACACATCGCATTGATATACATCTTCCGGGGGCTTTTATTCGAAAGCGGGGTATCAGGTGTGTATTCAACAAACGCACTTTTTTGTAGGTATTTAGAATAGATCACGTATTCAGATTTTATTATCCTGATTGTACCCCTAACATTTCTGTTGTGGTATTTTAGAAATTAGAAGTCATACTTATTGTAGTCCGGGAGGCAGTGAACATTTTTGGTATGTCCCGCAAGATTTACGGCAGACTTCTGTTTTAGTAATCTACTGCATGAAGATAACTAGAAAATTGCTAAATCAAGTTCGCTGAAAGATATATTGTTCACTGCCTCCTAATGTTCCTAAATTCCTAATGAATCCAAAATCCAAGAAAGCAATTCCTTCAATTTTACAATTATTACAAACCGCTATCGGCTCTATTTACCGTACGTGTATTCTACCGACTCTACAAACCCGAACACTTGCAGAACTTATTCTTAGCGCCGCATCGCCGATGTTGCTGACCGGCTTTGTAAATTGCAGACATAGCCTCGCGGCCTCGCGCATCGTCCGACCAATAAGAAGCAGCCAGAGTGAGCGGGAAGCAGCAGCACATGTGGTTCGGAGTTTTGAAAAGTTACGCCGGCAAGAGGCAAGCATTCGGTGTTGTGCGGCTTGTTGGTTCGGACAACTGTTATAACAGCATCTTGGTCCAACGAGGTTCGTTGCCGCATATAGTGCAATGACTTATTGTTTTTGGGAGAGTTAGTGAAAGTGCCCCGTTTTGTTTTTTGGATTTCCTGAAAATGGGGGTCTACATCAAAGACACCCTTAAACTATTGTGGTTGTGCGTCTTCGTGGCCACCCTCCTCGTCGTCATCGACCATTATCAAGTGTCTGCTGAGCCTAAGGTGGGTTTATTCTCACCCATTTCATATTTTGCTTGCATTTCATTTTTCCGACTCAAAACGGAAATTGCGTGGAATGCCCAGATGTGGCATAAAATACAATAATGTAGCCACATATATTTTTAACCTCCCCAACCCCATCACAATTTTAAAAAAATGGGAGGTTACTGCAATCACTAAAATTTTCGAATTTGAGATAGCACCAGATCTTCACGTTTTGAGGTCTCAGGAACCCAGAAAAGGGGTTTTTAAAATGTGTCTGTGTGTATGTACGTACGTACGTACGTACGTTCGTACGTACGTACGTTCGTACGTACGTTCGTACGTACGTTCGTTTGTAATCACGCCACAGCCAAAACTACTAGACCGATTTGGCTGAAATTTCGAACATAGGCATCTCGTAACCTAACTTAGATCTGAAAAGCTTTTGGAGCCAATCGTGCAACCGGAAATGCCATTTTGGCACATCAACTTTTAAATTTTAAATGCAAACCCCCATTTTTTACGTCACCATTAGGAAGACCTTAAAATTCTGCTTCTAAAAGTGTATTCATTCTTAGTGCCCTTTTGACCAAAAATTTAAAAAAAATTGATTTTTACCGGACATTAAAATCGCGGTACAGCCCAAGCCCCTGAACCGATTTGGCTGAAATTTTGCACATGGGGATTGTATTACAAGTCGAAGAACTGAACAAATTTTGAATTCAATCGACTCACGGAAAGTGCCGTTTTGGCACACCAATTTCCAAATTTAAAATTATTCTCTCATTTGACCATTAAAAACAAGTTTTTGAAAGATTTATTGTCACCATCAGAAAGGTCTTCAAATTCTGGTTTTAAATAGGACAAAATTAATTCGCATTTAGCGCTGTTTGGTTCAAAAAATCGAAATTTTATAATAACAGTAAAAATACATTATAGCCCAAATTACTGAATCGATTTGGCTGAAATATGGTACATGGAGATTGGGTGACCCGTTGAAGACCTGAAAGGCTTTTGAAAGCAATTGGCCAACGGGAAGTCCCATTTAAGCATATTAACTTAAAATTTTAAATTCAAGACCTCCTTTTTTATGTCGCCATTAGAAAGGCGATCAAATTCTGGTTCTAAAAATGTGTTCATAGTTTCTGCGATTTCAGTGGAAAATACAGAAAAAATTCTTTCTCATTAAAAGGGAGCGGGCTGACCAGTGGATGACATGAAGTGGCAGTTATTGTCAAAAAGGTGGCAAAAGATTAACCTTAAAAGAAACATATTGTCAAACGTGATGGGTGATGTCCGAGGTGATGTCGGTATTTGTCAGAAAATTGCGAAATTAGTCAAGGATTAAAAAAATTCTGTTGAATTAACTACTATCTACACAGAATACAAAGATCCACGCGATGGGGAGGTTCCAGCCGCTTCTCTGCTGCATTTTTTTATATTCACATTATTTATGTATGTATAAGTATCGTAATTATTGTATTGGAACACTACATACAAATAAATAAAGGCTCGATTTGCATTCAACAAATAATTTCAATTCTGGGATACAAATCAACTCGTTCTATAATTGATTATTCCGTTTTAAATTCCCATCAGTCACTAAATTTTGTGGTGCGATTAACCCTCACGCGAATTATTCCGTTCTTAGTTACTTAAGTACCTATACGAAAACTGTACCCATACCCCTGGTTCTATTTGCAGTAATAATTATTAACAAAATGTATATAGGTAGAATACCTACCTACGTGCTCGTCTACCTTGAATTATGTAATTCTGAGTTCTGACGGGAATGTTTATGGTTTTTTAATCGTAATCTCTTTATGACTCAAAATCCGAGGCTTTATTATCACATTTTGGTTACAATTCCACAAGTTCTATTTCGTGATTGTGATGTTTAATTAAGAATCAGGAACTATGATTTTATACACTAAACATACGCGGTGATTTTGATATCAGGGTGTACGTGTCCGCACCTGAAAGGAATACCGGCTATAGTAATTTGATACAGGCAATAATTTTCTGATGAAAGCGTGGGCGTAAAATGCTAACAGTACAATTTCATTTTATGAAAAAGTCCGTTTATTTCAATTGTTCATGTGTTAAATGCGAGGTCAAATGTTTATTAAAAAAAATGGACAGCAGAGACGCTGGAACCTCCCCATCGCGTGGATCTTTGATTTCTGGGCGGATAGTTAGTATAGTCCGAGGTATAGTCAGTTAGTTGAAAAACGAAAATTTTTAATCTCTCATCATTGTAACTAATTTCCGAGCTAATTTCCCTGGTAATTTCCTTAGACCATGGTCTAAGCCGAGGGGTGAATCACCTTGGTAATTTGGTGTCCCAGCCCTTGTAATTTTTTGTAATTTTTGGTAATTTTTAGTAATTTTTGGTAATTTATTGTAATTTTTGGTAATTTTTAGTAATTTTCAGTAATTTTTAATAATTTTCAGTAATTTTTAGTAATTTTTAGTAATTTTCAGTAATTTTTAGTAATTTTTAGGAAATCGAATCCTTAAAATTTCTTGTAATTGTTAGTAATTTTTGGTAATTTCTGGTAAATTAAGTATAGTTAATTTTTGTAATTATGGTAATTGGTGTCTTCAATTTTTCAAGGTGGATCAAGCCTCGGGGTGGGTAATTTGGTGTCCCAGCCCTTGTAATTTTTTGTTATTTTTGGTAATTGTAATTATCGGTAACCGAGTCGGTAACTTTAGTACGTAATTTTCAGCAGTTTTTAGGAATTTACAGTAACTTTTAGGAGTTTAGTCATTTTTAGGAATTTACAGTCATTTTTAGGAATTCTCAGTAATTTTTAGTGCTTTGGGTAATTTTGAGTAATATTTGCTACATATAAGTAATTTGGTAATCTCTTTAGTTAACTTGTGGTAATTTGGTACGATTCTTAAAGGAAAAAAACTTCGCCAAACACGAATATCTATTTTAACAAGAAACAAAAAAAAGATACTATTTCAAGGTTTTTCTGTACAGAGTATTAATATTTTTCCTGTCCGTCTCTTTAATGGACATTGGGGAGACACCGAGCATTTCCATCGGTCCAAAAAAAATAAATTTCTTTTGCACCAGCTGTACGTCTGGAACCTTTGGCCACGAAAATTCTCCCATAAATTGT
The DNA here is from genome assembly GCA_963924575.1 of Pycnomerus fuliginosus. Lineage (NCBI taxonomy): Eukaryota > Metazoa > Arthropoda > Insecta > Coleoptera > Zopheridae > Pycnomerus > Pycnomerus fuliginosus. Next base: position 17,485,591 of record OZ004619.1, on the reverse strand, counting down.
TTCAAAAATTTGACTTCGTAGGTGTCTTCCTCGGTGTCTTCCTGTACATGACGCAAGACTCTACCTATATACCAATTATCGCAGTAGCTCACTGCATAATACCTTTCGGTTACAATTTCAGTGGCGATGGGGAAATTTTGCGTGCTCTTCGTGGCATGGATTGTTGCAGTACTTTTAAATCGAAGCAATCGATCACTACTGATTCTGGAAATTCTCACCATTAGAAAAATAGTTTATAAAAAATTAGTATCACATACCTTCTTTGCTTCTCGTATAAAAGCCAACATAATGCTGTTTTTCGCACAGTTTTTATATCACGGCCTGTCTTAATCTTGACATAGGGGCTCTTCTCATCGACAGATTCCACATCATATTCCCTTAGGTTTATAGAATCCAAATTTTGCACATCGTATCCCCCAAGGTATCCTTCTTCACTTTCTTCTCTCTCCAGGTGACGTAATTCTTCTGCCCGGCTGCTGGCGATTGAACTATCAATATTATTGGAACAGTCCATTTCTTGATAATCATCCTCCTCGTCATCACTATGCTCGCTCAGATTGAAGTCGTCTTCGTTTATATTTGTTACGTTTAAGTCAGCGTATGAGCCCTCGTTAAATTGAATTCCTAACAGTTGGCAGTCTGATTTAACTTCTTCTAATGCTCGCATACAAGCGAGTTCTATATCATAATCTGATGGGAAATTCTGCGGTTTTTCTAGGCCTCCTGATAGACCAAGTCTCCGGTTGTGTTCTCGAGGAAAGATAAAATCTTCTGAAAGTTCATTTACTATGTTTGTGATAGCTTCAATTCTGTTTAACCTATTTAGTATATCAAGTAAGCTGAAATTAACGATGGTCGAAAATGTGGACGTTAAAGAGCGCGTTGATCTAAAAGTTTGCTCGCATGGTTGGGAGCTAAACAGCGAAGTTGCAAAATCGGCTTCTTTACGTAGTTCTTCATTATCGCGAAACTTTCTTACAAGCTTGATCATGGAATGTGCGTTAATTTCGATGCACAGGTAGCTATTAAGCGTTATGAAGTTTTCAGAGAGAGAATACGAAGAACTCTTTAACCAGCTTCTCCAAATTCGTAAAAAGAAGACACTATACCAAATCAAAGTAATTCTTTCTATGATGCAGATCTCCTTATTAAGAAAAGCCTCTATTGCATTACTCATGACTTTGAGGTAAACAGCGGTAGCCATGCTATCTTTGACATTTTCCTGCAAGAGATTCCTTACTTCCAATCGACAGAGCTTCTCTGCCGCTTTAAAATTCATTTTATCTTCGCCTTTAAGGTCGCAAGGAGTTAACAAATGAATGTCTTTGGAAATTGTAGTGATTAGCTCTTCAACATGCTCAATGGTCGCGAAAAAGTTGCCTACTGGTAGGACAATCCCCTCCTTCAATATTCGTGTTCTCAGTTTCGTGGCTACATGGACGGTGTCTTGCACGCATATGTCTCCCTCCTTTAAATTCATATGAAACCATTTCCATGCACTGTCTGGTTTTTGGAAATTGGAAACCAATCTCATGGCTTTGAGGCATCTCGTATCCCCATCCGTTGAAAATCCAAGGGTTTTTATATCGTATCTTTCTAATTCACATTTTATGCGATCCCAGCGTTTTACAACGTCACTGCTAGTAAAACAGTTGTCGGTTCCAAATATTGTCAACAAGAATGAAGGACTTTTGTGGATTGGCGCCTGAACTACTACCAAATAAGCGTAATCAGCTTGTTTCTCGTTTGTAAAATAAGATTCGATTGCTTTCGCCGATGTGGCTTCGAAACTGCTAGGTACCGGTAAACCCTTTTTATGGGGTAGTACAAATCCTACTACATTGTTAGTTCTTCCGTCATACTCAACACGTCCTGTGATTTTTGTAGCGTCTTCCGAGATCCATACATACTTAGGAAGATTTCTTTTTGATAAAAACTTCAACAATTCAGGAATCCGCAAAATTCCTTCTTGTATATAATTAGCGTTTAGGCATCGACTTAAGCTTGTTATTGAAGGTACTGCTCCTTTCATATTTGAATACAGAGTTTCATACAGAAGGCGACCTCCAACTATAAATATATACAGACAAAATTTCTTCAACTCTTCGTCGTACTTGCGTGCGTTGGCCGACTTGGATATATTTTTGGTGGTTGTCTTCATAAGACATTTTAAAAAGTGAGAGATGTTATTTGGGCTAGAACAACTACTAGGACTGGAATGTTTTTGGCTGTCTTTTATTAAAATCTCCTGTTCTAAGAGCAGTTGCCTAAGCTCATCATTTTCACTAAGCACTTGATTAATGTTGTTAACTTTTTGAAAGAAATTTGTTATTAAGGGTTGGTTTGTTACCGTCTGCCTCTTTCTCTTCCTTCGCTCCCGTTTGGTATATTTTTCTAGTTTCCATTTTTCCAGGCGTGGTTTAAAGCTGTCCGCAGATTTCTTAGATTCGTTAATTTTTGGAATAGGTTGGTCGAGGGGCTTGTTAATGGATGTTGAACTCGCGGAACTACTTGCCCTTGTAATTCCGCTGATTAAAAATCCGGATTTGCGTTCGTTTTGGCCCTAATTATGTTGGTCTCTTCTTCGGTTTGCTCTGAAGACTGATTCCGCTCCTCGCTTGGCTCCCCCTGTTCATTCGCTTCATCTTCAGATGAAGATTCAATAACTCTGCATCTTTTTTTGCTGTCCTTTGACGATTTCTTCAGGGGGAAAGCGAGGGGGGAAGTTTCCTCAGTAGATTCGGCTTCGCGGTAAGTGTGGTCTTCATTCGAGTCTTCATTAGAAACGCTAATGTCGGTAGCGATGCCGGTAGTAATAGCAACCTCTCTCTCGCCTTCTATTTCTCTGCTAACGCGTTTGCAATATGCAGACATCTTCGTCTGGACTCTACCTTCGACTCCACCTAAAGATCTTTGAAGTTTCTTTTGCTCTTTTAAATCGTGTTTGCCAAGGTGAGTGTACAAATTTGATAAAATCCAGAAGAAATTTCTATTTTTCTTCAACTGTTTTACCTGAAATCAAGTAGGTACCTTAAAATAGAGATATGTTAAATTCGAGGTTAAATTTGTCATCGAATTCACCGCTGTGGGTAGTCCAAAATAAAAAAAAATAAAAAAACAGGGAACTTCTAACCGCACGCGAGCGGCACCGTAAATTATTATGTATTAAATTTCTGCACGTTTTAAAACTTCCAGCTAATCCTTCTAGGTAGTACGTACACGTAGAGTCGTTTTCTATGACTTCCAGTACAAAAATAAGGATGTTTAGAGAACAGTTTTGTAAACGTTTAGATATTCAAAATTTTGAAAAACTGTCAAGTTAGAACCGGTTAGAACCAAACGCGTTCTTTCTATACGTACCTTAATCTTTGACGAACACAATGGACATGGGATGACACAAATTAATAATCCGCTATTGCTATCCCTTGAGCAGTTGAATATTGCATTGCGTATTTTGTGGAGCAGGGCAGCTGTGTAACTGTCATCTATCTCAGTAGTTGACTTGCACCAATTTCTAACCCAGTCCACAATCTGTCTTTTGACAATTTCTACGTATTCGTTCATATTGTCGTTTCTTAACAAATCGGATGCGACAGCTGTTTTTGTTTTATTAGTTGCTAAAGATCCAGCAGCAAGATCTTGAGGGTCTGTTTCCGTGGAATTTTTGTTGGCTTTAACCACCGTCGAGGCCAGATCTTTAATTTCTAGAATGAGTTGTTTATGACCTATGGCTAGTTCAAATTCCTCGGGCTTCCTATGAAAAGGACCATAATATTTTTCGTATTCCCCCGGGTCGATTAAACGATGCACCTTTTGCTTCATAAAGTTCTCAATGGCTTCAAAATCCTTCTCCGAAATTCTACTAATTGAAACTACATTATCCAGTCTATTAATCTTCAAGATATTTTTTAGATCTGCAGGGAGATCTATTTTTAATCTTGCTTTAATGGTCTCAAAAAAACCATCCCCACTTGTCTCGCCCATGTCCAGCTATGCCGAGAGCTATGTTGAAAAGTTGTTAATGCTTACAGGAAGCGGAGGAGTAAGCACAGTTAACTACGACTAAGGTCTTATAAGTTCAATCACAGTTTTAACCACCACTTGTAATAATAAATTGGAGAATAAATTAATGCGAGCCCAAAAATGCGAAATGCGACGTTCCCTATGCATAAATAACTGTCTGCATTGCCTTAGGGTGGGGTGGTATCGGCGGCGCTCGCCCGAGGTCACGGGTCTAACTCCGGTTTTGGATGAATTCTTGGAAACTGATCCGAAGTTGCAATAACACTATCGCATGGGACAATAAGTTCAAGTTATACGCGGTTATTTACCTGTCAATTAAATGAATAGCAATTTAAGGTTCAAGTGTCCATCCAGCAAATGCTGCTCAGCTCGCCAACAGCTAATATTTTCATAGTGATTTTCATTTACAACAACAAGCAAGAGAGAAAGAATTATTTCCGAAATTAAGAAAATCAAAAATTTCCTCGTCATTTGAAGTGACTAGAAGATTTTCAGGACATTAGAACTACTGGGTAATTGTTGATCTCGTTGTTGATTTAAAATGAGGTTTGGTTGAAGAATAAATTTTGTAAGTGGTTAATATTTAATGAATGAAGTTTTACAATTAAAGCTTAAAATTCTTCAGTAACTCTTAATAATTGATAGTAATTTTTGGGAATTATTAGTAATTTTTGGTAATTTCTAGTAATTTTTGGTAATTTCTAGTAATTTTTGGTAATTTCTAGTAATTTTTGGTAATTTTTGGTAATTTCTAGTAATTTTTGGTAATTTCTAGTAATTTCTGGTAAATTATTGGTAATTTTTGTAATTTTGGTAATTGGTGTCCTCGATTTTTCAAGGTGGTTCACCCCTCGGTCTAAGCTAATTTCACACTTATCAGGTTCGTCGCATTTTTGAAACTAAGGCCCGTACGAGGGCCCGTATGACACGATACCATATTTGGTGCTAAATTGGATACAATTTAGGACCAAATATTGTATCGTGTCACATAGTTACACGGTCCTAAATCTTAGTTTTTCAGTTTTTTGTTACAAAATTTTTTCTCGAATTTTCCCCACACTTAGTCAAGATATCCCTGATTCTGCGCTAATGCGATTTTTTGGAATAACCACTATGGTTCCTGAGATATTGGCACGTAAATATTGCCAATTTTTGGTGATGCCTATGATTTTATTTGACCTATTCCAAAAAATCGTTATTTACGCATTATCTGCTATCCTTTGCCTATGTGTGGGTAAAAATTTTATGTTAAAAACATAGGGCAGCTACGGAAGCGGCTAGTCTCAACCTAAGGGCAGGTTTTTCCTTTCAATTGAAGGTTAACCATCAGATCTGTTAGTTATCCAATCAAGTAAGTCCATTTCAAAACTTTCTGATGATCTGATTGGATAACCAACATATCTGTAGGTTAACCTTCGATTGAAAAACCGGCCTCAAATATTTCGTGAGTTTTTTCAAAATTTTTATTATTTTTTGATAAAAGGGCGTTAAGTTTGACTGGATTTTTGGAAACAGAATTTTAAGATCTTTCATGTGCTAATAAAACAAATGGTGGTCATCTTTCAAATTTCATACCCATGCCAAAAAATTACTTGTTATTGGCCAATTGCCACCAAAATGAAGTAAATTTTCCTACTTGCTATACCTAAATTTTACTCCACTAACCTTAAAGCGTTTTCTTGGATTTTTCAAAATTTTACGATTGTTTGCCAAAAGCGCACTAAGTTTGAGGATATTTTTGCAACAACATTACATGCGCTGATAAAGAAAGTAGAAGTTTATTAATCAAATTTCAAAGTTGATATGCCAAAATGGCACCACTTGCCGCTCGCCGCTTGCCGCAAAAATGAAATCCGCTCTTCGGCTGCTAATGGTATCTTTCGTGGTATCTCTATACCTGCCAAATTTCAGCCAAATCGATTCAGTAGTTTGGGCTGTAGCGTGTTATTTAATGTTTCTTCGATATTTCAAATGTTTTGATTTTATGCCAAAAGTGCGCTGAGTCACACTTTTAGACACAGAATTTGACGATCTTTCATCTGTTGATAAGAAAAATTGGTGTTCATTGGTAAAATTTCAAAGTTGCAATGCCAAAAACACACTTGGCTTTTGCGGATCGCCAAGAAAAGAAAGTTAACTGGGCTCACCAGAAAGCCAACACTAATCCCCATTCAAAATCTCATTAAAATCCGTTCGGCAGTTTTCGAGAAATCTTGCTTACATGGGTACATACGTACATACATGTACTACATAAACAATACAGTGCAATTAGACCAAAAACTGGAGTAACCCCGGCATAAAAAAGAAAAATATGAAATCTTTTTTAAAATGATCAGGACACTATTTAACATGTCATAAAAAGTCCCAGAAAAAGCTCCAGAAGTGGATAAAATTATCGCAGAAATGATGAAGAACTTAAAAACACAAGGAAAAGAACTGTTTCTTCACATAGTAAATTTGGCCTGGAAAGAAAAAACCTCGGAAAAAACTATCCCCAGAGATTGGGAAACAGCATCCATACGAGTAAAGTGGATTCAGACCCAGAAGAAGCACGCAAGATAAAATTTTCGTATATAATACAACAAGTGGTCCCAATATTGCCGGCAATTTTTGTCACTTTGAGGCAACGAACAGGCGTTGGGACGAAAATTATCGCGAGCGCTGGCGCGAGTGATAATTTTCCAAAAACAACGCCTGCGAGTCTAAATCAAAGTGACAAAAATTACCAAGATATTGAGACCATGAGTTGTATTCGGCAAGACAATTCAACGACTTGACGTTTCTCGTTTTTGACAACTGCCTAGCAATCACCACATGTACAAATTGCCAAATTAGTCACGCTGTGATTGGCTGAAACAGTTAATTCGTATTGGTTTATAAAGTAAATAAGTTGAATTGTCATTGTACGACAAATAATAGAAAAAAAAATAAAAAGGCGGTCTCGGAGACGGCAGGAACTTCTACGCCGCACTGCATTGGATTAATAACGGCAGCATTTATTAAATTTTTAAATATTTAAAATAAGAAAGTTGCTATGCCAAAAGGGCACTTCGGGTTGACTGATCGGCTTCAAAATCTAATCAGCTCCTCTCCCGCACAGACAATAAAATAAATTGCCACTAAAATGACATTTTTCGAAAAAATGGCACTAAGGTTTTCGGCTTGAAAAAAAATCAGTTATCAAATCCGGTAATAAAAATATACATTTATGCATAGTTTTTTTTCACGGCACCATTTTTTGGTCAAAAGGGCCCAAGTGTGAATACATTTTTAGAAGCAGAGTTTGAAGAGCATTCATATGGTAATGCGAAAAATGGGGGTTTGCATTTAAATTTTTAAAGTTGATGTGCCAAAAAGGCACTTTCCGTGAGCCGGTGTAGCCCAGATTCTAATCAGCACCTACAAATCTCCCACTGAATATGTGTGCCAAATTTCATCAAAATCAGTTCAGTAGTTTCGGCTGTAGCGTGTCCACAGACACACGGACAGACACACACACACACATTTTTCAAAAATAGGTTTTTTGGGTTCCTGGGACCCCGAAACGTAAAGATTTGATGTCAGTTCAATTTCGAATTTTTGATCGATTTTATATACTGCTCCGCCTTGAGCGTAGAAGTTAAAAACACTAAGCAAAGATGATAACCTCTATATGGAATTTATCGATTTACAACAGGCCTTTGACAAACTACCGAGAGCCGAGATCTGGAAAGCACTAGGAAATCGACAAATTAACAAAAACCTAGTCGAAGCGATCAAAAGTTTGTATACATCTACAACGAACATTATTAAAATTGGGAATAACGAGTCACAGAAATTCACAACTACGCAGGGAGTTCGTCAGGGTGGAGTGCTCAGTCCATTGCTGTTTGTAATTGTAATGGATGAAGTTATGAAAGACTGCCGAAACTGTATTAAAAAATATTGTGTGGGGTACTTCAATCTAAGCCCTGTTGAAATAGGCGCACTTGCATTTGCCGCCGATTTACTATTACTAGCAGGAAGCCCAATACAACTGCAGCACATATTAAACGAATATCAAAATCGTCTTCAAAAGAGCGAACTAACAATCAACGGCGATAAAACGAAAGTATTGGCAATTACTAGAAATGCCGAAAAACTGAGAATGCTGCTGAATGGTAAAGTGATCAAACAAGAAAATACCTTCAAGTAGCGAGGTGCTACAATATAAAACCAAGGCAGAATCGAAACTGAATTAAACGACAGATTAGAAAGAACAGAGAAGCATTATCACTCATTAGTGAAAAAAATATTCAGAAACAGCACTTTATCCAAAAATACCTAGGTCAAAATTTACAAATCAAGCTTTATTCCAACGCTAACATACAGCTATCGGTCATGGGTGTTAACGCAGCGAAATGAATCCAGATTGCAGGCCAGCAAAATGAGAATACAAAGATCCATTGAAGGGGTAAGAAGAATAGATAAAATCAGCAACCGAGAAAATACGAAACTACCTAAACGTATAGACACTTTGGAAAACTTCATCAAGCGGAGCCAATTGAGGTGGTTTGGACACCTACAACGAATGTCACCTGATCGTCTGGTGAAAGCGGTATGGGAGTGCAAACGTTATTTAAATAATTTGTCTCTCGGAGATTATTAACTTATTTCTGCAAAAAATTATGTTTCCATAAAGAGAAAATGATTCTCTAACGAAATAACCTTAAGAAATTCAACAATATCGAAAAAAAAAATTTTATGCCTTCGTTTTTATTTAATAATTTCGGTTTGAATAAAACTGGAGCCTACTTTATGGGTCCCATGCGTAGGGGACCATTTCAGCTACAATATATTCAAGAATTGAATTTCCAATTTCAATATCTTAAACGCTAGGCGACTGATTTGTCCAACTAGACTCATCCTGTATATTTTTTGGTTAAGAATTGAATTTTTTCCACTACGGGTGTACATGCATACCTTACGTCTCAAATTTATTGTATTTAACTTCTAACCTTGAACTTCTTATATACAGTATGTCTCATTTTAACTAAAACCACCCAAATATTTCGGTTCATTTTGAGCAAATCAATTCTACATGTAGAGCTTCAAAATTTGCATATGTGTGATACTTCACCTTCTTTTTATCCCGAAATTTCAACCCACTACGATTAATTAAAGAGCCCAAAAATAGCGAAATCGTATTAGGCATTTTTTTATCGAAAAATTTAATAAGAAAAGTTGCTCAGGATGACCCCAAATTGGTAAATCCGAAGTTTCAGGCCAAAATAAAAATGTTGAACTTCAATATTTTTGCAAGGAAAGTGTTGCTGTGTAATAAAAAACAATTGAAATGGGGTTGTTTCATTTACTGTAAGCTATGGCTGATCAAAAAAGTTGAAATTATAAGGTATCACCAAAAATCGTAATAATTCCAACTTTTTCTGCGAACGTTAAATTTTGCCCGGCCATACCTAACAGCAAATGTCAAACAAACTCATTTCAACTGTTTTTTACACATCAACCCGAGCATGAACCCTTTTGTTGTAAAAATATTGTTTTCGATTTTTTCTTCCAGAAATTCAACACTTTTATTTTGGCCTGATATTTCGGATTTGCCCATTTGGGATCACGCTGAGCACCTTTTCTGCATACAATTTTTCCGTGGGCTGAGATTTCGAGATAAAAAAAGGGTGAAACGTCTCACAGATGCAAATTTTGAAGATCTACATGTAGAAAAAAAGAGCGAATTTATTTGCTCAATATTAACCGAAATATTTGGGTGGTTCCAGTTAAAATGACACACACTGTACAATATTATATTCTTTAAAGCAGCCCTAAAGGCAGGCAGGCTCTTAAAGTAAATTTTTTGTGAGGTATAACTTAATAACGTGTACAGTTATAGAGCTAGGGATCGAATTTCTTTAACGATGCCGTGAAGAACAAACTAATAAAATTTTATAAACATCAGTAAACTTTACAAATATCAAGCATTTAGTAAATTCGGGTAGGTAATTTAGGGGGTTTTGCGGGGAAATATTGAAGGTGGCGTATTATATTACATAGGAAGCAAATTCATAACTTCATGTAATTAAATCGCAACTTTCCATTTAGTCAATTTGGAAGCGCACCTCGTAAAAGTTTTGTTGCAAAACCCCTGTGTGATTTTTACCATAATAACTCTGATACAGCCGTCAATTTTGACCCACAAAGAGACAAGTTCTCTGAGCCATACATCAAGACCACCAACCGATAAACTTATTACAGAACCGATATGGACTGAAATACACACTAATTGAACTTTTAATTGAGAGAGAACGTCCGGAAGGATTTTTCACTGGCGCCATTTAAATAAAATTGATTGCCTAACTATTTCGAGCACTGGATCTACTGGAAAATCGATATTATAGCAAGAATAATATACAGAGCAAATGTTTGTATTGGACCAAATAAAATTTTAATTACTTTGTTGACCATAAAACAGTTTCGTAACGATGTAAATATGATTTTATAATGCCGACTTGACGATGAGTGATTTTTATTTCAAATCCACACTCACACATTATACATTTTCAGATTGATTGTGTTAAAGAAGCCATAAGATATCTACATATAATGGTCACTGCCCTATTTCAATTACGTTTGGACATATTTGGATTAGGCATTTTAATAAAAAGCAAGAAGTATGTATGTATGGATACGAAGTGCAATTAGTTTAATGCTCCATTTAATGCCATGTATGTAAATATTTATTATAAACTACATTCGATTCACCCTAGAAACACAAAGGATTCTCGTACTATTGCATTTTCAAAGTTATTACTTAAATATTTTTAGGTATACTTATTACATCATTAAAGGTAAACAAATGAGACATAATCTGACGACAATACTAACACGTAATTTGGTATTTTCCTTACAAATTTAATGTTTACTATTAGAATGGGATAATATAAGTATTTTGGGGATGTAGTTATGTTGCAATAAGATAATGCACCAGAGCCAGGCACAGACTTTGTAAAATAAATGCTAGACGGGAGAAACCGATTTAAGTTGCTACCCGATAAGTTTATCTAATATTAATTTTCATTAAAATATAGCTGTTTAGCAGTACATCAGAAATCGATATGTAGGTATGGGGTCTTCGGTAAAGTCCAGGGTAAAGTATTTATTAACATCTTCATATGCAGACACGAAAGTTTCTACTTCATGATTGACTTATAAGCAAATTTTGTCGTTATGATCGTTTTGCGTACTATAGTGAAAGATAGAAATATCTGAAAAACCGACTTAGATTTGCTCAACTGAAGAATTAAAGAATGGTAGAAAACATACGTAGGTATACATTTATACAACGTCCCTTCCATTACCGTAGACACCGATGATGGCATAGAACAATGCCCATATCATAAGTATGAACCATAGATCTATGAGCAGAGGTATGAGTATGATGGAGTACATTCAATAGTTAGAACTGTCGCAAAAATAACTGCAGTATTTTTTGCTGCTGATGTATCAACAGGAAAAACTCCAATTGCTAGTACCTAATGAATGAAAATTTCGAGGAAAATTTCGTCCTTTTGTCAAAGAAGAACGAAAGAGGATGATGCATATAACAAATTTCATGTCACGCAGATTCATTTGAAACCGGCATGAAGCCCTATAGTATTCATTCGCCTTATACAGGGTGGTCCAAATGTATTAATACAGGGCTCTCACGGCCAAACGGTAAGATAAATGAGTAAAATAAAAAATCCAGGGTAAATTAGAATTAAATACCTTTATTTTGTCGCCATTTTGGAACTCCCCATCTTATTGTATAATTTAGCAATAAATAAACGTAATTTTTTTTAAATGGCACCATGCATGTTTCTATTTTTTTTTGGATTGCCTTTGATGCTCTCTTTATTGGGGTGATTTTATTTTTTTGATAAATTGAACAGTAAACGTAGAAATTTTTGTTGATTCAAATTTCGCGCGGTGATCCGGCAACAATGCGCTTCACCATTACTACGATGGAACCACCGTATGTCTCCCACTCCCACTAGTTGTACTGTGTACACAATGAAGTAAACAGGGGCTATTTATTATTAGGCCCAATCAGCTTCTTCCAGAGGGCGTGTACACAGTACACGGGGAGACATTCGGTGGGATGAGGGTGGTTTCATCGTAGTAGTGGTGAAGCGCATTGTTGCCGGATCACCGCGCGAAATTTGAATCAACAAAAATTTCTACGTTCACTGCTCAATTTGTCAAAAAAATAAAATCACTACCATAAAGAGGGCATCAAAGGGAATCCAAAAAAAGATTGAAACATGCATGGTGCCATTTAAAAAAATGTATTCATTGTTTATTGCTAAATTATACAAAAAGATGGCGAGTTCCAAATTGCGACAAAATAAAGGTATTTAATTCTAATTTACCCTGGATTTTTTATTTTACTCATTTATCTTACCGTTTCGCCGTGAGAGCCCTGTATTAATACATTTGGACCACCCTGTATTTGCGATGGTGTGAACTCACACACTCACTATCTTACTTAGGTACACTCCCCCATAACTGAAAGGCCTCTGTTAAAATTCGATTTTACCTACAAACTATTTAAGGCATAGGGGAAGGTGGTACACAGTGAGACAAAAAATAGTTAATATTTTTTTTAAATTTTTTGAATGGCAAGACAAAGTTGTACGCGGCTGCACGTTGCAGTTTATTGTTTTCCGCACAGGATATCGTCTAATAAACATTAATATTAATCCATTTCGGGGAGTTCCATTTATTTGAAAAAAGGGCTGCAAGTGTACCAGTGTGTACCGCCTGTGGTACACACTGGGACAAGGGTCGGTACACAGTGAGACGGGGACTATTTTGCCAGAAAATCCAATAATAAACATTTATAAGTCTTCAAAATGACCTTTATTGCTATAATTATAAAAAAACTTAGTGAAAGTAGAAAAGTAACTCGGAACGAAAAAATATTACATAATTAGAAACAGGTGGAACATGTGATTAGCGCACGTCTAAATGTCCAAATTTAACTTCAAATTTGGCGTAAGATGCCGTTAATCTTTTGTTGTTCCGAAATGGGGTCGGAGGAGGAAGAACTATTCTGACATCGCTTTTGTTTACCACTGCTACGTCGCGGACAGCAGGAAATACAAAACAAGAGGACCCCACTTTGTTTGCCTTTCTCATAAAATTTACTTCTAGCTCTTCATTTTTTAAATTTGAGGTTACTTGTCCGACGTAGTAAATTTCTTTGGACTTATCTTTGAATTTTACTAAAACATAGTCCTCCTTTTTCGGTTCGCGGTTACAATCAAAGTCTTCATTTTCTATCACGGGTATCCACGAATCACTTTCATCGCTGTCATTTAACTGAATTTCGCTTTCATCAGAAGAAGTTTCTTCATCAAAAATGGCGCGAGTAGCTTTCTGTTTCTTCGTAGAAAGAAAAGTTTGCTTCTGTTTTCCTTCCAGTGCATCTTTTTCTGGTGTGCTTGTAATAATGCTACTCTTTTTCTTCAATCTGGGTTTTCTAGTTTCTTTTCTTGGCTTAGCTTTCGGGAACCCGCGAACCTCTTCCGGTGAAACAAACTTTTTGAATTTCTTAGAAGGCGGTGTTAGAGCTGATTCTGAATCTAATGTCGTATTGCTTGAAGTTGCAGTGCCTGTATCTCGGCTTGTACTTGCGACAGGCTCTGTTGTAGAGTCATTCTGTAAATCATCAGCATTGAGGTCATTCTTACCATCAACTTCTTGATGTTCCCGCACGGTGTCTTGCTCATTCAACGCCCGATCAGTCACTGCGGCTCCAAGAAAATCGCTCTCCGTAAAAATGTCTGGATTGAAGGGATACACACCCGTCTTTCTAAATCCCGATATAATGTTTGTGGGTGTGAAAGCTTTCTCGTGTGCAACACCCACCAACTCAGCGACGTTGTAGATAGTGATTGGAGTTGCTGGATGGTTAAGCATCCACGTCTCAGAAGCAGCATTATAATAATTTTTGAAGGGTCCAAAGACAGAAACATCCAAAGGTTGAAGTTTATTACTGCAGTGTGTGCACTGTTACATGGCTTTCATGGTTGTCAAAGATAAGCAATGAAGGATTTTCAATGCTGCTGTTGCTATATTTGATAAAATGATCCAGTACTTGTGGGAACAGTTCTGATGTCATCCATCCTGATGGGTTAGCTAGGCCAAGAGTTCCAGGGGGTGCTCCATTGAGCATATGTTCTTTGAAAAATTTACGAGGAAAAATCATGGCCGGGGGAAGATACGTGCCAAGAGCAGAAATTGTACAACAAGTTGTCACTAAAACGCCTCGTTCACCACTTGTACTACAGCTGCTTACTTGTTTGACACCCTTTTGTGCTATAATTTTCTTGGGTTCATGGACAGTTTTCGTGCTCGTCTCATCTAAATTAAAGATCCTTGAAGAATCAACCAATTCGGGATGTTTTTCTAAAATCGTCTTTAAATTATCAAAAAAGCGCCGAACGTTATGTTCATTAAAAGACGTTAGTCTTGACAAACTACATGCCTCGGGCTGTCGTATACGTAGATCTCTTCTTTTCATGAAAGCACGTAGCCAGTCAATACCGGCCATTTTTGATTCCTTCCAGGAGTTTGGAACTCTCTTTTCGTTGATCTCAGCCACATCAAATGCCATTTGCCTCACGGCCTTTGTTGTTAGACCGTATGCCATTTTAGAGCAAGTTTTAATATAATTAGCAAGAGTGTCCTCCTCATCTGGAGTAAAAATTTTATTGACGGAGTAATTTGGCTCCATTTGAATTTCTGCATCAGGATTATTTCTTGCCCTTCTTACATATCTTTGCAGTGTTTGAAACTTTACCCCAAAATGTTTTGCGCCCTGTCTTAAAGAATATCCTTCATCGATAACACCACGCACCGCAGCCAACATCTCCATGCCAGTTGCTTGCCCAATTTTTCTAGGTTGATTTAATTTTCTGGGCATCTGAAACAACATACCTAGCATTCATTTTGGAAATATAGTACACAGTGAGACTTGTGGTACACAGTGAGACACGTCTCACTGTGTACCACCCAGGCATGTCTCACTGTGTACTTAGGCCAAAGAAAGCAATTTTTACTAATAATAAAAAAATGACACATTCTAGCCCAGGAACACCTGCACTCAAGCTACCACAACTCTCCAAAGACGTTATGAAAAAATCGCCTTGCAAGTATTGTTCACAATAAAGACAAAAAATCACCGGCCAAACTGACATAAATTTTACTCCTTACCTTGAAAAACACTTTTATAATTGCGACGTGCACACTATTGCGGCTATTGCACCACTGACCGGGATATAATGTCTGGACGTTAAGTAGATGTCGTAGGCAAAAGCGCTACCAAAAAAGAGCGGTAGTTTTGAATTTAAAACGTTTGTCTCACTGTGTACTATGTCTCACTGTGTACCACCTTCCCCTACCTGCAAGTAAAAAGCGGCGGTCACATAAGGTTACTATAGGAACTTGGCAATATTATAAGGCTCGTATTTTCGAAACAAAATGTTTGCCTTTCAGCTTTTTGTTATAAAATTTTGCCCTTAGATATTCGCGATTTTGCGCTAGCACGATTTTTTGGAATAACTACCATGATTCCTGAGATAAACATTGCCTATTTTTGACCATCTTTGTGTTTTTTGATCTCTACCTAGTAGTAAAAAAAATGGGCAGCGGAGAAGCGGTTGGAACCTCCCCATCGCGTGGGAGTTTGATTTTCGTGTAGGAATAGTCATATCAACAAAATTTCCGTTGCATGTCATCAATAAACGTCTACGATTTGCACATTTACTTGAGGAGCCCATGAAGGAACCTCACTTATTCTCGGCAATTGATGCCTAAAAATCTAAATGAATCAATAGAACTGCCGAGACTAAGTGAGGCTCCTCAAATAAATGTGCAAATCGAAAATTCTATTGATGACGTGCAACGGAAGTTTTGTTGAAAATAGTATAGCAGCCAATTGAATACGAACATTTTTAGGCCGCTCGCCATTGTGACTAATTTCACACTTTCTGTGAAATAGCGACATTTAGGGATAATATCTTGCCATATTTACTGCCATTCTCCGTCACTCCGCAAGTTTTAATCGAGAATTTTGTCCTATTTTAAACAAGAATTCTAAGCCTTTCTGATGGTGACAATCGACAAACGGCAAGTGCCGTTTTGGCTCATCAGTTTTCAAATTTAAAAATTATACTTATTTAGCCATCTGAAACAAGTTTGTGAAAAATGTATTGTCACCATTAGAAAGGTCTTCAAATATTGGTTTTAAATAAAACGAGATTCATTCCACTTATGGTTTTTGGGTAAATAAATCGAGATTATGTATTTACACTAAAAAGACATTATAGCCCAAACTACTGGATCGATTTGGCTGAAATTTGGTACATGGAGATTGGGTGACCAGTTGAAGAGCTGAAAGGCTTTTGACAGCAGTTGGCGAACGGGAAGTGCCATTTAGGCATATCAAATTTTAAATCTTAAATACAAGATGGGTTTGGGGAGGCTAACAAAGATTTTGTTTCGAAAATACGACGAGGATGAAGTTCCTATAACCAATAACGTTATGAAACAGCCGGTTTTATTAGGAGAGGTAAAACCTCCCGGCCCTTAACTAATATTTATGTACACAGATGTAATGTAGTACTTAAATATAAACTGTATCCGCCTAACAAACTTCTTAAGACTTTAATTTAGTGCAAAACTCCGTTAACTTGGTGCCAATGCTAATGCCATAATGTAATAAAATATGTTGTGATAAAGAGCCGGCATACAATGTCAAGATATGTGCTATTACAATAAAGTGCACCCTCTATTAAACCAAACCTCAAGTAATCTAGCTACTTCACAATTCGTAATGGAAATAGTTTTAACATTCAATGATGAGGCGTAACCAAAAATGAATTTATTGGGTCCGTCGGGTTAATAATTTCAGATCAAATCTGACCGCATACTCGCACAGGTACATTGTTTAGATTCATCAATAAAATATCGGTTGGGATACTTTATTGTATAAATTAAATAATTGTTCACTGGTGATTTTACATAGGTATACATCATAGGTATACATAAACTACGGAACGACATGTTCAGTGGCGTAACTACCATAATTCATAATTCAATTGATGTATACGGAGCCCAGCTCTTGCATGGAGGAAATCGTTCAATCTATCTTCAGTCAATTAAGTATGATAATAATAAGAATAATAATTTATTTGCCACTTTAAAATTCTTCTGGCGATTTTTTTGGTACGTCAGTTACAACAATTAACATAAATAACATATTTACATCACAACATATTAGTTTGAAATACAATTGCATGTCTCGGAAATATGAGTGAGTATCATATCGAAAAGTATTCGTTTTCATCGGAAAAAAAGGCAGCAGAGAAGCGGCTGGAACCTCCCCAACGCGTGGGTCTTTGATTTCAGGGACTTCTGTTTAAGATTCTAAAGTTGATATGCCTAAATGGCACTTCCCGTTGACTAATTGCTCCCAAAAGCCTTTCAGCTCTTCAACGGGTCACCTCACCTCCATTTACCAAATTTCGGGCAAATCGATCCACTAGTTTGGGCTATAAAGTGGTTTCAGTGTTATTACAAAATTTCGATTTTTCTACCCAAAGGGTTCTAAATGCGAATAAATTTTGTCTCATTTAAAACCAGAAATTGAAGACCTTTCTGATGGTGACCTCGATAGTGACAATAAATCTTTCAAAAACTTGTTTTGGATGGGTAAATTAGAGAATAATTTTAAATTTCGAAATTGGTGTGCCAAAACGGCACTTTCCGTGGGCCGATTGAATCCAAAATTTGTTCACCTCTTCGACGTGTAATACAATCCCCTTGTGCAAAATTTCAGCCAAATCGGTTCAGGGGCTTGGGCTGTACCGCGATTTTAAAGTCCGATAAAAATCAATTTTTTTTTATTTTTGGTCAAAAGGGCACTAAGAATGAATGCATTTTTAGAAGCAGAATTTGAAGGCCTTTCCTATCGTGACGTGAAAAATGGGGGTTTGCATTTAAAATTTAAAAGTTGATGTGCCAAAATGGCATTTCTGGTTGCACGATTGGCTCCAAAAGCTTTTCAGATCTAAGTTGGGTTATCACATGTACACGTACCAAATTTCAGCTAAATCTGTCGAGTAGTTTGGGCTGTGGCGTGTTTACGAACGTACGTACGTACGTACAAACGTACGAACGTACGTACGAACGTACGTACATACATACAGACACATTTTAAAAACCACTTTTTTGGGCTCCTCAGACCTCAAAACGTATAGATCCGGTCTTATCTCAAATTCGAAAATTTTAGTGATTGCAGTAACCTCCCTTTTTTTTTAAATGGTGAAGTGGAGTGGGGAGGTTAAAAAGCAGGGCGAAGTCCTTTTTCGGAGAAATCGTACTTCAGTACCGACTTCGCGCTCCTTTTTTCCGATTATCTCCTCAATGGTTTATCTAACCACAAAAATATCTAGGAACTGAAATGTTCAGGATAAAATTTGCAACGAAAGGATCCTATACATTTTTGTCGTCCGATAAGCCGTTGGAGAAATAATCGCAAAAAAGCAACACGAAGCCGATTCTGATGGAGCACGATTTCTCCAAGAAAAAAAAAGGATGTTTCATCTCAAAATTTCAGGGGTCTATCAGTAGTATCAGTATTGATTAGGTCGTTGTGGTCATTTTGAGACCAATCCCGATCAAATCGGTTCATAAATAATCATGTTAAGCGGAAAATAATGTATGAGTATCACTTAAGTCCTTCCGGTACCAAAAAAATAGGACGCCGGTACCACAGGCTCCGGAACTTTTGACACGTCATTCAGGACTGCCAGTAGAGCATAAGTGCCAATTTTCAGCACTACTTTATTTTTGTGCGGGTCAAAACCTTAAACTCCTTGGCTGGAGCCATCCCAAGTAAATATGAGAAATTGTCAAGCTTATAACATTTAAAGTATGAATCCTACGACAAAAACGAATAGGAAATTAAGTCTACTTTAATTTTGTATATAGAATAATTTTCGCTAGGATTGGTAGTTACGGAGATATATACGAAAAACGCAGAAAAAGCACATTCAATCAGCTCCCCCCCTCGCGCTCACCCCCCACCCTCGGGTACTTTTAGTATGATGTTCTGTAGATACTAGCGAACAACCATACCTTTCAAAACTCCGGGATTTTTTTCACTCGATTTGTCTAATTTGACTGGGCTAATACTTGTTATATATTTTTTAACGGTCGAACGATACCGAAATCTTGTTTTGAAATTGACACTCAAATAAATGCCCATTTTTTGATCCTGCCCAAGTGTCCTTACTTCGCCAAACCATATGAAGGATATTAGTCAAACCTGCTGTCAGCTTTGGTGCGTTTCGCTTTTAAATAATGTTGAAATAAAAAAGACATTCATTTTAAAAATTTTATTTTTACTTCAGTTAATAAGTACGAAAGCCTAGAAGGGACATAAAAATAAATTGTGATCACAAAATGAGAGCTTTAAAGTCAAATGTTCCAAATGTTCCAATGTTTCAAAGTCTTATAATAAAGTTAAATATTAGTGGAATATTCCAGTTTTAAGGCCGAATATTCGAGTTTAAGGTTCAACTTCTAAACTCGAATATTCGACTTTGAAACTCAAATATTCGACTTTGAAGTTCGAATATTCTCTTTTGAAACTCAAATATTCGACTCTGAAGTTCGAATATTCTCCTTTGAAACTCGCTTTTTCTTTAAATAATATTATTTTTTGTTTCTTCAACGCTTTTGTAAATAAGCGAATAACAAAAATGCCAGATGTATTGTATTCCTACACTAGTGTACAACGTCGATGGTCATTGGTTTAATCAAAGGTTTCTATGTCAAACCTGTTGAAGTACAACATTTATAGGAAGCGTAAGCAATGCATCAGAAACGGTGAAGCCAAGAAAACGTAGCTACCTCATTTTGTTTAACCGTCACAATGAAATTAATTACTGCCCCGTAAAATATGAAGACTGCTCTGTATTTTCACCTAGACCTACAGGATTTCCCTTCGGCTAATGTCCTTCATAAACACATACATAAATTATTCATAAATCCGTAATAATAATAATGTTTATTCATTCTTGTGATATTGATATAAAGATTTGTACAGAATAAGTCAATATAAATTCATGATAAATAGGTACAAAACAGACAAAGTGTAATTCACAATCGCTTAAAAATTCAATCATTCATGCGGCATTCCTTTGGCAATTAGCATCTTAGGATAGACGGATAGATATAACATTTTTATTTTCTTGTATTTGCATTGGAAAGACCTTTGAGTTTTGACAAAAGAAAGTATAAGGTATAATTTATGTCACAGCTGAAATAATTAACTATTTACTGTCTGACACGATCCTATTTCTGCTACCAGATTTGTGAGGTAGGTACTTAAACGAAACTTAAATTTCGTCTTACATGATCATAATTCATAACTAAAGACAATGATGCTATTGCTGCTAACACAATAATTAATACTAAATAGTTGTTACTAGTAAAATCTACGCGAAAGGTTTCCATTTAAAAAACAATGATGACGTCATTGTGTCAAAAACGGCTGCACCAAAAAATTGACAGAACGCAAAAAAACGCTATACCCCTTCCAGGATTTTTTCTAAAAATTTACTATTCAAGAATTATGGTTAATATTCCATGCTTTTGCGGTTTGATAGGTACTGAAATATAACGAAAAATCGAATCGCCTAAAATATCAAATCTTTACGTTTTATTTTCTTGCGATTTCTATATTTACAAATTCTGTGAAATTGAGAATGAGATTGCTAATTTTTATTAATTATGATGGTAAATAATTTTTTGACATTTAAAATTCCGATGATGCGTGCATGCTAAACACCTGTTTTAAATGAGATGCCTCCGTCGGGTCAGCCTTGTACTTTTGGTGTCAAATTATTAATATTGCTTAATACAACAGCATTTTTTGTATGTTGGAGACGTTTTATATTATCCGAGAAGTTAGCTTTATTTGTGTCATCAAAGTAAATCTTAGCGATACTAAAGTTTTGACCTAAACTCCGAAAATAGCTTTAACAGATCAACCGAGTTTGGACGTACATCAATCATTGTTATTATGTTTCTTGATAAAGGTCTTGGGAACATCAGGCCACCCTCAGAACCTAAAAAGGGAGGTTACATCTGTGTATCAGTGTATCTGTTGTCGATTAGTACACATTAATACTTTATTAACTCGGTTTCTTTCCAGCTTATTTTTCTGATGAATTCTTATTAAAGTTTCATAACATTTTTGTGTGAAAATGTGGTTTCTTTAAGGTTTAGTGGAAATATTGTTAATTATATTACGAATAGGTAACGAACGATTATAGTTATTTTTATAGATTCAAAAAAGTTTTCGCTGAAACGAAATATACTACGTATTAATCATAATAGAGTATCAAAACTGAGCAAGAAGTTTTACAAAAAGGGATGGAAATTAAAGTACTTAATTTGTTATGACATCCAGCGACGTTGTTAGTCGTAAAACGTGTATTTTCTAATAAATATTTGTCGTTAAAGTTGCAAAAATTAAAGGTTTCACGAAAACACCGAGTTTTTAACTTCCCCACCACCAATTTAAAAATGGGAGGTTACTGCAATCACTCCAAAATTCGAAATTGAGATGACACCAGATCTTCACGTTTCAAGGTCCCAGGATCACGAAAAAGTGGTTTTTAAAAAATGCCTGTGTGTGCGTACGTACGTACAGCTTAGAAATATGAACATGCCCACCCAGAGTTGAATATTTAGTTGGTCGCCTAGCATTCGAATAGCAGTTAGGTAGGGGTAACTAAATTCTGCAAGGTCTCTGTCGTGGCCGGTCCATGCGACCAGGTAAATATTCAGCTCTGGGTGGGCATCTTCATGTTTCTAAGCTGTACAGTGCTTTTCAAAAGTAAAGAATAAATTCAAGAACTTTTTCGAGGGGAATATTTCGGAAATAGCCTCAGGAATGTCAACCTTATTTTTTTGATGTGCATCCGATCGTGTAGTCAGATATTTTTTTGCACTTCCGCTTTAACCGGAAATTGCTCTAATTTTGATTTTTCAAATAGAATCATACTTTTTTCTCATCGGATTCGGAATCTCCGTTTTTTTCTTTGTTATGAAAACGTGTGTCATATTTGACCGGAAATGCAGTCACGGCCAGTACGGCCACCCTAGATTTTCAAAAACATAAGAAACCTGCTTACTGCCTTTTTTTTATCAGCACAAGAAATGTCTTGAAATTCTGTATCTAAAAATTTATTCACACTTAGCTCCTTTTTGGCATAAAATCGAAAATTTTGCAGTTTCGAAGAAACATTAAATAACACGTTACAGTAAAACCAATGAATCGTGTGTCGATTTGGCTGAAATTTGGCAGGTAGGAATACCATTACCCGCCTAAGAGCTGATTTATAGTAGTCCAAATCCTGTAAGGTTATATGGCCCTCATAAAAATTTTGCATTGTCTGAAAGCCAATTGAGGGAGCAATGGGCCAGCAGTGATAAACAAACCAGGTAAAGCAGCCAGAGCCGGACTCCAACCTAGCGTCAGTCGAGGCCGCATCGACTATATACGATTCCAGCGCGTATCTTGTTCTATTTCCGTAATTATTTGATGTATTAATTGTAGGTATAGTCTTAATAAATTATTAATGAAATAAATTAATTTTTCTGGTGTTAATTTTATTTCATTGGGGAAAGAAATTTTGAAGCCGGGCCTGCGAAGCTACCAAACGTGCAGTGAGGGAAAACCCCAGGTAATGACCTATTAGGATTATTTACAAATTTTATTGCTGCCATATAACCTTACAGCTTTTGGACTACTATAATTTTGGTGGCAATCGGCAAGCGACAAGTGCCATTTTGGCATATCAACTTGAAAATTCGAATAATAAACTCCCATTTTCTCTATCCGCGCATGAAAAGTATTCAAATTTTGTTTCCAAAAATGTATTCAAGCTTAGTGCCCTTTTGATCGTAAAATTTTGAAAAATCACAGAAAACGCCTTAAGGTGCAGTTTCGTTCAGGCGTTTGACGGTCGCGTCTGGCGGCCGCTGTCAGACGCGTGACACTGCTTATACCTGGCAACGTAATGTGCGGTTTCGTAGGAGCTGCTGAAAATTCGGACGCGTACCATGATAAATTTTGACGCGTCTGACGGCGGCTGCCAGACGCGACCGTCAAACGCCTGAACGAAACTGCACCTTTAGGTTTGATGGAAGGTGTAGGAAATAGTAAAATTTACTTGATTTTGGAGATAGGATATTGGATCATTCACCAAGTGGGGAGGTTCCAGCCGCTTCCGTAGCTGCCAATTTTTTAAATTCAAACTGCTGATTGGAAAGTTTTCATATTTTGAGTATAATGCTCATAAGGTTCTTATTGGCATTTATTTGGTGATTGCCGAGCTGCGGTTAGCCTCTGGTTTTATGTTTACCGCTTTGTGTTTGTTATATAAATTATCTTATCATGCACTTGCAAGAAAAGTTCATTGTCTTGTTAGCTCATAGACATTAAAATTAAATGAAGTTTGTGCTGTGAGAAAACTGTCATTCTTAATTTTTTATGTAAAAAACTTGTAACTCTTGATTATTGATGATTTCTAACTCTTGATGATTGTTATGAAAAGCGATAGTTAAAAGTGTGTTCCTGTTTAAAGAATACTTGAATTACTAGCACTGGAATAATGCAGTTTTCTGAGTCATTGTTGTGGCGAGGGAAATAATATCAAGTGAAAACAATTTCGAAATGAAAACATTTTACCTAGGTCGGAATTGTTTTCAAAGACTTTCGGTACAAGAATTGGCCGGTTTTGCATAAATCACGATGCTAAATCTTCTGGATTCCCTCTAGTTTTAGTGCCTTCCGTTCAAGAATTTTTTGAGTTAGAGTTTTGTGAAGCCACGAGATTTTACATCGCGTTTGTTCATTGATTAGATAATCTTTGCTCATAGGACATTGTTTAATTTTTTTGACGTCAGATTACCAAACAGATTCATGTTATGAATTAAACGATAATCACAATTTAATAAATCAATTTATTGATTGAAGAACAATTCGCCTTGGGCGTTCTTACTAGACTCAATTCACCGGACCTCAGTCCCACACCGAACCCCACTCATTAGTCATTCTTTTACATCACAAGGGATAAGTTACATAGTTCTCACGCAAGAATAGCACGTAGAACGTTTGGTTACACATATAACAATACTAGATTAAAATGTGAATGGATATCGATCCAAGGATGACTTCTAACATTCGGCCATCCTATAATGGGGTCGCGTCCTCGCCACCCTCATGGTAGCAGCATTCTGATGAGGTGTTCACATCCTGTCAACATTAAACAGTCTACAGTATCATATATCTCAATGAGACACTAGACATTGCAATATGAAATCTGTAATTACTCTTAATCATCCAGTGTTAGTAAGACCTCAAACATCAAATAGCTTCACTGGCTACTACGAGACACTGATAGATACAATTCTCATACACAAACTGATGATAATGTGGGACGTAGGTCACACAGACCAATAAATGCAGGATCCAAGTCACACAGACCCCTTAAACTGAAGTCACACAGACACAAAAGACACGTGCCATACTCATCTAGGGTACTAGGGAATTGGGACTTAGGATTGAAGAATAATTAATACCCATCATTCTATCATCATCACAGTATCTAAATATCATCGTAAACTTTTCAATGATCAAAGTATGTACAGATTACACCTTGCATTGCCAATTTAACTTTCTAAAAGATCAACTAGATCTTCAACATCCCTCTGTTCATCTTCCGTATCGTTCTCGTCAGAACTTGCATTCTCAGGCACTCCTTTAAAAGGACGCAGGGCGTCAACTGCAACAAGCGTGCTATAATTTTTATAGCCCCTCATACCACGAATAGCTTGGATTTTATATCGGTCATTGGCAAATACTTTCACGACCCTATACGGTCCTACCCTCTTCGGGGACACTTTATGACCGACTCCCTTTAGATTGCCTGAAGTACCGTGGCGCCACAAAACAAGATCACCCTTCTTATATTTCCGAGGTAACTTTCTCTTTTTGTCATAGGCAATTTTCATTTTTTTCGCGA
Organism: Pycnomerus fuliginosus; assembly: GCA_963924575.1. Classification (NCBI taxonomy): domain Eukaryota; kingdom Metazoa; phylum Arthropoda; class Insecta; order Coleoptera; family Zopheridae; genus Pycnomerus; species Pycnomerus fuliginosus. The sequence continues at coordinate 17,460,446 of OZ004619.1, read as the reverse complement.
CTTGCTCAAGGTTTTCATGCGCACTCCGTCTTTTCATTTCGACACTAGTACCAGGCGTATCTACCTCCAGATCCTGTAGCAAACGACCCTTGTGACTAAACATGAGTTCAAAAGGCGTGAATTTGGTACTACTGTTTACCGTATTATTCATACCCCAAAGTACTTCGGGCAACTTTTCGTCCCAAAGACACTCATCTGTCACTGAAGCGGTTAATTGGTCTAATAATGTCCTGTGATACCGTTCTACCTGACCATTTGACCTTGGCGTGGCCACAGCCGTCATCACATGCCTGATTTGTTTATCATCAACAAAAGTTTTAAAATGACGGCTAGAAAATGCCAAACCGTTATCTGAAATTATTCTTCTCGGGTATCCTAAGAAAGTCCCAAAGGTCTCTCTTAAAATTTTTATTGTCTCTCGAGAACCTAATGTACGTACGGGTTTTGCAACAAAATATTTTGTAAAAGAATCAACGATCGTAAGTACATAATTATTACCAGATTTACTTTTAGGAAAGGGGCCGACATGATCTATATGAACCGTGTCCATTGGCTTATCTGGCTTGGGAAGCGGATGTAACTTTCCTTCCTTTTTCCCGTAGTCTCCTTTACCAAAAGCACAGTGTAAACAAGACCGGCAATATTTACGGATAAAAGAAGTCATTCGAGGAAAGTAATAGTTGGCTTTAATCAATTCAAGACATCGCGCGAACCCTACGTGTCCAATTTCATCGTGATACATCTGCAAGAGTCTAAAACGTGCTGATTTGGGTATAACCAATCGATGACCTAGAAGTGTTTTACGATACAAACGATTATTTTTCAATTTGTAGTCGCGACAAATATCCGAGTTTTTATTTACGTTACCATCGAGTTGTGAAACGATTTGCTGCAGAGCATAATCTTGTAACTGAATAGCGAGGAACCAATCTTCAGAGTCTATTCTTAGAACATTACAATTAGGGATTGAATTTCGACTAAGAGCGTCAACATGAGCGAGATTTTTACCGGGCCTATGCTCAACCTCGAAGCGATAATCTTGTATTTGAAGCCACCACCTTGCGATGCGAGGTATCAAATCTCGTTTTTCAAAAGTGTATCTTACCGCCGTACAATCGGTCATTATTTTAAAGTTTATTCCATGTAAATAAATGCGGAAACGTTTTAAGGTTTCAACCACAGCCAATGCTTCAAGTTCATAACTGTGATAAATTCGTTCCGTGGAAGTGGTGCAACGACTAAAATAGGACACTGGTTTCAATAAATTATTCTGTTGTTTTTGTAATAATATACCACCAATACCACGGCTACTGGCATCCGTGTGTACCTCTGTATATAAAGTAGGATCGTATGACGCCAGGACCGGCTTAGCAATCAGAGCTTTCTTTAAATCTATAAAGGCAACTTCTTCCGAATCACCCCAAATCCACTTTACATCTTTCTTGAGCAAATCAGTTAAGGGTGCAGCAAGAAGTGAATAATTCTTAATGAATTTACGAAAATATCCCGTTAAACCTAAAAATTGTCTAACTTCATGAACATTTTGGGGCCTGGGAAATTTCTCAACGGCGTCAGATTTGTGACTTCCTGGGGTTATCCCAGCACCGCTTATTTCATGACCCAAATAGGTCACTTTTCTTTGCAGAGATCTACATTTTTTTAGATTCAATTTAAATCCGGCGGCAGCTAATAAAGTAAATACTTCGTCTAACAATTTAAGCCTCGCCTCAAAAGTTGAAGAGGGTATCAAAAGGTCATCCATATAAACCGACACTTGATTATGACGCAAATTCCCCAATGTCTTGTTAATACTTCTTTGGAAAACCGCAGGCGCATTCACCAGCCCAAAAGGCATCTTTAAAAATTCGTAATGCCCGTCGTTCGTAATAAAAGCCGTTTTAGGCACAGATTCTGGAGCAACTGGAATGTTATGAAAACCTTGGCAACAGTCAAGACTTGTAAAATAGGATTGTCCAGACATTTTACACAACTCGTCTTCAATATTTGGCATGGGAAAACTATCTTTAATTGTTATTTTATTTAGAGCCCTGTAATCTATACAGAGACGGTTTTCCCCATTTTTCTTTTTGACTAGTACAACGGGGCTTGCAAAATTTGACTTCGACTCTCTTATTACACCCGCCTCCAAATAATCTGTCACTTTCGCCCTAACCACCTCCCTCTCTTGAGGTGACAAACGATACGGTCGATAACAAACAGGTTTAGAATCTGCCTTTAAATTTATTTCCAACTGTTCGCCATGAAAAGTACCCAACTCTTTCGTTGATCTTGCGAAAACACTTGCATGCTTTCGTAAAAGATTTAATAATCTAACTCTCTCATCTTCTGATAAACTAGAATCAAGATCTAGATCCCTTAAATGTATCAAACCGCTGTCAACAAAGTCTTTACTCACCAACATCATATTCGGTTCCTGATCCAACTTGCTGTTATCACAACATACATCTGCTCTACCAATCAGGCGTCCCTTTTTCCACTCAGCGTCGAGATTACCCAAGTTGTGTACCTCAATCCATCCTTGGGGAGCCCGAAGTTGACAAGCCGGAATATTTAGTATCACTCCATTACCATTTGTCTGAACTCGACTTTTTAACACGATGTCCGTGCTATCATCCACATTAGTAATTATGGCATGAACAAATGTTATCGATTTGGCTTTCAATGTAACATCTTTTTCAACATAAACATGAGGGCGCTGACGAACATCACAATCCAACTTTATTGTATCTAACAAAGAAGTGATTTTGTCCACCAACTTGATCGTCTTATCACTGACAATAAAAGACACTTCAGGGTGATTTATAACCGGCTGACCTAACAGCAGATCAATGTCCCCCATGTTTCGTTTATGTGTCACTACTGCAGTTGTTTGTAACAAGATGCCGTCGGCCTTCAGTAAAAATAAAGCTTCCTTATTGCATTTGATGAAGCCGCCTCCAAATCCGTACAAGTTACTTTCTTTTGACACACAGGAGATCTTTAACTTCTCGACGCACTCATCACTGATAATGTTCATCTGACAGCCTGTGTCGAAATAAGCTCGAATTTGATGGCCATTTACAGAACATTTCATTTTATAGGTATCACTAATATTCTGCTCCTTGATGATCTTCACTTCATGGGAAGCTGGTGGATTTTCTCGAGTGTCGTTTTCAAGTTTCACGCGGCAATCGTTTCTTCGATGTCCCATACGTCCACATCGAAAACATTTCACGTCATTTTGTCGCTTTGGTCTCACCAAACAGTTTACCGACAAATGTCCAGGTATACCACACGAATAACATGTACGTTTTATATTTCTGATTGGACCAACCTTTGTGTCCGGACGAGATCTTCTCCCAGTTTCATACATCGATGATGATGACGGCGTCTGGTAATTATCCATGGGCGCAATAAAACCAGCGTAAAGCTCGTCCGGAGAACTGCATTTATATGCCCTTGCATTGGCCTGCAGTTCGAGCGGCAAACCCTTGATAATACATGATATCGTGGCGTCATTATCCAGACGACATTGTTGCGCCAATGCCAACTTAGCGTGATAATAATGTGTCATGCTTTCCTCCATTGTTTTCTGTCTTTTCACAAGCTCCTCAAGAACTGTTGCATAATCCATACGACGTGGAAAAGCTCTTTTCAAAGCCACCTTCCATTCTTCCCATGTTTTGTTATAATCTTCTAAACGAATATACCAAGCTCGAGCTGAACCACGCAATTTATTCTGCATTGAGCAACTTTTATCATAATCGGACCACTTATGTACTTCTCCCAGCTGCTCAATTCTCTTCAACCATGCCTCGACAGTATTACCTTGGTCATCGGGATCAAAATAAGGAAGTATATCTCCCGTCACACCTGAGGGAAGATGAGGTGTCAGAGTATTTCCGCTGCTTATTGCTTGTTCACCGATAGCGGTATCATCGCGCTGTCTTCCAAATTTCTTCACAAGAACCGCAGTCACCTTCTTTTCTATATGTTTTTCCAAAAGGCTCTCATATAGAGCACTCGCATCAGCTTCTTCAATTTCTTCATCCCCTGGCGCTTCTCTTTCGTCCGAAACACTCATCCTAAACAGGTGGGTATATTCTTCACTACACTTGAGAAACACTCACGGAGGCACACAGGTAAATCCCACTTCTGATAATGTTATGAATTAAACGATAATCACAATTTAATAAATCAATTTATTGATTGAAGAACAATTCGCCTTGGGCGTTCTTACTAGACTCAATTCACCGGACCTCAGTCCCACACCGAACCCCACTCATTAGTCATTCTTTTACATCACAAGGGATAAGTTACATAGTTCTCACGCAAGAATAGCACGTAGAACGTTTGGTTACACATATAACAATACTAGATTAAAATGTGAATGGATATCGATCCAAGGATGACTTCTAACATTCATTTGACTTGATATGGTTTCGCTGCCTGCGTGTGAAGTCATTTTTTCACACGCAGACAGTGAAACCAATATCAAGTCAAATGGACCCGTTACCATTCTATTCCATCGAAAATTAGAAAGGTCAGTTACTATACCTAATGGAAATGAAACTTTTGTCCTACGTCACAACTAAAATAATTGCTACCGCTAATACAATTAATACCAGCTGTTACCAGTAAATGCTATCCGTAAGGTAATTTTTCAAACTATTTTTGTAGGTATTTCACATTGAACTCAAAATTCAAAATACGACAACGGGGGAATTTTTTCATCTGTGCATAAGACAAAAGTTTCATTTCCATTAGGTATAGTCACGTCATTTGAACCCCAAAATTATTAATTCTCCGATGCTTCCAAATAATTAGTTGAATATTGATTTTCTTGATCATTTAGCATCTTGGATCACCTTAAAAAGATAATACATCCACTTTACGGCAGGTACCCAGTAATACCCAATAGTACATTCGGGGACTTTGAAAATGCCCTCTCCATCGCGTAGGTTCACTTGGTCGGCTGTTATTGATGAGAATGGGGAATAACTGATTTACGGTAAATTAATTGTTTATCCACGTATTTCTTGTAAAAAAAACTTTCCACAAAATTGGCGTTTTTTCCAGTAAAAAGTTGGAATAGGGTATCTTTTAATTCATTTTTCTCCTACATCACAAAATTACCAGTCCTTGATTAGCTTCGAAGTAATGTAACACCTACCAGCACCTTCTTCAAAGATCCAGGTAAAGGGGCATCGTTACTTTCTGAATAAACACCACGGAATGCAGCAAATGGGCCCTTCAAATGAAAAAAATATCGCTTTTTTTTGTTACACTTGCAAAATTTAACCAATCTGTATGTTATTTGTCCAATTAGTCTGTTTTTACATTAAATAAAAAAATAAAAACAGATTGTAACTGTGATTTGTACGGTAAAAGTTTAAATCAAATTCAGCCAGTTACACGAAGACATGCGGAACACTCCGCCCACTAACTACGCACCGACAGAGTTCAGCCAATAGCACTGAGTGGAATAGCACTGACTCGGAATTTTGAAGATTTTTTTATTAAAAGACTACGAAGTTTTGAAACACTTTATTTGCTGAGGTCTTGACGAAGTGTATTCTTTATAATTTTATCGTTTTCAAAAATTGTTGGAAAGGCCCATTGTGTAACCAAACTCACTTATCTCTCAGTCACGGTTTTTAGTCGGGCCCCCTGCATTTTAATTTTAGTCCCCAATAGTTATTTCTGTGCGGTTTATTATTTGATGGGATGTGGTTACCTAACATTAATCTCAGAGGAGAATGTTTTAAAAAGAAAATAGGACGAAACGGATTAAAAGGAATTAATGAAATAAAACCAAACACTAAGAACTGCTAGAGTGAGTTTTCTTTCTCGAGCTTCCCCAAACAAAAGTGAAGTCACATTTTTGCATGCTGTCACTCCGACATTTGTAGTGATAAAAATTTTGGCCAAAATTTTCTGTGAACATGAACAAGATCTGCATTTCCTAATGGCAAAATCAGAGCTCTATCTTTCAGCAGTCGCCAATTCTATAATCCACAGCAATCAGCTAATCGCGGTTATAAGTGATGAAGATACGTGTTCCGGATTTGTTTTGGCCGGAATTGGCGAATTTCGCAATGGTCAACTTAACTACATGGTGGTTCAAAATGACACATCGATTGAAGAAATTGAACAGGGCCTACTTAAATTTCTAAATCGGAAGGATATTGCCATTATTCTGATAAGCGCCGATATTGCCAAGAGAGTTCGAGGAATTATAGAGAACCGCAAAGGTTGTTTACCAGCGATTGTAGAACTTCCAAACAGATACGGTGACGATTCTCTTTGTGACGACATAATAATAGGAGCCGTCATTGAAGGAAGGCTAAAAGGAGAATTGGACGAAGACAATAAAAATAGGTATAAGAGAAGTCTTAGTGTTAAATCTGGAGAGGCTGAAGCCCACCGTTCTTCAAAACAGAAAGATGAAAAGTAGTTAATGGAAGTACCTACTTCAACAAAAGTTTATTCAATTGTAAGTTGACGTAGATGGGATAATAAAGGCGACTGCAAGAAAGCAAATCAAATATACATAGGTACATACATACCTACCTACTTACAGCTTAATCGATTAGATGGGCACAGGAACATCTTTATATGGAAATAAGGAGTCCAGTTAGTAGGTGTAAGTGACATTTGTTTGGGGATATAAACATGAGAAAATGTCCTACATTTTCATGTTTCAATGTTTATGTGAAACCATAGTACGTCAGTGTAGGCGTGTATTAATCGCTTATCCCGAAACGAACCTTTGTTCATTTAATTATCTCTTATCATAGAGTCAAGGTGAAATCTTTACTTAAAGGCGAGATGGTTTTAAAATAGCTCTTAATGCTAACATTACGAAAAGCTGTTTATCTATTTATATGGTTCATTCAGTAAAAATTACCAAAATAAGTTGAATGAACTTGCACATTTAAATATATTCGCTGAAATGACAATAAATTTTCCTTGTATCAATGATTTTCCAGTTGACCGTAGAAATGTAGATAAAGCCGGAAAATAAAAATAAAGTAATCTTTGACGCATTATGAATGAATGCGATAATCTTTAACGGGTACGGCAACTAAAGGTAAAGTAACACGTTTTCCGAAAGCACTTACAATGAATAGATACTTTTCTTGCCTTTTAACAATGTAAACGTCGAGGAAAGTGGCCCGCCAAATCACTTAATTTCCCTGTTCGACGGATGCTTTCACTGTTTCGCAGATACAATTTTCCAAAGGCATTTACAGGTGCGTTTGCAGCTTTATAAGATGGAAGCAGCTTTATTTACTTAGGAAGGTATTATTTTCATTAAGTATGTAAACGTTTAAAGTAGGTAACTCACATCTCTTAAGTTACATAAAATTAATTGGCTCTGAGAGTATGGAAATAATTATTGTTTTCCTGTCAATTTTTGAAGGAGTTAATGGATTTCGAGTTGAGTCGAATCGAGTCGAAAATATCGGAAATGTCCGACGAGACAAGTAAAGACAACTTACATGCGAGGTGCCCACAATATTTTGTTATACCTATAGGTACCTAATTATGTATTTTGAAATTAATGTCCAAAAATTGAGAGATAGAAAGGCGTAATGACAAGTGAACCAATAATGACCAAAATATATTTTTGCAGATTCCGTCGATTATTTTATACATTAAGTATTGAACCAATCCAAAGCAGCATTTAGTATACCAGTAACCAATCAAATCCTGATTACAGTGATAATACTACAACGTCAACTTGACACTATACTTACTCAATACTTTAATTTATAAAATAATCTGCAAAATACGATTCATAGTCTCTTGATTGCCTTGTTCAGTCCTCATGGATTGCCTACTTGTCAAATGGTAGAATTTTTTCAGCCAAAGAGGACTCGAGCAAGCTCTCGTCCTCTTTTTAGCCTAAAAAAATCTACCATTTTGACTCGTAGTTGACAACCATTCGGACGTCAAAACCTGCGGCAATTAAGAGACTACTCGTCGTATTACTATCGATTATACCTACGTCTTCAAAGTTCTTAACTAAAGTCCGTTCATTTACTATAGCAGAAAAAAAAATTTCTGGAACTGTACAACCCTAATTTGTAAGGGCGTGTACTTTTGACAACTTGATCGAAATTAAGCGGGAAAGCAAAAACATTGATGCATAACCCAAATCTTCTAGAGTTTATTTTTATTGTTATAGCAGCAGTGTCACAGATAAATGTACTTGAGGCTTTTTCGTGAATATTTTTCTTTGCACTTTATTCAAAACTCCACGCACATAAAGGCTATTTTGGGCCAATTCAGAGCAATTGCAAAATTTTGACATTTGTCTTGTTTTCTGACGTATCGCATTGAAATCGCTTGTACCAGCTCACCTGTTAGTAAAATTCCTTGTAAAATTTCCTCATAGCAACATAAAATTCAAATTTTGACGTTCTGTCACTTCAATAGAATAGAAAATGAATGGAGAGTAGCAACAAATCCATATTTTCACTTCATTTCTCACATTCAGAACTAGTCATTAAACACGCGAATTATTTATTTATTTATTTATTTAATTTATTTATTTAATTTAATTCCACATACAGATAACAAAATCCAAGTTGTGGCCGCAACAAAAAATATAAAGTAACAAAAATATATAAAATTCTTTAACAAATGCACTTTTTGAAAGCACCAAAGCTTAGAGCAAATATATCAGCCGCCGAGAAATACAAATTATAAGTTTTTACCAGCCGATCCACGAATTCCATATTACCTACCATAATTAGTATTAGTATTATAAAATTTTGATAGTCGGCAAAATTAAATGTCGTAATTTTTTCCAAAGCTAACTCCAACAATAGAAAAACATTATCACTAGAAACACCCTACTACACCGAAAAACTTGTTCACACATAGCTAACGCGTTTCGAACACAACGTGCTCATTCTCAATTGATAGTGAATTTTTCCACCGAAGTTGTCCAGTTTTTCCATTGTATAATAGAAAAACAGGTCTCAAAGGAACAATTTATTTTTATTAAATTACAAAACTGAACTGTTTCTAAAAATTAGAAACTAAATAATCTGAAGATGCTAATTGATATCAGATGATATGCGTAAAATTTTATAGCAGAGATTATAGATATGCAAACAATGATTTTATACCTTAATAATAGAGAGGTTGTGGATTCAACTTTTTTCATATTTTTCGATGTAGAATCACCATGAAAATTAATGCTTGAATACCTAATTAGATGATACAAGTTGCATCTCACCATTACTTGTTCGGGCGAATTTTGAAATAGGATTGTGACTTGATGGATAGAGATATTATTTCCAAATAATTTTTGTAATAATTGGCGATAGACGTTATTTTATACACCCAGACGTCATTCTATATCCTCAGGAGCGGATAACTTCTTTGTAGCGGTTAGCGTGTGGACACGAATGAAGAAGGGGTTACATCCTACATCAAAAGACGTAAAAAACTCAGGAACAATTTTTGCTTATATTAACCATCCAAAACAAGTTTTTGAAAGTTTTTGAAAGATTTGTCACCATCAGAAAGGTCTTCAAATTCTGGTTTTAAATGAGACAAAATTTATTCGATTTTGTACCCTTTGGGGAGAAAAATCGAAATTTTGTAGTAGCACTAAAAGCACGTTATAGCCCAAACTACTGGATCGATTTGGCTGAAATTTGGTACGTGACCCGTTGACGAGCTGAAAGGCTTTTGGGAGCAATCGGTCCACGGGAACTTGAAAATTTTAAACAAGACACGGAAATCAAAGACCCACGCAATGGGGAGGTTCCAGCCGCTTCTCTGCTGCCTTTTTTTGAATTTATTTTACAAGAAAGCATATTCTTGTAATCGGATTCAATAGCTGTTGCATTGCCGGATCAAAAACCTTAGTTCCATTTTTTCGAAAATTGCCGTTTTAGTGGCAAAAAGGCCCCTTTTTGATTGGAATGGGGAAGTTAAAACTAATAAATAAGCCCGAAGTTTCATAAATACGAGAGCGCTTTTTAGATGTTTTTCGCAGAGGGACAGACATAAAACTCTCTCTTAATTTTTTCCTTTAAAAAATACCCTATACCTATACTAAAACAAAAATTAAACTTTCGTATTTTATCACAACTAAAATCATTGCTAGTGTCCACACATTACGGATTGCTGCCAGTAAAAGCTACCCCAGAAGAAGTTTTTCAAACATATTTTGCAGGTATTCATATTTAACTCAAAAGTCACAATAAAGCAACGCCAACGTTGGAATTTTTCAGTCTTTGCGTAAGACGAAAGTTTCGTTACCCAATACTATATGTATGTAATGTATACAACAAATTTTCGCCATAAGTTCATGAACTTCTCCTAAAATGATGTAAGGAAACATGTCCTGCAATTATTTCCACATATGTGGGCGGATGAAATAAAATCTTCCTTTATCAATCCAACTTTCAGGTAGGTTTACCACAACTTTGTATTATTGTTTTGTGTTCTAGGCAATTGCGAGTCACAAATGACAAATACAACATTCAGTATAGCGCAAAGATTTTTACTCTTCTTTGTGAGACAGTGAATACATCCGCTGGACCGCCCTCGGCTGGAGGTAGCTGTGTAAGTGTGAACTGTGAGTCCTGAAAAGTCAACTCGCTGACACACCTGAACATGCAGGAAAGATTTTGAGAAATGATCAACACGACCTCTCCACAAGCAAGCATTTTAAGGGCTGAACATCGTACTTTAAACACCTTTTTGGACTTGAAATTGCCATTTTAGTGTATAAATAGTGAAATACTTTCTCTCGAGCCTAAGATTTTAGCTAAAGTTGGTGACAGATACAATGCAATTCGGTATGTTCGGTACCCTTAGCTTCAACCGTTCAATCTGATTATTTCCGAATTGGGTCCTTTGCAAGACTATTTATAAAAAGAGGATAATAATAATAATTTATTACCCAACAGATATAGGAATCCAATTACCGGGCAATATGTTAAATATAGGTACACAACATAATATTGTGTAGTTGAAAAATTGTAAAGGGGGATGAAAAGTCAAAGTGGATGAGAATTAATCGTAATTAAGTAGAATTACAGAAAATAATGCGAAAATAAGCCAATTATGCGAATTTGGCTCTTGGGGATTGAATATTGCGAGGGGTTTCGAAATCGTGAAAATGGCTAAACAATCCATATGAGTAAAATTTATTACCGAAAAAAGGCTAAATTGTGCGAATTTTACAAAAGTAACCCTCGGGGGGTTGAAAAATTGTGAAGGATGGTGAAAAGTCAAGAGGGGTTAAAATGAACTGTAGTTTCTGTAGCTTTTTGAAGGTTCAAATATTATGAAAGGGGCTGAAAAATTGTGGTTGGATTAAAAATGAACGAAAGTGACTTTGAAGTTTGAATTACTGAAAAATCACAAATTAGCCCGAAAAAATAAATGAAATGTATTTACTCCGCTTGCTACGGCTTAGGGGTTGTTAGGTCTATCTCTTTTAATTTTCCGCCTCTCGCAACGTTTAATTTTATTTTATTTCACGTGTGTATTCTCGTTTCACACTAGTGAATCGTTAGGCACCACTAAATTAGTTAGGGAATTGCAAAAAATGTAGCACAATATATCGATATCTAGTGGAATGGCACAGTTTTCTTTGCCTTCTGTACCTATAACCTGACCGGACTTTTGTTAAATTGTGCTGCGGGGTTGGGAATATTTGTGGGAATATTTAATTTTTGGTGTACGTGGACGATAATCAATAGTAATCCGACGAGTAGTCTCTTGATTGCCGTGGGTTTTGACGTCCGAATGGTTGTCAACTACGAGTCAAAATGGTAGATTTTTTTAGGCTAACAAGAGGACTAGAACTTGCTCGAGTCTTCTTTGGCCGAAAAAAATCTACAATTTGACAAGTAGTGCATCCATGAGGACTCAACGAGGCAACCAAGAGACTATGAATCGTATTTTGCAGATTATTTTATAAATTAAAGTGTTGAGTAAGTAATGTCACGTTGACGTTGTAGTATTATCACTGTAATCAGGATTTGATTGGTTACTGGTATACTAAATGCTGCTTTGGATTGGTTCAATTCTTAATGTATAAAATAATCATCTATAGTACCAAACTTCAAAGATTTGACAGTCCACAGAAAACTTTGCGTTGCTCCCATCAATCTCGAAATTGCTTCCCCGTAATTTCTTATGTTACTTACGTATCCGATTCCGCATCTGCCTGCGCTTCCGTTTACGGACGAATTATAAATTGGCCTTTATGGCAAATACCATACTTGCTGCAAATGAAATCCACTCGGTGGGGTGGTTCCAGCCGCTTTCTTGGCTTCCCATTTTTTGAATTACTTCTTGTTCTCTGCACACGCCATAAGTCAGCAGCAAAATGTTAACAACTGAAATTTGACCATAAGTAGGTAATTCAATCGTTTCTGGAGGTGAAAATAGTGGAATAGAAAAAAGGCGATCTAATTTATTCCACTCCATTCGAGAGTCATCTTTTAAAAACCAAACGGGACGTTGAATCATGAATCTCAGCAAAGCTAAACCTATTGATAATATTTAAATAAATCTAATATTGCACGACCCAGGCATCAACTTTCTGTCGGGTTTTTATGATTTCCACATTGAAAATAGCTTAGAGGCGAACTGAAACTTTCAATGTATTCCGAAAAAGTATAAAGCACTTTTTGATACGTATTTACACACAATCCTGATGCCATCAATATTTTACTCCATTGTATCAAAGCACTTTATCTGATACCTTAGGACTCGTACGTGCATATGATGTAAGAATAGTCGTCTAACTGTTAAGTATACAGGGTGGTGAGGTTACATATTTGGATCTCGGAAACCGTAAGAGATAGAAAATTGGTTAAATTGGAAAAAGGTCGCCCTTTTTTAAACTTTAACCAAGGTAGTGCGTGCGGGCGGTTGACGATTGCTGATGCTGTCTTGCGCATTGCGCCCGGTGCTCATTTACAAAATTCTAAAATACAAATGTTTTTCACCCCTAAAGTGGACATTTTTCGAAAAAATGTAAAGTTTTCGATCCGGCAATGCAACAGCTATCGAATTCTATAATGATAATATGCCCTAAAAAAATCAAAAACGGGCCTTTTTGCCCCTAAAATAGCGTATATTGAGTTGCTCATGCTGCTTTAGCGAGATGGTCAGCCACGCTTTAATTTCGATGTCAACCTTGTAAGCAAGTACCACTAGATGGCGTTGAGCCATCTTCAACATTGTTTTAACCCATGCAGTCTTAATAAGAAAAAAAAATTGACTGTCGCTGCCAAAAATCTAGAAGGTCCAGAAAATGTATGTACATAATGCCACTGAATCACAGGAAAGTTGTCAAAAATATAAAATTTGCAAATTTCATTTAAATAGCGTCAATCGTTAGGAGGATACTTAGCTACCTACTTATTAATTAACCTCCCCACTCCACTTCACCACTTAAAAAAAAGAGAGGTTACTATACCGCAATTACTCAAATTTTCGAATTTGAGATAACACCAGCTCTTAACGTTTTGAGGTCTCAGGAACCCAAAAAAGTTGTTTTAAAAATGTGTCTCTGTGTGTGTGTACGTACTGTCAATTTTAAAATTTTAAACACAAGACACGGAAAACGAAGACCCACACGATGGGAAATTCCAGCCGTTTCTCTGCTGCCAATTTTTTCTTTAAAATCGCGATTTTCAGTTCTTTCGGGATAAATCAGGAACGAATCAAGATTTTGGAGAATTCTTTCACATATTTTTAATCACCAGCTTAAAAAGCACAACTTTTTTTTTCTAATTTAACCGATTTTCTAACTAATGGTTTCCGAGCTCCCATCAGTGGTGAGCGACGAAACAATCGTCATCCTGTATTATAGGTACCTATATAAACCCTGTATAAACACCAATTTTTTTTTAAAATTTGCCATAACTGTTGGGCAGTTTTAACCTCCCCAACCCCAACACAATTTTAAAAAAATGGGAGGTTACTGCAATCACTAAAATTTTCGAATTCGAGATAAGACCGGATCTATGCGTTTTGAGGTCTCAGGAACCCAAAAAAGTGGTTTTAAAAATGTGTCTGTGTGTATGTACGTACGTACGTTTGTAAACACGCCACAGCCAAAACTACTCGATCGATTGGGCTGAAATTTGGAACATAGGCATCTCGTGACCCAACTTAGATCTGAAAAGCTTTTGGAGATAATCGTGCAACCGCAAATGCCATTTTGGCACATCAACTTTTAAATTTTAAATGCAAACCCCCATTTTTCACGTCACCATAAGAAAGATCTTCAAATTCTGCTTCTAAAAATGTATTAACTCTTAGTGCCCTTTTGACCAAAAATAAAAAAAAAATTGATTTTTATCGCACTTTAAAATCGCGGTACAGCCCAAGCCCCTGAACCGATTTGGCTGAAATTTTGCACATGGGGATTGTATTACACGTCGAAGAGCTGAACAAATTTTGAATTCAATCGACTCACGGAAAGTGCCGTTTTGGCACACCAATTTCCAAATTTAAAATTATTCTCTCATTTGACCATTAAAAACAAGTTTTTGAAAGATTTATTGTCACCATCAGAAAGGTCTTCAAATTCCGGCTTTAAATAAGACAAAATTAATTCGCATTTAGCGCCGTTTGGTTCAAAAAATCGAAATTTTATAATAACAGTAAAAATACATTATAGCCCAAATTACTGAATCGATTTGGCTGAAATTTGGTGCATGGAGATTGGGTGACCCGTTGAAGACCTGAAAGGCTTTTGAAAGCAATTGGCCCACGGGAAGTCCCATTTAAGCATATCAACTTAAATTTTAAATACAAGACCTCCTTTTTTATGTCGCCATTAGAAAGGCGATCAAATTCTGGTTCTAAAAATGTTTTCACAGTTTCTGCCATTTCAGTGGAAAATAGAGAAAAAATTCTTTCTCATTAAAAGGGAGCGGGCTGACAGTGGATGACATAAAGTGGCAGTTATTGTCAAAAAGGTGGAAAAAGATTAACCTTAAAAGGAACATACTGTCAAACGTGATGGGTGATGTCCGAGGTGACGTCGGTATTTGTCAGAAAATTGCGAAATTAGTCAAGGATTTAAAAAATTCTGTTGAATTGACTACTATCTACACAGAATACAAAGATCCACGCGATGGGGAGGTTCCAGCCGCTTCTCTGCTGCATTTTTTTAAATTTAGGCCACGGATACCTACTCGACTGAACTGTATGCTATTATACCTAAACAGCGTAAGGGCAGGTTGACTTTCTATTTAGGCGGCTAAAAAAATGTGGTATGGGGAGGTTCAAACATAGCATTTTTTTTTCCTAGGAAAATGGGGACAAATTTTATTTGAATTAAATTAAAATAAACTGAAAATGAACACTACATTAAAAGGTAATTTTTGGTAATTATAAAATGACCATGCACGCTCATCAATATCTCACAGTAATGAAAGAAGTCAACATCTTTGTTCACTTCCGGGACAATTTAATTTTTTTTATAAATTCATTAAAATTGATTCATTTACGACATGTGACAGAAAATGATTACCTAATAAACAATCAAAGACACGATTATACTGAAAACACTCCATAGAACATTTTCAAAAAGCGTTTCAGTGTTAAACATTCAATTTTGATTAATTAATTACAATATTATTATGATTATAATCTGACATGTCTAGGAGACCTGATGCCCGGGAGTAACAAAAATGCACCCTCTAATCAACTTCCTATTGTTCGCAAAGCACGGCATGAAGCCATAGCATGCGGTGAGAGGGTAACCGATCGATAAATTTAGAGGTGGGCGCGCGGAAACATTTATCTACCTGCCCGCTTAATACTTTTGCGGGCCAGTGTACCTACTACCTACCTATACCCATCTACATTTTTGCCGTTCAAGGGATTGATTAGTGCAGTCATTATGGGGAATATTAATTGTAAAGATTTCAAATCTCTGGTTTCCTGAAATATGTTGATTCTGTCTCCCACTTGAATGTTATCGCTTTGTTCTTAAAAAAATCATCATCAGGGACATAGAGATTATCAAAAGTTGCATGAAACTGACATTTATCGAACTTGCTGGAACCATGCAAATTCTAATGTAGGCGTGTGAATTAACACCTGACACCTGCATAATAAAAACCTCCACATTAATTTCATATGAACTCATTAATTAACATTAATATGACTAAATTTGATACAATATTTCCAAGCAAAGTATGCATCCACCGCTATATAATCTGTGAACAGTAATGTTTTTTGCCATTACTTTTTGCTTTGATTTACTTGCCGGATAAGACAACCGTTTTTACATAATCTTCATTCATTATGTTACATCAGGTGACGCAGATGAGGTGTTATAGTAAAGAATTCAAGGCAGCGCTGTGAGGTCATTGTCATTATATAAATATAAAACTTTGACTCCATGCAATCAGGAAAATAAAAGTGCAAATATGGCATCCAGTCCTGTCATAGCAACTGGTTTCGGATGAATCTGTAATCTGTAGCGCTTGGTTATGTAATAAATCGAAGCAAGATATTCTGTAACGATGAGTCACCAATAACTTTTGCAGTCGGTGGCTGAAAATCGGCCATAAACGCGTGGGCTTTTGACCAGACAGAAATAAAAGCAAATTCTTGAACCCGAATTAAATGAATGGTGAGTCCTTCACATTAATTGCATTGAAACGGTTCATACATATAATATAAACGTGAGTTTGAATATGAAATGGAACTGTATCCCTCACTAGACAACTTATACGAAATTTTTTTTTTTCTTTAACATACATAATAATTTTCAGATTGTTTTAATTTTGGGTTTGGCGGGTGGATGCAGAAGGGAAGAGTTAATTAACATTTCCGAAGACGAATAATGTTACCGTGCATGCATGCTTTAGAGTCCTAATTCCGAATACGAAAACTAATAAAGCCTGTTTGTAAACTAGAGAATTTTTGACAATGTTTTCCACATTCCGACACCAAGGACTAATATTATGTAAAGGTCGCCTCTTCATATGGCCCTTACCCTTACCAATATGCTTCAGTTGAGCGTCAATTAGAGCGGTTCGGTTCTTTTTTTTGAAAAATGGGGGTTGTCGTTTAAAATTTCAAAGTTGGACCCTACTTCCGATTTAACCCAAATTGTCGCCAATAACTTTAATAGATTCAGCATGTGTCAGTTTGTAAATGCCAAATCTTACAATTGCAACTTGCTTATGTCAAAAGATAGCAATACTGCTGCATATTCGTAAGACACCCTGTATACATAGTTGAACGGCCACGAAAAAAGCTATTGTACCTAATAAAGGGTGGCCCATAAAAAAACGGACAATTTTCTTTTTTGTATATCTTCGTTAGGTTTTGTGCAATGTTTTTTAGTTTTATACTCGACGTAGCTGAAGGTTGAGGTTGTCGATGCCACTCATTGGATTAGACTTCGCACCTTCAGTGTCCTTTAATTTAACTGACTTTAATTTAACACCATTATTTAGGCCAATGGGGTTTCGTCACCCATTGACATATGACAGTGGCGTTTAGACAGAGTTGAAGGTCGTTCTTTCCTCTTTCCAAAATGTACTTCAAAATGAAAATTAATCCATCCCTAAATTTTTTGTGCATTTTCTTCCAAGGCTCTAAATCGCATAATTTGCTACAACAAGTACATACACGATGAAAACTCGGTAGCCATTTTTGTTTAAGTTGTAAATTATGCAGATTATTAGCTTAATTTACAACTTTAATTAAAAATGCAGATTAATCTGCTCAATTTACAAATTAAGTCAAAAATGCCTACAGAGTTTTCATCGTCTCTGCACTTTTTCTAGCAAATTATGCGATTTAGAGCTTTGGAAGAAAATTCACAAAAAATTTAGGGATGGATTAATTTTCATTTTGAAGGACATTTTGGAAAGAGGAAAGAACGACTTTCAATCCTGTCTAAACGCCACTGTCATGTGTCAAAGGGTAACGAAACCCCATTGGCCTAAATAATGGTGTCAAATGAAAGTCCTTAGGAACGACACTGATGGTGCGAATTCAAATCCAATGAGTGATATCGACGATCATTAGCTACGTCGAGTATAAAACTAAAAAATATCGCACAAAAACTAACGAAGATATACAAAAAAGATAACTGTCTGGATTTTTATGGGCCATCCTTTAGCTTATGTCTTCTAATAAGGAAAACTATTTTTCTTCCTACACTAACTGAAAATGACATTTTCGGGACTCAGGAGGGCTGTGAAAGGACCGCTTCTCACGGCTAGTCGTGTAAAAATTATACTAACGGCTAGGCGTGTAAAATGGACAATATGGCGACGGCGATTGGCGTATGAAGGAACACAGCACGCGCGATTTTGCCAAATTTAAATTGTAGGACTTGACGTCTAGATTTTCTTGATCTGTCACTTGGGTTCTCAAATTTCAAAATTAATTATTTATTTATTTTTAACTGGTGTAGGAAGAAAAATGTTGTATAAACCACAGCGAAAAAGTGGTTTTACGCGTCTCAGGAAATGGCCAGTCTCGCCTACGCCTCGACTGTCCATATTTTCCTTCGCCGCGTAAAACATCACTTTCACGCTTTGGGTTATAAACTACTATTAAATTATTCTTTATTATAATATAGCTTTACATTGGATTCGTAATAAAATTGGTTGAAAATTTGAAGTTGGGTTGGCAAGGGTTAGGGGATGCGTTGTAAAATTTCGCCATCAAGCACGGATTTAAAATTCTCGAAATAAAAATCGACCTGTTCGAGCAATTTTAACTCAACGTTGATTGCACTTTTCAGTGGGCTACCCTGTATTGCTCCGGATTTGCATATTACTTTGGATCAGTATTTTCGATATAAGGGGCAACCGGAATATAAACCCGCGAACACACTTTTGACACGGCACGGTACAACAGGACATGTCACGTCTGATGCTCACATACTGTCAGACTGTGAAGTTTGTTGTAAACGTCAGATTCCGTGACGTACCAGACCGTGTGTTATGTGTGCTTCCAATTCATATAAAACAATGATAAATTCATATCCCAGACTTTTTCGAAGATACGTGCCAGCACGTGGTGGGTGATCGTGCCGTGTCAAAAGTGTGTTCGCGGCTTAAACTATGTTGAATCTTGGTTCAACGTTTTTAACACGTACGAAACTGTATCCATTTTCTATTGAAGTGACAACGTCAAAATTTCAATTTTTGGTTGGTATAAGGAAATTTTGCAAGGAATTTTACTAATAGGTGGGTTGGTAGAAGCGATTTCAATACGATACGTCAGAAAACATGACAAATGTCAAAATTTTGCAATTGCTCTGAATTGGCCCAAAATAGTCTTTGTATGGGTGTAGTTTTGAGTAAAGTGCAAAGAAAAATATTGACGAAAAAGTCTCATGTACGTTTATCTGTGGCACTGCTGCTAACAATAAAAATAAACCCTAGAAGATTTGGTTTATGTCATGTTTTTGCTTTCTCGCCAAATTCCGATCAAATTGCCAAAAGTACGCTCCCTTATAAATTTGGATTGTACAGTTCCAAAAAGTTTTAGTTATGCTATAGAAAATGAACGGACTTTACCTATACCTTTGCGATCTTGTAATTCTGTTCAGTTGCAGACGCTCAAGAGCTATAGTCTATTCTTGAATTTCCGAAACTCACAGATTTGGGAATCATTGGATGTTATGCAAATATTCATAATGGAATAATGTCATTTTACCATTAAGTGAACATTTCCTTATAACAATAAAATTAAAATTAGTTATTACTATCAACTTGGCGAAACTGCAATAAAGATAGGAATACATATACATTGGAAGCCGATCATAAAGTGCGTAATGTATTATTTATTAATAGGCATGAGTAAACTATTTGTTACGCAAATTATTGTGATCCAAAAACAGTGTCAATGTCGACATGGTTACGCGTTTTTTAATGTTTTTATCAGAAATTGATGTATGCTCAGTTCTCGATTAAAAAGTTGTCGAGAAAAAAACAGTATTAATTATTAAATTATGTGCCCACGGGCTAGAATGTATAATAAAGCCGAGGTTGGGTCCGCTTTTGTTTACACTATTATTAGTGATTCCCATCTAATTTCCGTAATAAAATGCCTCTCAAAGTGGGTGTCAACAGAGTGCTCTGAAAAACTCGTCTCATGTAATTTATTAAGTTTTTTAGGCCGGTAGTTAATGGCTTAATCGTGGTTTATGTACTGCATTCGTAATGTAACGATTATTGTGCGTTGAAAATTGTACTACGAGTATGTGTAGTAATAATAATAATAAAGTCAAGGCATGAAAAATCTGGCTGCGACCTACATTTCGGATTGTTGACTTAGTCAATTATGCAACTAAGAAAACAGCAGTTGTCACGAAAATCCTATGAATTTTAATTTGAACTTTAGATGGATATGTGTGGAACAAAGTAAATATTTGCTTCTCATCGTCGCGTCTTCTTCAAATCCCCCCGGAAATTTACCCATCACCCACACGCACATACATTTTAAGTGGCGGCCGACAATAAGTACTCAAACTTTTTTACGGATCAGCAACTTACTTAAACTGTTGCACATGTTCATTCATATTGTTATAAATTCAGCAAAATTCTTAGGTTATTCCGATCTTTGGCAATACCTGTTTACTATATTACGTAGCAAAGGGAGTGTTATTTTTCTGGGCGAGAAATGCCAGTTTTGTTAATAAGACCCGCACGACTGGGGGGATCACTTAAAAAAATTGTGTACAGTTAATTCCAATCGGAAATTAATTCCTATAATTTTAGTTTCATTCCATTAATTCCAATCTAATTCCGTCAATTCCAGATTAATTCCAACAATTCCCGATTAATTCCATCAATTCCAGATTAATTCCAACAATTCCATATTAATTTCGTTACTAATTCGATTAGCAAATTTAATTCTTTTCCAATACAGGCTGGTTCCCTTTTCACTGCTCACCATTGGCATCTCCTAAACGTAAGAGGTAGGAGGTCGGTTAAATTAGAAAAAAGTTGCACTATTTCTTGTCGATTTAGAATCTGAGGAAAATTTCCCGATATCTTGATTCGTTCTTGAGTTATCCCGAAAAAATTGGAAAAAATCTGAAAAATGCGACTTTCAAGAAAAGTTCATATCTTTCTTACGATTGATGTTATTTAATTGAAACTTCGAACTTTTATATTTTTCGGGATAATTCAGGAATGAATCAAGATACCGGAGAATTTTCTTCAAATTCTTAATCACCAAGAAATAGTGCAACTGTTCTCTAATTTAACCGACTCCGTATCTTTTACCGTTTAGGAGATCCCAATGGCGAGCAGTGAAAAAAAGAACCACCCTGTATACTTCCATTAATGTAGTGCCAAATTAATTCTTACCCTGTATACCTCCATTATTTAGTGCAAAATGAATTCTTTCTTGTAATACTAGACATAGAAATACCTAAGTCTTCAATTTTCATGCATGGAGGTACTGTCAGGGGTCATTAGGTGCTTTATACAAAACTTTCAAAACGGAAACATTTTAATTATTATTAAGTTAAGAACAATTAATTAATGTGTCGCCGAAGGCGATCTGTAGATGGTCTTCCTGGTTTTTTCGTAAGAGCCAAACACCAAGGTACTTTTCTTAATTTTCACCACTTATTGGTGTCTTCAGAAGGCTTGAGCTGGCGCGCAAAAGACGTTAGTAATCATTTTCAAACGAAAAAAGACAAAATTTTACAAACCTTTAGTGTTAACCAGTTGTGCCATGCTCTTCACGTGTATAGTTGGGCGCATATTCAATAACTTATATTGGGTATAATGTTGTACTTGAAATTAATTCCAATCAATTCCGCGTCAATTCCATATTAATTCCAAATAATTCCAAACAATTCCAACTAATTCCATCAGTTAATTCCAACTAATTCCGGTTAATTCCAGCTAATTCCTTTAATTTCTTTTAAATGATGTAGATATTATCAATTCCAAATAATTCCTTATTAATTCCATATCAATTCCAAGTAATTCCATAATAATTCCAGTTAATTCCAACTAATTCCTGTTAATTCCGACTAATTCCTACTAATTCCATTAATTCCTTTTAAATTCCATCAATTCCAGAATAATTCCGTAATAATTCCCGAATTAATTCCAAATCGGATGTACAACTAATTCCACTAGTGATTAGCCCCGCACGCACGACCGAGGTTTCCTAATTTTTCGAACCCTCGAAAATATGTTACATTCCGCGGTGCATAGGATAGCTTTTGCACTTTAAGGGTCGGTTTTTTCATCTAATGTTAAATTTAACATGAAGTTATTTCCATAAAAACAATTGTTGTTACAATGGAAACTGGTTTGACAAACCTCATGTTATATTAAGATGCGATGGAAAAAGAGGGCCTAAAGACGATCTTTTGCCAAAAGGACACTAAGTTTGAATACAATTTTGAAAACAAAATTTGAAGACTTTTCGTGTGCTGATAGGGAAAATGGGTGTTCATTATTCAAGTTTCGAAGTTGATATGCCAAAATGGTACTTGCCGTTCGCCGATTGCCGTCAAAATTAGATCAGCTCTTCGGCTGGTAATGGTACCTCTACCTACCAAATTTCAGCCAAATCGATCTAGTAGTTTGGACTGTAGCGTGTTATTTAATGTTTCTTCGAAATTTCGATTTTTTTGATTTTGTGCCAAAAGGGCGCTAAGTATGAATACATTTCACAAATGCCAAAAATGCAGACATGTTAACCGAGATGTTTCAGAGAACCAAAGGATATTTAAAATTAACTTCTAGATTTGCTTTTAGACAATTTTAATGAAATAGTCTTGAAGAATTTCTTGATTTTTCAAGTATTTGACTTTAAACTAAGTATTTGACTTGATTTGAAAATCAGAAACTATTCCTTGACTTGACTTGAGCTTGATTTGATTTTCGAACTATTTGATACAAGTAACTTGAAAATCAAGTCAAGCCGTGAATCCCTAAAAACTACACAGGGTGTTATTTTTAAAACTTCCCACCTTGGATATCTTTGGATGTAAAAAATATATTGAAATGAAAGGGGCACGTGCGCCCGACTCCCGTCCTCCTCCCCCTTTCCGGGTGCTTCACGACTGAAGCAATGCATAGGTCTCGTAACCACCAAATGAAATATTGCTTTACACATTTTATAATTTTAAATAAAGATTGGCCGAGAAGATTTGCTTTACGTAAACCTGTTTCCATGTGCATTCATGTGAGATTAAGAACAGGTCATGCTTTCTTTATAATGTTGGAATTATCCGACAGATTTATTAAATTCGTCTTTGTGAGGTGTGCCGCAATATCAACAGATAATGAATTCACGTAACCAAATTCGGACACAAATTTCACTTAATAGGTTCTTGGCACCGAGAGGGCTTGGGGGGCTAAAAGCTGTGCACACTCACCTGTTAGCCCCCGCAGAACTCGCTTAGAAGATGAATTTAATCTTTCATTTTCGTTTGTTTAGTTAATGTTAAATAGTTCTATATATTCCCTTAAAAAATAAGGTATTAAAGTTGGAAATTGCTAGGGGGCTGGTCCTTCAAAAGCGAATAATAATAATAATACTAACAATTTTGGATGATTGCTGGAGGAGTTGTTTGTGATGAATTCAATAGAAAAGCACGAAAATTTTATTCTATATGTATAATTTAAATGTGCAATAGACAAGAAAGACAAATAAAACAGGTCAAAAACAAATCTCGTTAAACCGGAAATGTATTTTTTCTTTGAGTTCGAACTATTTTTAGGTATAAACATGCCTGCAATTGTCTCTCCAACTCAATTTCATTAGCTATTACCTGGCTGTTAATAGAATGCAATGGTTTTAGTGTCCTTGAACCATTGTACATTGTATAATAATGACTTGAAATGTTAATAATTGAAGTGGGAGATCCTCGGTGAGATTTCTATTTTCAAAAAATAAGGATATTTAAACACCGAGGCTCCAGGGGGGCTCTGCCCCCTAGCAAATTCGCCAGGGAGCCGGACGCCCCCTTCACCCCCCTGTTTCCGGCGCCTATGGTAGTGCAGTATAGTAATTATTATTAGTAGGTATTTCTAGATTGACTTCCGTTTAGGAAGAGAGGAAGGCATATTTCAACGTTTTTTATTAACATAGTTTGTTATCCGATAGTCAGACATTTTAAACTATTAAAACACTTACTTACTTAAACATAAATCAATCCTAAAACCCAGTCATCTTTGAGTGGATAATTTATCATTTATTGACTATGATTGTTTTCTTAATATGAGCGTCCAGCCAACCTCCAGACGTATGTGCTTATGTTTAGTCTATTGTTAAAATATGATATCCTTGTGAACTGGAACTGTGTAATTGCCTTAAGAAATTTTTTTTACTCCAATGCATTGCGATCTCAACCACTTGGTTACGCATGGTCAATTGGTCATAGCATTGTAGGTAGTTATTAAAATGAAATAATTCTGGAGTGGATGATTCTGATGAATATTTTGAAAATTACTCGGCTAACCTGGATTGGGTAAGCGTCTAATAATAATAATACTAATAAGCGTAAAAGTTAATTGCTACATTTACAAATTCTGTGAAACAGTAAAAGTTTCTATCGTCTCCGAGACTGCCAATTTTTTTAGGTGGTGAAGTGGAGTGGGGAGGTTAAAACTGAAAACTGAAAAGATTTAGCTTCGAAAATGCGACGAGCCTGATATCGCTGAGTTCCGATAGAAACCTTATGGGACGATCGGTTTTACCTACTTGCAGATGTAAAAAAATTAGTTTTCTAATGATGTATCACAAGTGGAGGATTCCCGTTTGAAATTTTTAAGTTGTGGCTGAAGGGGGTTAGGGGGTGCGTTGGGAAATTTCACCAAATATACTGATTCTAGAAATAAATAAAATTTGACATATCCGAGCCAGTTTTCATATTTCATTTGCTTTACGGGATATGCGGGGTGGAAACATAGGTTTAAAATTTAAATAATATATGTATGTATAGATAGAATTAAATTGATATATGAATTATGTGTATTTCAAACAAAACAATGATCTGTTTTTTTTAAGTCGCCGGGATTGCTTACTCGGATAGTTGGTGTCGAAACGAAAATGATGGTTAAAATACCAAAACATTTGATTATGTTGTATTGTTGAACAACCTCAACGTCACTTGACCGATCTTCATAAAACGAGAACTTTATTCATCCATTGTGGCGAACGTCCAAATAATAAAGAAGGAAGGGAATTTATGTCAGTGGTAAATGTGTGTAGTAATGGGCATCGTTATAATTCTGTCGCTTTGTTGAATCCATCCAGTCCTAATGTGTGTTAAATACTGATTTGCATTAATGTTCTCCAGTGTGAGGCATTGTGTGGCAAACTTCTAGGATATAACACTTTCGCCCAAAAATTCAGGATAATCAGATTTTTGCTTCCTATTTCAATTCTGACGTATATCTAGTTTCATGGGTAGGTAGTTCGTTTTCTGATTCGAAGGCTGTCATAACATAATCACTCATTTATTACTCTCATTGTACCGACCTAACCACTTCATTACTTTCTTGATGATACAACTCAACCCAGTATGCAACGTTACAATGATGGGCTGTTTTTTTAATATTCCTATTTTTAACTTCGCATGGGCCATGGAAACTCAAAAAAGTGGTCAACAAAGCAGTGCAACGTTGTGAGACCCATGTTTCCATGTTTATGTAATCTGAATCAAAAAGTTGTTTTTGTAACCGAGAAATTCTGAACGAAGCTCGACTCCTACAAACGCTCAAATCCATTTGTACCACCACATCATCTCTTCGCACCAGTAGTGTCTGTCAAAACCCACAAAATCTTACAGTTACATATTTAAATCCTGGTACCTCGAAACGTGGTCCTGGTGTTACCTCAATTTCGAATTTTGGAGTGATTGTACTAAACTCCCATTTTTATGTGGGTTCTGGGTAGTGGGGAGGTTAGAAAGAAAAGAAATTAATCCCAATGCCGTGTAGGTACTTACCGAGAAGAAATTAGGTAATAGTTTTCAATAAATAATAAGTTTCTCCCGCATTTTCACTGAAGGCATGACCGTTTTTGTTGGTCTTTACTCATTAATAATTATACATATTGATTTGGCGGAATAATTAACGTAAAATTCGTTCGGGTAGTTTTCGAGAAATGGTGCTCACGTACGTACAGCTTAGAAATATGAAAATGCCCACACATAGCTGAATACTTACTTGGTCGGGCGGACCAGGCGGTAACAGACCCCGTGCAGAAATCAATTACCCGTACTGCTGTTCGAGCGCTAGGCGGCCAGGAAAATATTCAGCTCTGGGTGCACATTTTCAAATTTCTAAGCTGTACGTTCCCACACAGACATTTTTTCGAAACCACTTTTTCGTGATCCTCGAATTTTGGAATGATTGCAGTGCCCCATTTTTAAAGTGGTTCTGGAGAGGTTAAAATAAAATTTTCAGAAGAATGCACCAGTTATATTTTTCGAATACATTGAGGATGAGTGATGAGCTTTCAAGTAGGGGTGTATAGCCTCCTTTCGACGCAAGAGGTCCTGTTTGCCTTATTTTGATCTCCCAAATGAGCTGCTGAGTTTTTTTGCAAATCTGTCATTTTTTAGTTAACCAGCTACAGGTGGTTGAATGTTGTTGTGTGTTTTGGTCTTGGTTTTGTTAGTGAAATGCAGATTTCCAATTATTTGCGACAACTAACGAATTGTAAAATGAAGTCACTGACTGCATAATCCGATTTTATACCTCTATTAATCCTGGGATAAATTTAAATGAAAAACTACGTACAACTTCCAACACTATCAACTATAATTTATTCTTACAGGAACTATAAATATTGTATTATCTCTATAACTTGTCCAGTTCATTATTATAACAGTTTCTATTTTCAGATGCAGATTTCTAAATAATTAATCCAATTATTTCATAAGATTCTCGGTAAAGAATAATTCATTTGTTGGACGATAGCGTTACTCATTATGGTCAATTAATTAATTAAATTATTGGAGATTAATGAATTTGAAGGTTGTTTAGACGCTCACGCTACACAATTTGTTTAGGAAGTCTAAAAATAATAACCGCACGAGTGGGATTTATTTAAATTCCTGGGTGTAATATTTTTGCAAAGAAACTGTTAAATAAGATCGAAATTCAACCTTGCTAAAGTTAGATCATATCATAAACAGTCGATATGTTTATAAAAAAGGTGAACGATCCTTATGGCCTAGAAATATGTTGTTTAGGCGGCTACTGTAACAAAAATGCGAGATCCGTGTCTGCTCTTTTTGTGTCAATAACTTATTTGATGGCAATAATTGCTCTACATTTTATTCACGTTTTGTGAGGGTGCTGCAAGGAAGATGCTTTCAGCTAACGAGTTCTAGTTTTTGTGATTGCAGTTATGTCAATAATACAGTTTCTTTGCGAAAGAACGAGGTGTCTTTTGTACTTTTGCTGCCCTTACGAGAAGCGTAATTGAGTGTGAAAGTATGGTGGATGCGATAGTCCTTCCTGCTTCGTATTTATAAAACAGTAAATGTACTAGGCCATTTGTTTAACGTTTTCAGGCTATAAAAATAAGCTCGTGGCGGTAGGATGAAGGTTCCAGTTTCAGTCCTGAAAGGATAAACAAACCGTTTTCAGAAAAATAACAGCTCTCGACACTTAACAGATACTCGCCTTGTCCACTCAGTTTGGCTTCTATAGATTGATTAATTGGAAGTAACTGGATATAGTTCGGTCAAATTGACATCGCTGATAAAGTAGCCTTTTGGTCTTACTTATTCACTGAATATGAGTGATGACTAAATCTTTATGATGAGAAAACGTGAGTGGATTTTAAAACTTTATTATTGTGGATAAAGCATTTTATTGCTTTTAAACAATAGCTCAGTTAAGTTTAAGTTACGTGATCCACAGATGGAATTAATAAAACAAGATTTTAAATAATTGACGGTTAAGGAAAAGTCGAGAAGAAAATAAGGTCAGCATTAACACCGTTTGGTACTTTCGTAAGATTTGTTGCTAATTGGGCCATAAATACTTAACCAGTTTGCAAACTCACACGTCTTGTTTTATAATCGGAAGCACTGCGTTTGCTTGCACACGCTCTTGAAATAATCTATTCTTTCAAATTTTGGTGAAGCCTCGATGTTAGGCATGGTGCATGGTGGCTGTCCGGAGTATTTCAGCAAAATAGGCACTTCACAAGGTGGGAGAGTCCTGAAATTATTGAGTCTTGTTATGGCGAGCCAGATGCAGCTCACTTTTAGGTTTCTTTTAACCTCCCTTCCAATATAAAAATCTGCAGCAGAGAAGCGGCTGGAACCTCCCCAACGCGTGGGTCTTTGATTTCCGTGACTTGTGTTTAAGATTTTAAAGTTGATATGCCTAAATGGCACTTTCCGTGGGCCGATTGAATCCAAAATTTGTCCACCTCTTCGACGTGTAATACAATCCTCATGTGCAGAATTTCAGCCAAATCGATTCACTAATTTGGGCTATAATGTATTTTTAGTGTTATTAAAAAATTTCGATTTTTTGACCCAAAGAGCACTAAATGCGAACGAATTTTGTCTTATTTAAAACCAGAATTTGAAGACCTTTCTGATGGTGACAATAAATCTTTCAAAAACTTGTTTTGGATGGTCAAATGAGTGAATAATTTTAAAGTTGGAAATTGGTGTGCCAAAACGGCACTTTCCGTAGGCCGATTGAATCCAAAATTTGTTCAGCTCTTCGACGTGCAATACAATCCGCATTTGCAAAATTTCAGCCAAATCGGTTCAGGGGCTTGAGCTGTACCGCGATTTGAAAGTCCGATATCAATTTTTTTTTAATTTTTGGTCAAAAGGGCACTGAGAGTGAATACATTTTTAGAAGCAGAATTTGAAGGCCTTTCCTAAAGTGACGTGAAAAATGGGGGTTTGCATTTAAAATTTAAAAGTTGATGTGCCAAAATGGCATTTCTAGTTGCACGATTGGCTCCAAAAGCTTTTCAGATCTAAGTTGGATTATGAGATGCCTACGCATCAAATTTCAGGCAAATCGGTCTAGTAGTTTTGGCTGTGGCGTGTTTACAAACGTACGCACGTACGTACGTACGCACATACACACAGACACATTTTTAAAACCACTTTTTTGGGTTCCTGAGACCTCGAAACGTGAAGATCTGGTGCTATCTCAAATTCGAAAATTTTAGTGATTGCAGTAACCTCCCTTTTTTTATAAGTGGTGAAGTGGATTGGGGAGGTTAAAAATTGGCCGTCTCGGAGGTGGTACAAACTTCTACTTTTTCTTTCAGCTATTATAACAATTTAAACAGTCGGATGGACTATGCCGTAATCGCTGGTTTTGTCGCGTGCGCATGGTGCGGCGGCGTTCATTCTCTAAAATAGATTTAAATAAAAATGTTTTTCACCTCTAAAATGACATTTTTCGAAAAAATGGCACTAAGGTTTTCGATCCGGTAATGCAACAGCTGTCAAATTCGATAATAATAATTGATCTTTTGCAAAGAAAGACTCAAAATGTCAATTTTTCGAAAAAATGGCACTAAGGTTTTTAATCCGACAATGCAACGGCTATAGAATTTGATAGTAAGTGTATCCTTTTTGGTAAAATAAATTCAAAAGAGAGCCATTTTGCCCAGACCAGAAAAAAATCTGTTATCAAATCCGGTAATAAAAGTATATAGTTATACATAGGTTCTTTTCGCCGCACCATTTTTTGGCTAAAAAGGCACAAGTATAAATACATTTTTAGAAGCAGAATTCGAAGAGCATTTATATATGATGGTAACGCGAAAAATGGGGGTTTGTATTTAACTTTTTAAAGTTGATGTGCCAAAAAAGCACTTTCCGTGAACCGATGTAACCCAAAATCTAATCAGCACCTACAAATTGCCCACTAAATATGTGTGCCAAATTTCATCTCGATACGTTCAGCAGCGGTAGCGTGATCACAGACAGACAGACAGACAGACAGACAGACAGACACACAGAGGCAGAGAGACGACACGCAGAAAATTTTCAAAAACCACTTTTTCAGATTCCCAGGACCCTGAAACATAAAGATTTGATGTTTTTGGCGTTAATACCAAATATTTACGTTTCGAGGTCCCAGGATCACGAAAAGAATGTCTTTGTGATGTGGTATATGAGCACGATTTCTCGAAAACTGCCGAACGGATTTTAATTAAATTTGGTATCAAGGTTAGTATTGATGGCCTTCTAGTGAGCCCAGTTATTTTTTTGCCAGAAAAAATTAATGCAGGTCGCATAGATACCTACTTAAAATTCCTTCCCGTGTAAGTATATCCAAACTAAACCGAGAGGAGTTGACAATTGCTCCAGATTTTTTGCCTTTTTTTGTCTTCGACTCGTGATATTTCCGCTTGGAAAAAATCTGTCGTAAATGTCAAAGAATTTCCGGAAACACGCCACAGCCAAAACTATTAGACCGATTTGGCTGAAATTTGGTGCGTAGTCATCTCATAACCCAACTTAGATCTGAAAAGCTATTGGAGCCAATCGTGCAACTAGAAATGCCATTTTGGCACATCAACTTTTAAATTTTAAATGCAAAAATCTCGATTTTTGTAGTTTTTGGTCAAAAGGGCACTGAGAGTGAATACATCTTGGGAAGTAGAATCTGAAGGCCTTTCATATGGTGACGTGTAAAATGGGAGTTTGCGTTTGAAATTTAAAAGTTGATGTGCCAAAATGGCGTTTCTGGTTGCACGATTGGCTCCAAAAGCTTTTCACATCTAAGTTGGGTTATAAGATGCCTACGTACCAAATTTCAGCCAAATCGGTCTAGTAGTTTGGGCTGTGGCGTGTTTACGAACGTACGAACGTACGTACATACATACAGACACATTTTAAAAACCACTTTTTTGGGTTCCTGAGACCTAAAAACGTGTAGATCTGGTCTTATCTCGAAATCGAAAATTTTAGTGATTGCAGTAACCTCCCTTTTTTTTAAATGGTGAAGTGGAGTGGGGAGGTTAAAAATTCAAATTGAACGTGAAAAAAGTGGAGTGGGGAGGTTAAAACCTCGATTTTCAAATGCAATGTCGGATGCATTATTAACTCGCGGCCTGATTTGTCATAGAAGCAGCCTCATGCAGTTTGTATATGATAAATGAAGTTTTCTAGTTTTATAAATCTAACATGATCCGTAAACGTGCATTTTTGATGTATTTGTGCTGCTATTGTCCGTACCGTTCGCTGGTGATGAACTGAAAAGGAAGTGTTACGTTAGGATTGGCTGTTTACTTAACTTATGAAAATTTATTTCCTTTGCTAAGAACCAAGTAGGCGTTCTAGTGTGTTACTTTCAACTTTCTGAATAAACCTCGGCATTTAACGCTTACATAAGGTTACTTCAAGTCTTCTGTAAAATTTTACTATAAACCATCTAACAATAGGTGATTCACATTGTTACAGGTCATACAAGGCGTTCTCTAGAGCAGACGGTTAAAATTGCCGCGTTTAATTCGTTCTTTTCAAATACAGAGGACGAATGGTGAAGTTTTGTTCTACATCTTGGCGTCATGCACGTTTTTCGAAAATGATGTCATGCATGCCTTATTGGGTGCTAATAATACTTCGGGCGTGAAGATAATAAATTAAATTAACTACGATTGACGAAGCTAATGAATTTAGAAGTATAGCTAGCAATTTATTGCCTGTTGCGTTAGATATTCAGAATTATTGTTAAAAATTGCACGACAATATTTAGTTTTCAAATGTTTGACCTCTTTTCGTTGAAACAGCTGTCAATATCGTTTACAGTGTAATTTTCCCTTTGGATTAATCCTTTAATCTATTTAAGGGCCAGTCTTTCCATCGCATGTTAAATTTAACATGAGGTTATTTCCATAGAAACAATTGTCGTCACAATGGAAACTAGGGTGTTAAATCTTGTGTTAAAGTTAACATGAAATGGAACAACCGGCCCTTTAGAAATTTGGCATATTAATAACAACACTGTAAAGTTAAATATTACATATTTATAAAATATTTAGTCAATGTGTTCTATTTTTATACTCTGATAGGTATTTATGAATTACTGCTCCTAACATTTACACAAATAAAAGTGAAATGAATAATTGAAAGTATTTATGGAGAAATGATGTCATTGTTTGATAGTATTGACATTATTTTTAAACGATAATGTCACGGTAGATCTCCAAAACCAAAACGCGTCTACTTAGTGGGTTTCATTCATTTTTAACAGCAAAAATTGCATCAGCTAACCATCCTTTGGAAATTGTGAACTGATGTAACTTCCTTTTGCGGTCGCCAAATCTAACCACCGGATATCTTGATCTAAATTTTTGAAGATAATCACTTTTCTGAATTTAAATTCGTAACACAGGTGTATAATCACTGTGCTAGGCATTTTCCATAATTTGAATTGAGATTAACCCAGTTTTTCTTGAATAAATGCATGGCTAGACAGTCGGTGATACAATCGCGAATATGTCATGGCAATGTTATTAATGGATACCAAAGTCACTGTTACGTTTACTTGCGAATAGTGCAGTGTAAAACATGTGCAGATTCTGGTCTTGCCTGTTCCACTTTGAAATATATCATGAATCATGGGATATACTCCATTTATTTTATATGCAGGCATTTTTGCAATTTTAATTGATAGGCATCGAATATTCACTTATAATCTCATAAGAGCATTAATTCTTTCCGGAAATTTTTGGAGTGCATTCCAACAACGTATTAATCGGCCCGAGTGGAACACGAGGGCCCGATTACGTTGTTGGAATGCACGACTAAAATTTCCAGGAAATGAATTAATGCTCGAATGCAGATTCGGTAAGAAAATAGCAACGATACAGCCACAGAAATTGAATAAAAACGATTTTTGACATTTAATTTGACATAAAAATTTCCACTTATTAATTTCGTTTAGGTTGGTCTAGGTAGGTATCAAAAATTTCCAGGAAATCCTCGAGTTGCCATGGTAAGCACACAGAAATCAAATTTTCCATTGGCTAATGATTAGTATCGTGCGATTTTCAGTGTTATCTCAATTTAATTAATACTTATGGTTCGTGTAGTGTGTAGTACCTTATGTGAAACCCTCGGTGTCTGCGAAACCTTTAATTTTGTAATAATTGATACTTTTGAAACATTACCGTTTTAAGTAGTCTTGAAAAGTCGTGCGTAGCAGTTACTAAAATCGCTCGAAAACTCGAATAATTCTTCAAGTTTTACGGTTCTGGGAACTCAAAAAAGTAGTTTCTGAAAAATGTGTTTGTAAAAACGCTACAGCCCAAACTACTCGACCCGTCTGATTGATTTAGTATGTAATAATAATAATAATAATAATTTATTACTTGTTGATACATTGTATCTTAAGCCTAACAGTTTTTTAAATATTGCATCGCTTAAGCTGCATAAAATGAAATAAAATAAAATAAATCCGATTCCGACGGTTAGGTTTTACATAATAATATATTAATTATACGTCCACATTCTGCCTAATTTTGCAAAGTTGTACTGAACATAGGTAGCGCTGATGGCCCTGACGACCAACCATTTCTGAAGGGAGGATTTCAAACAACCAGAATATGAGGGGCATATTCCGTACGTACTTTAAAGACACTACCAAGGAATCTGTAAAGGAGTGAGATTTCGTTTTGTCGAGACCCGCATAAAACTGTGCAGATATCGCTCGAAGGAAAAGTCCTGGTTATGTTCTCCCTAAATTCACTGTACATAGGGCATTCAAATACTATATGTTGCAATGACTCGTTTTTATTTTTATTACACCAGGGACAAATGCGGATCGTTTCTATTGTTGAAGTGGAATTATTAATGTAGATCTTTAGCACTGAGCCACTAGAGGAGCGCAATTGGGCCATTAGGCGTTTCAAATGCATGGGTAGATTTGATTCGAACAGCAATGTGGACTTTGACAAGTCTGTAATGAATTTATAATCGGGGTAGTTCACAGAGAGCAGTATTGAATTCCAATCTTCTTTCAAATGGACAGACTTTATTTTTTCCAAGAGATTTAGTATGTACAGCTTGTATGATCCGAGGAACAACTGATTCTATTTTGGGCCAAATCGGTCATTGGAAAATTTCATTTTGGCACATCAACTTGAAAATTTGAAATGCAAACCCCCATTTTTCACAAACCATAGGAAATCTCGAGGGAAAGCTCTTCTGTTTCTAAAAATGCATTCACGTGCTATTTTGGTAAAAAAT
This sequence comes from Pycnomerus fuliginosus, assembly GCA_963924575.1. NCBI lineage: Eukaryota > Metazoa > Arthropoda > Insecta > Coleoptera > Zopheridae > Pycnomerus > Pycnomerus fuliginosus. The sequence continues at coordinate 17,426,230 of OZ004619.1, read as the reverse complement.
TGTTGCCGTGTAGAAAACAATTATACAGGCTGGTTCCTTTTTCGCTGCTTACCATTTCTCACCCATTGTAGATAAAAGTTGGGCAATTTCTTTGTGATTAAGAATCTGAAGAGAATTCTCCGATATCTTGATTCGTTCCTGAGTTATTCCGAAAAATTTGAAAATTATTATTTCAAATAAAAATCTCCCTAACGAGTGATGCTATTTAAATGAAACTTTTATATTCTTGACAGCTGTCAATCGAATGTTATGCATTTTCTATGCCTTCTACGTTTAAAGCAATGACCAGGCAACTTTTGATTCTCTTATGGCCATTATTGAATTTTGACCAGGGTTGATTTGATTTCGTCCACGTGGACAAAACCGGATGATTTTGTCCGGTTTTGTCCGCCCCGGACAAAACCAAAAAAGTGCCCTTAATGGACAAAACCGGACAAAATAAAAAAAAATATATATACAACAAAATGAAATGGGTTTTTACTGCTTGATGAGCTTTTGCGACAGTAATTAATTGATCTTTTATATTCAATGTAATTTTATTTTATTGGATTTATAGCAAGTACAGTGACGCATTTTATTTGTAGTTACTTTTTATTGATTTTGTCCGGTTTCGTCCGGTTTTGTCCGGCGCCCCGGACAAAACCAAAAAAAGCGGACTTTTTCACAACCCTGATTTTGACACCATGAGATACAGAAGAAAAGTTAGCTTTTCAAAAATGTAATCAAAAATCGTCAAAATTCTAAAATTTGTATGATTAATTTATAGAATCAGTATAAAACATTTTGAAATAAATCAGAAAATAGTGCACCAACTTTTTTAATCCCTTTTAATGTTTAGTATTATTGAATTCAAATCTCAATAAAACAGATTTTGAAGTCGTCTGACTCAAACTTTGACATGTTTTTTCAAAAAAGTTCTTCCTAGTTACATTTTTGAAAAGTTGATTCTTTTGTATGTCGGATGGTGCCAAAATTCAGCACGGCGGTCGTAAGAAAATCAAAAATTGATCGTCGTTGCTCACAATCTAGAAGGCATAGAAAATTTCGATGCCATTTGATTGAGAGAGTTGTCAAAAATATAAAAGTTCCAAGTTTTATTTGAATAGCATCAATCGTTAGGGAGATATTTTAATATGCAAATTGCAATTTTGAAATTTTTCGGAATAACTCCGGAACGAGTCAAGATATCGGGGAATTCTCTGGAAGCTATAGAAGAAAATTAAGGTTTCCTTCATTTTTGGTAATGTTGCGGATCTCGGAGGATGTTGCAAAACGAAATGTATCGCTTTTATGCCTTACATTAGCATATAGCATTCCCCAAAAATTCAGGACTTTTGCAATTAATGTTAAATGTGCCGTTTTTTACGGCTCATGTGACTATGGCCTGATTATTCGCGGTTTGCTTAGATCTTCCTCTCCTTACAGTAAAGTTCTTCTAGTGGAATGGAAGATAAAATTTATCAATAAGTACTTTAGTTTTATAGGTACATAATGGCTCGCATCTTGGTATAAATAAATACCTACTCTCTCTGTTGGGTAACCCAATTGTCAAGTCTTTGAGTATTAGAATTTATAAAACAGTATATCAAATCATACAAGGTTTATCACTCCTATAGAATAATAATTTCTAGCACGGCGTGTTGAGTGAGGCTTTTGTACCTACATTGCCTTGGAAATCTGCGTTCCTATCAAGGAGTTCGTTGCAACAACTTAAATAACTAATAAATCACGTCGTCGTAATAATGGCTTTGTGATGCTTCGTCACTATCATTTAGCATGTGTCGTGCAACTTTTAATAACTTTTGGCATAGTTTTTTCATTGTGTTCCAGTCTTTCAGTCTTTGGCTAGTTTTATTGATTCCAAAGTTTCTGCCTTGATGATTCTCTAAAGAGTTAAAGAGTGTAAAAGTTAGAGTGATAACATCCAGCGGCTACGACACCACACATTGTGCCCTCCAAATTTATAACATTCTCAATATCGAACTTCTTCCACACTGTATCCGGACCACGCGGCGAATTTTTCTTTTTTATCTTAATTGTGAGATTGTTCCGGTCATTTTATTTCGGTCATTAAAAGTAGAACAAAAGAGGAATCTTAAAACGCAAAATGGGGGTGACTTAATTCTATGCAGATTATTTGGAGTGGGATATACACAAGGTGCAGACAACTGGAGGGCTCTCAAGTCCCGCTAATAGCTCTATATACATCAGACCCGCTCCAAGTTGGCTTTACCACTTGTGTTTCACCTTCCTGACTTTGTTTTTAACTCCGTGATTCAACGGAGCTTACTTCTTATCTTTCAACTATTTTAAAAGTGCAGTAATGATTTTTAACTTTTAGGCTTGCGGCGGACCCGTTACTAAAATCGATGGAAAAACCGAATAGCCAAAAACATCGAATTTTTACGTTTTAAGGTGCTGGGAACCCAAAAGAAGTCGTTTTTGAAAAATGTTTTTCCGTTGTCTGATGGTATGTGCACATTGTATGATCCACGGAAGAGCTGATTAGATTTTGGGCCATATCGGTCCACGGAAAGTGCCTTTTTGGGACATAAACTTTAAAATTTTAAATACAAGCCCATAGGACAGCTCTTCAAATTCTTCTAAAAATATATTCACAGTTGGTGCCCTTTTAGTAAAAAATTGGTGCCCTGAAGAAAACATAATTCGGACTATACAGAACCAGAGTAATAAGTCACATTTTTAAAAACGTGTTTTAAACTCAATTTTAGACTACAGATAACACTTGCTGATGTGGTTGCTTTAGTAAAGGTTGACAAGTTTAAGCAACCCTTTTATTGAGAAAGTCAAAACGTGACACCGTATGGTCTGTGGTCCTTTTATTACTGGATTTTGATAAGCTGATTTTTTTTTCAGATCGAAAACTTTAATGTCATTTTCTCGAAAAATGAAATTTTAGGGCCCTTTTGGCAACAAACCGTAAAAGACGCTAGCCCAAGTTATTGAAGATATGGAGATGAAATTTGGTACACATATTCAGTGGGCACTTTGCAAGTGCTCATTCAATTTTGAAGCAAATAGGGCCAGTAATCCTACGGCCCTTCCAGGGTCGCAAAAAAAACAGTCCTATAACTGAACATTATTATTACTGAAAATTGACAATGCAACAACAATTAAACAAGCCGCGGCAACAAACTGTCACTATATCTTCGTTCCAGCTAATTTCATGGACGCTTTCATTTAATAATTCGCAAATTTCTGCTTTTAATAGTGTTTGTAGAAAAAATTGTGGATAATAATTATGATGCGTGTTAATAGTGATCTTGTTTTGTTCTAAGGGAACTTCCCTTATCACAAAATGAAAAATAGTACTTTTAACCTCCCCACAACCATATAAAAATGGGAGGTTACTGCAATCACTCCAAAATTCGAAATTGAGATAACACCAGATCTTTACGTTTCAAGGTCCCAGGATCACAAAAAAGTGTTTTTTAAAAAATGTCTGTGTGTACGTACGTATGTACGTACGTACGTATGTACGTACGTATGTGAGCAAGATTCCTCGAAAACTACCGAACAGATTTTCACGAAATTTGGTATGGAGATTAGTGTTGGCTTTCTGGTGAGCCCAGTTAATTTTGTTGCCAATCTACAAACGCCAAGTGCCTTTTTGGCGTATCAACTAAGAAATTTGACTGATGAACACTAATTTTTCTTATCAGCATGTGAAAGGTCTTCAAATTCTGTGTCTAAAAATGTATTCACACTTGGCGCCTTTTTGGCATAAAATCGAAAAATTCGAAATTAAGAAGCAACATTAGATAATACGCTACAGCCCAAACTGCTTAATCGATTTGGCTGAAGTTTGGTAGGTAGGGACACACAGTACCCCCCTAAGAGCTGATTTAATTTTGGTGGTCATCGGCCAACGGCAAGTGCCAATTTGGCATATCAACTTTGAAATTTGACTAGTAAACTCCCATTTTCTTTATTAGAACATGAAATGTCTTCAAATTTCGTTTCCAAAAATGTCCTCAAACTTAGTGCCCTTTTGTCAAAAAATCATAAAATTTTGAAAAATACCAGTAGTAATATTTAGGTATAGCAAGTAAGAAAATTTACTTAATTTTGGTGGCAAACGACCCATAACAAGTGCCTTTTTGGCATGGCGTCTATGAAATTTGAGATATGACCACCATTTGTTTTATCAGCACATGAAAAGTCTTCGAATTTTGTTTTCAAAAATTCAATTAAATTTAGTGCCCTTTTGGTAATAAGTAATAAAAATTTTTAAAAATTACCAAAACACTTAGGTAGAGACTGAATTGAAATTTATGGGTGGTAGGATTGAATCATTCACCAAGTGGGGAGGTTCTAGCCGCTTCCGTAGCTGCCCATTTTTTTAACTCTTATATCATGTAACTATTACGAGAATGTTTTTAATTATGGTAATCTTATAAAAATAGGCGCCAGTGGATAATTATAAAGCAAAATGCGTTACTTGCATATTCGCTGATTTATTGTACAGATAAATAATTTGCAGTTATTAGCATAATTGATCAATTCATGCATTATTATTATTCCTCTTGTGCAGCATGCGACTTTAATAATAATGTGTCATTATGGATTACACAGTCATACTTAGGTTGAATTGATGACGTAAAAAAGGCATCCCTTTTATTAGATATTTGCATATTAGGCGGCATTGTTCCATTTCTATTTCCATGGGGTCTTAAGACGTAAAAGATCTGGGGCTCTCCGATTCGAAAATTTTAGTTATTTTAATAACGTCCCATGAAAAAAATAATTATAGTATACATAGTATAATATAGTAAATAGTATAATATAAACCACTGTTGAGGAGACTATTATACTCGCACCTTATTGCCTTCAATGATATGCACTCGGTTAATACAATAATATGGCTCGGCTATAAAAAAATTGGCAGCCTCGGTCCCTCGGAGACGGTAGAAACTTCTTCTTTTTCATAGAATTTGTAAATGTAGCAATTAACTAACTTTAATCATTTAACCAGCTTATTTTAAAAATTATGAACAAAATAAAACGTAGAAGTTAAAATTAATGATTAACTTTTGGAAAAAGAGCTTTTTAGGCGCTCGACCGGAAAGTTAACCTTTCCGGTCAATTTTAGGACCGGAAAGTGGCTTTTCCCGGACTAGTCCGGGAAAGTGAAAAATTAATTTTCCCGGTCAATTTTGGGACCGGAAAATCAACTTTCCCGGACTAGTCCGGGAAAGTCGAAGTCCGGGAAAGTGAAATTTCACCGAAATATTCTAGAAAGTGAAATTTCACCGGAATATTATGGATTTTGTTATCGTGTTAATTTTTACTAGGCTCCTTACATTTTTCAGTGTAGATAATTTGAATTAAAATATTTAATTTCACACAGAAAATATGTTGCGAGCACCTAAAAAATTTAATACGTAACTCACATGTAAAGTGTCTTTCCTGGACTCGCAGGCTTTCAGGCTTCCGCCTACGGCGTCAGCCTGAAATCTGCCTATTCGTCCAGGAACAATCACTTTCCATACTCTTTACGTAAATAACTATTTCGCCGCCAAAATGTCACTTTTCGAAGAATTTAGCAGGTTAAAGGGGTTGGAGAATTGTAATAGAATTAGGATTATATCACGAGCAGTGTGCAGTGCGTAAAACCAACACGTAAAGCATCCCCGACCCGCTACCGCAAACTGCCGCTATCCGTTTAGTGGGAGATGCGCAGTCTGAGGCCTGAGGCGTATGGAGCCCCTGTCACCCTTGCCGAGGACGCTTCAAATACAAAACAACACAAAGTTAAAAATGTTTTTCACCTCTAAAATGACACTTTCTGAAAAAATTACTAAGGTTTTCGATCCGGTAACAAACGGCTATCGAATTCGATAACAATAATTGCTCTTTTACTTTTTTGTAAAATAAACTCAAAAAGGGGTCCTTTTACCACTAAAATGACATTTTTCCAAAAAATGACTAAGATTTTCGACTCGAAAAAAAATCATCTGTTAAATCCGGTAATAGAAATATACAGTTAAACATAGGTTTTGTTCACGGATCACGGCACCATATTTTGGCCATCAAGTGTGGATATATTTTTAGAAGCAGAATTCGAAGAGGTTTCATATGGTAACGCGAAAAATGGGGGTTTGCTTTTAAATTTTTAAAGTTTATGTGCCAAAAAGGCACTTTCCGCTGACCGATGTGGCCCAAATTCTTATTAGCACCTACAAATCTCCCACTAAATATGTGTGCCGAATTTCAACTCGATACGTTCACTAGTTTGAGCTGCAGCGTGCTTACAGACACACACGCACACACATAAAATGTAAAGATTTGATGTTTTTGGCGATTCGATTTTTCGTTTGATTTTATTAACTTCCTCCGCCAAGCGTAGAAGTTAAGATATTGTATTTTGTAGGTTGCTCGTTCGCTAAGCGAAAGCAAGAATCAAAAGCTTCAACACAATGTACCCCATTTTTAACCTGAACGGTGAAATCAAAACAATTTTTCCATTCCCCCGGTAGAATCGTTCGTTACCGCTATTGTGGGTGTTTTTTGCTAATCTAAATTGACATTGCATCTCAACGCGTCCGAAACAATATCACTAATGAAAATGTGCAAACGAATGAAATGGATTAAAAGATAAATGCAACAAGTGCTTATATTTACGGGATGAGGTTTTCGGACGGTGTTGATGTGTATGGCTTTCCGTATTTGTCGGTGCTATATTTTTTTGGAAATATTATCACCTTCATAATCATCTCGTTATTTTCGGGGTTTCAACATCTGGGTCCTTCATTGTGCTTTATTTGTAATCCCAGTGATAATAATATATCTCACTGTTAGAGGGTTTCTTCAATAAAATATTTCAAACGTTTAACTATCGTTTCATTGTCAGTATTAATCATTTTTTTATATGACTAAAGGGTCGGTTGTTCAGTCTCTGGTTACCTAGTTAGACTAACCATGGTATAACCAAGCACTGAACAACCCAGGGTAAAGGTGCAAAAAATACGTAGCTACTATCATATTTTCCACCTTTAGTCATCACATAGAAAAAGGACGGTTTATAGTTAATAAGTCTATCGATAGGAACCCGCTTTTTAGTAGGAGAGTATGCACTTGCAATCTGGTTGACATAGGGTGTTCAGACTAAGCGGGCTCAGGACTAATCCATCATAACTTCTCAACTCCGCTAAGATTCTTTTATGTACAGTTAAACGCCCAGTGTACGAGTATTGCGCTTTATACTGTCCATTTATCTTCTTAACATGCTATTTCAGCCATTTTGTGCCTTATAAAAATGTAAAGCACTCCCTTTACATAATTTGTTTGGGTATTAAGTCTTTCATATGCTGCATAAGAAGTCTACTAGGGCAGACACGTTAAATATGACAGATACTCCCGGATTACGGCTCAACTTTCCACCTCTCATTGCTTCAAGTTTCGTAAAAGAAACAACCCTTCAACACTTTCTCATATGATCATTAGGATTTCTTTATTTTTCAATATGCGCTTTTTATGTAGGTACCTAATAGTTTTAATGACTTTGACTTTGATGTAAGATTATTTCTTGCGTTTGTGGGGTCCTTTGAACATGATGTGAATCGTCTACTTCGGATGTAACTAAAACTTTAGACACCATCGTCCACGCTTGTATCTTAGATTCGATAAGCCTACAGAAACTTCGTTCCTAAACATCAAAGTTGATTAATTCTCCTAATTGACCAAATCACGCGTACTCACTTACACTACTTAACTTAACAGTGATTGTATTATTTTAATTCGCGATACCGTGTGGCACACTCAAGACGATTCAGTCTTAATTACTACTACTTTTGAACGGAATCAGATTTCGGCTTGCGGTTTTCGACAAGTTCTGTAGCATTGAGGGGGATATGTTTGTCTGTAATTTTGACTTTGTTGAAATTGTGCAGTTTTCCCCCACCTCTATCAAGGTCAAAATGTTAAATGGTAACATACTCGTCTCATATGTCATATGGAAGCTCTTCAAAAATGCTGCTATTCATTGTTTTACATAGTTTGGAGAAATTAATGAACCGTTTTCATATTAAAGTTTAGTGGTTATTATCTTTGTTATGGGACAGGTCTCTATTGGTTTTCTTCAAAGCTTTCTTCGAATTTCCAATTTATGATTAATTTAAATACAACATGAAAACAGTTCGTTAAATTCTCAAATTGTTTAGAACAAAGGATAGCATTTTTTAAAAACTTTCATTTGGTATGACACGAGGTATGTTGCCATTTAAGATTTTGACCTTGACAGGGGTGGGGATAAACTGCACAATTTGAGCAAAGTTCAAGTTCAAAATGCTAAAGAACTTGTCGAAAACCACAAGTCGATAACTTATTCGTTTAATTTTTTTTTCCTTCTACCCGTTTCTACCTAACTGAAATAGTTATTTTTCTATAACTGTCAAAAAAACTTAACATTCTTTCATCAATGACTTGTGCGACAAAGTTGATGTGCACGATTGGGTCCAAAAGCTTTTCAGATGTAAGTTAGATTATCAGATGCCCACGTACCAAGTTTCAGCCAAATCGGTGTAGTAGTTTTGGCTATGGTGTGTTTACAAACGAACCATTTTTTTGGGTTCCTGAGACTTCAAAAAGTGAAGATCTGGTTTTTTCCCAAATTCGAAAATCTTACTGATTGCAGTAATCTCCCTTTGTTTAAGTGGTGAAGTGGAGTAGTAGCTGTTGCATTGCCGGATCAAAAACCTTAGTGCCATTTTTTTGAAAATTGCTAGTTTAGAGGCAAAAAGGCCCAGTTTTGAGTTCAAAAATTGCCATTTTAGAGGCAAAAAGGCCCTATTTTGAGTTTTTCTTAGCAAAAGAGCAATTATTATTATCTAATTCGATAGCTGTTGCATTTCGGGATCGAAAACCTTCCGAAGGAGTTTAAAACGTTGCATTAACAATGTTTTAAACTTCTCCGGGAGTTTAACATTATTTATAAGCCGCTCAAATTTGGTGTCATAGAAATGACTGTTATACCTTGTCAACACAGTCATTTAAGTAATTGTTAAATAACGTTTGAAAATATAGTTATTTATTTTCAAATGTCACATAACAATTATTTAAATGACTAGGCTGTAAAAGTCGCATTTTACTGCCGTAAAAGAGGCAGTAAAAATGCGCTTTTAATGACTACCGGCGAAAAAGATGATTGTTTGATTCAAATTTAAAAACAAAAGACAGCTGGTGAATACTCAATTTTTGAAAAATTAAAGAAAAATTAAAAGAAAAAATTACAAAAATAAAAAGAATTTATGTGGGCGCAACAACTAGGTATTATTCTGTTTTGTTGGATAGGCATGATTTAACGGATCGACTTGACTGTACATGTTTCTGCATACAGAACGTGTAATACTTTTAATAGGTACAATCTCCATGTTCAAGATTTCAGCAAAATCAGCCGAGATTTGCGCTGTATCGTGTTTTTAAAGTAGGAACGTTAAAAATCTGGAATATTTGAGTATTTGTCAAAAAGAGGCACTACGGCCGGTTTCATAATCAAAATTAAAATGTGCTTTATATATTTACCTAGCAACAGTTCAAAACGGCTGCTCCTGATTGGTCAAATTCTCTTTTAAAGTCGACTTTAACTTTAAAGAGCTTTTAACTTTTATTATGAAATCGGCCCTTGAGGGAATACATCTTTAGAAGCAGAATTTGAGGGACTTTTTTATGATGACATCAGAAGTGGGAGTTTGCATTTCAAATTGAAAAGTTGATGTTCCAAAATAGCATTTCCGGTTCCAAAAGCTTTTCATATCTAAGTTGGGTTACGAGATACCAATGTGCCAAATTACAGCCAAATCGGCCAAGTAGTTTAGGCTGTGGCGTGTTTACAAACGTACGTACAGCTTAGAAATATGAACATGCCCACCCAGAGCTGAATATTTAGTTGGTCGTCTAGCATTCGAATACCAGTTAGGTGGGGGTAACTAACTTCTGCACGGTCTCTGTCGTGGCCTGGCCCATGCGGCCAGGTAAATATTCAGCTCTGGGTGGGCATCTTCATGTTTCTAAGCTGTACGTACCTACACACTAATAACGGGTGTCCTAAAAAAAACCGAACGAAATATTTTTGGTAATAACTCGTGCATTTCTTATCCGACTTCGATGAACCTGGCCTTAAATTGAAGCCAAGGAATCAGGCTTTCGAACTGTCTAAGAAATTACGACAGATGGTGCTGCAATAGTTCTCTTAGTGATACTTGTCTTAAAGGTTCATTTCAGGGGCGTGGGGATTGGTCAATTATCAACCAGTCGTTATGAGACTCACATGACTTTGAAGGACGTTAATTTTTCTTTAAGAATCTTTTTTCAGAAGTTAATTTGGTTCACGCATTGACTTTCTGTGATTATTTAAAAAATATGTGTTTTCACATTTTTTCATGCAGAATGACCATGACTAAAGTAACAATCAAGCAACAAGAGCTTAATTCTGAGTAATAACTTTTAAATTTCTTCCAATTCGCATCCGCTTGTGTTTTTCATTCAATTAGATCCTCTATTACTGAAAATTAAGCAAAAAATGCATCACTGTTACTTCAATTATGGTCATTAGGCGTGAAAATAAGGGAAAATATATGATTTTTAAAAAATCACAGATAATTTATTCGTGAATCATAACGAACTTCTGAAAGAAGCTTTTTGAAGAAAAGTAAACGTGCTTCAAGGTTATTTTTATCTCATAACCATTGGTTGTTAACTGACCAATCCCCATGTACCTAAAGTAAGCCTTTAAAACAAGCATGGCTAAGGCTACTACGGCAGCGCCATCTGTCATGGTCTCTTGGATGAATCGATAGCCTGATTCTTTAGCTTTAATTTAAGTCCACGTTCATCCAAATCGGTTAAAAAATGGATGAGTTGTCATCAAAAATATTTCGTTCGGTTTTTTTTAGGACACCCGTTACATTTTAAAAACCACTTTTTGGGTTCCTGAGACGTCAAAACGTGTAGATCCGGTCTTATCTCGAATTCCAATTTATTTTTAATTGTAAAGCGACTTAAGCTGGATCCAGGGGGAACACCTGTGACTAATTTTTACATTTTAATAAGTAGCGGCTGTATTTTCTTGACAAAATTATTAAAATGTCATCACACGACGACGGTAACATTTTTTTTCACTTCTCTCTCTGTCTTATTTCAGGATGTCCCTGCATCAGTCCTGTAGGCATTTAATAATATTAATGATTTTTCCTCGAGTAAGGGAGAATCGCTTTTTAGTTGTTGAGTGTGAATTTCATAATAGTTCAAAATAATGTAAAATAACTTCACGTTTATTGCATAACTCTTAGCATTCCTAGAGCGAGTTGCGTTCAGGTTCAGCAGTAGCGGCGTCCTGTGTGCGAAGGCGTCTCTCAACACCTTGATAATTACTGTTATTGTGCTGCTGTGCCATGATTCGCATTGCGCTGATATATATTATTACCTCAATAAGGTACTTACTACTTACTAATCTTGCTCGTGCAATCTGGCATCCACAATTTGTGTACCTAAGGTACAATTTTATAACCTCCCCAACAACACAATTTAAAAAAATGGGAGGTTCTGCAATCACTAATATTTTCGAGATAAGACCAGATCTATACGCTTTGAGGTTTCAAGTAGCCAAGAAAGTGGTTCTTAAAATCTGTATGTACCATATTGTACGTGCATAACAAACACGCCACAGCCCAAACTACTAGACCGATTTGGCTGCAATTTGCTACTCATATCTTTGCTATTTGAATCTCCTAACCTAACTTAGATCTGAAAAGCTTTTGGAGCCAATCCGGCAATACGAGAAATGCCATTTTGACGCATCAACTTTTAAATTTGGAATGCAAATAAATATTCGAGATTTTTGACATACTTTAGAAACACGATACAGCCCAAACTTCGACTAACGGCAAGTGCCGTTTTAGCACCTCAATTTTCAAATTTTAATTATTTACAAGTTTTTGAAAAATTTGTCATCGTTAGAAATTTTCAAAAAATCATTGTTCAGTACCTTATTAGAGGAACAGATGAACAAAAAAAATCTCAAGAGGTGGGCTAGTCCATACTACCCTCCACACTCGCTAAAACTTTTGGAGTAAATTCTCAGGAGCAGGAAAATCTCATTTTCCATGTTATTTGCCTATGTGGTCGCAGGTCGATGATGCACCTGGTATACTCTCACCCGATGTTTTAACGCCATAATTGTACAGTTGCATCTAAATATCTGATAGTACACTTTGGCTGCATTGTTGCATTTTTGCATAGGTATTATAAATTTAATCTGATGATAAAGCTGGTGATATAAAACAAATCGGAATATCTACAACGAATAGCACAGGTCCAGGTTTTGCATATTCACATGTATTATAAATTAGAATGTGTATGCCGTGCATTACACCGTAGGGACGGATTCTGGAAGAATTTGTGTTTCTTTTCTGACTAAGGCCATTATTTCTTTAATATACGTCCTGGTTTTAGGGGCAGAGTTAGAATGCACTTGAGCTTTTAAGCTATACAAATATAAATTATAAAACTTTATTCAAAAGGGGGTGATTGACGCGGATGATAGCTTTCAGGTTGGAATCCTGTAAACATTCAAGATGAGATCTCCAACATGAATGTTGGATTACAGTTTGACCGATAAAATTGATATTGATTCGGGTCACCTACCTGGCTGTGTCAATAAGGAAATCATATAAAATCCGACTTGATAGCACGGGAATAGTATAAGTTAGTATATTCTTAAGAGACTTATGTAGGGTCTGTTGACACATAAAGTTAACCGGTGGGCACTGAGTGGATCAGTGTCACAACTACCCCAATCCGACAGCGGTAAACCTCGCGAGATCGTTTTATTAGACACCCTAGTCCGCACAGAACGCACAGCCTAATCCATATCACTTCATAAAAAAGGCTATTATTAACCTAATGGATTTCTTTCAAGTTCTCAGAGAATGTTTTGCTTAATTACTTCAGTAGGGAAGTTATAGCATCTATACTTTGATCAGTTTGCTATTCAGTTTCAGTTCACAAATAAACATGACCCCCATTTTCAGAACTTTATTGCATAGTTTACAATGAAGTCAAATACACATCGAAAATTAAATTTGGGTGGGGTCTTTCCTGTTATGTCTTATTGTATTTATTTACCTCAAGGATGTGTATGGAAAATAAGAAACGGGCGAACTGGGTGGTTAAAAATATTTATAAATATTAAATATGTGATTCTCATCCAAGAACCTATGCAGGAGATCCTATAAATAAGTAGACCAAATCACAACAATTTTATTTTCACACAATCGTTTCGATATTTCAATTTACCATAGTTAATATAATGAGCGGAAAGTTGACCTTACTACAGACGGTTTAGTTTCCATAGAAACAAAAAATAACAGTGCCGTTATGAACCATAACGGCATACATACGTGGTAAGTAAAACAAATGAAAATCGTAAATAGCGCGTGAGAATAGGTATGATGAAAAACGTTTTCATTTAATAAAGCTTAGGTTTCCTGTGATTGCCGACTGCCACTTTGCTTCAAATTTCTCGTCGGGTCGGCTTCAAAAAGTTTGTCCAAGTTTGTCATTAACTAATGGTAAAATTCGATTGTGCGAAAAATTATGGATGCAACTTCCTTTTTTTTAAATGGGACACCCTATATATTTTTGCACGGATCGATAGAGAATTTTGTTCTGATTTTCTATGTTGATACCTGGGGTTGATAGTTTTGGAGAGAAAAATCCTGAACTACGAGAAATGAATGAAAATGGCAATCATGCAGAAATTTTTGATTTGAAATGTTTTTAGGGTGAATAAATAAGTTAAAACTATCAATAGTACCAAAGTAGGAAGTAAGTTATTGCCAATAATTGAAAAACAACATTTATCTTTGCTTTTAATATCTTTATTATACATATTAGTCATATTACACAACTGCTATTACTAACCACAATCTCTGGTAAATCCTGCCATTATTATAAATTATAATCATCGATACGATGAACTTTCTTTAGTCCCTATACCATGGTGTCTCACGAATATGGAACAGTATTGATATCTTTGGACTTAACCAAACTGATCCATCCGGAATCTACTAAATTATTACTAGAGTGCACTTCCGGTTATGCCGGAAGTAGGATCCAACTTTGAAATTTTAAATAGCAACTTCCATTTTTCACAGCAGACTTGGATAGAGGATGAAAAACGAATCCTAAAACACCTAACATGGAACTCGCTTACACTAGCCGCCTAGGTTTTATTAACATTTTTAGAAAAAATGTGCTCAAAGCAGTGCTGTGAAAAAGTGGCTATTTTAAGCCGCGGGCGACAATGATAAGAATGACAAACCATTGTAAAGTAGAAAGACTGTTTAAAACCCGAATAAAATTTTTTTCTTATGGAAAAACCATCGATTTTAACCGTTTCCTTTTTTGACACTTTATGGGTACCGTTGAAAAGAGGATAAAATTCGGCACCCATCCATGTAGAAAAACTTGCAGCGTGCCATTTGAGAAAAAAATGTTATTCCGGTTTCAAATTTCCAGTATTGGAATTTCTATAAATCAACTTTGGATCAACTTTGTATCAACTTTCTTATAACTTTTTGGAATGCATAGCGTTAGAACAGTCTTTCTACTTTACAACGGTGTGTCATTCTTCTTTTTATTGCATGTGGTTTAAAAGTTATAGCCAACTTTCCACAGCACTGCTTTGGGCATTTTTTCTCTAAAAATGCTAATAAAACCCAGGCGGTGTTTTAGGCTTCATTTTTCTTCCTCTATCCGAATCTGCAATAAAAAATGGGGGTTGCTATTTAAAATTTCAAAGTTGGACCCTACTTCCGGTATAACCGGAAGTGCACCAAAATCGTCAAATAATTTTAATAGATGCGGATGCGTCAGTTTCTGTAAAAGCCAAATTTTATAACTGTACCTCGCTAGGTCCAGAGGTTCCAATTCTGTTCCATATTCGTAAGACACCCTGTATACCGAATAAACAGTAGCTATTTGTTTTAAAGTTTTAAAGTTTGCACCACGCCTTACGTCATACACCGTCTGTTTTGATGGCTGAATGCTGCATATTCTGCATTTTCTTCTTTACCAAACTCCGAGTTCCGATCTGGGTGCCTGTTGAAACGACTGGTTTAGACTGCACAATGCACATTTTGCGCATCCTGTTCCTATTAAAGCCACATGTTTTATTTTAACAATAAAGGAAATAATTACTTACATGACTTTAAGGATGTATAGGAGGGAAGTAAAAATGGTACCAAGTTAATGAAAATTTCACAGATTATTCTTATCATTGTTCTAAATAAAGCACCCGTTTAAATTTGGAATTGATTCACTAGTCCCTTTAAAAGTTTCAATTCAAGAAAATTTAACGGTGCGATCTTATAAACTTACCACAATTTCGATTATATTGGCAAAAAGAGTTTGGAAAAAATGGTACCATTGCTTTGTTAATTTTTCATAGAATGAATACTGAAGAACAATTTGGTATGATTTTCATTAAAGGTTACTGAACTCGTTGTCGAGATATTAATTTATTAGTCAATAAATGTTTGTTTTTTCTAATTATTCATTGCATTATTCATTGGCATCGCAGTCTTGAGAAACCATAGTAACGATTTAACTATACAGTAAATTCAAATGATTTTTTACATTAACGTGACAGTAGTTGACATAATCGCCAACTTAAAAGAAGTTACAGTGCGAAGTTTCTTCATGGTTACTTACTTCTGAACCACGGGATTTTGCCTAATTTTAATAGGACGATGTTATGTTTATAAATTCCATTTGTGACGCGCTTAGCTCGGTGTGTTGACGGTTGCTCGGGCGCCAGATTTTTAGGCTGGTTTACTCCAGTTGCTCGCGGGCTGCTTTTAGACAGTCGAGAAATA
Organism: Pycnomerus fuliginosus; assembly: GCA_963924575.1. NCBI lineage: Eukaryota > Metazoa > Arthropoda > Insecta > Coleoptera > Zopheridae > Pycnomerus > Pycnomerus fuliginosus. The sequence goes on along the minus strand of OZ004619.1, from coordinate 17,410,334 downwards.
CGCCAGGTGTTCGAACGGCGGTGACGAGAAGGAATGGGGGGTTGATTAGTCAGACGGCACAGACAGAGATACTAGTTATGACGAAAGACGGACGGTACAGAAACGGCACATGTTAACGGCACAGTCTACGGTTTCGATGAACTCGCTCCCTCTCGCTCGGACGAATTAAATTGACAAAAGACGGCGGGACGCTTGTCGTACTACCCTGCTCGGAAGCTGAGAGGTTACCCCTCGCGCTCACGGACAAGATGGCAGACAGCGGGACTGTCGGCCCCGGTTTCTGTTCGCCTATCGAGGGAATCCCCTTCACACGCTCGAACAGAACGCCGGGCCACGAGTTTCCTTTCCTCCCGACCTTATGCGATTGTGGATGGGAACCCCTTCGCACGCTCAGATAAAGTCAGTAGGAAATCCCAACTACGCGTTAACGGAGGCGGTTAGCAAACCTTTCTTCCCGATTTTGTGCGATTGTCGATGGGAACCCCTTCGGACGCTCAGACAAAATCGGTAGAAAATCCCCTTTACAATAACGGAGGCGGTCAGCAAACCTTTCCTCCCGATTTTATGCGATTGTCGATGGGAACCCCTTCGGACGCTCAGATAAAATCGGTAGGAACTCCTAACTACAACAAGAATGACGCGGCAATCAAACTAACGGAAAGAGAGAGACAGAACACCTAATGAAACATTTATTCAGACACAACTAGTACAATAATTAACCCGGACGGTTACCTCGGTTTACAAAACTAAACGGCTGAATCAAAACTCAAGCTAAACAAAACGGCTGATTTGACTCGGAGCGTTTGCTGAGTGAGAACTCAAGCCAAACTAAACATAAACAATGCGGAGCGCTCCTTATATAGATTTCCACCTCCTGGCGGCTACGTGATCGCGCGACGTCGAGTGGAGATGGCACGGCGGAGAGGGAATTCGGTACTGCTCGCGCGGCCTCGGTGTCTTCCTCGGCGGTGGGGGAGCGCTCGATGTGGTGACATCTTTCTTCAGGGCTGTCGGCTGAAATATTCCTGAAATATTGAATTAATATTATAGGTTCCTGAAGTCCAGCGATGGCGAAAGGAAATCTTGTGGCTTCGACGTTATTTTATTCCTTCCAGGCGAAGAAATCACCACACGGCTCTTGAAGCTAGCAGAGCGGTGTTTATCAACAACTCGGCGCGGCAGATTAATAAATGCGGGGGCGGAGTACCGAAATTGGTAACGGAGAAATTCACTTCGTTACATACCCCCTCTTCTTCGGGAAAGAGAAAAATTTCGAAGACATTTTTCTCTTTTTGTAGAGAGAGCGCGGCGGCCAGCGGAGACGGGGACGGTGACGGCGGTGACGGTGGTGGCGGCGGTGACGGGGCGGTTGTTCAACGGGGCGGATATTCATCAGGGTTGGCCTGATGGTGGCTGTACGGGCCACAGCATCCGCACGTGGGGCACGGATTCCAGGGGGCGTTGACTGCGAAGATGGCCGGTGCCACCGCAGCGCCAGCAGCTCGACTCCGGGGCCGTGATCCGGGTCGGGGCGGTTGGTGGTGGTGAAGCTGCTAGCCGGCGGACGGGTGGCACGTACCGGGGCGGCGATAGGCCCCAAGAGGATGATGTGGACGGCGAGGGTCCTCTGGTGGGCGTTGGTGTTCGGGGCGGCGGGTCCGCTGGTGCGGAGGGAGTCGACTGATAGTCGAGGTCCCAATCGCTATCGCTGGCCATCTGCAACAGAGGACGGTTCAAAGGTGACGGTTGGAAACGGAAACCCAGGACAGTCGGGGACGGGAAACTTTGACGGGCGGAAGGCTGGCACATCGTGTTTCAAAGACGATGCATTTTCGGCCGGTTTGCGTGACGGTGGTGTGACGTGTTTGCAGGCGTCATCAAAAGGTGGACGGTTTGAAGGTACTGTCGAAAGGACGGTGTGACAGTAATCGTGGACGGGGACGGCAATCGTGGACGGCGACGGTAATCCCATCTTGGTTGGCTTTTCCCGGTAGCATTGAGCAAACGTTATCTTCAACGTTCTGTTGGCTTCTGTTGGCTGCTGGGTTAGCTTGGGGACAATCTCGCTATGAAGACTGGTGGGGACGGACTCCACATTGGAAGCTCAGCTTCCTTTTCTTCAAAGGTGACCTGCGCTCTACTGTGGTTGACGTGATTCTTGACCAGTCGGGGGAGGCAGGTTGTTGGTGGGGGTGCCGCCGAGGACAGTTTTCGGCGGCTCAGTTGGTTCCGGTTGTTTTCATCTTTCTCCGGGGTGCGGCTCTCTCCATCCGGACTGAGCGAACATTGCTGTCAATGTCGGTTGGCTCATCTGTCCGGACTTCTCGGGTAGGTTTTCGGTGGGGCACAGTGTGACCTGCAACACTTTCCAGTATGCAGGTCTTCGGCTCGTCCATCGGACTCATGGGGATTACTGCTCCGAGTTCGGTTCTCGAGCAGCCCCTCAACCCAGATTGAATGGACGAAGCGACACCGGGGAAGGTCCCGGTGTCATCGGCGGTGGCAACAGTAGTCACCTACTACTGTTGCCGACAGCGGGTCTTCTGAGGACGTCGGTACTGGGGAAGTGGCAGTTTCCACCCCCCTCCGGTGATACGCCTGGGTCGCTCGCTGCGGCGGCGAACGATCCTACCACCGGGCCAGACAGCATCGACGTTGCCCCCCTCAGAAGACAGGTTTTCCGGTCGTCGGTTTTCTCTCGGAGACAGTTGCATGGTCCTAAATTGCGTTAGCCTGGTCATCGGTTCATGTTCGGTGGACGTCATGTCTGACGTCACCGGAAATGGTGATCCGGTTCACCTTTTCCTTTGGTCATTGTCGGCACGGTCTTTCTGGGCGGCGAGAATGGTCATTCTACGCGTTTCGGGGCGGTCGGGTATCTTCGGGTGTTGTCGGAAATCCTCGGGGTTTCGTGTTTGGTCGGTTGGTCGGAGACGGGACGGTCCTTCTCTACGGAAACGGTTCCTGAACGGGGATCGGAGCTTGTCGGAGTTCGTCGGGTGTCGTCGGAAATCTTCGGGGATTCGTGGTCGGTCGGTTGGAGACGGTACGGTCCTTCTCCACGGAAAATTCGAAAAACGGTCCCTGCTCGGGCGCCAAATATGTGACGCGCTTAGCTCGGTGTGTTGACGGTTGCTCGGGCGCCAGATTTTTAGGCTGGTTTACTCCAGTTGCTCGCGGGCTGCTTTTAGACAGTCGAGAAATACGCCAGGTGTTCGAACGGCGGTGACGAGAAGGAATGGGGGGTTGATTAGTCAGACGGCACAGACAGAGATACTAGTTATGACGAAAGACGGACGGTACAGAAACGGCACATGTTAACGGCACAGTCTACGGTTTCGATGAACTCGCTCCCTCTCGCTCGGACGAATTAAATTGACAAAAGACGGCGGGACGCTTGTCGTACTACCCTGCTCGGAAGCTGAGAGGTTACCCCTCGCGCTCACGGACAAGATGGCAGACAGCGGGACTGTCGGCCCCGGTTTCTGTTCGCCTATCGAGGGAATCCCCTTCACACGCTCGAACAGAACGCCGGGCCACGAGTTTCCTTTCCTCCCGACCTTATGCGATTGTGGATGGGAACCCCTTCGCACGCTCAGATAAAGTCAGTAGGAAATCCCAACTACGCGTTAACGGAGGCGGTTAGCAAACCTTTCTTCCCGATTTTGTGCGATTGTCGATGGGAACCCCTTCGGACGCTCAGACAAAATCGGTAGAAAATCCCCTTTACAATAACGGAGGCGGTCAGCAAACCTTTCCTCCCGATTTTATGCGATTGTCGATGGGAACCCCTTCGGACGCTCAGATAAAATCGGTAGGAACTCCTAACTACAACAAGAATGACGCGGCAATCAAACTAACGGAAAGAGAGAGACAGAACACCTAATGAAACATTTATTCAGACACAACTAGTACAATAATTAACCCGGACGGTTACCTCGGTTTACAAAACTAAACGGCTGAATCAAAACTCAAGCTAAACAAAACGGCTGATTTGACTCGGAGCGTTTGCTGAGTGAGAACTCAAGCCAAACTAAACATAAACAATGCGGAGCGCTCCTTATATAGATTTCCACCTCCTGGCGGCTACGTGATCGCGCGACGTCGAGTGGAGATGGCACGGCGGAGAGGGAATTCGGTACTGCTCGCGCGGCCTCGGTGTCTTCCTCGGCGGTGGGGGAGCGCTCGATGTGGTGACATCTTTCTTCAGGGCTGTCGGCTGAAATATTCCTGAAATATTGAATTAATATTATAGGTTCCTGAAGTCCAGCGATGGCGAAAGGAAATCTTGTGGCTTCGACGTTATTTTATTCCTTCCAGGCGAAGAAATCACCACACGGCTCTTGAAGCTAGCAGAGCGGAGAGTCGGCGGCGTTGATAACGCGGTGTTTATCAACAACTCGGCGCGGCAGATTAATAAATGCGGGGGCGGAGTACCGAAATTGGTAACGGAGAAATTCACTTCGTTACACATTATTACTCTGTTTACTTACTATTTTAGGATATCTGCCCATTTTAATCGATTAACACCAACCGTACTATTTTAGTATATCTGCCCATTTTAGTCGATTAACACCAATCGTTCATTTCACTGTCACTCAAAAAATTTAGATTCGTAAGGTTGGAATCGGGTACATTCACCCCCAAAAATTTTTTTCAGGTCAAAAACCGTAATGCCATTTTTTCGAAAAATGTCAGTTTAGGGTCTTTTTAAATTTATTTTAGTGAAGGAGCGGCGAGCGGCTCGCCACGGCAATGTAATACCACGCACGATTCCGCGCCACGGCTAAGCGCGGCCGTCGACATTGTTTTAAACAACAATTTTTGTTTTTTCTTCATTGTATTAAAGCTACGCTCGTTTAAATTATCCTCAAATCATTAAAATTGACAATCTCAGAGACGGTAGAAATTTCTACATTTTCAAAAATGTACAGATCGTAAGATAACCTCGGTACTAAGCATATGATCAG